>CM069447.1:60840183-61524077 GCA_035610835.1 Ophiura sarsii | reverse complement strand
CACCTAATACTACTATGTATCTGTCAGCAAAGACGGTAAACAGACAAACCAGTCTAGGTAATTGCCTACGGCATAACGGTCACAGACTCAAGTATCAATACAATCGATCGTGTTTCTTGTGTGGAAGCACTGTCTAGTCATCATACCTCAGTGCATTGTATACGGCGTACCGCGGTATACTTTCACAGACCCAAGTATCAATACAATCGATCGTGTTTCCTGTGTGGAAGCACTGTCTAGTCATCATGCCTCAGTGCATTATTGTATACGGCGTACCGCGGTATACCTTGTCAATACTGTAAACGTCGTGCCGCGGTATACCTTGTCAATTACTGGACTAATTAGGCGACAATAACACTATAGATAAGGAGGCTTATCTTTAAATTGGACGGACGAGGAGCGCCGCAAGTGCGGCGTCCTGCACAAAGCTGCGGCGCGACGCGGCGAGATTTATAAATAATACTGTCAGCTTTCCTATACCGAAGTCCGTGTTCTTGACTCACTTATAGAAGAAAATAAACAGTATAGCCTTAGATTGTAAAGATCAACGGTGTATCTCCTACTTTAAAAAAATGTGCTGTGTGCAGCGACTCGTATCACAAAATATTAATTTAAATATCATAATGTATATCTCAGCTTTATTGCAACAATCTCGCTCGCATGTACTAGGTCTACGGTGTACACTGCCGCGCAAAAGTATTTCTCCCACTGAAAGCTTGCAAGTTATCACTGTGTTGTCGACAAAGTATTAAACCATCAGACCCAATTACCATTTCATTGTGTTCATTATACATTTTATACCGATAAATTCATGTTTCCTATTCAGATTCATGATTTAAAAGCATTACAATTCATGATTTTATCGAGCAAGTCAAAATTCCAATGTAAAATCGCTGTAGTAAATCACCTCATGAATATCAATTAGCTCATTATCGGCAGTGTAACGCTATGGGAATTTTCAACTGAGATCAACTGGTGATGGGAGTTTTCCATCACCAGTTGATCTCAGTTGAAAATCCCCATAGCGTTACACTGCCGATAACTCAAATTTTATTTGTGCTTGTACGTGTAGTGATGGGATATATTATGCTGTCGTATAATAACTGGACCACCTCCTTCTTCTTCTTTAGGTTACTACTCAACGTCCCAATTAGGGACCAAGCAAGTAGGTGGGCCCTAAGGGGCCCTAAGGCTTGCCCATATCATAATGAAGTTTGGTAAAGACTATGCAAAACGCCCCGATATGTAATAAGCTTAAGAGATCCGGAACATTTCTCAATACAATAATGAAACTATTATAGTTACATTTGTTTAGATAGATGATATATGAAAAAGTAACATTTTCTTAACATTTCCAAGGACTTTTTTATGTATCTTGATTAAATATCACCGCCAATTGAATCAGGGAGGTCATGAATTCAGATAAGAAGTCACGGGTAGTCTAAGATTGTCCACTGTGAACATGAATTCAACAACTCCCCCAGTACAATAGCAAAGCGTTGTTGTTTTGAGATAAACCATGCTGCTATGGGCAACCTGCACGCCGATCGAACAGCAACATTTTAGTGTTCAGGTTTGAAAATAGTTGAGGTGAATTTATTAAAAATGGAGTAGGCTACGATTTAATTATGCTCTTATTTGCATTGTCTATTTATGAAATTGCATTCAAATCAGCGAAGGAAATAAGACCCTCCCGGGTAACTTTCGTGTCGGGCGGGTGAAGATGCAAAGGTACCCGTCCGACTGGCGGGTAACATTTTTGAAGCTCAAAGTGTATACGAGGGTCATTCAGTAAGTTATGAAAGTGAACATGGTATGGGATGCATGAGTGATTCTATTGAGGGATAGTGTGATCAATACAAAGTATGAACCTTTGTCTTTCAAACAATACAGTTTTGGATTTCTAAGTGTGAACTATGACGTCATAGCATTGTCTCAAAGTAAGTACACTTGGGACACTGCTAAATCAGTTATTTGGCGATAAATGTGAATTGTTTGTATGAAACATGTGGTAAGAAGATTGCATGAATGAATGCAAGTATGATAAAAAAGACAATCACTTTAATCCCTGTGTAATATAGTATAAGAGGAAAAAGTAAGGAGAGGCAATTGAATAAAAAGTATACAAATATCAGTATTTCAAATAGCCAATTTCATTGTAAAATGCCCCAGTCCGTGACTAACTAATATTGCGGAAAATAATTTAGGAAAAATCCAAGCAATTAACCAGTTTGGGAGATTCCATATAATAGCTAACTAATTATCTGAACATATTCGCATGAAACATGCAGAAATATGCGCATGCGTAGACGGCAGATCAGTTTGAACTGGGCCAAAAATGGCTAAAATCATGAGATTTACCAGAAGCTTACTGTGCCTTCAAATTCTAATCAGAAATAATGAAAAATGCTTAAATCAATGTGTATAAATATTGTGATAGTCAAAATGAAGATATACATGAATGTATCAATCAAAGATGGCTGCCACAACCTCTCTTATTACTGTTATCTTTAGAGCTACTGTATTGTTAAAGTAATCGTCACATAATTTTAATGGTTTGAGGAAATTTTATGAACAGCTCCTCATGACATCCCCACTATTATTGCTTTACATCCCACAACAATTTACTAAATTATGATCCCTCCATTGTTCTTTATCCTTTGTTGTTGTTTAAGCTATATTATTGCGGATTTTGCTAAATAAAAGCGTATTTGAGATGGTCCCTTCTTGTTTGTATTAAGGTTATCAGATCTAAAAAGAGTGTCAAACAGAGATAAGTGTGTGTTCTAACTATGCGCCAAGTGTTATCTGTTTTTATGCTTGCATTGCCGAGATATACGCAAATGTATCAATCAACCCATTTTCAACATATTACATATATAGCCAAATAATTGACAGATTTCAGTCAGTGTCTGAAACCTATTGTGTTTATGTTAATGACGTTGCATAACCAAAGGTATCTAACAATCCAAAAGTGTATTGTTTGAAAAACAAAGGTTCATACTTTGTATTGATCACATTATCCCTCAATAGAATCACTCATGCATCCCATACCATGATCACTTTCATTATTTATTGAACGACCCTCGTATAAGTAACAGTAAGTTCAGGGTCATTTCATCGACAGACCGTGTGTCATGATGATAGAGGAGATCAGGTTGATAGGAGCTTAAAGAATATTGGATTGAAGAAAATGATGAATACGAGGAGCTGTCACGGGCTATGGTTACAGTGGAACATACAATAAAGACAAAAACATGTAATTGTAGTTTAAAAGCACTCTTGCTCTTAATCATGTTAATTGTTTGTTGCAAAATATTATGAAAAAACCTTGAGCTGGTGGAATTTTTGTCGGGCAGGTAAATTCTGTGAGTTACCTGCCCGACTGGCTAGTTGGAAAAAATCTGAAGTTCCACCACTGATTCAAATCCTTGGTCGTTTTTGAAAGTATTAAATCATGTTTCAGCGTATAGGTATCACCAATCTACAACTTGCGTTCTGCTCGTCTGCGTGGTTTATTTCACTCGCGTTGCTCTCGGGAAATAGACCACACAGACGACGCGAGCACCGATGTAGATTGGTGATACACATATACGCTGAAACATGATTTAATCTCTAAACAAATTTGGTTGTAGCAATCTTTGGAGACGATGGACATAGATGAATATTGTTAATTTCTATAAGATTTACATCAACATCATAAATTGTACATGAACTATTGCAAGTAAAATATACGTAATGTGGGGTTTCTTTCTTCAGAATTTTATGTGTGATAAACCCATCACAGAAACAAAATTAAGAGGTCCCTCCACGGAGGATCTATTGCTTAACCCACAACATGTGTACATTGACTTTTCGGTTTACACGGCTATTGCCTAATGTCTGATATTTTGCAGATAAGGAGAATCCAGTGATCCATGATATGCCTACTGATATCACATCGCAAACGGATAACGAGTCACCAACAGCAAATGTGACATGGATAGAACCAACGGCAACTGATAACTTAGGGTATCAAACGCTGACGTCGAACCATCAACCCGCGGAGTCATTCCAAATTGGTGTAACAATGGTGAACTATACGTCAGTAGACCGATCTGGGAACATAGAGTCTCGGGTATTCTACGTGACTATTACAGGTAAGATTCAGATTGCTATATTGCCTATAAATACATTCAATTCATCATATCTCAAGCGATCAGGCTACTTTTGTAGTCGCTGGTAGACCTTTTAAGGACAAAACAAGTCTTGGGATTTAAAATTAATTATTTTAGTTTCAAAAATGGCTTTTATTTAGTCTAAAGGGGTTATTTTTAAATACAACTTTACATGGATTAAAATATTTTGAATCTACATGAATCTAAATTAGGAAGATTTCAGTCATCAATCGAAATATTGTTGTTTCAAAGTTATTTCAGACTACCTTCTTTCATCTTACATCTTATTCGTTAAAACAGATCGCGAGAATCCAGTCATCCGTGACATGTCCAATAACCTTACCTTAAAAACCGACTTTGGATCACCTACTGTTGTTGTGACGTGGATCGAACCAACGGCTACCGATAACTCAGGCTTTCAAGTTCTGACATCGAGTCATCAACCGGGAGATTCATTCCAAATTGGTAAAACCATGGTGTGAACTATACATCGCTGGACCCATCCGGGAATTCAAAAATTGATGAATTTTACATAAATGTCACAGGTATGAAACTAAATAAAAATGAAGAAACATTAAAAGTAATTTCTGCGAAGTGCGTTAAAATGGGCAAAAAAACCTTGATTTATAAACTTGACGTGGGTCAAAATAGCGAACACTTTTGACCTACACAATTGTTGGTAACATTTAGCAGCTATTGACCGGGTCTGTACTGTTGTACTTATTTATGGTTTGACAAGCTGACAGGCAATTACCACATTCTAAGGACACCTCGTGCCGCATTCATAATGGGTAAGTTTTAGGAAAGGAACCCAATTAAAGAAAGGGGGATCATCTAGGAAAGACTTGAACAGTTCTACGTAAACTCACCTCACTGCTTACAGCGACTCTACACTCCTATTCAAATCCATAGAGGTCCTTTATATAGCGTGTGATTCTATGGTAGCCGGTAGCCCTGTGTCCTTCCCACGCCCTCGGTTATTTCGCAACCCGGACCCAAGACCGCTCGTATGTTCGTGTCATCTCCCGTATTGTTTATATAATTCATACTTACAGATGAAGAGAATCCCGTAATTCACGACATGCCAAATAATACCATTCTGCAATCTGGCTACAATGCCTCTACTGCTGCTGTGACATGGATAGAACCCACGGCTACCGATAACTCAGGCTATCAAACTCTGACTTCAAGTCACAATTCTGGGGACTCATTTCCAAGAGGCGTAACAAGGGTGACTTATACATCGAACGATCCATCAGGAAATATGGAAACGGGTATATTCTACGTAAATATTAAAGGTACGGTCCGTTTAAAATGGGGTAGACCAATGCCTATGTCGGAACCAAAATACGCTTCCTGTAATCATTGCTCAATCAGAAGAAGAAAAAACATTTGATTGCAAACACAATAGTGATATTGATTAATACTTGTTGTACTCATTATAGGTCTAAATTTAAGATTGATTTATAACACCATGGAGTGCATCCATAAGCAGGATAAGTTGGTAGAGATATAAGGTGTCTAATATTCGAGACGACCCATGGCGCTTCTCTAAATGCACTGCCGGAAACCCGAAGCGTTTAAAGTCAGCTTATCGATTAGCCATTGAAACACGCATTAGTTAGCAAAATATCCTAATAATGCACAATAGAGACCTCAGCGGTCTTTTTGGAGGGAACACTACATTCTTCTAAAAAATCCAGGTTATTTTGTCAGTGATCTTAACATTTCAAGTAAATGTTTATAATAACCTGTAGGCCTTTCATCAGAATGTAATGAATGAAGAGGTTGGGTCCGTACCGTTTTGAAAACACCTTTGCGCTAATCGAAAAACCTTTAACTTTGCTTGATTGAGTTTTCCGGCAGTAAATTCGTCGATTTACTGTGAACATCAATGGCCATTGGACAGCAGGAAGAGCTCTAAAAGTGTTTTATATGATTACTTTTAATAATCCTCTTTATTTTCGAATCATTTTCTTTTCAGCATGCGACTCTTATGATACGGATGACGTTTACAACTATCGCTATTTCCAAATGCCAAGATCGGTAAAATCTCTTCATTTTGAAGCGCGGGCTGAGTCTGCTGTATACATAGCACTCTCGCCAAATCTCGCTAATGCTGACGACATTTACGAGATCGTCATTGGTGGATGGAGCGTTATACGCTTCTGCAAACAGGTGCAGTATTTAATTACATGTACTCATTTATTTCTAAGCTGTGCAATAACAGACAAACATGTTAAAAAACAATCTAAGAAGCCTCTTAGATTACCAGTCCAGGCAAATGACCAAATCTGGAAATCGGGTTATATTTCCAAATCTGGAAATGCAGTGATAAATTAATTTTGCAGGTAGTTAATTTTGTGAATTGCCAAAGTGCTTAAATTTTGTGGATACTTAATTTTTGCGATTCGAAACCATACAAATATATCATATTATATTATAAATATACTGCCATTTTGTAGGTAATTATTTCGCGAATTTAAGCATTAGCAATATTTGCGAAATTAAATAGTTCACGAAATTAGCAGTTTTCTGCCCAGGGATGAGTTATTATAAAAAAGGACAAACTCATTCTTGGTAAATCATGTGTAAAAGATAATTCACTAAATAATCACCGTGGCGTTTAATTATTGATCGTATTATTTAATTAATTAATTAGTCAATTAATTCGTCGCTGTTCTGACATACCGGCACATCACTTTACTTAATTATGTTGTGATGTGCCGGTATGTCACAACAGCGACGAATTAATTGACTAATTAATTAATTAAATTAAGCATTAATTAGTGGATAAATTTTCGTTTGGTAATTAGTTTTGCTATTTTATTAATTTGTAGCTATGTACAATTCATTTTTAAAAGTACACATTATTGCTGAAATCTATGTAATTATCAAGTTTGTAGTTTTTGAATCAGACCATCATATGCAAAGCATTGATTTCCAGATCAGGCAATCGATTTCCAGATTTGGTCTTTTGCCTGGACTGATTACGGTATATTTATGTACATTATCTCAACTAAATATTATGGTGAAAACTGCGTATTATTTTTGCGATGCGCAATAAGTGTCCTCGCCGAATATCGCAAACTGTGATTAAATTAATAATATAATCCTCTGCTTACAACAATTCAGCGTGGGCGTCCGCGAATCTAAAAGAGTAGGTCGAAAATGGTATTGGGCCGTTGGGATTTGGATGTGGAGGTACCGAATCACAAGATTCTATCGTTCACCGCAATTAGAATTTGAGACGCACTGGAATTGTGGCCAAACATAAATGTGACACGGCTTTTATGTTAGTTGTTTATGAAAAACAAATAATAAGTATGAACAAAAATTATCGTCCAGCAGCATTTATTAAAAACTATTATGATTGATAATTGCCATGGCAATTGACGCTGTCTATTGATACAGGGCCGTCTGCAGTAATACATCCCATGTATATTTGATTTGAGATAACAGACCGTTTGTAAGCCATATTAATCTGCTTCCAAATACACTTTATCCCATTGAATTTCACCACCAAACTACCGATATATGATCAATCCAGTAACAGGAGTGCGAATCCCATTTTGGCCACTTGTGAACAAGAAAATGTATTTCAACTTAAAAACATTCCTTGTGTGATTCCGATGATGATTATAGGATATGGCAATGTATTGTTTAAATTACTGTTTAAAATTCAAGTATGTTATGGTATATTTCATGGATAATATTGATGAAAATGTGTTTCTGTTCAAATTCAGCTAACTATCAACATTTAGTAGGTAGATTATTATTGATATGATTGATTATGTTCAATAAAACACTGAATGGCGATTCTAATAAAAGAGCTCTCTTCACATGAAAAGTGGCCAAAGCTGAGTTTGAACATGCACGAGTAGATTTGCCATAATTTGACAACGGAAGCTCTAAAAGAATATACAAAATTCCTATCGCACATTACAGATTGCTTTACATGATTATTAATATTTCGCGAACAGTATTTATATACATCATAGCCAAAAAAACATGGGACACTTTTTTGACACACCCTGTATATTCCATCTCTTAAACCATCATAGCACAATCGTTTACGTGGATATGACTTTACTCAAGATGTTAATCAGTGTCCCGATACAAACATTCTTCCGTATGGTTTTATTCTTGTATACCGTGTCTGGACAATGCTCATCGTCCTAATTGTATTCATATCAGTGACCAGCAAACTTTACTAGGATAAATCCATGCCCTATGACAATAACACAGTGATCATTATTAACATTAAGATTATTTCAGCTATACCTAATACTAAAATCATATTTGTTGCAGTGCGAATCCTCAGCTTATCATGTATCCAATCCGGGTATTTTAAGCATAAGCGAGTGGCGTGGCTATTGGATTACCTACGACTATGATTCTGGCAGATTAGAAGTCGGTCGTAAGGGACAAACGGCGTTCATGACAAGGACTGACGCCAACCCGAAAGCTGCACGATATCTTGGATTTACAACTGGAATTGGAGGCTCAGGGCATTTTCGATTTTGCTTCCAAGGTATGCAAACAATGCAAATCCAATCTTTTGCAGGAATGCTGTGATGATTTATATGAAGAATGTGTTTAAAAAGTATCCTGATATTGGCGCAAAGAAGGGATTCGCACCTGGCTTATTCTACATTCAATTGAGAGCTTGCGTGACGTTATCATGACATAGGTGTATCGTTTAAAGCTTAAACACATTTTAGTATGTCCGACAAAATGACTTCTAATCAAAGGTACATGCAACTTATATTTGTTTCGTTTTATTAGTCTTCTTGGGAACATTGTCCGTGTATGAACGCAGAGGTTGCTTCAATGTAATCCCAGCATGCAGAAGAAAAGCACTGTGCACTGAGATAATGCAACACCTTATTTCCATTGAAATGTACAGAACTGTCATGGGTTATTAGTATGACTTATAGCACGAGGCAGCGTAGCTGCCGAGTGCTATAAGGAATTAATAGCACTCATCGACAGTGACTATTTTAGTGATGATTTATATGGCAGAGCTCTACCCTACACACCAGATATACACCACTTTCACAGTAGGACACCTCTCACTCACCCAGACTTAGACAATCATCTACTATTAAACACACACACACCAAGTTGGGTAATAATTACAGAGCTGTAATTAATCAGGTTATTTACGATGTCAAATTTACAGCATTCTGAAGCTGTACAATAAGTGAAATTTGTGGAATTCTGGATTGGCTGTGTATGTGCTATAAGCATTATTAGAGGAACGTACTAATAATAAGACATGTTCATATCTGTATAAATATATGAATTGGGATTCTATTTCTCAATAAAATGATACCAAACAAGTTGAACATTCTCAATGATTATTTCATCTAATGGACCATGATGTTTCTGTGCATTTCAATGCAAATTTGGTGTTTAACTGTCTCCATCATCACAGTGCACAGTGCATTTCTACTGCATGCTGGGATTACATTGAAGCAACCCCTGCTATGAACCCAAGTTGATCAGTAATGGGAGGAAGTGACGTCAGCCCGTAAACTCGTAAAGTCAGACATTGTTCTTTGTACGTGTAGTTGCAAAGGCCGTCGCGTTATGATGATATCCGTTCACGCTGCTTTTACCTCCCAAATAAATTATTAGACACACAGGCTGTTCCCGGGATGATTTATACCGGACATATTGAAATGTTGAACTTATTTCGGTATAAATAACTTTGATACCAGTCATGTATGCTGGTTCCCTGCGTCAATGGGCACCACACAACTTATCAATAGATGCAGGTACGCGCCAATTATGTCACCACAGTGATTTGCTGGCCTAAAAGTCATGCATATTCATTAATGACGAAACATAGATCCACAAACAAATTCGATCAAGCCAGCTTCCCGCTTAGAATGACAACAAATTTGCTGATAGGCACAAACTACACATGTATCTCTGCTCACCACAGCGCCATGTCATAGCGCGTTCCCTACCGCGACGTTGATATGGCAGCGCGACAATGCATTCAGCGTTCGATGCGGTATATCAGCTACAGGGTTTTGATTGTTATTTGCCTTATGCCATATCAGAGCGAATAATTATGTAATATGGTGCGGTTACGGCCGGCAAATGCGAACCCTGTACCGGGCCGTGTACCTGCACCTATGGATGAGTTGGCCCGGGGATCCAGGGTGCAGGGAACCAACATATCAATCATGGTGCTTGTGATTCTTGAAGTAGATTTTGCTTGTATACGAATTGTACATTTTACTAATTGAGTAAAAGTTGAAGTTAATGATATCTTTAAAACTCGATATTAGCATTAACAATTTATGCACATCTGAACGCCTCTAAATGCTTGTCACTGATAGCTTCTACATCGGAATTTTAATGGAAATTAAACTCTATTATATGATTTCAGGTGCTAGTTAGTACATTATGCACGCGTTTCTGGCCAACTGTGATGTTTATTTTCTTCACACATAATATTTAAAACAATTTTTTTTTTCTTCATTCAGTGTTCAGTCGACGGTACACTCGTATCAACAACAGACATTCTCACCATGAATGAGTGGCGAGGTTTCTGGATTTCATTTGATCACACTACAGGGAAGTTGGAAGTCGGCGAGGGAGGGAAGCCTGCGTTCATGTCGATAACTGATGCCAACTCAATAGATGTCCATTATTTGAGATATTCAACCGTGCACAGTGAAGAACATTTTCGGTTTTGTGTATGAGTTTTATATGTATGATTGTGTATTATGATTACGATAAAGAATGCAAGGTAAGATTTTGAGACTGACTACGGGATATGTGTTGATAAAAAGCAATAATAAACTCTTTGATCACCATAAAACTGTTTTACATTACAGTTGTTAAAGGTTTCATTTTCCCCATTTTTATTCTTCTTTTGTAAGCAAGTTTAGTTTTGTCCTTATTAATCGTAGAATTTCGTATGTTAATTTTACATATATCCCACGACTGCCTTTTGATAAGTAATCGTCATAATCTTTACTACATTAATTGATCATTCAATATGCTATTGCTATTTTTAGATTACACATACCTTCACCACGGTTTAAGCTATCTATTTTAAGTATAGGTTTTCCCGGCCAATTTGAAAATGGTATCAATCAAATTAGCCTTCCAGTATTAAAATTCGCGCTAAATGGAATGATTGTATTGCATATTTCTATTTCCATATGTCTATATTCAATTTCATTTCAGTGAATTTCATTTTGAAATCGATCCATTTCATTTTCATATATTCAAATTCATTTTGACGCGTTCTATTTACGTAGGAAAAAATCACAGATAGAGGGCGTCTCATGAAAAGATCACATAGTTAAGCATTACGGTTCCGTGCCCTGTATAAAGTTCAACTTTCTTGACCACGTCTTTGATGACATATCCAGGGTAATAAATCATCTCCTCCTACACCATTTATCTGATTTATTTTACCCCAACTGTGTCTTGCCAGCATGCGTGCTACCATTTCCACCGCTATCCTAAGCATAGCTCAAGGCTCTTTAGTGTTGGTGTAACTAGAAGCTCTATATACTACTTTTGAAAATGTTCTTGTGATAACAAATTCCAACTTTTAATTTCAATTTGTCATAAAAACTAGTGCTATATCATATTTTATAAAAACAAATGTTCACATTTCGAAAAAAAATCACATTATATCATCCAAAGAGCAGATTTTAGTTTTAAAACTAGCCCAAATCGGGCGGAAAATCACCACGTGTGGAAAGTCATGTGGCAATACTGCAGCCCTTCAGGCTTGTTTCTAGTTCCACCGCTGCCACACTCAAGGTCCCCCAGCATGCGGTAAATGGTGTTGGATGGATGTCATTCTAGCGTCATGGCCAGTTCAACCTATCAAACTTGGGCTCAAACCTTACAGGCAACTGGAATGTAATGGTATGCCTTAAATTAACGGTAAAGAAGCACTGCGAAACTTGTCCATACGGCCAATACGTATTAGTGTCGTTATTCGTAAGACTTACATAAAGTCAATATTACTTAGGATATTCAACAAAGTACAGTGAAGGACATTTTCAATGAGCTTTAGGTATGATTGTGTATTATGATTACGATGAATAATGCATGGTAACTATTAAAGACTGACTACGGGATATGTGTTGATAAATAACAACAACAAACTATTGGTTCACCTTAGAATTGTTGGTTTTTAAATAGATTCATTTCCCCATTCTTCTTCTTTTGTAAGCAAGTTTAGTGTTGTCCTTATTAATCTTAGATTTCGTATTTTAATTTAACATTATATCCCACGTCTGCTTTTTGATAAGTAATCTTCGTAATCTTTACATCTTTAATTGATTTTTCAATCTTCTGTTGCTATTCAAATTCGCGATAGGGAATGATTGTATTGTGAATTTTATTTTTTTAATCGATCCTTTCATTTACAAATATTAAAAATTACAGATATAGGGCGTCTCATGAAAAAAAATCACATAATATGCCTTTAATTAACGGTAATGAAGCACAGCGAAATGAGTCCGTATGGCCCACACGCATATGTGACGTTATACGTAAGACTTACATAAAGTCAATTTTGCCTCATCGGATATACAAGTGGCCATAAATATTTAACTGAGAGTAATGCAATTATTTCTATGTTATTATGGGAATAGCATTGGTCTCAGTTCAATTTGCATGAGTGTTTGTACGTCTGATAATGCAAACTATTACTTTTGTGCCTATCGTATAAGTCTAGCGTATTAGTCACTTATACGTATGAACTCATGCGTACTAGTTTTGTAGTGCGGCCTAATATTCACACCTTTTTTGTAGCAATTGACCGCTTACTATAGTTAGTTCTGTGGATTTACCAGGCAATGTATCGTCGCACATTAATGAGTGAAATTTCAAAATGTTTATGATCAGTTAATTATTTTGTATATATCAAATTATTCTCCAATAAACACACAACAATTCTAAAACCAGAGAGACTTTAAGGCTTTCCTATTTTGTGTGAGGTCATAGATTTGATTGATTTTAGGGCCTTCATCAAATTATCGATACTTTGACGTTTCCTCTCTCCTCATCTGTCACCGGGCAAACCAGACTAAGATGTATTGCTTCAGTTATACGCACAACGCAATCTTTTGTATATTCCATTCTTTGACAGTAGTGGGCTAGTGGCCACCTTTGTCAGCGCTGTAATCAAAGAGCGAGAGTTGACCTTGATCAAACGGGAGAGGGCGCCACTTCATAAATGTGACTGATCAATCCGTGACAGTACAAATAGAATGTTAGTGCGAACTGACAAATATTAACCCCTGGAGGTTTCAAAATGGGTTGTTTCTTCTTTTGATGGAATGTAGGCTACTTGGTGCGCATTCTTATATTTATGGGGAACGTAGTCAATCGATTTACTGGGAATTTTTTCTTGACATTTCGATGAATTTTTACGACCGAATCAAAAGTGTTAGGAATCTTAAAATATGGCTATAATATAATGGTATGGTAATGTATCACTGGATTTGTTAAAGGTTGATCTGTGGACCCATGAATCACAACCGCTCCGCTCCCCCCCCCCCCCCCCCCCCCCCCCCCCCAAAAAAGAAAAAAAAAAAAAAAAATACATTGTTACAGACATGGTCTGTTTAACCCTGTTCGGTCAATGAGAGAGGCTATTCATCAGCAGCATTCCAGAAGCCGCAGTGTCAAAATATCCGCCATTAAACCCATAAGCAATGAATTAATGGGAGCTGGATTGTCAGTCAATACTTCATTGCGTAAATAAAAGTTGCCTTTCTCATATACTAGAAAGCCTGTAGTGAACGTTTGAAAACACATCGGTCCAATCACAGTGATTGTTATCTTGCAATAAAACAGTCTGTTAGCATAGTAGTATACTAATTAACTCATTTGAGACACAGTTTATTTCTATATACACTGTACATACTTAAATACCAATTCCATAATAAATGTGTATTCAAAGAGTTTTATGCCTCCATATGCATCTCTATGTATTAAATATCTGTTACCGAGTGTAATGAAATATTTGGAGATAATTTCTATTTAGCTAACATACCGCCGAAAGAAATCCGGTTCTCAAGTAGATAAATCTCATTAATTATGAGGCCTATGATCGGACCATTTTAGATTTGTGCTTGCATTCCATCGTAACAACCATCCATCTAATTTGGAGTTCCATTAACGTCTTTTGGCCAGATTTGTAATTATCTTATTAACATATCATTTAAATATATTATGTCGTATAAATATCGTCACAAGTTGATGTAATATTCCTGTTATAGAGTTTGGAGTTGTTTGTAGTCATATTAAAACTAGGTGCTCTTCCAGAAGCACAAACCATTTACGAGCCTAGAACTTTGATTATTTAACTCATTCGTTTGGAATCACAACCTAGGATGGTTATTTTACAGAAGAAAATGACGTGGACCCGCAAGGCCATACTAGAGAGAAGCGTTAATTTGAATCCATTGCAATTTGCGTGGCATCTTCAATGATTCTCTCATATCCACCTTCAATGACGAAATGCTTCTTTAAAATAGGACATGTGTGAGATCGCAGTATGTGCGTTGTAAAAAGGCATTAAACGCACCTGTTTTCGTTTGTATAGAGATTCACAATGGAATTAAGTATCTAGAAAGTTTCTGACCCGGTTTCTATTCACTTGCCAGTGAATGCAAACGATAGATTATACAGGGTGTCCCTAAAAAAGGGTGCACATGTTCCACGTCATTGTTTTTGTTGATTACTCAGTATTATGCTGTAACATTTATATAATCTTAAAGATAATATAGTTGGCTTTTGAATGCTTTGTAATTGCTCTTCCGAATCCAAAGAAATACTTTCTCAATCACGAGTACTTAAAAACGTGTTGTGCCACTTTTTAAGGAAAAAGATGTTTGTGGAAAGAGTCATTGTTCTCATGATTATATGACCTTTGAGATGACTAGATTACCTTTCAAATGACGTTTGCTTTGTCTCATTTGCTTTATCCTCCTAACGAAAAATATGCTTAATTAAAATTGATCACAGAAAGTCAAATTTGTGCTATGTTTAAGAAGAAATGCTTCAAAGCGTTAAACATTACAGCAATTTTACACATTTCAAAATATGGCACAGTTTTGATAATGTTTGCTCATGGTCAAACAAGCATATATCTGGATAGACTCAAGCAAATTCAACAAAGCAAACTGCATAGGACAGCTTTTCTAGTCATCTCGTACATACACGAAATATTTAAAGAGGCAAATGACACATTCCCCCCAAAAGCATCGTTTCTAAAAGTGGCGCAAACCCGACTTTGAGCTCGTTGTTGATCAAACATATTTTTAAATTGAGAAAAGTAAACAAAAATCAAATAAACGGCATTTGAAAGCCAACTAAATTACATTTTAGATTATATATATAAAGATTACAGACAAATACTGAGTAATTAATGAGGGCAATGATGTAGAATACGTGCACCCTTATTAGAGACACCCTGGATGTGGTCCCTATGTTTTCGCGATCTTTTTAAGATCATAATCGGATGTTTTATCCGGGGTATATTCTGAAATAGCATTATCAGATGTTGAAATATACTGCATGCATACACCTAACGACGGTGCTTTTATATTACCTAATTTCAAAACAGTAATCTGCATCAAAACTCTAAGATGTTCACTAAACGAGCACATTTCCTCTCTATAATATGACACCTTATTCATAAAGTCGAATAGGTATTTTGTTATGCTATATTGCTTTTAGCAACCACACCTAATAAATGGGACGTCATTGATTTGTATGGAACAGTACACTGTGTGGTATTGAAACCATTCAGGCATAATTCATTTCACACACATTGTCACTGCTTGTCAATGATATCCCATAAAAGATAATGTTACTACATGTACACATTTTTGATTAGTCTGGTTACCTCAAGTCAAGTCAATATCAAAATAACATTGCAATATTGACTCATACACCTTTCAACAATCAGGTTCCCCATCACGTTTTGAACTCTCTCTCTGGCTCACGACGAGACTCAGTTGTATGGCTAACGACAATCATAAAACAAGGTTCACGTTCCCATGCAACTTTCTACTGTAAAGATCACCCGTACAGTAATGTTTCTGGCACGCTATCGATAAACTGAGCAACTGAGTTTTTCGAGCGAAAAACATAGTTTATCGATAAATTCAAAAACAATGTTTTTCGATCGAAAAACATTGTTTTTGTTTATCAATAAACTGAGTTTAACGATCAACAGTGTTTATCAATCAACTATGTGTTTCGATCGAAAAACATAGTTTATCGATAGGATATCATATATAAAAACAATGTTTTCAATCGAAAAACAGTGTTCATTGATAAACTGATAAACTGTGTTTATCGATTAAAATATGGTTTTCGCTCGAAATACATTGTTTATCGATAAACTGAGTTTATTGATAAACTCAGTGTTTATCGATCATAGTTTATCGCGATAAACTAAGTTTCTCAGTCGAGATCGATAAATAGTGTTTATCGGCGATACACACTGTTTATCGTATTATTATACTTGAGCTTGCCATTAACGCTTCTTAAAGGATTGGATGATCAGTTGAAGCTTTGGATCAAACTGCTACAAACTTTGTTCTGCTACTGCTGCCAGGTGCGTTTGATCATTACGAATTATGCACGCCCTCTCTTGTTCATTTGAAATAGTATCCGACAGTGAGCATGCACCGATGTAATCATTCCGACGCTTTATCTGAGTTGAGTTACTGTGATCGTTCTCCTCTGAATTTCTTGTTTTTAATGGAATTTGCTCAGAGTCACCATCTAAATCTGAAGAGAGCATTGGTCGATGTTTTGAAGAGTTGCGGTTAGATTCTATAGATGATGCTTGACCCTTGACCCAGCCAGCTTTACGTCCATTTAGGAGCTTTGATGATGATCGGTTGTCTGAAAATTGTTAACGCATAAATAGATAAATATTTTGGACAACGGACACTGAAAATTACCCCAAAGATAAATACATGTTTTTCGTTTTCTCTCTGTATTGTATGATTAGGTATAACTGCCCGATTTAAATACTGAAAATAGAAAACAATAGATGATTTCTGAATATAATGCTAAACTATCATGTATAAATCAGATTGTAGGCAATATTAACCTTTGTAGCTTGCAAATAGTATAGTATCAACTCGAAGGTCACATTGATACGCCTTTAACATACTGGAATACTGACATTCAGTCAAATGTCCGTTGTGACAAGTCAAGCCACAGTGATGCCTCGAGTGTTATATCTTAACATGATAGTCACTTTATCAGTTTTCCTTATATGCAACATTTAGAATAGTTAATCAGGTAGTCAGTGATAGAAAAACATATCTTCGAGAGTCTTGAAATATATCCATAATGAAAATCTCTTAGTTCCTATAAAAAGGAATTGTAGAATATATCATACGACTGGCGTGTATAACAGCAAAGTTATAAGGTAGGAGGTAGAATTTATTGAATGACCCTCGTATAATTAAAGGGTTCAACAAAAGAAAGTATACCACTTTGTTTATGTCATTTTGAGTAACTTGCAATTTGTTTTTGTCCAAACAGGCTAGATAGGCATTTAGATGAATCTTTTAGGCATAATTTGATACCAAATTTGCCCCCTAACAACAAAGATAAACCATGATTAGCACCATTTAAAGGACAATATCCCATTTTCAAAAGTCGCATTTCCAATACACAGCACGAGAAGAATAGGCCAATTGTTAACACACACATATGCCGTATTTATCCCGTACTGATCACCGCGCATATCCCTCAATGCGCGGGCTAATTCAAATGTAAACTGATGCATGGGTGAAGGATTTGAATGTAAAGGAATGTTATGGATGGGGAGAACATGGACAGATTAACCAAATCTTCTCGTGCTGTGTATTGGAAATGCGACTTTTGAAAATGGGATATTTTCCTTTAAATGGTGCTAATCATGGTTTATCTTTGTTGTTAGGGGGCAAATTTGGTATCAAATTATGCCTAAAAGATGTATCTAAATGCCTATCTAGCCTGTTTGGTCAAAACAAATTGAAAGTTACTCAAAATGACATAAACAAAGTGGTATACTTTATTTTGTTGAACCCTTTATGAATACACCACGTGTTTATCGGACCTACCTGTTGAAGTTCAAAATGATAATTCGTCAAGTATTCTTAGACGATTTTCTACTATAACTGGTATGAATTATAATTCTAAGCATACTTAATTTGAACAACATCATACTGTATATAACCACGAATACTTCACACAAAAAATGCCCATTTATGTCCAATAACAACAACACGAAACAAGCCGAGCATTGTCGCTGAGACAAAACCAACAGATTGGCTCTTTCAAAATAGAGTACATAGACAAAGTTGTGCTACCAGTAAATAAGAACGACACATTATATTCTCCTCACTGCCTATCCTAGCTGGCATGGATGGATAACTTGAGTCCGGACTCGTACCCGCGACACCCTTGATTCACCTTTTTTCAACATTGCATAATGAACTAAATGCGAATTGAAAATGCGCAATTATGTGGCTATTAATGATGTGTTCATCTATACAAAGGAAAATAAATGACATGTTATCAGAACTTTAAACAAATACGTAAGGACTCGGACTCGGACTCGGACATAAAAGACATGGACGGTAGGAATTGGCCTCAGACTCGGAATTTGAAGGCAAGGACTCGGCGGGTAACATGGTAAAATGGACTCGACTCCAACACTGCTCGCTGGGTCGTGTTTATATAATCATGATAATGAAGCCGGTGTCAGGAATTAGCGGATGCTTGTATCTGAGACCGGGATCTCAGAGTCCCAGGCATATGTTAATTGTACTTGTTTTATACTGCACGAATTAGTAGTGTCACTTTATTTACAATGTCGTGGCGTTTTCTGTGTGAGTCTACGGAAGCTTTGGATATAAGTACTTCCCAATTGCTCACACCAGGAAGGGTCAGTTTAGAACTTACCCCCTACGTTGGTATGTTTCGTGTCCATCGACATAGAAAAGGACGTGTTGACCAATGACGATCTTGCACGGTTGAAAGCTCGTCTCACATAAGGCGTTGTGATCAATGTGTACATCATAGGATTAATGGCAGCGTTAACCGGAAGTACAAAAACCGCAATCCAGGCGTACACCTAGGGATCATAAAGAATTCATGCATTATTAGTAGCCAATCATAAAGCAGGACACTAAAATACGCGGAGTGCATTGAACGTGTCTAATTGAATTCACGTGCGCCCTTACATGCGTGGCCCGCGTGTTTTGTTTTGATTTGTTGTTCACGCAGCACGGGTTCGCCGATTTTTACTGCGTCATTAAAAATATGCACAACATTGTACATTTTGATTTGTATTATCTGGTATGAATTAGGTCAATACATGTTCTGTTTATTCGAAATATTAAAAAAATGTCAATGCACTTGCGCAAATGTTGTTACTCTCACAATAGCATTCCTCCGACAGGGTCGTGCTATTATTCTCATATCAACATCAACGCGAGTAATTTCTCTCGGAACAACACATATTCATTGACCTATCAATACATAATAACATGTTGATGGCATGCAGACAGTCAGTGTTTTGAATTAGCTGTCCTCCTCGTGTGATACAACCAAATTGTTATAATCTTGTGTATGTCTTAAGATTACTTGAATAAAATTTCGTGCATTTTAGCCAAGAGTACAAGAACTAGAGTTTAGTGTTCATTCACTCAAAAACGGCCACTAATGCAAGTCTCTATATTAAGAGGGCGACTGTTGAATCTAACATACATTCATGGATAATATACTAGGGTGTAATCAAGTCCGCGACGGAATAAACCGTAACAACACTATTAAGCAAGATTTGTATCTACAAATTCGAACACTTTGTATGTGTAATGTACCACGTGTGGAGTAATTCTGTTATACCCTCCACAGGGTATTCATAGTGCTTGATTTTTAAGAACGACGCATACTAACCGATGTTGGTGTGAAGGGTATAACAGAATTATGCCAAAAGGCAGGGGCGGACTGGGACCTGAAAGCGGCCGTGGCAAAATAATTAAAGCGGCCCAGGCGCGTACCGCGGCATGTGAGCCAGGGGACAGAAGTATGTCGTCCCGGTAGTAAATTTTCGTAAAAGGTTGCCCCAAATTTTTTCCCAGTCAGTCACCTCGTGAATTTCACGTAAGTGGAGGGGGGGGGGGGGTACACTCTTAGAAGGTCAGGATCAAATACATGAGTAGATTTCCGGCTCACTTTGTTTTGATCCTTTAAGGATCATTTTCGGATCGTTTTGATCCGTTTTCGGATCGTTTTGATCCGTTTCCAGATAGATATCAACAAACGGATCAAATTCACCTTGATCAACTTTGATCTGATTTCCGGATCAATTAGATGAAAAAGTTCATTGGTCAATAGGTGACTGACGTCACTCTTTCGCAAACCGATAGACGACAAGCAGACGATCTTTTGAATTCGGTCGCCATTGAAACAAGGGTGAAATACCGCGGTAAGTTATCCAGTCTAATCTGTAAAATGTTACATGATTTTGTCGGTAAAGTAGTTTTATATTTTATGTTTGAACATGCTCTATTCTTGTGAACAAATTTCTTGTACCTGACCAGTGCCATCAGTACGATTTTCGGTCAAAATGCTCCTCACAAAATGTCACGATCACTGCGATGTACTAGGCCTACACGATGTAGTAAGCTTACTGCACTCGATATATAGTCTGCAGTGGGTCTCTTAGAAGGTCAGGATCAAATATGAGACGAAAAGGATCAATTTTGATCCAGAAGCGGTATCACATATGAGCTTACCCTTTCCGGATCAAAGTGATCCAACAAGCAGGATCATTATTTTGATCCGTTTCAGTATCATTTGACAGAAATATTTGATCCCATTTCGGATCAAACTTTTTGATCCTGCTTGTCGGATCACTTTGATCCGGAAAGGGTAAGCTCATATGTGATACCGCCTCTGGATCAAAATTGATCCTTTTCGTCTCATATTTGATCCTGACCTTCTAAGAGTGTAGGGACAAAAAAAATCGCACGGTCAAAAAATTTCGCACGGTCACAAAATTTCGCACAGTCAAAAATTTCGCACGGTCACAACATTTCGCACGGTCACAAAATTTCGCACGGTCACAAAATTTCGCACGGTCACAAAATTTCGCACAGTCAAAAATTTCGCACGGTCACAACATTTCGCACGGTCACAAAATTTCGCACGGTCACAACATTTCGCACAGTCAAAAATTTCGCACGGTCATAACATTTCACAAGGTCACACAATTTCGCACGGTCACAAAATATCGCACAGTCAAATAAATTCGCACGGTCACAAAATTTCGCGTAACCGGCCCTGAGAGGCCCAACCGGCCCTGAGAGGCCCAGAAACAAGCGGCCCATGTGGCGATCGCCAAAACGCCACAGTGGCCAGTCCGCCCCTGCCAAAAGGGTTCCCCCTTCCACCGTGATCAATGTTGAATCCCACAGGAAAGGGGAGGGATATGAGTAAGGGGATACTTCAGGCTACCAGAAACAAGTTCCGATTTCCACGTGACTCTAATAGCGTGCCTGTTAAGGTCCAATAAGCAAGGTAATTAGGGTCAGTGTTCGAACACCTTTGTTCTATGATTGTAGTTTAGGATGTATGTTTCAATACGCAATTACGCCCATGCCCATCTCCCAAACATTATACTTCACTTACCTGTGGGGGGACATAAGCACCAGCAACAGAGGCGATACCAAGCAGTATGATTGGCATCCAACACACAAAATCCGTAACAACAATGAGAGTCATTCTTCTAGCCATAGAGTCGCCAGCTTTGGCATCTCTAGATCTCATAACGGCTTTCTGAGTACGTCTCGCTACGACAAACATCACCGCATACGATACGGCGATAGTCGCAAAAGTTACGAAATTCACAACTAAAAAAATAAAAACGGAATATTCCCAGCCTGAAGGCTTATCAGGTGTGATGTGGAACGCCAAGCAGACACCTGATCGGCCGTAAAAGTTTCCAAAATAAGGTAGGCCAACGAGCGGTATTCCCGCCAAAAGCACGACAAAAATCCAAGTGGCAGCCATAACTCGCACGGCACCGCGGAACTCCATGCTTTTGATACGAAATGGGAATACTATAGACGACAGACGATGTAGAGTTATAATGGTAAGACTAAACACGGAGAGTTCACTTGAGAAGGTTGACAAGAAACCTGCAAATTTACACAGTTCGCTCGCCCTCCACTGTCGATCGTACAGACTGTATTCACCTCTGTAGTATGCGTCCACGGAGGCGATGACTAACAGGTAAACACCCATGCAGAAATCCCCAAATGCTAGATTAGTTATCAGAAACGAATGCACCTGTAACAGAAACATGGTATAATTACGTATCAAAACATTGTAGTTTTAGTCCATTAAAAAGTGTATTCATAACTGAATACGTGAGCGCTATAAGTCCGTAAGTCCATATTTGACATTTTGAGATACAGGCAAGATAGTTCGTGTGATATATTTGATTTAATTAATCTGCTTTTGTCATCCGTTGATTGCAAAAAATGGATCAGAATCGTTGTATAATCGTAGCTTCAATTTCATTCCATACCATTATCATTCCGTTTTATATAATACGATGTATTATTTCATCATTCTTTATTCAATCATTAAAAATATACAACGAAATTGATCAAATAAAACTTGCATAAAACCCAGGACACGATGTTGGCCCGTCAATGACCACGGCACTGATCGATCAAAATACAGGCATGGAAAACAGGACGGCATAGCAAACATCAAAACTATAACTAATTTAAGATATAAATCGGGTATGCCGGGGACTAGTAGCCATTAAGCAGTGTGTGAAGGTATTCCGGTCATACTTTTATGAAATGGGTCTGTGTCCCATTGGGGATCGTTTCGAGCTTTCCAGATTGTGTATACAAAAGCAATGAGATGTTGCTAATATCTTATGAGTATAATATGAAAGGATTAGAACGTTTTGATTCTACAATCCTAAACGCAGTACGCAATCTCTGTAGATTGTCACCACTAATTTAAGATTGAAAAGTTTGATTCCGCTCAATTTTAAGTTTGTGAGCATTTGTGATATTGGTTTCAAACGTAACAGAAGCTCGAATATAAATAGATTTATCATTGGTATTAATAAGAACGAGATCGGGACGTTGGGCAGTATGTAAAACATTAGGTGGAAGTATGTCACCTGTGATTGTGTGGACAGTGAAGTCAGCCTATATTGTACCATTATTAATTTCGATTTCTGGAGCTCATTTGACAAGTGAAAAAGGATACTGTTATCCCTTAAGATAAACTTATACTGATCAAGAGATAGTGCCCAATTATTAAGACTAAGACCAAGTAAGAAAGTCTGCGTATTTCGAGAGAGTATTCATTTAGTATTGGTTCTCAATACCCCAGGTGCAGAGGTGCATGATATAATGGCAAAACTCAGAACGCCAAATGGTAGGTTTGTATTATGGATTTCCACATATGGTCGTTCTTTTCAGAAACAATTTTAGTCTACCAATATTAACTAGATTTACCGAATATGTTTTATACATAATGATGAGTTATGCACCGCGCTTTGAAAACGTTTCAAGAAGCTCGTCATCACAGGCCGTGTATAATACACAGTCAACACAATAAGTAACTGACCAGGTAATAAATGTGCGAATAACTCCAAAAGTACAATTCCTACATAAACTCCTACATAAACATATTACATTTGTTGGGCAAATTTATCCTCTTTAATTTGAGATTTTGCACGCTAAGAATGGTTGATTATTGAGGAAGTTACAATCCGAATGTAATGTCAACTTCGATATTCATTTTCGCATTTTGCTTTTCTACACGCAAATAATTGATTACTGCTAGTGGTAGTGCTAATTCACCGCTCGATTGCTAGATTGTGGGATATGGTTGATCAATACGGCACACGTTTTTACCTGTCATAGGCCTAACTCTCCCAGTGTTGAATAGAAAAATGTGAAAATGAAAATCAGACTTGACCTTACATTTGGGATTGTAACTTCCTCAATAATCAACTATTCCTAGCTTGCAATATCTCAAATTAAAGGAGAGACACTTTTTAACAACTTTATAATTTAATATGTTTATGTAGGAGTTTTACTTTTAGAGTTATCAGCACATTTTATTACCTGGTCAGTTACTTATTGTGTTGACTGTAGTCGTAAACACAACACACTTAAACCTTTTTGGTTACCTGTGACGTCATAGAACACACACGAGAGATTTGAACTTATCCCAAAGTTCGGGTGAAACGGGTCTGCAATAAAGACATTGCCGTCTACACTACTTACCTTGTTATCTCGTTTATTACTAATCCTCCAAACGATGACAACGAAGTTTCCGACGAAAGCAATTATGCCTTGAATCCATAGGCACATGCGCAGAAATGTGTTAGACATGAGATCTTCGCAAGATGAAAACTCATCGGGTTCGGGGAAGCATGATTCGACAGATTTGGCCATGCAACAGAATCGAAACTCATCGGTATACCTATAAAGTATAAACACAATGCTTTAGTGTATAATAAAATGATATTATCATTCATTCCGGGTTTAATTGGCGCAAAATATAGTGCCCGTGATATCTTACAATACCCACAATGCATTTCATGCATTTTAATACTCTGCGCTTGCCTGCTATTTGATTGCAACCTGTGTTAATAGTGGCAAAAGTAACTAATGATCAGCACACTTTTCAAAAACCTGCAAAATAATCTGTATTGCCTGACTAGGAGAAGGGTATATGATTTTCTTAATTTTGGAGGTGCAACTGTAAGTCGTGGTAATGCTATCAAATGCGTGAATTTGGTTTCAGACATTGTTTTTAGTCTTGTACAGATACAGTCATAAAAAGTAACTATACCGATAACAAATGAGCTTCTAACTCTAAAAGTATATATCCTACCTAAAAATATTAAATTATAAAGTTGTTGGAAAATTCATTTTCTTTAATATGATTTGATGTTGGCTAATCCTAAATCAATAATCGGTACGAGACACTTGAGATATGCATTCAATGAGCACATTTCTTCTCCGTAGTTTGATACCTCATTCATTATTCATACAAATCGAGTGGATAGTTTTGAAGTTATGGTTGTTTCATTGACCACAACTACCAACATAATAATTGCACTAACATTGGGTTTCTATGGGATATCATTGATTAGTGCGTGATTACGCGGTGAAAATGAGACTCCCTGTCGACGCATGTTACCCATCCATACAATAGCACACAGTGGACAACACAAATCAATGATATCCCATAAGAAACCAATATTAGTGCAACTTTGTCGTCGTTAGTCGTGGTTATTAAAAATCATCATAACTTTAAAAGTATTCATTCGATGTTTATGAATGAGGTATCAAACTACGAAGAAGAGATGTGATCATCTCAGATGTTTGGTACCGTTGATTGATTTTGGTTTAGTCAACATCAAAGCACCTGGTCAGGGACTTTTTGTGTCAGGTGTAAGTCTACGTACGTATGAGACATACGGACTGATTTCATTTTTTATTGCAGTGCTGTCTTAATCAATCCTAATTATTGCGTATACCACGCAACACTTACAATTCACGAAGTTCTGGAAGGCCATAGAAAACTTTGCTATCGATATCGATCAAGTGGTTGCCTGAAATATCTCTGAAATTAAAAATATGAATACAGTTAGTTTCATAATTCTTATTGGCACGTTTTGGGCACTTATAAAACTCGCCCATTGCTTGTGTGTTGGATTTCGATCACGACAGGAGCATGCGCAGATGCGATTTTTGTGTAAGTGGTCTGTGATTTTGTCAATATTAGATTTTTACTGTGATTTGTCGATCTGCATTAAATGCAAAAAGAAACAACGCCCCCGGGTGGACTCGAACCACCAACCTTTCGGTTAACAGCCGAACGCGCTAACCAATTGCGCCACGGAGGCGGTTATTTACTAGGCTGTTTTGGTTTGTCATGTTCACCCGTACACTTCCCCGTACACTCCCTTGCAAAGCCGGGCATCGTTTTTTCTCAAATGTTGCCTGAATATTGTTGTTGCTGTGTACTTAAATACATGTGCTGTCTGTTGAACTTGGAATCAACGTTTAATTTGAACTGTCTATTTTCAATAAAACTGCCGTAAAAAATACTTCAATTCGGGAAAAAATTCACAAAAGCTCACAGACAACAAATAAGCACATCATTTTACTCGACCTAGAATTTCAAACCTACAAATTTGGCGTTCCGAAAATATCGATGATGTGAGTGACGTCATTTAATGAGCGGCGCCCTTCACGAATTAGCTCATTAGCATAATTTATGTCCGTGAAATGTATCACGCAGTTTGATAAGTGTTGGGGTGATTACCATAACCTCCAGATTAAAATATTTATGTTGTTCTCTTCGTGTATTTACGTATCTTATAAGCAAGTACTCTGAGAAGCAGTGAATCAATTGAATGGCCCATAAAAAGCTCTTTCTATTTACAGTGTAAACATTGATTTATAGTCAATTAGATTATAAATTTGTTAATGTCTTTCGGGCTATTGTTCACTCTGCTCTTTATATACATACACATACTTATATAACACAGTGTAAATTGTATTTATTATGTTTCTCACTATTAGCACGCAGTGGATAGATTGTTGGGACTGTTTTGGCTCGAGTCCAATCAACGTGTTGTGAACTTGAGAAAGGGGTTTTACCTTAGATGTATTTCAATCCAAGCGATTTTAAAATCAGAACATGAACCAGTTACAAACATAGTACCTCCTCACTTCACTATCCCAAAGATGATTTCTTGAGCAACACCAGCATGCTTCACTTTCATCACATGACCACTGAATTCTGTCTCCAGTGTCCATTGGTTCCCATTGACATTGCTTTGCAATTAAACGCTTATAATGTTGTTGCACGAGGGTCTTTAAGAAAATCCTTTTGCAAGTAGCACAATTGATGTGAGTTCAATTTAGTCCTTTATGGATCTTCTTAAAGACCCTTTATTGTTTGAATAACACATGTTAGTTAAGATTTGACTTCTTTTCCATGCCTATCTCTACCTTGTATATATGAAGGTGGAAGTCTGACGATCACCAGCTGTCTTTACATGAACACATTGCACTGTTTGTTAGGGGGAAATTCCTGTTGGCACCGTAGTGATCTAAGCATGCTTGACTACACAAGAAATCTTCTTTGTCAATATCCAATACAAGTCTACGTTGGAAAGATGTGTTTATTAACACACAATAGGGTAGAAAACGGAATGTTGTCGTTGTAACGTTTATCAATATAATTATCAATTTACCTTAATGCGGACAAATACTTACAAAACTTGTAGCTTTCTTAAACCAGAAAACGCCCCATTTGGTAAATGTTTTAAGGCATTATTCGATAGATTTCTGAAAAGGTAATACAATTGCATGTAGAAATTAGCTCCTGCAAATTATACCAGCTTGACTTGATACTTTTATACATACCTGTCAAAATAACTAACAGTATCGGTCTGAAAAACGTCCAGTTAGTATCAAGACTACACTATAATGGCAGTTCCACGATCTTTAGATTACGTTTGGTTAGTTGTTAAAAACTTATATCACATACATATTGGGATGTATTAATGTCAATGGTTCATGTTGCTATTTTTAAATTTTAGATAATATTGATATTAACCATTAGTGTTGATATTATAACGAATCTTGACGTGCACACTTACAAGGACGTTAGACTATGCAATCCTTTAAACGCACCAACGGGGATGTCTTGTAGATTCTGATTGCTAAGGTCTCTGAAAGAAAATGTTTTATTTAACATTATTATGTTTTAAGTACAGTCATGTTTTTTGTGACGACTTTTACAGATACATACCAGCTTTTGGATGTTGAAATATATAAATTACATTGTTTTTGCAAAGTGCCCAATCAGTGAATATAAAATAATGTGGGTTCAACACCAATGTCTCAAATCAACTAATTATTGAGGTCGAATAATATATTGACTATCGGCAGCTTGAGAGTTACCCTGCATCGCGCTGGTTCCTAATTTTGAATACGATTTATTCCGTAAAAGTAATCAGTCGGAAGTGAGATTCGTCGAAAAATACCGATTAATCAATACTTACAACGTGGTGATCTGTGCCAGGCCTGTGAAAGATTCTGGTTCTAAACCGGTTACAGTATTGCCCTTAAGTCGTCTGAAAAACAGAATTACATAATGATAATGTTTTTGTAAGACTTTCGTGTTACATGAAAAACATTCCTACAATCCACAGTCTATAAACTATACAATACAAATTGCAAGGTTACGGATATTCAAATTCTGGAACACACCAACACAAACAATAAAATGCAACAATGTGGAAGTTCACATACGATCTTCTTGCATTCACAGCATCCATGTAAGTGTAAGTGCAAGAAGTTCGTATGTACATACAAGATCTTCTTGCACTAACGAAGTGTGGTGCATGAATTATAGGTCAATAAATGCGTATGTGTTGTTTCGAGAGAAATTAGACAAATCAATGCACGCGCGCTGATGTTGATGTGTGAATAATGGCACGACCCCGAAGGGGGAGTGCTATTGTGAGCATATCAACATTTGCGCAAGTGCATTGATTTTTCTAATTTTTCGAGAAACAAAACATACGCATGCATTGACCTAATTCATACACGACACTATACAAATAAAAATTCACATTTTAAGCATAATTTTGATCTATGTAAAACGACTAAAAACACTTTAACAAGTTTGCTAACACCCGCAGTGAAAATCGGCGAACCCGCGAATCTTGAACAACGAATCAAAACAAAACGCGCACTGCGTGATTTGAACGGCGCACACGCGGAGTGCAGTGGACACTTTCAATGCACTCCGCGTATTTGTAATTCCTGCTACCTGATTGGTTCAACACTACATAGAGTGTATGAATGTGCGACAGGAAGTTAGCGACGACATGAATACTGATATCAACAATGTGCCTTTTTATGTCATACTCACAATGATCGCAGATTTGTTAACCCCTTAAATGCTCCACTCTGTATGTGTAGTATATTATTATGCTCGAGGTACCTTTTAAGAAATGAAATAAAGAATGCAACATGGTTAAAGAATTATCTCCCGCGTCACCTGAACCTTCTAGTGAACGTATAAGGCCATATGTGATGAACTCGCCACCCTTCCCGTTGTATGTCCAGATGTTTACATTTTACACCATCTGAGATTCGAATTAGAATATCGCGATAATTACTTATTCTACTCCATAAAAAGTATATATTTTCTGAACGGAAATCTCACAAGATATCCAAATATTCTATTGGAATTTAGATAGGACCTAATGGAAAGATGGCGTGATAAAGAATGTTAAAAAAATATCGATTTTGTTTTTCTTCATATTTTGATTAAAGCTCAATAATATTTTTATACCTATCCCAATCATAAATTTACCGTGCATACTATAGTTCCTCATGCAATTACCCATCAGACTATGGGTAACTTGTTGAAATATACTATATCGGGAAGTGAATGAGCACAAACGTTTACATTTCAAAATGGATTCTCCTACTCATTTTCTTTCCAAAAATGTATACTATTATATGGATTAAATTAATAATGAAGAAGTTATGGCAGTTATATTAACAGCCCCCTTAACAAAGATAAAGTGATCAACTTTTTTGTTTAACATGTGACGCGACTAAATATATCTATCGTTTGCGTACTTACAGGTTTCGCAATCGCCATAGTCCGTGAAATATACCAATGCCTAACACGCTAATGCTGTTATTTGATAAATCCCTGACAACAAACAACATATTAATTATCAGTCAGTAACCAAGGCCGCACTGCATACCTAGTACGTATATGTAACTTGTACGTAAGACTTATACGCAGTCCTTTTATGGCAAATGAATGTATCTTATATGTAGTTTTCTAACAGTATACTTCCTTTTTACATGATCACAGTTAGCTTTTTTCTCCATAAACCATGTAGTGGTAAAAGGTAGTATATTACTTTTATTGTCTTTACAAGTTGCAACCTTTTCCTAAGTGAGGATTATTGAACCAAGTTAACACAATCCATGTTAAAAGGAAGTATATCATTAAGAAAGTACATATAAGATACATCCTTTTGCCATAAAAGGGCTGTTAACGATAGAGGCCAATTTAAAAATCATTGAAGATTGAACTGGGACCAATGCAAATATTTCAATAACAATTGAGAAATATTTGCATTTGTCGCAGCACAATATGTATGGGTGCATGCATACGTTTAACATGAGCCATACATTACTGGTTTTGCGGTGCGGTCTATCGAATATCTTAGTGCTTTGTAAGACATAGAGTTTAGAATTCTTAAATACAGGCATAACAAATATATATTGGCGTCTTAAAAATCTAGTTGAAGATCAAAGAAGATTCAAATTCAATCAGGACATTTAAGAATTAAATGTTCACCTTTGACCAACTGTATTTCAAATAATAATAATAATAATAATAATAATAATGTATTTATATAGCGCCCAAAACATTGGTCCCTGGGCGCTTTACAAGCAAAAGGCCCCATCCAAAAGATTTTTTAAAAAAAATTAAAATTAAAAAAAATACATTAAAAAAGAATAATTATCATAAAAACTACCAATACACATCATAAAATATCGATAAGAACTAAGACGTTTGATCGTGCACGGTAAGATCAACAAAATACTTTTATTGGAGGATTTTAAGATGTTGCATCAGGCCCGTGGTACTCCTGCATCACATGTTCCCTTCGGTAGCAGCCCAGTGTTCTTTATCCATGTGTAGCCTATCAAGAGACCTTCCCTCCCGTTAACATACCCTCTGGAGTTTCGTTAGCATACTCACAATAGTGTCGTGCGTTCCATTCCTATAAACATGTTTTCAGACAGAGACAGGCTCAACTCATTTCCCGCCAAATAACTGTAAAATATAAGTTGCAAAACAAGATATCGTGGGACGTAGATAGGAGCATTTGGTTGCTTACCATACCTTAAGATTCATAAACAAGTTTTGTATAAGCATCTTTGAAAATTAGCACCAAAAAAGAATTATAATATAAATCCAAAGCATCAATATTTTACTACTATAATACATGTAATGCGATTACACGAAGGTTTTTTCCCACCCAAACGCAACATAAGACGTAAAGTGCACCTTAATGTGGCTAAAATAAGAATTGATCAATATTAAAATTAGTTCTTGATCCTGAAAATTCACATATTTCCCTCGTGCAATTCCTCGGTTCCATAGCAAAATGTTTGATTCTTCATAGTTACCGATAAAACAAGTCATAATCCTGATTCGAAACCGTCAATTGAAATAGTCATTTAACGATACTCATTTATTTAAAAGTTACAGTTTACGGCAATTTAACCACGCTTCACCCATTACAAATCGATCAAGCTGATCGAAAACCGTGCAAGCGAACAACTCACACGTCGCGTAACTAGTGCGTTGTGCAAAAACGCTATGGCATTACGCGAACTATTTTGGTGATCGAACTTAATACGCATTATACGCGTGGTTACTTATGTTTACGCGGAGGTATTTGCTTCTCCGCTAGTGACTTGCGCTTATTTGAGCATGCGTAACTAGTAAAGGACGGAATTTGATTGAGTCGCACGTATCGCGTATATTCACAAGGTTTTGAAACGAACTATAATTTCAACTCGCTGCTCCACGATATGGCATATTTGACATCCACACCGCTATAAAGCTCGAAATTGCCCTCAGTGGCTTTTGTTCTTTCCGCATCCATGGCCCATAGCACTGTATTGTTTTCCTATTATTATGTACATAAACTGTGATGCAAATATCAAGGTGGGGGCTCTACGTACACTATTGCACTGCTTGACAAAACCGGAAATATTCATATGCCTGGGGAGGAGTATACGGTACCATATCAGGATGTTACTCAAGTAGAGCGTGAGCAACCGCTATGTGTGACAGCTGCTTATGATAATTCTCCCGACATGTAGCCTGTCGGCTTATAACAACAATATAGTGGTGTGTGTGTGTTCCTCGTGTCAGTTTGTACACTTCAAACCAAAATCCTAAAGAATAACCCCTAACTCTCGCACTACTTATTTGAATTCCTTTCTTCTTGATTTAATCTGGATTCAAGCATGGGTGAATCAACCATTTTGGTCGCCGAGTATACCTCGCACGAGATACGATAGTAAACAGGACAGGTTCATGACCCATACCAGGAACATCAGTTAGATGGCCGCGTCATCTTAAAGCGGGTGATAACTAGCACTTACAAGTTGGTCATGGTTTCTTCGAATTTAGGCAGGTGTATATCTGGTAACTGTTGATTTTCACATTTTGCCGCATTAAATACACATTCACACATCAATCGAGGACCGCATTCTTGAGCTGTAAGTAAATCAAATGGCAATAATCAAACGCAAAGTTTGAGACCTTTGTCTTTGATGTTGTTAATTCTGTGGCTAGATTATAAACTATCTTTACCGAGAGTACGTTAAAAACTAAGATTGGCTTTATGTTTATTCTTATCTGAGATTTGATTCTATATGATATACAGTTCTTATAGGAACAGGTCGATTCGATACAAATTGATGCATAGATTCAAAATGTTCATGTAATCAGAGTACCACCGAGTTTTCTCAGCGAAATAAAAAGGAGCCTAAATTGATCCCTATTGTTTTCAGATTTTGCTTCAACTGAGTCTCACCCAAAGTTTACAATGAATATACTGTGCTATATCGCAGCTATTGCATAGCACCTGCAATTTGTAGTATGTTATAATATAATTTTGCCTACTTACTACATCCCTGTTCATCTGACCAATCAGCGCAGTCTAGTCTACGATTACATAACATTTCCGGTCCAACACAGAAGGAATTCCGACATTTGTGAGTCCCATTTTCGCACTGCCAATCATCTGAAATATACAGGACGAAGCAAGGTGAGGATTATGTGTTCTTACAATGTTGAAGTATCTTTTTGACAATGAAAACACCATCTTCTACAAACCTGACTGACCCATTGATTTCGAAAAAAACAAAAAATACAAATCGATTTGAAAATTAGAATCACTACATCACTGGTAGTCGCACGTATGTTATGCTTTTTGTGGTTGCGTAGACGACAAAATGTAAAACACAGCCCGTATGCATAATATTGGCTGTATATAATGATTTTACTAATTTCCACGCAAAATAACATAACCCTATTGGCTGAAATATATGGTGTTCATTACGTCCTAGCGACCGATCGTTCGAGAACTTGAAGTCAACTGGCCACAAACGGCCGTTTCCAGTCAAGCGATCTCTTGAAGTCGTTGCAAGTTGCTGTGATGGTCACTATCAGAGGAAGGTTTTTGGATTATGACGTAAAACTCGTTATTGGAGCGACCCGGATCGAGTAGCGGCCTTAGTATGTTATCAGCATAATCGATAGAATGATTAGTAGCTTCTAGGGCTGCACTGCACAAATAGTATGCATGGTTCAGACGTATAAGTGACATGTACGATAGATTTATACGATAGGCATCAACGTAACATACTGCATAACCATACTACAAGCACCAATGAAATTTGAAGTAAAGCATTGAAAATGATTCCAATAATAATGTTGAAATATGTCTAATGGTCTCATTTGCTCAATGTTAAAGCTTGCTTGTATACATAACGTAGTGCCGCACATTTTTACTGTCGCGGCTATCATACAAGTGTTACGAACAAGTCACTTATACGTAAGAGTCATACGTATTATGTATGCAGTGCTTCCTAAATAATTACCACAGTCCAACAGATGTGATCCATCAGTGCATCCAGGCCAGACTTCTTCCATCAAACAGCGTTGTTCTTCTGGTATACACTCACCATTAGCACAGGCAAACTCGCCGTCTTCACAGCTTCTGAAATCTTATGAAACACGTATCCAGTTGAGTATTTATGACCCAACACGAGTAAATGAGGTAAATATGAAATGTAACTGATGAGTTATTGATATTATGATAATTTGTATAAGTTAAGGGATATGTTGGTAACAAAGTCAACGTTATATCACATTCCTAATCAAAGTTACGGATTTTTTTAAATCACTTCATCTAAAAATATCAAACACAAATTTTCAAGTTACGGACATTTAAAATTTCGGTTTTGTTAACAAATCAATGGAGTTAAAGAAAATGTAATACCTCAAAACTTAACCGCTATATATGCTTAAGAACTTGAATCTTTGGTTGGATTCATATAACAAATATCAGAAAAATAAGAATTTTTTATGAATTTGACTAATATTTTGACCTTGTCCCACATTTTGGTCTTAAATCAAATTGTCTTCTGCCAAATTTGCCTCATTTAGGTCACATTTAATGTCAGTCTGATTTCTTTATAGCTCAAAGGCTGATATGAAATATAAATATGGTTGTCTTTCCGGAGAATTTTTTTCTTCTAAGGAACAGCTAATCAATTCGGCTAAATCCCAAATCTATACAAGTTGTCCCAACGTCTGAAATAGTTCCAATTCAATATGTACGATGAATGTGGTTACCGTTATGCTTAGCCTTACTGGGAACTTTATTATTTCACATCTGGCAACAACAAAAATGTGTGCGTCATGTTCAAGTAAATTTAATAAATATTTTGCCGAGAGTAATTACCAGATCTGATGTGGGGAGAACTTGAGCGATCTTAAACCGAAACACTCAAAGCAATAACGAATCCCATTTTTCAAAAACATGTGGTTCAATAAGGCAACAATATTATCTTAACGTTTGAGACTTACTGCAATTCTCCTCATCTGATGTATCGCGAATGCCACCAACCACAAAACAGTCTGGTTTAAAATCACATTTCTCGTTGGCAATGATACAGTGGCCCTCTTTGCACTTCCAGTGACCATCGGGACACGTGTACTGATCTGGGAATCAATTACAGTTGTTAAACCGTTTATTATTCATTTTAGACCACCATACATTATAGTGTAATTGCCAAAAGTGTACTTCTCGTGACCGGGTTGTACATGTATAGCCGGGTGAGGGCTATATAAGTTCAGGTTTAGAATATGTTTGGCCATTGAAATGAACAAAAAAACTACCACGATAAATCATTAAACATATGCAACTATATTAATTAATTGTCACATGCATGTCAAGGTCCGTGATTTGTTTCCTCTATGCATGACTCGCTTCATGTTCATTTGCTATGAAGATCACTATTATGCTGGTTCCCTGCACCCTGGATCCCCGGCCCAACTTATCCATAGGTGCAGGTACGGGCAAATCAATTGCCGTCCGTAACCGTAAGCTCAACACATTGCATTGTCGCTCTGTTATGGCATAAGGTAAATAACGATCAACACACTGTAGCTGAGATACCGCATCGAACGCTGAATGCATTGTCGCGCTGCCATAGCTACGGCGCGGCGGGGAACGCGGATATGACACGCGTGCATGTGCGTGTGAAGTCCGGCGCTGTGGTTAGCACAGATACACGTGTAGTTTGTGCCAAATCAGCAAATTTGTTATCATTCTAAGCGTGACGCTGGCTTGATCGAATTTATTTCTGGATCTATTTTTTGTCAATCATGAATATGCATGACTTTTATGCCAGCAAATCAGATTTGAGTGGAAATCGGCGCGTACCTGCATCTATGGATAAGTTGTGTGGAGCCCATTGATGCAGGGAACCAGCATAGATCACTATCTGCATTATACATTGTCTTTGCATTTCATTACCTACTACAGCGCAGAGTTTAAATCACAACACCACATTCTTCTAGAATGGGTATCCATTAGGAAGCACTCCAAAACTAGATACGTGACTCGTACGTACAAATGCATAAGATTGAGCGATAGTTGCCAGATTAATATTTTGCATCATCTCACTGAGACCAATGCGAATGTTTCTATATTATAATGGAAATATTTGCACCGTTTTTCTTTGCAATGTTCAAAATAATTACATTGGTGACAATCGTATAAGTCTTACGTAAAATACACATCGTACACACAGAAAAAAGATTACATAAGTTTACACTAGTTATGTTAATATAGAACTCCATAATTATTATGTAAACCTTTCACACAGTATTTGTGTACAAAATACATAAGCTATGTAAACATAACTTGTGTACGATTTGTACACAACTAAATTGTGTACAAAATACACAAGTTATGTTTACATAACTTGTGTATTTTGTACACAAATACTGTGTGAAAGGTTTACATAATAATTATGGAGTTCTATATTTAACATAATAAAATCTGTGTGTATGAACCAAAGGCTACGTATTAGTTTTGCAGTGCGGCTTATAATTCAAAGGCAGAAATACTGGAGGATCTTCACCTAATAGTGTACTCAGCATATACGACGTTCTTCACATAACATGCTTGACTTGTTTCTTGTTTTTCCATTTTATGAGTTTGTCTGAATGAAGCGCGTCTTTAACGATAATGACGATGTCACCCGGGTAAAGGTAACCTTAACACTCCTACACGCTACAAAACCTGACGATGCTACAATTCAGTACCGCGCAATCGGCCGCTGTGTCTCGTGCCACACTCCGCCGGTTGATCAACTTGCGAAACAAACTTGAGTTCTTGAAAGCTGACCCGTTAGTTCAGTCGGTAAAGCCTCTGACTTGCACGCATGCGTCCCAGGGAGATAGGGTTAAAAACTACTTATTCAACCAATATAATTTGAACAAGAATGGCAACTTACGACATTCTAACTCATCGGATATATCCCAGCAATCAGCATAAGCATCGCATCGATAGGATATATCTATACATTGATCGTTTGCACAACTAAACTGGTTGGCACTGCATCCCTTGTTGGTAGTATTGTTAACAGTATTGTTAACAGCTGTCGAAAGAAGAATAGATAAACGATGTTATTAATAATTAAGCAAAAAATAAACTTTGTTAATTCATACGATAAGGCGAAGAAAAACAATGCGATTTATTCCGTTTTGTTGCTTAAAATGACGTTAAGGCGCAATTCTTTTGAAAATAATTTCGCCTTATTCCACTATTAACATCATAATAAACATCTTGTATGTGTATGTTTCGATCACTCTTCACATCGACATTTTTATATATCAGAAGAAAACCCTTAGTTTTCTCATTATTTCTGTAAAATCTTAGGCGAAAGATATGTTCCATTTATACGTTATAGGCCAAAATGAAGTGAAATACTGCCAAAGATGGTTAACCACACGAACAGTTTGTGCCAATGAATCCCGGGTTCGAAATCTGTGCTCGGTCGGGCTTTATGTGCATTTGGTTTATCACGATCCATACACGCTCTCGCAGGTTTTCTCCGGGATCTCCGGTTTCCTCCTGCTTTCAAAATCGGCGATTAGTTGTTTCGGTTTTCAAAAACTTCCTTGACCCAATGGTATTTGGGGAGCTGCATTGAAAAATGGTGGATGTTACAATCTAAGTGCGGATAGGTTTGCGCTAAAAATGGGCAGCACCCTAGTTGATGCGATCTGATTCTGATGATTCACCAGCAGCGAAATTACAGCGCTTTGATCACTTTGGAAAGGCGCTATATAAATACTAATTATTATTATTATTATTAAAATTATTACTTCGTAACTCAAACTTTGGTTTATGACTTTTTTAAGGATGACCCTTCATTTAGAATAAAAAACTTTAAGTCGAAAATCGGACCAGCAATCGGAACATCTACCTTTAACCCTAAAGCTCATAGTTTGATGTATTGGTTACGAAACTAAAGGAGGAAGCATTGTGTGAAATATTTCTGAACCTGTCATCGGCATGGGAGTCTATGTAAAGACCGCTTCACCACCTTTGTCGCACTACGACAAAAGCTTGATGCCATGATACCAAAATGAGGTTAAAAAATGAGACTACCAGCATATACAGTCATCACAATAAGTAACTGACCAAGTAAAAAACATGCTGATTACTCTTAAAGTATAACTCCTACATAAACATATTCAATTATAAAGTTGTTGAGAAATTTCCCTTCTTAAATTTGAGATATTACACGCTAAGAATGGTTGATTAATTAGGAAGTTACGATCCCAAACGTTAGGGCAAGTCATTTTAACATTTTCTTTTCAACACGGGGAGAGTATGACAGGTAAAGCGTGTGTGCCGTATTGATCAACCGTAACAATGCCACCGGCCGACTTAATAATCAGCAATTCTTAGCGTGTAATATCTCCAATTCAAGAAGAGAAATGTCTCAACATGTTTATAATTTAATATGTTTATGTAAGAGTTATACTTTTAGAGTTATCAGCACATTTATTACCTGGTCAGTTACTTATTGTGATAACTGTATAGTGTTACTGTGATACGCTGTGTCGGATCAACCAAGTTCGGAACTGTTGTCACTAGAGGAATGTTTTTAACTTGAAGAATGTATAGTGCTTCAATACACGTTGCTTGTTCCAAACCAAGGGTCGCATTATGACGCGTCTGCGCGTCCTAGACCTCTCACTTTCGAATAGTGACGCGTCAGATTTCAAATTGGAAAGCCTTGCGGGTCCCGATCAAAATTGAAGGGACCCCTCACATTTGACGATGTATGGAAATGGAAACCTTAAGAAATTCTGTAAATTACATATCCATCCTTTGCTCACAATATAAATTCAATAAAACTGTCTGTAAAAAAGTAAAATTAAAATTAAAAATCAAACATTTCTAAATCGCTGGCAAATTGCTTCCGCGAAAGTTTCAATGATTTCTATAAGGCATTGTAAAATAAATAACATGTTTCCCGTCCGGACTTTTTTAAAAAAGGAGGAGGGAGGGTCTTACTATTTACTATTTTCCAATTTTTTGCTATTTTTTTCCAAGATGGCTGACAAGTGACAAGTCGAAAGTAACCAACTGACTGTGTCGGGGACACTCCTAAACAGATTTGCCACTAGGCCTATACTTGCCAGAAAAACAAAAAAAACATCTAAATTCAGTACATTTTGTTAATTATTTGTGCAATTAAAATGCCTGTAAAATGATATACGGTAACACCATGAACACTGTAAAGATTTATAACTAAATGTTTGCATATATATTTTTTTCTCTTAAATTTGGGTCAAATAAAATCATAATTGTTGTTTGTAGCCTATGCCTGCCTTTGATCTGGTAAAGAAAGATGTTTTATTTATGAATGATGGATAAAATGACAAATAGGTTTTGAATGCTATTCAACATACTCGTCAATATAACATGCAGTTATAATTTTTTAAACTCAATTTCAAAAATAAAGAAAAATGGGAAAAAATTATACAAACATTTACAAATCAGTGTTGTATTATGTTACAGTCAATACTTCTCTTCCCCTATTTTTAAATATATATGATTTTTTACTAAATTTATGTATTTTTCAAATGTTAAAAATAATTCAAAACTGTTGTCTTGATCGTTGTTTAAAATGAAAATGTTTTTCGAATTAATGAAAGTATTTCTAAATTATTTCAACAAACCAAGATAATATTATACTTGGGCATGAAATAGGTCACTTGAGGAATCAGATAGGGGTCAATCGATGCTGTTTAGGTGACCAATTAAAGCTCTGAAAATTTAGAATTTAAAAAAAAAAAACGGGTGTTTTTTTATTTTTTTAAATATCAAATATTTCGGCTAAAACGGAGGCGGGCGGGGACTGGAAACATGGAACTTTTTTTTACTAGGCCTAATGGACATTCTATCAGTATCTTCTACTGATTTCGTCAATTGTCGTCCATTTTCAAATACCCATACTTCAGGACCTCTCATTTTCTTGAGGGACCCCTTAAATTTGTTTTTTGAAGTCCTACGGGGTCCCGAAAAATTTCATGGGACCTCTCACATTTTTGATCCAGTGCTACCCCTGTTCCAAACTATAACATTCGCTGGGTAAACCCCTGGGCACTACCTTCCTATCTAACAGTTTGTTTATGATTGGTCAATTACAAGACATACTCATTGTAATAACATATTAAAATACAGCTTCTAAAAATAGTTCACACTCCACTCTTCATCAGGGATACAATGTATCTGATTAGGGCAATACATACATTATATATCCATCTTTCCGATCTGACCAATCGGCAGGTAGGTCTCTTGGGGTTAAAATGCGACTTGGTGCATAATCTATTAATAATAACAATGTTAAAATGCACTCACGACACGCCTCCAAATCTTCGTCAGTTGCCTTGTAGCAATTCGGGTGATTGTCGCAGAATCCTTCACGAGGAATACATCTAGGATCGTCACGTGACCCGTCACGTGAACAAGGCAAATGCTTATACAAGTTCTTGTCGTCACACGATGTTGTTCCGTTTACTGTATACGAATATGTTAATTTGAAATTTATTATTTGAACATTTGTTTCAAAAACAGGCTCACAGCTATCTTTGCCAAACATTTTTTTAAATATCAATAACGACAAAATTAATATCAGCAATTAAGGTTTTTTAATATAAAAAAATATGAAATTATTTTCTTTGCATGACTCCGAAATTATTGATGTCATACCTGAAAATGAAGATTGCACAGGCAAAAGAAAAACACATCTTTATTTCGTGCAACATTTATTTTCGCGAATACCGTGGTCGCGAAAAATAACCATTATGACATGTCGGTATTTTACTGTGCGTCTTGCTAACATTCAGTATTCACCTCACTGAAGTTTTGTGTTTGTACAATTCACAAAAAAATAAGCAATGACTAAAAAGCAGTTTCCCCCAGACGATGCCGGACATGAGCTAGTTCACGAGGTTACGTGATCAATCGAATGAGCCGAACTGTAAGGACGGAGTAAATTTTAAAAATGATACTGATACTTGAGTTGATTATCCAACCCCAGCAGTTTTAGAAATACTTTAGGTCTAACGTGTGATGAATTTTCCGGTATCATATAATCAAAATCCATATTATTTTGAATTGAAACCAATGAAGATTCAAAATGTACATGTACAATGTACGGCCAACCGTGTCCACCGTCGTCTGGTTTCCCCAGATACTTACGACATTCATATTCGTCATTCCAATCACCGCAGTCATTATGGCCGTCACAGATATATTCCTTTCTGACGCAAGCAGGGCGGTATAGATGATACTCGTCAAATAGACACATGAATCCAGACGCTGGGCTACAGATATCGTCTGTCAATATGATTAAAGTGAAACACGATGTTTTATCAAATGAACATTATAACCTCTTTAGGCAGAGCCAATATAGTTTACAATTAATTACTACTTCTAGGAACAAAAGCCATTCGATGGGTTTATCACAGAATTATCGGAGAAACAAATGCCATTTTTTCCATTTTGCGCTGCAAGGGGGAAACTTAGAAAGTCTGTGGTGAAACCAACATACACTAAACTCTTGAAGTTGCACTGGCCTCCTAATTCAAGCACGATTTGTTATTTTGACATTCCACACTATATTAATAATGCCAAACAAACCCCTACGCATTAAACTGCGTTGCCTTGTGGTATGGGTTTTGGGTTTAAGTGGGACTGCGCCAGGATTTCAAATATTTAACAACGCAACGAAAGGATACGCATCAAACGCCTGTATGTGTGTTAACACTTTGCCTGAAAATGTTAACATGAGACGCAATTGCGCCGTTTGCCTTGACGACGAAATCAAAAGAAAAAAACACATGCCGAATGCTTCCAGATTGCACAGTGACCAAGGCCAGAGTTCGTTAGTGCTCGGTTAGTGGGAAATAAAACTGTTATAAATGAGTGCTTTTTATCATTTAACTCACAATTATTTAGAGAATAAAGGTATTGTTTTTAAACCCTATCCGTGTTATTTAGTCTGACATGAATGCGGGAAGTATTATTGAAGTTGAACAACGACGCCACTGCAGGCGGCAGGCGGAGTTGTTATACGCAATTATTCTTAAACATTCATACTTTATACATTTATTTCATCCAATGTATACCTTTAATTACCCACATGTTGTCAACTTTTACCCCTGTTAGTATCGATTACCCCCAAAGCATTCCATCTTATCCCGTTGCAACATCCAAGCTTACACGGTGTTTAAAGGAAAGCGGTCATGGTGAGGAAAAGAACCGCTGACGGCGATTGTTGGTCTAGCTAAACCTTAGGGGCCATATCCAAACTCTCAAGTGATTTTATAGCGTTTTTATACCGATTTTACCCCGGTATTAAAACGGTATTTTTTTTCTATTGTTAAAAGCATCGAAAAAAGATCGGTGATTAACTAGAGCACTGGTCAGCTTAATAACACAACCTTCCTCGCGCTTTCATCTGTCTGCTTCACTAATTGAGCCATCGAGAGTACTACAATAGTTCTATTGTTAACGCCAGATAAGTAGAGAGGGGGAGAGAGGCGGCTCTAGTTAATCACCGATCTTTTTCCAAAGCTTTTAACAATAGAAAAAATACCGTTTTAATACCGGGGTAAAATCGGTATAAAAACGCTATAAAATCACTTGAGAGTTTGGATATGGCCCCTTAGCTACTCGTAACTAATACATCACTTATATCACACGATAGAAAATGCGTTCAATCAAATGAAGGATGATTGATTGAGCGCGCCGTTCACATTGGGTTAAGAGATTGTTGTAGAGTCGCACACAATACCGCTTACATGTAAACATACGTAGAACAATTACAGACTGCGCCAATGTCCAACTTGTTTAGATTGAAATAGTCGCCGCGCGCTGTTCAATTTTCGTTAGAATCCTCACCATAACCGCTTCCCTTTAAGACGGCTCCGTCAGTACTAACATCAAACTAATAATTAAAGCTACTTGAACAAAACTACCCCATGTACTTGAACTTGTTATTAATAAACAATATAAGTAACCATTCATCTCATTCGTGCACATTAACAATTGTAGGATTTGTGGATATTGTTGTGAATAAGGGCACCACAAATAGCCAAACTTCCTAAGCTTTTCGGCGATGATGCGGTGTAGGATATCTCAAAATTACATTAATTTTAAGAATGTAGATATCTAGACGAACATTGAATACTCAAAACAGTACCAAATAATGACAATACTATTACTGCATGCTGTTTTTCTTTTCAATTTATTATTGAAATGTTCACGTCACAATCACACACACTTAGAAAGTTAATCCTATTGTTAGAATTCGCGGTGATACTAAACTACTCACAAAAAGTATCGAAACACTTAGAAATGATCCAATATATAACGGCTCGAAAAGGAATGCATTAATCGAAGCAAATAACCAAGTGCATAATTTTGTTTTGCGTATTTTGACACCTCGATCGTTGAGATACAATGTTGCGGAGCGGAGTTATTGTCATTTCAATGATCGTGGGTCCAGTTTCAAAAGTGACACTCATCCCTATTGAAAATCACGAATCTGATCATTCTAATTATTAATGCAAACCTCTTTCTATAGGATGATTGTCACTTTTGAAACTGGACCCACGACCATTGAAATGACAATAACTCCGCTCCGCAACATCGTATCTCATCGATCGAGGTGTCAAAATACGCAGAACAAAAGTATGCACTTGGATATTTGCTTCGATTAATGCATACCCTTTCGAGCCGTTATTTATTTGATAATTTCTAAGTGTTTCGATACTTTTGTGAGCAGTTTATATTGAAAACGGTATTATTACGCCATCTATACAGGATGAGTCAAAAAGAAGTTGTACGTGAATGAATATTTTTTCCCTAAAATACCAAACAAATTTGACAAACCAATGAGGTACGTTTTGAAGGAGCACATTCCTCCGCTCATATGAAAAAAGGAATCACTGAAATTGATCCTTGATATCAACAGTTGTGCCTGTTTTAATCAATTAACCCATTTTAGTAGCTGTCCACGAAATGCTAACTCTTTTTAAATTATCCGTCTAAGTAAGGAGCAAAGAGTACTGATTCTTTAAAATTCAAAAGGTATTTATACCCGTGATATGAAGACAATAAAACAAGAATGTAAAGAACTTATGATTTCACTCATCTTTAAAAAAAATCATTGGAATTGCCCCTTGCTATCAAGAGTTATGCCTGTTTTAGTAAAGGACCCCGTTTTGGCAACTGTTCGGGAATGCTCACTGCTTTTAAATGATTTGTTTCACTGAGGAGCTTGCAAATAGAACAGAATCATTCAAATTAAAATTTAAAATGTATCTATAACTGGGACAAATTAAAGTATGGATAAAGTCAATTATCGTTGATACAAAGAAGTATAACATTTTTCTTGAAAAATCCAATTCTTGAGCTGTCAACGGAATTCGTAATGAACAGAAACATTTAAATCTTTATTCTCATTTCAGAGCGAAATTGATTTACACCGAATTTGCATGTATTCCTCATAATATGTAACACAAAATAAGACAAAAAGGGAATATTTTAGTGTTGAATCAATTTTTAGCGACAGATAATGGATTTATAGATAACATTCAACTGTCCGTTTGAAAATCCCAGGTTTAAATCTCATTTGAATATTAATGACGCTTTGTGAATATGTACTCTTTGCTCCTCACTTACATTGATCATTTTAAAGGATTTAGCATCTCGTGGACAGCTGCTGCGGCTACCAAAATGGGTTCTTTTATTAAAACAGGCATACTTATTTGATAACATTTTCGTTAGAAAATTCAAATTAGGAAACTTACTTAATTTTCCATACTGAGTTGGTAAGCCCCCTCGCCAAGTCATCTTTGCGACACAGTGATCCAGAGGGCGTCATCATCCGATGACGTCATCAAGAAACAGACTAGAAATACTAGCTCTGGATCAAACACAATCCACTGAGGAAGACAACCGATGTGTTGTTGAAACCCGTATGGAAAATTAAGTAAGTTTCCTAATTGGAATTTTCTAACGAAAATGATTATCATGTTCTTCTGAATTCCTGATGAAACTATTCCAAGGCATACTTATTGATAGCAAGGATCAATTTCAGTGATTCTTTTTTTTCATATGAGTGGAAGAATGTGCTCTTTGAATACGTGCTTAATTGATTTGTTACATTTGTTTGGGGTTTTTTTTAAACTAATATTTATTTCTGTACAACTTCTTTTTGACTCACCATATAGTTCAATGGTGGTTATTAAAAGTCGTATGCCGCGTGCAATTGAAACAACGGTGGAATCCTGACGCGCGAAATAACAATGCGTAACAACTGTTGAGCAGATATATGGTAATATCTTCGCGATAGTAAGTAAAGCTTCACCGCTCTCTCCTCGTCGGAGTAGTAAAAAGACTCCAATGTAAAAATGTAGTTTTGCTGAGTTCGATTACGGTTTTGTTTTTGTTAAGTTTTGCTTTAGTTTAGTTTTTGGTTATATTTGGGTTTTTATGGTTGGTAAGGTTTTAGGTTGTTACTTATTTAGGATGATTAAGTGATTAACTGATTTATGTTTCTTGTCAAACGTTAATTTATCGCTGACTTTTCTACCGTTTGATTAGTTCCTCAGTACCTAAAGAACACACTAACATTTAAATCATTGGCCGGGAAAGGTAATCGGGAAAAGAATAAAAAAGATAATATTAAAGCATCTAACGTAACTTTAGACGTAAACTGCTAGGTATATTATTGCACGCAGAGCTTATTCAATTTCAGAAATGCCAGAGCTTTGCATTGGAACTTTATTTAAACACCCTTAGGGAGCTCTTGTTTTGATGTCAATACCCTTTCTATAAGGGGCAGCTGTGATTTCTAGGCGCCATTACACCACAGCTGCATTTTCTAAACACCCTTTCAACTCGATCTACAACACGTGCAACGGGATCGCACCAAACTTGTAATTATACTCCCTGTATTGATTGAACTTTGCAATACCTACACACTCGGTGAACTATTCAGGGTATCATTGCTGCATTTTTTCAATGGCTTCGTTTTGGTTGCAGTTATACATGACGCATCCCTGTGTGGACATCACATTATATAGGAATGACATATATTTGCAAATTCACCGTAATCAGACAGATAATATTCGATGGGCCCATGCTCTATATTGAGTAGACTACAAAGCATTGTAAATGTTGAAAAACCGACTGTATCTACTCATATGCGCAGTGACATCAAAACGTATTCAAGCGAGCGCGTGACAATTGTGCGCGCGTAATCTATAGCACTGACCCATGTATCCAATACAAAAAATGTTGGCACTTGAGCGTTGAAGCTACGTCAATTATGAAATAAAACAATGTATTAAACTCGATAGTTGTTATACATACCTTGGTTTCCTCTACTGTTCGACTACTAGGCCTAACCTAAACGCTTAGGGTATCAGATATGAAGACATATCTTTTGAAAGCAGTATCTTCATGACAATTGTATATCAGCTATTATAAGTTACGGGATATGCGCAATGAAGTTACCAGCATGGGATTATACTGCTAATGCGCATGCGTACACTTACCACATGACTCCTCGTCATCACAAGCTATGCAGTCACATCGTCCATTACACGTGGCAGATGGTCGAATGCATTTGCCATTCGAACACCTGTATTTATCAGCCGAACACGAGCAATCTTGTTCGTCAATTTCGTCGCTGCAATCTGCTACACCGTCGCACCACCTGTACTCGTGCACTGTAGATCCATCCGGACAGACTTTAAAATGAGTAGCTGAAAGATTAGAGGTCACATTAATCACATCAATGTCGGATTGCGTTCATTTAAATGATTCAGATTTGAATAAATAAAGGTGTATATTTGGGATATTATCACCATTTACATGATTTAAATAAGTTCCAGTTTGTATTTATTATTATTTATTTGTATTTATTTATTTTTTGTTTAGAAGGAGGGTATCGTCTGTTAACTCAGTTAGACGCATGACTGAATAAAACCTGTCAAAGGTTAAAACAAAACATTTTACGTTAACCCTTACAGCCCCGCACCCCATGAAATCCCATTTCCCAGCCTGTCGGTTCCACCTGGCGCTGAGGTTTTTGGGTGAAATAATGGCCCCGGGCTACATAGCTGGGCGAATACACTAGCTAGGTGGTACACTTCGAAAGTATTTTAATTATTGTAGACATACACAAGTTCATGCATTCCTACACCTCATCGGTGGCCCATTGAAAGATGTGCATCCCACTCGAAATAGCTCAAAGTGGTGCAAACATGACAGGAATTGCGAACTCTATTTTATATATATCCCGTGTTATAGATTGGAATGAATAGGGTGACTTTAAAATGCAACACAATACAATATTTATTTATAGAGCCCTGCATAATGTCATCGATCGATTCTACAGAAAGAAATCAACCATTCGTCATTCACGGAATCATGGCATATTACAGACCATTCAATTTGAATTGGCGCGGGATATTTGAAAGGGGTGTAAACTCGCATGGTTATGATAAGGAAATTCAGCTTGTGTAAAAAAAAGTTCAGTAGTTCACCATGATTTCGGTAAACTACGTCATATGCAGGGCATCTATAGACGATCTTAATATCCCTATTGGGCACTCAATAGTCTAGTACGGACACCCTTCAGTAATGACCAAATTAATTATGATCATAATTTACCCTCCAGAAATGGCCGCATTGATTCTGACCTTTACGTCGGATTTGTCTATAGCTTCATCGTATAAGTCATGAGCTAAAATCACTTGCCAAAAGTTGATACAGATCGCTACAGGTCACAAGGCCCTAACCACCAGAATATCACTGACTTCCATCCAATTTGTGCGCGACTGATCGTACGATCTGCCAAGTAGCTTAGAGCGATTTGGGTTTCATTATAACAAGCCAGAACCTGCGACTGGAAGTATGTTATCAAAATCACTCACCGTTACATCGTGATTCGTCGGATTCGTCCAAGCAGTCCAGTACGCCATCACATGCCAAAAGTCCCCGGATGCACTCATTATTGTCACATTTAAACTCCCCATGCCAGCACTCTTTGTAGGCTATCGGTATACAAATATGATGGGATCAAGCCAAATAAGTCGGGAATATTGTTACGAGATATACCCAAACAAAAGATAGAAAAGAAAACCCTTCAAAACCCCATATCTTTAGCATTAAAGGAAAGCGGTCATGGTAAGGATTCTAACGAAAATTGAACAGCGCGCGGCGACTATTTGAATCTAAACAAGTTGGATATTGGCGCAGTCTGTAATTGTTCTACGTATGTTTACATGCAAGCGGTATTTTGTGTGCGACTCTACAACAATCTCTTAGCCCAATGTGAACAGCGCGCTCAATCAACCATCCTTCATTTGATTGAACGCATTTTCTATCGTGTGATATCAGTGATGTATTAGTTATTAGCTAAGGTTTAGCTGGACCAACAATCGCCGTCAGCGGTTCTTTTCCTCACCATGACCGCTTTTCCTTAAATGTCCATTTGTATTGGGATTTTCTTCAAAATTCAGCTTTGCAAATAACCTATTTAATCAAGTAAAGAAATCAAGAACTCAAGAAATGTTCGACTGGAGACTCATTTTGCTTGATCGCATCCCAAATACATTGATACTTAAAGTACAATGCGCCTTTAAAAAGGCAGCGTTGAATTACAGAACTACATTTTGAAATAGTGATTTATAGATAATGTAAATGTAAACAGGTCACGTTAACCAGGTCACAGTAGCGTAACTAGGGCCTTCAATGGGGAGGGGCGTGTGGGGGGACATGCCTGTGAACAGAGGGGGTCATAAACCGACTATGTTTTTACATGTACTTATTTTAATGCATTTGTCATGGTTATTCCAAATAATGGTGATGAAATTCAATAGTTTTGACATTTCTGAACGTTTTGTGAAATGTTGTAAAGTGTACGTCGTCTGCAGACGACTGCTGCGTGGAAAGTGTTATGTACGAAATTGTAGTGTACCTTGAACATTAGTTTGCCTTTACTTACAACAATCCGTTTCGTCTGAATTATCCCCACAGTCGTCTCTGAAATCGCACGATTTCTCACTGGGCACACAGAAGTGGTTCTTGCACTGAATGTGTGATTCTAAGCAATGGAACGTCTCTGCAAATGAAGGTTAATGGTAATTAGTGTTTTGTTAATGGTATTTCATTTCAGTAAAAAAATATCTATTTCGTTGCCCTTTCCAGCAACAATGCGTGAATATTTAGCTCGATGACCTAACTATTACAGGCTTTAAGGTACTTTACTCTTGAAAAAAATATCACAACAGTCGTTCCTTATAATAGCTGGTAATGCTGTACATGCCGCTCGAATGAATTATACTAGAGTTAAAACCAGATTCTGCTTGTTCTTTTAAGATCTCATTTGATGGAGATCTTAACCCTAACCCAGGTTTAGGGTTTTTGACTTGGATCACAAATTTCGAAAAAACACCAACTAGATCGCCGGTAACCGGACGGGATTCGATCCGGGGACCATCCGGACTCCTGCCCTATGTCCCACCCCACACCAAGCCTCGGCCCTTAGCCACTCGTTCGCGCACCCACCGCGCTCAGCAGTTACGGTTAATCAGATGCGTTACTTTTAACGGTAGCTTGGTTTAGGCCTATACTAGGCATTTTGAGAGGTCTTTTTAAATTCACTTACCACAATTATGCTCGTCCATACAATTCGATTCACAGTGACAGGTGAGATCACAGCGTTCTATTAGCGGGATACAATTGTCACTACATCGGAATTCATCTGATGCACAGCCTGTAATATAAAACCGTGAGTTTGAGTGGTTTTAAACGATCTGTGAATGTATAGTTTGGTCTGACTCCGTGTAACTGGGTGTTTAATTATACTCTAGCATGTGAAAGTACTTCTTAGTTTTATTTTGTTTTATTTTTGTTTGTTTTATTTTCTTTCTTTTTTTTCCTTTTTTTGGGGGGGATGCTATATAAATTAGCATAAGATGAGTTTGATCTGAAAGGGTAGGTCAACTAACTCATCTTTTAATGGTTTGAAGAAAGAAAATGTGTGAAAATTGTAAAAATAGTTATCGCTCGATACTGGAACACAATTTAGAGTTCCAGTATCGACCGATACTGGAACATTAAAATCGTACCAGTATATACCGATACTGGCAACATTTATGTTCCAGTATTGAACGATACTGGTATCTGGGAATACCAGTATCTTGGACCTAAAGTACACTTTTTCCGATTCATGGAAGGTGACGACAGTTAAGGGTGAGATCTCAGCGCGCCATTGATATGGGATATTTTGTTAATACATTGGAATTCACTAGGGAAAATTCACCCTGTAATATAAAATCGTGGTTTTAAGTGGTTCGCTAAATGCTGATTAGCCTGACAATGTATAAAAGTGTCCCAAACGGTAAGACGTTTTCCTTCAAACTGACCGTCAAAATCACACAAATAGTCTTTAAACAAGGTTTTTTGACAAGCCAAACACATTTTTGCACGTGAACATTTCTAAAAATTTACCAACATATCAGTTAGAACCATGTAATTCTCAGCTATGTTTTGAAACACTTGAATAAATTATCCATTTATGACCGAAGTTTGTACTAGACAATGTCTTTCACCAATCTTAAATATGTAGGTTAGTCGTGCCCGTATAGCAGGGTTTTTTCGTTGCATGGGAGGTAAAAAGATCTTCTCGACCTTTGATGGTTTGGTTTAAAATAAATGATTTTCTTTTAGATACACACTTCTTGTTCATCCATAGTTTTAGGTTCACCGTTACAGGTGAAATGACAGCGTTCTATCAGAGGGAGACATTTGTCGCTGCATTGAAATTTATCAGGTGCACACACTGTACTATAACACCGTTGGCTTTAAGTGGTTGTACAGGATCTTTTAATGTAGTTTGGTCAGACTGTGTGCACAAGATGTTCCAGTTATAACGTTATAAAAGCCCGCACAGTATATACAAAAGAGGCATGTTGTTTAACTTTACCTATCTGTAAATAATGACATTTAGTAAACATATCGCATAACGTATTATTTTCATCGAAATCATGAAAAGCTCTACGTAAAGTATATACTGTATAATCGCACCAAACGTTTAGTTACAGTGGCGTACCCAGCTTTTGGAAACTGGGGGGGGGGGGGGGGGGGGCTCGACGATAGTTGTACCGACGAGAGGCATGATGTACCGACAATTTGTTTTACAGACTCAAAAAAAAAATCGTAATACATTCACAATTGTTTTCCCGTCAGCAACTGAAATCATGATAAGTGTGTGTACGTATTCACTATCTAATTGCGGACACCCGTATGAATTCACACCATCAAACTGCGGACACACCTTTGAACTGCGGACATTCCTCGGTTCCTGATATGTTCAAAATATTCCAAATAGTATAAAAACGCTATCTAAATGAGATCCTCTTATGACATACCCCCTCACACACCTCGGTTATATAGTATCACTGTGTGGGGTGCGTGGTTGGCGGTGTGGTACTAAAACACACAAAAAAGAATCGCCATTTTGTCCTCGGTGTATCGATGTGTGTCTAGGTTGGGGTGTCCTCGTTTGAATAGTACCACTTCATGGTCCTCGTTTTCCGGTGAAAACATGTAGGGTGTGTGGGTGGGTGGGTGGGGGGGGGGGGGGGGGGGGGTGGGGGATGGGGGGGGGGGGGGGGTAGCGATGAACTTGTCCGCATAACCGGCCGACAAAATAACATGGTCAAAATCGCAAATCTACCGACGTTTTTACCGACGGGGTTATTTCGGGGTGGCTGGGTACGCCACTGTTTAGTTATCGCTATCATTTATCCTTTAAAAAAAGAGCAGTGTTGACAGAACATGTACAATCAAAATCACGCAAAAACCTACCAATTGGATTAAAAATATCTCTTTTGCACTACGGTAATAGATGGTATTCCTAACATCAGCATTATATACCAACTTTAATCATTTGGGGAAATAAGTAAAATTCATAATTACTTATGATTATGATTGGACCACAGGATTCCAAAATACAGGTAAATCATATTGCCATCGGCAAGGAATACAAGCATACACCGGTGTGGAATCTGCAAGGGCTGTTGGAGCGTGAATTGATCATGAAGTTTCACTTTAAATATTTTCATTATATCACATTTTTGACAATAAAGTGGACGAATAATGGATTATTTTCGACAAAAAAATAACGTTTTAGAAATAAACCTATAACGTTATGAACTTGTTGATCAGGCGCTTATAGAACACTCAAAAATCATATTCCTCAAAAATCATCCCCATCAATATATTCACCATTCTCTACTGATCTAAATGGTTTAATCAGGTCGGTGCCACTGTACACAGACTCCCATTGCCAAGATTGAAGCCTTTCTAAGAGGTACATTGCGCGCCCTCATTATGCAAGAGGTACATCGCGCGTCTCAATGTCCCTTATAAAGACTTTCGTGCTGTCAATCATAGCGTTGTCAAGATAACGCTTCATTCCAAGAGTTACATCGCGCGTACTCACGCCCACATGCCCATATATAGGAGGCTTCAGTTTTGCGATTCGAATTTCCTCTCCCATTATATAAGCTCCCTGGTTTGATACGGAGAAAATAAATAATATCCATCCTCTCTCGTCAAATAAGGAGGTTACGAGCACACAACAAAACAATATGTTTAACTTTATGGACGGTTTCATACATACTACTTATTTAACCCCGGCCTCTCCCAATAGACAAACACTGACGGATCCCTAAGGTTGTTCTTTAAACCTCTATCTTTTTCAATTCATGAAATTGTGTTTTTGTTATTTTGTGTTCTTCGATAGCGTTTTATTTACCGAAGTTTGTATGTTAGTATGGTTATAGTATAATTTTCTGAATTTGTGTTAAATACTTTGAATCAAGTTTGTTATATTAAAAGTGATAATTTTCCTTACTAAATATATATAACACACTTTTCCTTTAAGGAAATTCAAACATTTCGGAAGGCAGCCATTTGAGAGAAACACTACATCTTATTATTTTGGCCTAAAATCTTCTCCACTTCTTTACTTACCACAGATATGCACTGATTCGTCCTCTCCCGACAGACAATCCGCCACGGCGTTGCATTTCAGAGTGGAGTTAATGCACTGTCCATTCAGGCACTCAAACTGGTCGGGTAGGTAACAAGAAGCCGACTCATCCTCAATTTGTGGACGGCACACGACCCCAGTGAATACTGTGTAAATAATACCCCGGTAAAAAGTGTTAAGACGCTAATGTACATATCGAGACTTACTTTTTATCAAAGCGGCGGCAAACACTACTCGTGATTTTTACGACAGAATTATCACAGGTACGGTTGTTAAGTGGATTTTGTACGATGAAAAAATGGTAAATTGCGATAAAAGAAGAAAAAAAACATGTATGGTCGGATAACGGGTCAGACCATTGACTACTACATTCTACTTAAATGTACTGGCCTTCGTAAAGGGATTATTGAGCACAGTTAACAACAGGTCTTCTTCAGACATTTGACACCTGTATGACCCGCGGTTAAAAGAAAGTTGAGCTTGGAGTAAAGGGCCCATGAATTAAGGTGATTTCTCTGGTATGTCTGTGAAGAAATGGCAAGGAAAAGAGTTGTGTTTCCGGTAAAAATACAATGTGTTCTATATAAGTGGATTTTTTTAATTTAAGAGGGATACACACAATATGAAAAATATGACTCAATATAAATTGATCGTTACAATTTAACAAGATATATGTTGACTATTCTTAAACAGCTAAGGAAGTTTAAGCAATCTCATTGGTTCTCAGAGAAATCGGCGACATCTAGATGAGACAACTTACCACGGGAGGTGATGGGGCCTAAGTTTTACAGTGCGCCCGACCTTCACAATACGTGGTTTGCTCCATAACGCGCACTTCTGCAGTGCGTCTTTAGCGCTTTTCCTGCGTTTATGCCGGCGCCGCGACGCTTACGCATGGTTTACTCATCGCATGTGATTGGATTGAATGTTTGTGGGTTATTCGATCCTATAGCAGGGTAAAAGTTGTCAAATGTGGACAATAAAATGTACTTATTTCTTTGATAAATGTCTAAAGTATGATTGTTTAAGAATGAGAATAAAGGTATTGTTTTTAGACCGTACTGCGGCGTCGTTGTTCTACTTAAAATAATACTATCGTCCGCATTTATGTCAGACAATATAACACAATACGATAAATGAATCATATTTTGAAAAGTTGCGGACACAAAATAATGGCAGTATTTATAGTCTGTTCAACGGAAGATGAAACATCACTACAAAAGAATATGATGCAAAATTAATGATCAGTTACAAAGATCATGCTCTTTGTAATGGCGAATAAACTATAGATCTTATTGTCTGTTCAGTGTAGCATGGACAGGTGTAAGTATCCGAGTATTGCTTCACTGTTATTATCAATCCTAATACCATCTCGTATGCCGAATACTTTCTCATTACACTGTACCAATTCACCAAGTTCTTTCTCATGATTGAGTGCTTACCGAAGAAATGTGACGGTTGCAATTAATAACCCATGGGCAGAAAAGGAATCAAGTATGTTGTATCTCTCTAGGGAATAATCGGATCCTGATTCACATCAATGTTCTTTTTAAATTATGTACACCACTCAAAAGGAATCCCCTCTATTTTACCGATGTTGTAGCTTAAATATTGCGAAAGGTTTGCCAAGCATTCGAGGTACAATATTTTACGTTTACAGACAATAGCTTGAGCACTTCGGACAGTATTTCCCAATTGTGTATTAACTCTGTGTAATTTTAGACACCGTCCTTAATACAATAACACCGGTATGGAAAGAAGAACAATAACACTGGTATGATATCGAATGTACATGTATTCAATTTTGTTGCAAAGTCAATAATGTTCTCCACCATTGATATGACGTTACTAACAAAAGCCCCAGGAGAAGAGAAAGTATACTGTTTTCCCGAGATGAGGATAATGGAGTCGTACTGTTCTGAAATATAACGTCAATCTATTTATTTACGCCTGATTTCAGTATGTATTTATGGCAAATACATGTACTGAGTTAAAAATAGGAAATTGAATGTCGGTTGCAATGGGGTGTTTCAAGAATACACTACAATGTAGGCCTACACTTTAAAAGATGATTATGAGTAGCATATTTTTACCTTGTTTAATGAGTCTGGAGATATATTTGTCAAATCTCAAATTGATACAAAATTAATGTGCTGCACTTTGCTAACACATCCAATTATATGTTGAGATTGATACTGTATTGTATGCTTACAAGAGCGTTAGGTCTCTTGCCCAAACTAAAGTAAAGGAAAGCTCGAGGATAGAGCGGGGACAGCGCGATCTTTTTTTTTCTTTCTATATTGTTAAAAGGAGCGACAAAGGATCAGTGATTAACACGTAACCTCAAGTACCCATTCAGTGCTCAGTCAACTATAAGATAAGTACTCAATCAATCAAATAACCTAAACCAAGAAGACTTATCTTATAGTTGAAAATTTGCAAAATAAGATTTGTTTCAATCTTGAAAATTACTGTGACGGGTGGCCGTTCCCTCAGAAAACTAGTCCCGTTTCCAAGCCCGCCCCATGTTGAAAATCCCAGTGGCGTAGCTCAGGGGGGGGGGGGGGGGGGGGAAATGCCCCCCTGACGGAAAAACCCCATTTGTGCCCCCGCCCCCCCCCCCCCCCCCCCCCCCCAGCCCCTCTAAAAATTAAAAAAAGGAGAAAAAAAAAGAAAATAGAAAAATAATGATAAAAGACCGAGATGGCGGGCGGTTATGTGTGGGTATATTCAGCCCAAATAGTCAAATAAGGCAAAATAGTACATAGTAACATGTACTGCGCGATTTTTTTTTGACCGTGCGAATTGCTCTGTTTGAACCTCCCCCCCCTCACCCTCCCCCCCCCCCCCCCCCCCCCCCCCCCACTTACGTGAAATTCACGAGTTGGTGACTAGGAAAAAAATTGGGGGAACCTTTTACGAAAATTTCAGAAATCTTGCCCCCCCTGAAAAAAATCCCAGCTACGCCACTGGAAAATCCCGTTCCTAAGCCCGTCCTCTATATAAATATCGAACTTATTCATCACTCAGCGGAAGACAGACTCCCGTCACTCGATGCCGTCGTCGCCGTGTAAACACTGAAGACAGTGCATCATTAAATAGCACGTTCCGGATCGGAGCAGGCTGATGATTGTACGAGTGATGTTGTTATACGAGATTATATTTTGTCTGTGCATGACGCTTCGTGCTAATTGCTCTGAGTATGATACAGCTCTCATTTGGATAGCGTTGTAAACCACTTATAATCGCTATATTTAGGCCTTATCGCTGAGATAATTGTTGAAATATGTATCACTATATAATACAACAAGGCTTATGTTTAACGTGAACATTATCAAACTTACCCTAAAAATTCATTAAAACAGTGCAAACTTGTCTAGAAAATGGTAGTCTCATTGCAGTATAATACACCTATCAGTTGTAAGACGCACTATACGACCCCCGGGAGAGGTGCGTCGTGGGTGCGTCGTTTACCAATAATTCTTGACGGAGTGTACGTCAGTGGCAGCCTTTGGTCCGTCAATAAAATGACGGAGGGTGCGTAAAGGTCCGTCACTTTACATGGGTGCGAATGGGCTGATAGTTGACTGAGGGTGCGTATTTGGATGGCAATGGTCCGTCGTTTTTTGACACAGGCTGCGTCATGGTACATGAGAAGTTGACGCACCTCGGTAAAGTGACGCACCACTCCCGGGGGTCGTATAGTGCGTCTTACAACTGATAGGTGTATAACCCTCAAACAGGTGTAATTTCGACTTGAATTGCGAGATGTTGGGATTAAGGGTGAGATCAAATCATTGGACTAGCTGCCGCCTAGGCTGCCTTCTATTTGTTAAGATGTTAATTTCCATGCAAATATTTAGGATTAAAAAGCAATAATACACTGATTGCACAAGTTGACGGGTAAACGTTACCACGGTTATGCACACCCATCAATTTTAGCGCCCTCAAGTGAAACGGGTTCTCGTTCCATGGTTGACTGATCATTATGGAACTTCCTCGCCGATAAATCACAGACTAAACCCGAGTCATATACCATACAGTATACCAATCGGCATTCTAGAGGCATCCATTTAACTGCTACTTTTTAATAACGTTGGTTCCTTAGGTATTAAACTCTCGACAAAAGTCCCAGCCATCAGAACGTGGAAAAAAATGAATGAATCCCTGCAGAGCATACGTCCTTGAAGGATTTATCCTCGGAATGTTCAAGGAATTGCCTGCATGATGCTTTGTATCTTTTGGGTTTGAAAACAAATTGCCTTCGTATTTGTTATGAAAAATTGCAGCGTTATTATTCTCCACGCATCGTTTTACGGTCGAACTCCTACTTTTGGCATCTATTTCCACCGAATAAAATTTTCAAAGAATTATGTTCATTATGAAACACCTATAATATTGGGTATGGGTTTGCTCCAAGGTATTGTCTTCAAGTGTTGAAGGAATTGCCTGTGTTGCTTACGGAAAATGTTTGCAAATTAATTGTAATCGCATTTATTTCAACAACTGCGTTATTTTTGTCATACCGTGTATCGTCTTTTACGGTCGAGCTCCTACCTTTGCAACCCACTCACACCAATTAAAATAACAGTTCTGAACAATTAGGCCATTTGAAATTAATTAGTAGATTCTCGTAGCATTGCCCCTTGAAAAGTGAAGAGGTAGGGCGGTTTTTACTTTTATTTTTTACGAAGTTGACACGTAAATATGGCTGTTTTCATGGACAATTTATATTCAATTACCAGCCTATATCTGCAACATAGGGAATATTGTGAAGCCCTTTTACATTTTAAAGTTAATAATGGTTAGGACTCCAGAGTTCTAAGAACACTTGAAAGTGACTGTAGTTAATACATAATTCAGGCCTATCAACCATTCAAATGTCAATATTAGGAAATATGAACATAAAACAGAAATTCGCCTTATCCCAGAAAGTGAGGAGGGAGGACTACGAGAATAGGTTTTTTTTAGTGGCATTATTATGAAACAGCTTTCATTGCGTACAGTTTTCTAACCTGTGGTGACACTTGAATGTAAAAATCTCTTTAAAAAGTGTCCGCTGTACGATTACTACCGGAAATGTGTAAACAATTGGTAATAAGGCCGTATTGTAAAGCTTCATGTTGCTCAAGTGAATTGTAAAAGTGACGTAAGACTTATACGATTGGCGTCACAGTAACTTTTGCAAGTTACTGTATAATGACGCGAACTTTGGAAAAGTGTACTTTAGGTCCCAAATACTGGTATACCAGTATGGACTTGACATTTGCCAGTATACTGGTAGAATATAATTGTTTCAGTATCGTCCGATACTGGAACACCAAATTGTGTTCCAGTATCGAGCGATACTGGTACAAATGTATCAGTTGTGATTTTTCCTAGTAATCGCCCGATACTGGAACATTTGATATGGAACACTGACTTTGAACCAGTATCAAACGATGGTGTTACAGTACCGGTCGATATTAGTACAGTTCAGAATCTGGGACCAAAAGTACACTTATTCCCAAAACTTTATTTGAAAAACATTTTCTGTACGCTACGTGTTCGTTGTCAAATGTATTTGTTTTGAAATTTTCGTATCTAGTATATATAATCCGTACTCCATAATTTGTATTTTTGTTTTATATGTTGCGCCTCGGAATAGTTTTACCTAGATTGACGGCGCATTATAAATGCCATTATTATTATTATTATTATTATTATTACAAAAAAACTTTAAAATGCCTAGAAAGTTACACTCCAACACTCACTTCTATCAATTTCAATATATTGCAACTAACAAACACTGTTTGGGTGGAAAATACTTCGAACCAGTAAAAGAACTTGAATTCCATTTGGACGATATTTCAAACGCATTTACATTACTTTATTTCAAATATAACACCTTGTTTGCGTTGCATACACAATTGGATGTATTGCACTTTTGTATGGGGTATTTGCACAAGTCATATTTCCGTTACTGGTGGGCTGTGTGAAGGTCATTTCAAAATACATATTGACTAGATATATTCCAAAGCAAATACAATTGAACGAAAAAGAGAACAACAGTAATAGTCATAAGTAGTTGTAAAACTGGAATCTAAATCCGATTTTGCACACACAGTTTACGGATGTCTTATAAAATCTGGACAAAATATCGGCAAATGAATAGCTCGATGGGGTGTTTCAATAAAATAATGATTTCTGAAAACTGTACGTTCATATATATATACATTTGACGTTACAAATTGGTAATTACAATCAGTTAATGATGCTTAGTGATCCGTGTTGCAACATTAATCCAAGTCTTCTGATCATGCGAATTGTTTGTTTCTTTGACCATATTTATCCGATATCTTATTGGCACAAAATAATTGTACTGTATTAAATACAGTACAATTGTTTTACTAAGATGTATACTAACACATCCACTTATAATATGTTGCGACTTGTTTACGTGCTTACAAACGCGTGAACTAAATCAGGGTGGCATCTTAAGGCAATTACCAAATGTCTCGAAACGAGTGTTTATATCCTCTTTGCTTATAGCGTAGCGGGATTGCCCATATCAATCAATTCATCTTCTGCCTCATTCAACATAAGTTACGCCATTTGGGAGACGAGGGGAAACGGATTGAGATGCAGTTACTACGCAAATGTTGACAAAACCACGCGATAAGTCCAACTGGATTATTGTGAAAAAAAGTGTTCGAGCGCTGGAATGTGTGAACATCAATTGAAATGATCCTTTGTCCTCCTGACCTTTTTTTGTACACGTCCTTGTCCTCCGTATATTTTTGTTGTGTATTCCATAATTATTATTTTGCCAAAATAACAATAGGTTTTGACGTATGTTGTGATAAAAGTGTTATCAGACACAACACTTGTAGCTTAAACATCAAGAAAACATGAGCAATACACAGAGGTTTGTAAAACCAATCGTGTAGGACGACAGGTAATTATATGACGTCATCTTTTAAAATCAATTTTTGAACAATTATAACCCGCACTAGCGGCATGTGGAAAGATTGTCATTTTGATTTTACATTGGACATTGGAATAAGTTTGTTTCTGAAATTCGTGCAACAAAATGTTTGGTTTTCCCGCAGTTGAAAATGTCAGGGTTCGCCTGGAGGAAGAATTGCCGTGCTAGGTAACACGATGGGTATGTTTGTTAAATGCTGTGCTGTGCTGTAGATTCCCTTTGGAGATAAAATACATTTGAAATCCAAACACCCTCCCCACTCATGCAAGACATTCCCGTAATCGCCTCCATCTCATTGCACTGCAACAATTCACAAAGTGTTTTCTCATGCATGAGTGGAACCCTGAGAAATAGGGACTATTGCAATTAACAATTCTTTGGGCAAATAGAGCGTATGTAGTATCGCTTTAGAGGCAGTTTAGATGCTTATTCACACCAAGTAGTATACTGTGTGCCTCAAAAGTCAACGATATTGTCAAATGTAGTATCAAATTAATTATTAAATAATGTTTTATCTTAACGTGCTATCGTCGTTGTTATTCAATTGACGTAGTTTGAGAAATGACGCCTTTTGGGACACCGTGTACATTGCTAGTTTCCCCTCTATCATGACTATCATAAGCGTTGATTTTGCTTAAACATCCACATTTAGCAGCGTTTGAAATATAACATTCACAGTGAAAGACAATACCCTGAATACTACTTCGTAGTGGGTATTACCTTTAGGTAATATTATACACAGTTTTATTGGAATGACACCTGTACTGAAGGTAGTTAAATGAAGAACGAAAATCACGGATATGACATCAACAACATATATTCATTTCTGTTGTAACGGCAATATTATACTTGAAATAAGCTAATAAAAGTAGCCCCATACACAAGTATCCATTTCCACTGAGTTGGGGGTAAGGAGGTATTTGCGCGAGATCAGTGCCCTTGAGTCCGATAAATATATACCACGGTTTAAGATTGCATTATGCTCTTAAAATATCACGCTCTAAGTGTGTCATACAAGAAAGGGTCTAAACGGAGTGCTAATCTAATTTGTACGTATTAATATTATCTTAGACTAGAATGTAGAGTTTTACCCCTTCAGTTGATAAAGTAGCTATAGGGGAGTAGGAATGCAATTCTCACGAATATTCTACAATGGCAAAAGTAATTATCTAATTAACTTGTGATAGAAATAATTTTGTGTAGTACATCTAGTACTGAACCAAGTTTGGAATTTGCATATTATCCTCGGCAACGTTCTCAGACGTTCCAGCCCTCCAGAAAATGACACCTCAACAAACACTGATTTAACACTTTCCAGGCGGCAGGCGGCTGCAGACGACATTCCAAAATGTCACCAAATGTTTCAAAAATGTCAACATTATATAATATCATTATCAGATTTGGAATCACCGTGAGAAATGCATTGAAATAAGTACAAACATGCCTTGGGTCAGTAATCCTTAACACCTCCACGCGGCAGGCAGCTGCAGACGACATTTCAAAATGTCTCAAAATGTTTAAAAAATGTCAAAATTATTGAATTTCATTACCATATTTGGAATCACCATGAGAAATGCATTGACATAAGTACAAACATGCCTATTATTGGGTCAGTAATCCTTGTGATAGACTTTGAAAATTGTGAAAGGTTTCTGAAAAATATGTTTTGTATATGGTAAAAATAACAGCCGCGTGGAAAGTGTTAAGATAGACTTTGAAAATTGTGAAAGGTTTCTGAAAAATATGTGTGTTGTGTATGGTAAAGCTAATGGCCGCGTGGAAAGTGTTAAAGATGTCCCATACCAGCAATCCTAACTCTCGATTCCCATTGGACGATATCCTTAAATGCATTTACATTTGCTTTCAATACAAATACACCGTCATATTTGCGTTGCATCTATACCATAGGATGTATTGCACTTTTGTACAATGTATTTGCACAAGTCATATTTGCGTTACTGGTGGGCTGTGTTAAGGTCATTACAAAATACATATTTACTTGTTATATTCCAGAGCAAATAATATGATTCAGGTAATAACGATCCAGAGTACTGCAATTACCAATACACAGTCGTTTTCTGATGCTTGGCATAGTTACTAAGCTGCCAGTACCTGTACACCTATTGTTTGCTAATAGTACCAATAACCTACCATAAACAGTTTCAGACCAGGTGCTTTATGTACTCATCAATTGTATCCCCGGCCCCGGGGGACCCGGGACATGGCGGGGACCATGCGGGGACCGTACGCAAACGTACAAAAAACGTTGCCGGCTGTGCAAACTGCCTTCAAATTCATATTTATTTACATAGAACGTGCAAATACACGAAAAACTTTTTTAGCGCGAAAAGTTCTTCGTCAGTCATTCAAGCTGTAGCCTAGCTCTCAAAATCCAGCTCATCGCAGTATGGAAGAGTCTGTGAAGAAAGCTGAGACGAGTAAGTATAAACGTATTCTTGTTTCTTGACTATTCCTGTTATCCTGTTATCTACATTATCATTCATGCATTAGGCCTGTTAATGTTATCATCATTCATTTCTCAACTACATGTGAAAAATAATGGTTCTGGGCAATGGAACCATTGGAAAGCTTTATTCGTGTATTGTAAAGCTTCATTCCTCACGTACATGTTCATGTTAATTGTACAGTCATGAAACGCCCCAATTCTAGGACACAGGACACAGGATCGTACTTAGGTAAAACCACTGGCACTCAGCATGCTCAGTGAGGTCTGTAAGTATGCCTATCTATATTATAATACGCTACTCTCTGTCTGTTTGTTTGTTTGTTTGTTTGTCTGTGCGCGCTTTTTCGTCGCCTTCCCGGGGTCGGGCGGCGTTCAAACTTGGTGGGTGGGTGCGGCTCGGTCCCCGAAAGAGCAAGTTTGCATTCGCTAGAGCGTACGAGGTCAAAGGTCATCTAGGGGTCAACTTTTTGAAGTTGGTCGGATCGTGCTTAAACTCGGTGATCGCAATGCTCGATGCGAGGCGAGCGTAGACTATCTCCGCCAGTCCCCCAACGTCGGCCTCATTATCTTTTGTGCGCATGCGTTGGCCTTGTTGAGGGGACTGGCTCCATTACCGTGTTTTTCGTGCCGGACTTTGGTGACAGGATTCCTGTCACCGATTTCCGCGTACTTGTATAATATATAGGAAGATGTCGGTATCATCTTTTTATAGTTTTAGATGAACAAATGACAGTGCTCATTTTATTTAGGCTCCGGTCCGTACATGCCTAACCTACTAACAGGTATCGTGGTGACACAATAAAAATGAATTTGGGGATCAGCGAAATGCAGGCGCGCAGATCATTATCATGATTTATGCACAGCGAAGTTGGGAGAATTTATAGAGTACATGCGTACGTACGTACGTACGTACGCGTACACGTACGATCGATCACTCAAAGAAAACATATAGCAAGGCACACGGCAACAAGGCCATGTTCGAAATACATTCCACGATACGCTGTGATACCATTTGTTTAAAAATATTTTCTCCAGTAATGAAAACGCAATCTGCCACAGTGATATACGGTAAGAGTTCAGTGTGCCATACCTGTGCGGTACAATACACGATCTAGAAAATGTAGAGCGCTCGGCTCGCGAAGAAAGTGAAACAGGTCGACAAGCATTGTCGCCATTATCTATGTCGCCTGCTTCTCCCTAAACCAAAGACAAATTGTATGAAAACTTTGTTTTGTTTTACAGAATCGGTTACACGGATAAGTAAATGCACTTTCAATGCTCATATTCTGGCAGAGGACCCTACATCAAGATAGACGAAAATAGATGCATTTCTCGGTTGTTTTAGAGCCGTCAGTTTGCAGATTTGTTTATTTACACGTCGCGTCGTATTTTGACGAATTTAAGTGCTACGTTGTTAAATAAATGTACATCAATGTAAGGTAGACCTAAAATGTATAGCATACTAGTCTTTTACTATCAGCAACAGTGTAGCGTGATTGTTAAACAACAAGAAAGTATCTTTGCGGTTTCTATGACTATTAGCAAATCCACTATATTCAGTCAATTCGTCCATGGACCAGCTGCTACAGTGATGATGTGCAATGTCTTAATACACACCATTTGTGGCATCATGCTCCTGGAATATGTTACTGAATTCAGAGAATGTTGTCTTGTATTTGGCACAGATATCTTATGTAACTTAAACTAAGTAATTTGGATATCAAAAACAAAAGCTAATGTCTACATTTCTAAGGTATAACCATGAAAAATGCATTAAATTATCAAACTATTTTCATATCAGAAAAATTTTTCTCATTATGTCTGTAAAATCTTATAGAGCCAGACATTTTCTATTTATAAATTATAGGCTAAAATATGGGAAATTACTGCTATGGGAAGAGCAAACATGCCTAGTACTGGTTCAGTAATCCTTGAAATAGACTTTGATAATTGGGGAAGGTTCTGAAAAATCTGTTTTTTATGGTAAACTAATAGCCGCGTGGAAAGTGTTAAGATACATCAATGAAACCTAATCAAAATACAATTACCAACAGCGCTTCTTTTATTACAACAGGCATATCCTTTGGTAGCAAGGATCAATTTAAGTGATTCTTTTGTTCATACAAGCGGGAGAATCACATGCTTTTTTAATACGTGCTCCGTTGATTTGTCAAATTTGTTTGGCCTTTTGGGGAACCATATTGCCCTTAGACAGCGGGAATTGAAAACACAGCCAAAGACATAAATAGATTATATAGATTATTTAAAAACAGAACCTCATAGTATGGAAACACAAAGCGAATGAGGTACAAATTGTACCAAATGGGCATAGCAAAACAATCAAACAAAGAGCTGCTCGCGGGCAACCGGAAGTAGCCGTGAATGGTCAATCGGTAACCAAGGACGCCCACAATTAAATGACAATGACCATTGACAATTACCGCTTCGATGGTTAAAAGAGTTTGGGCTTTATTGAGCACAAGCTTTATTAATTTCGCATACAGCTTCTTTTTGATTCACATTGTACAATTATGTCCACATTATTTGATTTAATGAATGCTTTCTTAAATTTAGCCAAATAATCAATTTGAATGATCAAAGGTAGTGCATTGTTAGAAAACTTGACAATATTTTATTTGCCAATATCCCAAATTGTGTGTCCCTCATTTGGTGAGACTTTGCAAGTGTTTAGAACAACGTTAACTAACTTATCTTAGCATCGCAAGGCAATTATTACATTTCTCGAGACGAATGTCTATATCCTGCTTGCCGGTAGGTATTGCCCATATCAATCAATTCATGATTTGCCTCATTCAACACACCTTATAAGCCATTGTGGAGACAAGGGACCGGATTAATATACGGTTACTACGCAAATGTTGATAAAATCATGGCTTAGATATACCATTGGGTACATAATACGTTCAAACAAAATCGGATTTATCAAGAATAAGGGCAAGGGAATAATGGCAGCTACTGGTATGCAACACACATTCGTAGAAAGGAGGCTAAAGTGCAACCCTGAGCTCTCTCTATGCATGTTCAGATCTTTTATAATATATCTGATTTAAATAATTTATTAGGTTTATTTCTATATAGTCTACTAAAAAAGTATTTGATGTATTCACACATACTTCATCCAAGCTACATTCATTGTTAATGTTATTGTACCCATCGATGCCCACATTTCAATAATTGTTTTCGTCATCAAAATCAATGAGATTTCGGTTCGTTGTTTTTTCACCATCTTTGATATACTGTACCCTTTCATTAACATTTTAGATGAATGTCGCACTTATTTAACCGAGGTTACACTCTATTGTGTAAGACATCATGATTTCAGGCAAATTGCAACAACAACAAATGTGTGAGTGTGTGTCAAACTTGTTTGAAAGAAACAAACATAATCTCTTGACTGCTATTCCTTTCAATGTCTTGTCTGCTATTCCTTTCTATTTTAAACTATCTTTTGTTATGGTTGTTCAAATCATTAGTAGTCTTCATTTTGATTCAATTTGAAGAGTAAAAATGGATCGTCACACATGAGTGATCACAAACTTTATTTCTATGAGGCTAAACTTGAGGGACATTTCAATAGGTAAAGAAGTCATGGGTTAATTAGCAGTGGCTTAGACTTTTATTTAATATTTGGGTGGAGTTTCTTATAAAAGTGATAAAAATGATACAGTCTCTTACTGTTTAACCACACCAACTTCATCCTACAATGTAATAATACAATCTAAGCCACTGCTAATTCACCCAATACCACTTCATTAGCTATTTAAAAGTCCCTAAACACTTGTAAAATAAAACGATACATAAAAGTAAGTAAGTAAAGACTCGTGCCGAGCAAAGCTCGCGCGCGGAGTGCCCATCTCTCTTTCATTAGCGTTTGGGCCAGACTCCCCATGTAATACTTGGCTGTGGGGGGTTCGCCACTCCTCCCGCACAGCGAGTCTGTTTTACTTCCCAACATGAATTAATGCCGGTACCCAATTATACACCTGGGTGAAGCGTGGCAAGTGCGGTAAAGTGCCTTGCCCAAGGACACAACACGTTGGCACCAACGGGGCTCGAACCCACAATCTTTGCATTGTGGAGCGAGGGTAAATCCGCTGGACCACACGCGCCCGACGATACATGGGTCACTCAAGTGTGACGAACTTCTTTTAATTGAATCAAAATGAAGAATTATTAATGATTCGAACAACCATAACTAATAGCCATAACTAATAACAGAAAGGAACACAATCATATTATAAGTAGACAAGAGATTAAGAGAACATCATTTGTTTCTTTCAGACAAGCTGTTTTAAACACGCACATTTGTTTGTACTTTGTCGAAAAGGTGAAATCACCCCGTCTTACATAATGGAGTGTAAATTATGTTTGATAAATCCCATATTCATAATTTAACCTTCTAATGAAAGGGTACAATAATGTCACAGAAGCTGGGATAACCACGGACCTAATCTCATTGATTTTGATGGTGACAAAATTACTAATCATTTTGGTACAGCCTGTATCTCAATAATAATAATAATAATTATAATAATAATAATAAATAGGATTTATAGAGCGCCTAATAGCAGAGGCCTCAAAGCGCTGTGCAATTTAAAATCAAGAAACAAGTTATTACATAAGCTACAAATCATTTTAAAAACAAGAAAAACTTGCATAATTTACACATGATAAAGATAAAACATACACAAGGAGAAAAATGGCAAGTCCGGTAAAATTCCACACACAAATATTTACAGGGTGGGAAGACAACACATAATCAAACGGAGCGGATGGCAAGAGGGAGCTGATTCTAGAGCTTTGGTACTGACATCGAGAAACTTCTTCCTTCAGAAGCATTAGCAGCTACAGAGTCACCCATCACCGATTGGTCATGGATGACACCTTTAAAATGGATTGTGTCTACCATCCCGTTATACCTTACCGTCTCTACCTCCATCTATACTTCCTGCAACCAGAACCATGTCAGCAGAGGAGCAAAACAGTGGTGATAGCAGTGCAAGTGACGAGAGTGATTCTGACAGCTGTGGGTTATACCTTAGTGAATGTGATGCTTCGTATGACAATGGACAATTGAAGGCAAGCTATATGCAAGCTGTTTATACCCTAGGTGTTCTTCAGCATCCAAGGATTAGTTTCCTTTGGATAGAGATGCCAAAGGACTTTAATGTGTTTAAATATATCTAAGTGTATATATATTCATAACATGACTGTATCCCATCTATCCTTATATTTAACTCGCTAGATATTGGAGCACTATATCAGGGGTATATTTTGAAAGTTTTAAAGGTGACAGTCTGGACCGTTTTTGTTCCAGATATATCACTTTTAATACTTTCAAGATGGATTCAGCAGCCATTTTGGATTTTCAATCTTGACCTCAAAAATAATCGATGATTTTAGCAGCCATCTTGGACTTTTTAGGCCCATCTGGTTCCAGAGATATCACTTTCTAGAATTTTCAATATGGTGTCGGCAGCCATCTTGGATTGTTAAGGTCCAGGTTGTCTCAAAACATAATAAATACTATTCCGTGAGTTCTTTGATGTCAGAAATTACATTTTATCCGCTTTTATGGCCCATCTGGTTCCAGATATAACTTTTTAAAGATTTTCAATATGGCGTCGGCGGCCATCTTGGATTGTTAGGATCAAGGTGGTTAAAAACAAAATAAATACCATTCTACAAGATCTGTGATGTTAGAATTAGTGTGAAATTACATTTTATGAGTGTTTATGGCCCATCTGGTTCCAGAGATATAATTTTGTATGTTTTTCAATATAGCGTCGGCGGCCATCTTTAATTTAGAAGTTCAATATGTTCCCAAAACATTTCAAATATTATTGCAAATATCATTTGTATGTTATGGTCCATCTAGCTCAAAATATAAATTGTGTGTAAATTTTTAACAATATTTAACAATTTATGTTTTGATTTAATAATGGTTTATGTTTTTTGAAAATGGCCTATAAAAATACTATCCCGCCACTTTTGGGAGGAACACGGGGCCGTTTCCTTGTTAGAATAGGTCCCTTTTGTCAAATCTACCAAGAAACTAAGGTAGGGAAATTATCACGGTTCCTAGAAAAAATGACTATACTAATCTACTTTATATGCGTATGTTCGTTTCCTATCCCAAAATTAATAGAATCCCTGGATGTATGGTCCTTGATAAATAGTTACATCGTTAATATCTTTAAAGTCAAACAGAAGAATCTGCCTTGTTAACAACCATGGAAAATGTATATATAGCTAAGCCCCCTGTGCGTCACACAACACCAATCCTGAGTTCCTGACAAAACTTGCTTGGCGATAAAACCAGTAGCGTAGCCAGCGCGGGGGGAGGGGGGGCAGTTAGCGCGGGGGGGGGGGGGGGGCAAACTGCCTAAAATGGGGACGAAGAAGCGGGAAAATGGGGACGAGAAGAAGGGGAGAAAAGAGAGAAAGAAGGGGGAAGGAGACGGAGAAAGAGAAGGGAAAGAGGAAGGAGAGGGAGAAAGAGAAGGGAAAGGGGAAGGAGAGTGGAAAGAGAAGAGAAATGGGGACGAGAAATTTTTCATGTAGTACATTTACTGTGCGAATTTTTTTTGACTGTACGATTTTTTTTGGACTTTGCGAAATTGTTTGACCTCACCCCACCCCCCCCCCCCCCCCCCCCCACACTTACGTGAAATTCACGAGGTAAGTGACTAGAAAAAAATTGAGGCAACCTATTACGAAAATGCTTAAAAATAGGGACGATATTGATGTTTGCCTCCCCCCCCCCCCCCCCGCCCCCCGGAATGACAATGCTGGCTACGCGCCTGGATAAATCTCCAGCAAACCCGAGTCACCAACAATAATACAACATTGCAATCATCGTTCTAGAGGCGTCACATATAGAATGCTGCCAATCCATCAAGGCACTTTAATAAAATTTATCACCGAAGGATACTTTCAAAAAATGTTCCAGAGACAAAACTATGCACAGGAAATTAATGAATCCATGTTTAGGGTATGTCCTTGAAGGGTTCTTAGTTTCGTTGAATTGTTAAAGGAATTGCCTGCGTGTTGCTTTCCAAATACAACGGATTTTGAAAACAAATTGCCATCGTATTTAGAATGCCAAATTGCAGTGTTATTATTATTCACGCATCGTTTTAATGTCGAACTACTACTTCTGCTATCCATTTAAACCGATGTAAATCTATACAAGAATGTTCATTACAAATCAGCTTTTATTGGGCACAGTTTTGTTATCCTGTGGCGATACATGATTGCAAAACCGCTCTTACATTTGAATTAATACTCTGATTGATTTGCATCGGAAAGTTGATTTTATGGCTCATCGTTTATGCATTTTCACAAACAACTACAATACTAGAAGTTTCAAAGGGTTATGACCTTACATTTATTATTGATGAATGATACTGATGAATGATAGTGTTTTGCCGTCAGTTTGTCAATAAGGACAACTAAGCCCAAGTAATTGACACTTGGGTATGTTTGTGAAATGTTGCACAGTCAACACAACATTCTTAAACATGAGTGCCATAATTGGTTGGCTGAACGGAAATGTTACTACAAAAAGTGTACTTTAGGTCCCAGATACTGGTATACCAGTATCGGTCGATACTGGTACATGAATTTTGCCAGTATCGCTCGATACTGGAACAATTTACATGTTCCAGTATCGGTCGATACTGGAACATCAAATTGTGTTCCAGTATCGACCGATACTGGAACAAATTAAATGTTCCAGTATCGCCCGATACTGGAACGGTTTCATTCCAGTATCGATCGATACTGGAACAAATTAAATGTTCCAGTATCGCCCAATACTGGTACATGTAAAACTTTCCAGTATCGCTCGATACTAGAACGATTTACATGTTCCAGTATCGAGCGATAATGGAACTATTTAATTTGTTCCAGAACTCGTGTATTGTCATATTTGTGAAAAGGGGACGACTATTTCAGCTTTAAAAATTAGCGACTTTTTTACGACGTCACCTTTGAGTGCTTTTTCAAATACGTGTTTCTTTTATTTGTTTGAAGAAAAAAATGTCGTAGTGTTTTAAAATATTGCGAGGGAAAACCATCTCATTCATTATGGTTTGGGAACAACATTGTTTATGTTGGAGTACTACACACTAAATGGGGTCGTTCAATATCTTTCTCTTGAAGTTGTTGTGGCTCTGAAAAGAGCTTTTATCGATACTAGGAGGATGAGCTGATTTGGTAAAGTCAATTTTACGTTACGTATGCATGATCATTTTCTCTTTTTGAAAAATTGAATGGCTTGGAAAACTACCGATAATATGTATCTCAAACGAAAATCGTTGTGATCTCCAAGCCTTCTAACGTATGACTTTTGCCTTTAGTGAATACCTAGTAGTTGAATCAAGTGTCATGTATTGCACTGGGGCTTCCAAGGGGAGCTTCATCCTCTCGAAATGCTTCCTCGAATCGTCAATCAGCTTAGAAATAGTTGACTCTATTTTCAGAATTTAAATAGCTCCATACTCAACTGCGACAAATTTTCAAAACAGCTTTCTGATGTTCTCTCATCACCGCCTGATAGTGTTGGTAGGTTCATTTGTACCTTGCAGTCCACCGGGATGTCCTCGGACTTTCAACTTTAGCTCGGTTGACAAGACCCCTTTCTTAAATTTGCCTATTGTCAATTTCGTCTTCCAAGCTGACGTGCCGCCGTCGGCTTCTGATTCTGAAAAAGACACGCCTCCGATAATATATGCTGTTTCAATTTTTATAGCTTGAGTCATCCATTATGAGTGAGAGAGTCTACGACTACAGAGAAGTTAGAAATCAAACCCGGATAATGAAGTAAGACTATTTCACCGTGCTTTCATATGGATCCTGTCGTCATGCTATCGGATCCTACTGAGAACCAATCAGAAACGTAACTGTGAAATTGGGCCTATGATTTGCTCTAAAAATAGCCAATCGGCGGCGACTCCCATTTCTAGGATTTTGTGCTAAGTTTTGCGTTAGATTGGCGCCCTTTTCTTAATGCTCCGACGGCTGTAAGGACCGATCATTAGTTCCCTTTTATTTAGTGGTCGGCGATTGGTTAAAATTACGCCGAGTTTCTCTAAATTGTGATTGTGCCATGATCCCTTCAAGCAAAATGTGAGTACATTGAAAGAGAAGTCGTCCAAATTCAGTAGCGTATATGCCCCAATATAATAGAGTAAATATGAAAAGAAACGAGGAAGAAGAGAAGAATGAGGAGGGGAGGAACGATAACGAGTAAGGAGATAAAAAAGAAGATAATGGAACACATTAAAGTTTCAAATGAAATAATTTTGTGTTTTAGTTAGAACCTGAATGTGCACATTTTGTTTTTGGAATTGGATTTTACTCATGTTACCTACGTCTGAACGTAGAACTTATTGTTTATCATAGTAGGGATATTCGACAATACCAACATTACTGCTTCAGAATGCAACTTCACCGATACTGTCACATTTTTCATGTTCCAGTATTGGGCGATACTGGCACATTTTTCATGTTCCAGTATTGGGCGATACTGGAACATTTTTCATGTACCAGTATCGGGCGATACTGGTACACATTCTACCAGTATCGACCGATACTGGAACAAAATAATGTACCAGTATCGATCGATACTGGAAACATTATTTGTTCCAGTATCGGGCAATACTGGAACATTTTAAACGTGCCAGTATCGAGCGATACTAGAACAAAATAATGTACCAGTATCGAACGATACTGGGTGTTCTAGTATTGGTCGATACTAGTACAGTCTAGTATCTGGGAGCTAAAGTACACTTTTTCCCATTTGATTACGCTGAAAAACAGATCTTGAGATTTTTATAGAAAATAAATCATATTTTCATGTCCGGCATTATATGGTTCCTCTCCTTCCAGTACTTGTACGGGTAATGTATGCCTAGTAACCGTCAAAATACATCATGTAATTTGTGAATAAATAAAGTATCTATATTATAAATTACGTAAAGAGCACCCGATGGCCTAAATCACACGTCCCGTAATCGCTTGCGCTCACCCTCGGCCAAACCGAAATCATCCCCTGCACCCCCAACGGATTTAAAGTCGGTATAAATATTTAAAAGTTTGTTCATTAACCATTATTTACTAATTAAAACCCTCATGGCCGACAAAATCCTTTTAGTTACTGTTTTTGCTTAGTTTTGTGGTTTTTACCAAATGTGAATTTGTATTTTAGACCGGAAGTAGCCCCGAACCAGGGTGTACGATGTTGCCAAGCTTATGCCACAGGCGCATGACTAGGCATCATTTTGAGTGATGCGAGACGGGTGGATCATGTCAATTATAAAGTTTAGTGGGCGCCTTTTGGCTCACCATTTACAGCAACACTGCTCACTTGAACCAAACATACTATTTGTTAATTCGTCGAAGCTGATATTAACGTCTGTCTGACTGATTCCGCTAAGAATTAGTTTCCGTGAGTTCGAATCCGTCTAGGCTCGCTTTTTTTTTTGTCTTTATTTTTGTAACAAATGACGTTGTTTTATGAGTAAACATTTTTCTTTTGTCTTTCTTTTTGTAACAAATGACGTTGTTTTATGAGTAAACATTTTGCTTTTGTCTTTATTTTTGTAACAAATGACGTTGTTTTATGAGTTTATATAATTTGAGTCTAGGGACTTTTGGAGTGATATTAAATATAATTTCCTAAATTGAATTATAGATCTCTTTTTCACTCACTGATCGTAGATGTTTAATATGTTTAGTGAGTTTGTGAATTTCAATTTTAAAATTATAGCTTTATAAATCAATCAAATGAAATTATGAAATAATCCCCCCCCCCCTCCCCTCCCCTACCCCACATAGATACAACACTGGGCCTTCATTCCCGGATATTAAAGGAAAGCGGTCATGGTGAGGAAAAGAACCGCTGACGGCGATTGTTGGTCCAGCTAAACCTTAGCTAATAACTAATACATCACTTATATCACACGATAGAAAATGCGTTCAATCAAATGAAGGATGGTTGATTGAGCGCGCCGTTCACATTGGGTTAAGAGATTGTTGTAGAGTCGCACATAATACCGCTTGCATGTAAACATACGTAGAACAAGTACAGACTGCGCCAATGTCCAACTTGTTTAGATTCAAATAGTCGCCGCGCGCTGTTCAATTGTCGTTAGAATCCTCACCATGACCGCTTCCCTTTAAACGTGGATTTAAGGGGAGTGAGGAAAAATGCAGGGTGTCAGTGCGTTAAATCCCATCAGACCGATCCATAAAACGGACCGTAGAGCCTGGAAAGTTATAGAAATACGGATTGATACCTATAGGCATATGACACGTACCTCAGTGGTAAAGTGCCTTAAAGCCAGAAAACCGATATTATTATGTCTTTCATATAAATGGGATGTTATAAAAGGTCCTTAAAATATCTAAAATGTAAATAGAAAACAGACCCATACTTTATAGGCTGTCATAATGACCAGGAAATCAATGATTTATATAGAATGCTTAATAATTTTTGAAAGACAAACACATCAACTTTCCCCTAATGTTTATATACACAGGTCAATTTTTAAATACCCAAATTTCAATGAAAATCATTTCATGTTAAATAGCTTCACTTAACAAATTTATATGCTCCACAAGCATTTTATAAATTTCACCGCACAAACCTTCCACCTCCAATTGCTTCTCCCACGCAGCTGATTAATTTAGGCCTCCACTGTAAAACCATTACTTAGAGTTAGACCCTCAAAAGATTATTACCAGGATAGTCTTATCACAACATTTCAACAACATGTAAAATATTTCATATTTCTATGTATTTTAATAAATATTGACATCAGACAGAAATAATATTACGTCTTTTCTCACTAGAAGTAAATCCCAAATCCTATGTCTCATAAATGAAGTGTTTATTTCCTAAACCTCTTTCATCCACTTTCAGAGTTTTGACAGAAAACAATGTAATTTGATTTAATACTTACATTTTATTTTATTCATTTTATTTGTTGTATTAAGTATTCGTGGATAGAAACTGAATAAATATGTCTGCTACAAATGTTCTGCCTTCCATTTATTTTTATTTATGTGCGCGCATATGTTTGTAATAAGAAGCGAGCGTTACCCGCTAGTACAAGACAAAGCCTCTACAATGACTAAATGACGCAACACATGGAGCGAATAAAGAATTTCATCATTACACGTAAAGTTTCGTTCTAAGGATGCATAGCCACACTGTATTTACAAGAAATTTTATCCACTTGTTACCCTATACGTTTGGCGATATCTGCCCACATCGTATAATAGTCGCAGGTTATTTATTTGAAAGACTGTACGGCCCAGTCTTTGGACATTTGATCAAGTAATGCCACACAAAAATGTTGTATTGCCCTCAGCACTCGGCGACCAACTTTAAAATCTCAAATATTAGGATCGCAATTTTGAGTTCATTATTGTTTTCTGCATAAAATGAATAAGTGTCCTTGAATAAATTGTTTTTAACCTATTATCACACAAGAAAAAATATTCAAATTGACATTTACCAATTTTTTCTTGACATGACACACTGTAAGTTATATTTGTCAGCAAAAAAAAGAAAGAAGGAAAATCGAGAGACCTACCCGACTTCAAGATGTTTGGCTCTTGAGGGCAACACAATATTTTCTTGTGGGCCTTATGTATCAATGGTAATAAAACCGCGCTCAAATGGAGGATTTTTAGTCCATTTGCGTCATAGTTCTATTGATTGTAGCACAGTTAGTTACTCTTCCTGGAAAACAAGTTTGGCTAAGGCGGAAGAGGGTCCCCATGGTCGCCCCTGAGCACCAGTGCACCACGTTTGTTGTGTGCATGCACAAACCAAACACGTATGTTCGGTGTTCTGACCAGCGCTGTAATTACCCAGTCAGTAGTATCGCTGTGGTAGGGCAAAGCGAGCGACGCGGGCGTCCCGTTGACGTAGCAAGCATGCGTACAAGCTACTAGAGGTCACAACAGCTACTTGAGACGCAGCAAGAACTCGTTCTCTGCGTAGGACAGGTGGGGTGTGGAGCCCTTCTTCTTCCCCTCCCTCTGCCGTTGGATGCTGATCCTTGCATGTTGCTTTTACCATGTTTTCTATGTTGCTCAAGGTTGTTCACTAGTAAAGCCCTGAAAAAGGCTGAGCGCACAGGAGCCTTTTTTAATACGCTTTTGGATGTTCAATGGACGGATCAGTATTCAATGCTCAGTATTCAATGATAAAATGTTCTGCTTACCCAAAAATCCTCTCAGTAGCCTTTATCGTAGGGCCATATTCATTCCTATGCCTATATTTATTTGGATGAGTGCAGCCATGCACGCAAAATAATATCTTATATAGATTTGCGTCCATATGTTACACTTCTTCTTAAATCACTTACAGCAGCTACTCGTATAGTCGTTATTCGTAATTGGCGATTTCATATCAAAGAGGGAGACATACTCGATGTCACGCCGATAAACATACAATCTCGTACTTTTACTGCAATATGATGAACTGTGAACTTCTACATTTTCCTAGATAGTGTCGGTTACCAGCAAACATTTCATTTCAAACTAGTGGAATAAATAGTTTATACGTTCAAGTTTATTTCACGAATGTAATAAGGTCAAATATTGAACAGCTCAGAAGTGTGAAGACTTTTTATGATGAGTGCAAAGTTCACCACATTTTTTCTTCTTCTTCAATACTGAACTTGTAAACTTTCTATAAAAAAACACTACCTTAATGAGATACAAAAGTGTATATAATGAATAGCTATCTTTCATCTGGTCGTGTAAACACATTCTAGCACGAACCACACATGGACCTCATAGCTTTAAGGCATTGGAACGTGCTTCATTTCGCCTTATTAGTACGTGATATTCAAGTGGTCACTATTATGAAAATGACAAATCTAGATCTATAATTCCGCGCCAGTAAACTAGTCTTCCATAATGAAAACAACACGAGCCATCCAAAATCGAGAGAATGCTGGGTGGGAAAACAAAAGCAGCTCACCGTTCTCATGATAAATTCTGTGTTTGAAAAAGGAAAGATTGATGAAATCCACTGAAAAGGATGAACATTTGAAGTATTGATCTCAGCGTGTGGCACTTGGCTTCAGAAATCAAACTTTTGCCAGTTATACAGGGTGAGTCAAAATAGTCCGGTCCCGTTTTCAAAAAATCAAGAAAAATACTTCTTGTACAAAATTGGTAATTGTTTTCATTGTTTATGAGAGTAGACATACTTCTTGATACCTGGTGATGTTTTCAAGACAATATCATATTCCACGCCAGATTTATAACATTTTTACAAAAAGACGCGTAATCCAAAGTGTTCCAAGTTTGGTGGTGGATGTTAATTCTACTGTAATATTAGTTATTCATACAACACAACACACTGTGTAACTGTTGCAATTTATACCAAAATATCATGGTTTTTTTTGTTGAATCTCTGATAAATTGAACGATATTGCATGCAAAGTATTTAAATATATTATAATATAACTCAGTATTGCACAAATATATTCATAAAAATGGACTATGCACTTTGCCTAGTAAGTTGCCAAATCACAAACTGTTTAAAGATATAAGATCTGTTTTCTCTCAGACTTCTCTCATATCAGTTCGATTAAAATAACAAGTTTCAAAATATTTTGGTCAACATTTTGTTAAAACTCAATAATGTTTGTTATAGGCTATCTCTGATTGCACGAAAACTATTGAAAACATAACCGCAAAGACAATAGAATCTCTTTTCCTATTGTAATTGCTGTGAATACCAACACGCCTTCGATTGACTTATTCAAAAGGCGCGCGTTAAACGTTAACATCCATAGGGGTCCCTTAGATAAGTTGGAACAGATTTTATTTCACAGAATTTAGAAAAATTATCATATCTCCCGTTTCGAATAACAAATGTTAATGAAATAAAATTCAGGTTATAGCTAGTAATGCCACCTTGCTAGGCAAGTCATTAAATATATTCATTTGAAAATTTTAACTGGTTTAAAAAATCGGTGAAATCGGGACCGGACTATTTTGACTCACCCTGTATAACATATATTGTAATGCATTATTTATCCAAATCGGACATTGTGGTTTTTTTAAGCATCCGCACATCTAACAGCTCCGGGAAATAATACGATAAGAGAAAACATCCTTTAAAGATGGGAAACTTAAGAAGACTTAATATGGAAGGGGTTAGAAAAACTTAAAATTAACACTTTGCTGGTCAGTTAGTAGATATTACAATTATTTGTGATGATTTAAAAGACAAGAGTTGGAAAGATAATCCGATTGAGAGAAAAAAAATCAGTTGTTCCGCGCCAAGTGCCCCCTTTTGATGTGACGCGTCACATGGTATCGCATGGAAATTGAAATGTATGAAGTTCATTAAATATCATGTTTGTCGAATCGGAAAACGACTTACTTCGATGTCCAATCAAATATACCTCCTAGAATCACAAAAAGAATCTTGCGTCAATCGAACTAACTTTAGTACAGGATGTCCCAAAAGTGTCGATATCTTCTTAAAGGCTTTTTATCTCTCGTATGGAGCATCAAAATACGCGTCTGATAATCATTAATTAAGTTTATAGAGGCTTTAATGTACAACTCTTAATTTACAACACAAATTGTATTTGACTTTCAATAATTATCCTGTCTATCCACCCTGCGCCAACTGTACATTAACACTTTTCATGCGACTGTTAGTTTTACAGTAATTTTATACTAATCAGATTTTTCAGAAACCTTTCCGAACTTTCAAAGTCTATCCCAATATTTACTGAGCCAATACTAGTCTTGTCTGTACTGATGTTAATACATTTCTCATGGTGATTTTATGGTAATAAAATTTAATGATTTTGACATTTTTAGAAACATTTGTGACATTTTGGAACTGCCGCGTGGAAAGGGTTAAAATACATTGCCGTACACCAAAGCATGTTTCATGTTAACCCAACAAGAGAAACTTAAGTCTCATTTGTAACCTCGAAGAGACATTAATGCTGCTGCATATGGCTAATTATCAAAACGGCTAGGCTATGTCTAGTTTATACGCCCTAGTTTAGGTTTCGATTAGAACATTGGTGTTGATCTGACATGATACACTTTTACTGCAGCCTATGAGCCAGATTAACATCAGATACAGTTACAACGTAAATATTTTCACAGCTCAGGAAAGACGAAAGCTAACTATCTTTGTTTATTCTTACAACACACTGCCGTTTCTTCAGTAGGATTGAGCAATCATGCCACCTTTTCGTCATCAAACAAGTATTTGATGACGAAAAAAGTTATTTCGGAGAGCGACTAGCCTGGTTTTACGAGACATTGCGAAGCCTACGGTAGCGACACCTAACAATCGCTGCCAACGGCGGAGAACCTTGTCTATCACTATTTGGACGGTCAGATTTACTGATACCGGTTTGTTAGGGATGGGAGTATTTCTATTCTGTAAACAAGCACCATGAGCGTTATATCAATTCACTAAAACAATCCATATATCTCATGGGACACATGTTCCTAATTTGTTTTATTTTCTCTGACGTTTATGATCATTCCGTGATATGATGATAAACCACATAGATTGTGTATTTTTATGTATGTTCAACTTATAACTACAACTCCCTTTTACAACATTAATTAACCAATAGGTTATACCCATCAACTTTATTCAGTAAAATGTAAAGATGACAATTTGACCCAGTGTCTACGAATGCATTGAACTATACGAATGCATTTTGATATTAAAGTTCAAATGAGATCGGACTCCAAGGATAGCTCGTCAAAGGGTTGTTTTCATCATACAATTCTTAATATCTTGTCTTAACGTTATCTTGACACATTGACGATGAAAAAGAAGATTACGAGATTTCTGTTGTCACGTTGAGTGCATCCGTGTCAGCATACATCATATCATATTATGTGTAGTCAAATTTCAATGGAACAATAAGTTCAATATCTTGGGAATAGTGGTCAGGGATACAACAATCTGCGTGAAGACCTTTAAATGCACCAAACAGACCTATCATCGGTTAAAGAGTCCATGCGACACCTTTTTCAATACACGACAACAACACATTGAACAGTGATTAACTTGTGCTAATGTAATTTTCTGTTAATTAATTTTATAGAGGCTTTAATATACAACTCTTAATTTACAACACAAATTGTATGTGACTTTCAATAATTATCCTGTCTATCCACCCGGCGCCAACTGTACATTAACACTTTTCATGCGACTGTTAGTTTTACAGTAATTTTATACTAATCAGATTTTTCAGAAACCTTTCCGAACTTTCAAAGTCTATCCCAATATTTACTGAGCCAATACTAGTCTTGTCTGTACTGATTTTAATGCATTTCTCATGGTGATTTTCTGGTGATAAAGTTTAATGATTTTGACATTTTTGAAACATTTTGTGACATTTTGGAACTGCCGCGTGGAAAATGTAAAAAAATTCCTTTAAAAAGGAATGGGCGCTCAAATGAACATGCTTCATTTGATTAATTACAATATATTAAATAATAAATCTAGAAAGGACTTTTGATTAATTACAAATTATATTAAATATAATAATGTGGTCCTGAAGAAGTCAGAGCTAATCCTGACGAAAGTGTAAAAGTCTTAAACTTGTCCGCCGGCGTACCCGTTAATCTCTATACTCTGATTTGGCTTCCTCTGGACAGTGGCGTAACTTACCAGACGCAGCTTGTACGCACGCGTATGTATATTCCGCCTTTCAACGCTCATGTGTATACGCCAGCGCCGCGAGTGTTATGTAGCGCAATTAGTAGAATAAGCGGCCACCACGTCCATGTCTTTTTATGTATCAGCAAAATTCACACCGCGTCCACGTCTTTTCATAACCCTGGCGAAATTTCACCGCGTCCACCGCGACTGCGTCTATTTTCAAACCTAGTACATTTTGCACTATCACAAACAGACGAAAAGAACACCCTCCACACCAACTATTTTCCATATACTTAGATAAAATTATATCGACATTTCTGGCCAAAACATCACCCTCCACACATACCGTAACCATAGCGAATTGTGTATAAAATAACCAACATCACACACTAAGCATACCCCTGTGAAGGGTATAACAGAATTACTCCCTCAATCAATCAATCAATCAATCAATCAATCAATCAATCAATCAATCAATCAATCAATCAATCAATCAATCAATCAATCAATCAATCAATCAATCAATCAATCAATCAATCAATCAATTAATCAATCAATCAATCAATCAATCAGTCAATCAATCAATCAATCAATCAATCAATCAATCAATCAATCAATCAATCAATATAATGACATATGTCAATCAATATTATTACATCTGTCAATCAATATTATTACATCTGTCAATAGTCAATCAATTAATGATTTATGAATTCATCACTTCATTTATTCATCATTCAATGTGATTGATGAATAAAGTAATAATTTTAAAAGCGACTTAATCATATTATTACTAATGAAAGTTTAGTAGAGAACTCAGCAGTTTAGAATTGAAGAATCCAACTTTCCTGGTGTTTATATTATACCCACGTACCAAACTACCAAAACCAACCCACTGATCTCTGCATGTAAGTAATTCATAATTGAACCAGTCAGTATAGGCCTACATAACAGATGAGTTGATATTGAACAGCGGACTGCGTAAACTACAACTGTAGACCGCCCCAACCCACACCTCTCAATGCCCTGTATACAATGTACATGCAATGCTTTGCTATTATAATACATCTATATGCAGGCTGCATTATAGCTGAGATACTGCACTGTACATATTCATATCGAGAATGTAACCGAGCATAACTATCTCCATCCTTTATAACGAGCGTGATATTCAGCCTCGTTTATAGTTCGTAAACGCCGATAGCACTCGTACACTACAACTTAACATTTCACTGTTACGTAAATGATAGTAAGAGACCATCAGTAAACATGGCAGCCTCCATCTATAATATCTAGAAATACCAATTGTGTAAGTTTTCGCAAACTGATGACAATACAAGGGCTCCCGCCGTAGCGGGCGCCCAAAAATACATTGCCATACACCAAAGCATGTTTCATGCTAACCCAACAAGAGAAACATAAGTCTCATTTGTAACCTCGAAGAGACATCTATAACTGCCAATTATTAAAAGGCTATGTCTAGTTTATACACCCTAGTTTAGGTTTCGATTAGAACATTGGTGCTGATCTGACATGATACGCTTTTAGTGCAGCCTATGAGCCAGATCCACATCAGATACAGTTACAACGTAAATATTTTCACAGCTCAGGAAAGACGAAAGCTAAATATCTTTGTTTATTCTTACAACACACTGCTGTTTCTTCAGTAGGATTGAGCAATCATGCCAACCTTTTCGTCTTCAAACAAGTATTTGATGGCGGAAAAAGTTCTTTCGGAGAGCGACTAGTCTGGTTTTACGAGATTTTGCGAAGCCTACGGTAGCGACACCTAACAATCGCTGCCACCGGTGGAGAACCTTTTCTATCACTATCAGACCAGTTAGATTTACTGATACCGGTTTGTTAGGGTTGGGAGTATTTCTATTTCAGGAAACAAGCACCTTGAGCGTTATATCAATTCACTAAAACAATCCATATATCTCATGGGATACATGTTGCTAATTTGTTTTATTTTCTCTGCCGTTTATGATCATTCCGTGATATGATGATAAACCACATAGATTGTTGTTTTTTATGTATGTTCAACTTATAACTTCAACTCCCTTTTACAACATTAGTTAACCAATAGGTTATACCCATTAACTTTATCCAGTAAAATGTAAAGATGACAATTTGACCCAGTGTCTAGGAATGCATTGAACTATACAAATGCATTTTGATATTGAAGTCCGAATGAGATCGGACTCCAAGGATAGCTCGTCAAAGAGTTGTTTTCATCATTCAATTCTTAATATCTTGTCTTAACGTTATCTTGACACATTGACGATGGAAAAACGGATTTCAAGATTTCTGTTGTCACGTTGAGTGCATCCGTGTCAGCATACATCATATCACATGTATGGTCAAATTTCAATCTTGAGAATAGTGGTCAGGGATACAACAATCTGCGTGAAGACCTTTCAATGCACCAAACAGACCTAAATAATCCATGTGACAGAGATACATTTTTCAATACACGACAACAACACATTGAACAGTGATAAACTTGTTCGAATGTTATTTCTGTCAAATCTACATATCAGCTTTTTAGAAGCATAAGCCACACATTCTTCTGTTTTGAAGTAGGTTCCCGTGGGGTGGTTACCAAGGACAACATTTCTCGTGTAAAGTCAATGTTTAAATTCACCGAAGCAAGCTTCAACAAAAAAGCTATCAGAGACATTTCAAAGTTGGCTCTTTTAGGATCATATGGCATATGGAACAGCAGACAAGATCCAAATTGGGACAATATTGATCACCTGAATATTGCCCACTCTTAATCATGCTTTGCTTTCTGCTGCTCCTCAAGTCACCTGATTGTTTTATTCCATGTAATTTGTTGATGTATTTTAATGTATATAGTTTTAATGTATTTTGTCTACCTTGCTTTGGCCCATGTTGATGGTCTCCATTGTCATGCTGGTCATGTCCTGGGTTTTATGTATGCTTTTTAACCATGTTTGTTAATAAAGTAATTGAATAAAATCAGATACGCTTGTTACCATAATTGTATTTATTAAAATACTTCCCACGCGGCAAGCGTCTGCAGACGACATCACAACAATTCACAAAATGCTTAAAAAATGTCAAACTTATTGACAATTGAGAAAGGTTTCTGAAAGACCCTGTTTTGTATATTATTGTATTAAAACTAATCGGGTAATACTGGCACATACAAAATGTTCCAGTATCGTTCGATACTGATACACAACTATGTACAGTATCGATTGATACTGGGAAAAACACCACCTATACTAGCATGTGTACCAGTATCGCCCGATACCTGAACATAAAAACATTCCAGTATCACTCGATATTAGAATACAACAGTTGATGTTCCAGTATCGAACTATACTGGAACATTAAAATGGTATCAATATCTAGCGATACTGGCAAATTTTCACGTGCCAGTATCGTGCGATACTAGTTTATCAGTATCTGGGACCTAAATTACACTTTTTCCGTTTCTCCACTTGTGAGAAACATATATCTTATTTGTAGCCTCAAAAAAATACTATACGGTTACAGTGTATGAGTGACCAATTAATGTAAGGCTATCTAGTTTACATGCCCTAGTCTAGTGCATGTTTCGATTAGGACATTGGTGTTGATTGGTATGATAGGCTTTCACTGCAGCCTCTGTACCATGTCCACATCATATACTATTGCAACCTAAATATTTTCACATCTCGGGGAAGAGGAGGAGTACTAAATATCGCAAGGAAAATCATTGGACTTGTTGGATGTGATCAAATTACCTCAATGTTTCTTCTATCCACTCTTTATACGCAGCCGAAATATGTCAAAATGTAATTTCCATCCAAATAGTGTTGGAACATTTTTCACACAAATGTTTTTAAAGACGATTGTGCATTTAAATGTATAAACACATATTAACATATTAAGAAAGTGCGATACACATAAAGTCTTTCACAGATATCAAGTCACTCAAACAGTGAAATTGTTCAAACGTCGAAAGTGATCGAACAACAGTGGAAACGAGACTTACCGATATTTTACCTGACTGATTAGCATGTATTCCAGGATATAACGATATAAGAACGTGTTGATGTTGTAATATCGAGCAATACTGGAACAGAACGTTCCAGTATCGAACAATACTGGAACAAAGACGTGCAAGTATTGAACGATACTGGGACACATGGAAGGTTCTTATTCGATACTGGAACATATTTTGAGTTTTACAGCATTGCCCGATACTAGAACCATGAAAGTGTACCGGTGTAGACATGAAGCCATAGTACGCCCTATAAGTATAGGTTGGTATAGGGCACTCATAGCCATAAGTATGTAGCCGTAAGTACAGTCATAACAAAGTAACTAGACAGGTATTAAATGGATTTTTAACTCTTAAAATATATAGCCTACCTAAAAATATTAAATCATAAAGTTGTTGAGAAATTTATCTTCTTTTATAAAAGTATGAGATATTCTTAAACAACTAAGCGAGTTTAAGCAATCCCATTGGTTCTCAGAGAAATCGGCGACATTTAGATGAGACAATTGAACAAGGGAAGGTGGGGCTTACGTTATAATAGTGCGTCCGACATTCACAATGCGTGGTTTGCTCCATAACGCGCACTTCTGCAGTGCGTCCATGGCGCATTTCCTGCGCTTATGCCGACGCCGCGACGCTACGCATGGTGTACTCATCGCATGGGATTGGATGGAAGTTTTGTGGGTTATTCGATCCTAGCAGGGGTAAAAGTTGTCAAATGTGGACAATAAAACGTAGTACTTATTACTTTGATAAGTGTATAAAGTATGATTGTTTAAGAATGAGAATAAAGGTATTGTTTTTAGACAGTACCCGTGTTATATTGTCTGACATAAATGCGTTCGGTAGTTGTTGTTTTTTGCGTAGAACAACTCCGCCTGCGGCGTCGTTGTTCTACCTAAAATAATACTATCGTCCGCATTTATGTCAGAAAATATAACACGGGCACGGTCTAAAAACAATACATTTATTCTCTAAATGCAAGCTAGGATCGGTTGAATATTGAAGAAGTGACAATCCAAAATGTAGGTAAAGTCACAATTTCATTTTCACATTTTACATTTCAACACGGGGGAGAGTATGACAGGTAGCGTGTGTGTGGCGTATTGATCCATCGGAACAATACGGCCGACTGTCCAACCTGCGCATGCATCCCCCAATTGCACTACCGGTAATCCATAAGGTACCACCCGTAGACGGGTCCGCGTGTAGAAAATAAAAATGTAAAAATGAAAATCGGACTTCACCTTACATTTAGGAGTGTCATTTCCTCAATTATCACACGATCCTAGCATGCAATATTTCATGTTAAAGAAGATAAATATCTCAACAACTTTATAATTTAATATTTTTAAGTAGAATATATATTTTTAGAGTTAGAAGCCCATTTATTACCTGTATACTGTACTGTACCTGGATGACTGTATGTGCTCCTGCGGTGGAAGCAATTAAAAACACAATGCGCCACTGGTGTCGTATCTTGAAAATGCTTACGATATGTGACGCTCTATTAAATGCAATACGCCTATTTGTGATGTAAGCAACAATTGAGTGTATTGCCATAGAGACAATTAAACCATGTGTCACATAGCCACGCTTGTTGCACAATAATAGTAATATCAATCTGTAACAGTGCATATTTATTTGGATTACATTCTACGAGCCTGGAAAACTGGGGCTGGGTTAAGCATTACTTGCAAATGCTATTGTGAAATTGTTTCCATTAAACTTGAAAATCGGTCAATTCCGTACGAAAAGTGGGTACACTTACTCGGAATAGTACATTACTCCAATTAAAATCGATGATGCGTTTAAGTAGATAGTAGATGGGAGAATGCTACTGTTTAGACCATGTGGTAAGAAAACACAAAATAGGGGAGAGCGGGGAATTTACGCCTTATGGGCCGGTTCGCCCCCACGTGATTCTAATCTTTGCGGCCACTGGTTGAATTTGGCGAACACACAATCAGTAGTATGTTGCAAGCCTCCCACATTAACGTGACAGATCACCGTAACATGTTTGTCAACTTATCATCCCAAAACCAGTTTGCCTCGCAAAAGTGAATTTTCTCCCATTTTTCATATTGATTTGTTTCCAAAGATATTCGCAGAAAAGGTTTTAATGTAAATTATCTTTAGGTAGGTATGGAATTGATTAGGGATTTGATGCAGTTAACAACCCCCAATGTATGTTGTATAGGTCAATGCACTTATTGCGGTATATGGGACACATATGCCCTATGATGATGGGGCATGTTCGCCAATAGGGATATGTTCGCCAATAGGGATTTATATAGTTATGATTCTGCATAATTTCGAAATTGTAATTTTCCTCTTACAGGATAATTGTAATTATAAAGATAGTTATCAGAAATGGAGTAACACTAATATTAAAGGTGAATATTTCAAAATGTGGTATTTCTTATTACTTCTAAATTCTGAACGAGTATGTTCCGCAAAAGTGTTCCACTCCTATATTTTGGATCCCTAAATTTTATTTTGGAATAAAATAACGAAGAAAACGAATCTATATGTATTGGATATTATGGTATTTTGTGTAGCCTAATTCTGAGCCTGGGCGAATTTGCTAAGGTATATGGGGCGAACCTATACCGGCGTCGGGCAAGGTTGCCCTTTTGAGACACTTGTCTTTATCATTTACTCTTGCCTTTACAGTAAGGCCTAGAATACTGAGATCATAGTCGTATGTAGCCAAGATATCAATCTTTCACATGATATCAATAGGTCCATTCAATCTTTAAAATTGGCGTCTGTAGCCCTCTTCAAATGAAAATGGGGCGAACACTCACCGCTCTCCCCTACTCTATTTACTATCCTCTGCAGTGTGACTTCACTTTTCAAGCGCAGAACGTACGCACGCGGCTTGTAAGTACGCTCGGGTTTATTAACTGCGATCAATGAATAACGCAGTGACGTTAATTTCTCGTGGTAGCGAAATAGAATATCTTAATCCCTAACCCATTTGCCAACCCTTAATAATGTACACCATGATAATGAACAATTTAAGCTGGAACACCCAGTATCGTTCGATACTGGTACAAAGTCAGTGTTACATTATCGGCCAATACTGGCACATATAAAATGTTCCAGTATCGGGCGATACTGGAACATAATTATGTACCAGTATCGTTCAATACTGGGACAAATCTCACTGGTATTACGTGTACCAATATCGCGATAACTGGAACCAAAAAAACGTGTCAGTATCGTTCGATACTAGAACACAATGTAGTGTATTCCAGTATCGACCGTTATCGTTTAGTAGGTATAAATACCGCAATTTCATTGGTTAACACGTATGCAATCTGATCCATATCGTTGTAAACAAGAAGGTCAAACCGGCGATATAATCTATATCGCCGATTAACCGCGTTACCAGCATTTGCGCGGTATGATTTCATTTAAAGCGATTGCTTTGATTATGTGGAAGAGTTGCTTTAAATACGACACATAAATAATAAACATATAAAATGGCGAATGATTTAAACGCAACTGAGTCAATTTCTGTTACATTCTGAGGACGAAATAGACCGCCAAAAATAAATGATCTTCATATAACATGATAGCATAACCGGACATGTTTTTTCGCGATGATTTTATGCACAGAGGTGACGGCGCAGAGCCTGTTAAAGAGTTGTTAACTTCGGGGAATTGTACGGAGGTAGGAAGGGAAGAGAATTCAGCGCCTTGTTTGGAAAGAGTTTCGTTTTCCGCAAGTGTTTAAATACCAATTTTTATTGGGGCCTTTGGACTAAACGATGAATTCGTTATCCCCTGCGTGTTCACACACTGCGGCAAAATACCTGGTTTGTGCCATATCACATTCGGCCTGACATGCCAAACCATAGGTATTTTTCCGTATTGCGTGAACATGCATGGGATAACTAATAATACTGAAATAGTAAAATCGTACCAGTATCAACCGATACTGGCAACATTTATATTCTAGTATTGAACGATAATACTGGTATACCAGTATCTGGGATGTAATGTACACTTTTTCCACTAAAAGAAAAGGATAATTGTCGACCAGCTTGAATCCCTACAGGTAATTCTTTCGAACTTTTGAAATCGGTTATGAGTGTTCTAGTTCATTCACATTTGCGCTAACTGATTGGGCAATTAGATTAGTTGAGTAAGATCACACACACATGCGACTCATAATCATATTAAATCCCCGAGAGCAAATACAAATTTCTGGTTCAATTTGTGTACATGTTATCTGTATAACCTATAACGTATTTACAGCAATATAAGTACATTATGAATGAAGTCGCTTCGATTGATCCATCCATGCCTCACTTCTTATTTCGGTAAAGAAAATTTCAAAATGTGTTAGCTATATTCAACTATAAACAAATACATATAAATCATAACGCCCAACGGTCGGGGGACAAATAACGTGTTTGCCTGTTAAAACCTTCCACGCGGCTATGTTTGTTTGTACCTCTTTTATTGCATTTCTCATGGTGATTCCAAATATGGTAATGAAATTCAATAACGTTGATATTCTTTTTTTAATTGTGATATTCTAGAATGTCGTCTGCAGACGCCTGCCGCAAGAGTGTGACTCATGTCTTTCATTTCTTCCTCTGTCTCTCATGTAGGTCGAACACATACTGGAAGTGCTGCTAAGTGGGCGGTTGTAGCCATCTAGCTATTTAAGAGCACAGCACAGTCATGACAAATTGGATTGTTAGATAAATGAAAGAGTAAACTTAACGCAGTGTTAACGAGTAAACATGTTTGGAAATGTCCTAAACATGTTGGTGATAAAAGATTTCGAGAGGTAATAACGAATGTATACCAAATCTCCTTTAGAGCGATTAGGCTAATGCTTAGCAGGTTCGTATTCATTTTAAATGATACAGAACAATAACCAATGCTGTTGATATAAAGAATTGAGATTTGAGAACATATATAATTGCACTATAATGGAACACAATGTAATTTGAAATTAAATTCAACGAACTAATCTTGGAACGAGGTTGAAACATATACCATGTATACGTATGATAATCAGTATTAATCAGCTGATCTTTAGATCCGAACAGCACTGCATGATATATGGATGATAAGGAGAGGCTCATTCAACGATGTCTGTTAAATTAGCTATAGGATGATGCCTAATAGCGTAAAACCTAAACCCAGTAGAGTGGCCGATTTACAGAAGAGTATTTTCCCGCAAAGTAGGCGACATTCTCCCTTCGACCTGCCAGTCGATGTAACAACATATCACGTTATACCGTTTGATGATAGAAAGCGTGATAGCAAAGTTGAAAGACATTTGGAAAATATAGTGCTCTATACATTTTGTTCGGCAATCACTTATGCAATGCCCCTTTAACTGCGTGTCCTTAGGGCGATAGACTAATGCTTAGTAGTTAGTATTCAGAAGAAAAAAATAAACAACAACCCATGCTGTTGATTTAATAAGGATTCAGAACATGACATGAATCCATGAACTCGGCGTAGCTTGCAAATCATTACATCTAAAAACATTTGCAATTCAATTGATCGAATTGACCATGAATTGAGATTGAAACGGATTTAACAGCGACCACGTCGATGAGCAAATAATTCTTCGTCATAAAGTGTTTGGACGTTATCTGACCAGAAGTACTCATATACATGCACATAACATGTTTATTTAAAAAGTGAGGACCTCGTTTATCCCTATTTTGCATATTGTAGCTTTAAAAAATATCTTACCAAGAATTTTAATTGACAATGTCTTGGTGAATTTGTTTTTTAGTTGATGCCTAGCGCAATATGTGTGGATGGATTGAATTGATTTTATGAATTGATTTTATTAACATTTCACAGTCGTGGCCCTAAGGCCAAATTGCATGAAATTTACATGATAAAAACATTGAAAAACAAGACAAGGAACTTATTAATTAATATAAAAGAGAATATTGCACATTATAGATAAAAACATCAACAATATGATATGGTATAAAACATTGAAAAACGCCGAAGAACAAGGCATGGTAATTATGTGATTAATTAATATAGAAGAGAATATTGCACATTATAGATATTTTTTAAAATTGCATTATGTACATAGCAAATACCATTATAAAAATAGAAGTGGGTGCAGAAAAATCCTGGGCCTATTTATTTAAAAGCTGCACAAAATACGGCACAGGACTGTTTTTGAACCTATTAGTCCTGGCTGGCAGCTGAGAAATCTCACTATTATTGCGTAAAATACGACCATGGCACTCCCCTCTGGTAGGCGGTATTAGGGAACTGGTGCGATTTGATTTGGAAAGCCCTTCGGCAAACCTAAGACAGTGCCCTTCACGTCTACCAGAGAGGGTGTCAAATTTGCAAATGTTTAAAGCATCCTCGTAAGAAGTATAATTACGGCCAAGGATTATTCTGCATATGCCTCAATCAACTTGCGATCGTCTTCGCTATATGTCAGCGAGGTACACATAAGCGCATTCTGCCGCCAAAGTAGGCGGCTTTTTCACGTCAACTTTCAACTAGTTCCAAACAAATACCGCATCAGATTCTTGTATGACAAAGGCGTTAAATAGATAGCTATTAATTGTTGAAAGATATTTCAATGATGATTTAGAAAAAACAATAATTACAGTTCGTTGCCGTTTTATCTACATATGTATGCGGTGGTTTCATTACATAAATAATGGACATTTAAGTTTGTGCACACTATGCACACTCCGAATGAAGCACTTGTGTACGAGACTGTGAATTTATTTGTGCAGATAGAGAACGTTATTGAAAACATTTTGGATTTTGTTATGATCCGTGTATAATGAAATAGAAAATGGTGCTTATGTGACATTGGATGTTTACATTCAATGGCTGGTTAGGCACCAATGTGAGCGCACTAAAACGCACAGTTCGTCGATGATACCAATACTAACGATATACACCTAGCACAAATAGTCCCTGATCTGACCAGGCACTTTGATATTGGCTAATCCAAAATCAATAATCGAAACCAAAAATTTAAAAATATATACATTTCATGCTCCGTAGTTTGATACCTCATTCATAAAAATCGAGTGGATATTGTTGATGTTATGATCGTTTAATCGACCACAACTACCAAAACAATTCTTGCACTAAAAGTGCATGGGTTTCAATGGGATATCTTTGCTTTGTGTGATTACGTATTGAAAATGTGGGGGTGTACCGACTCCCTGTCGATGCCTGCTACCCATTCATCCCCATACCTGGCACAGTGGACAATACAACTCAATGATACCCAATAGGAAATCAATTATAATTCAAGTTTGTTGTCGTTACGTGGTTATTGAAATCACCATAACTTCAATAGTATCAATTCAATCTTTATGAATGAGGTATCACACTACGGAGAATAAATTTGCCCATTTATTGTACATCTCAGATTTTTGGTACCGATTATCGATTTTAGATTAGCCAACATCAAAGCGCCTGATCAGGGACTTTTTGCGCTAGGTGTACTCACACTATAGCCGTAGTTACATATGACATACGGTATTGGTTGAACGCCTGGGATTGAAGGCAATACTTTCTGACAATCAAGTTGATTGTGAAGCCATTACCATTATTTAAAGTGTGTGTCAAATAGCTACGCTCGTTGAACAATCCTAATGAGCTACATCTATAACAGTACAAGTGTATTCGAATTGCTTGGACAAGCCTGGAAAACTAGGGCTGCTGGGTTGAAAATAAACATTAGGGGCCTAAGTGGCAGCGATCTTATTCTATTTTACGTTCACATTTGTGGTCGACAATCGGTTAAATATAAAACAATGATGCCTCACCCGAAGTAAAAAAGAAACCGCTAGTTGGTACTCTGGGGTAGCGCAGATGATCGAGCCTAAAGCGGCTGTACAAAAGAAGGACCGTTGTTCGTCTTGCATCTTTAAACCAGTACTTTTGCAAATCTTCAAATAGGAGTACTAGTTCGTACGCGTTTGCACTAATGAGTTGGTCAATTCGATTAGTTTAATGATAAGATATACACGACTCTACATAATCGTATTAGACTGAAATCCCCTGTAGCTAATGACATTTCTGATTTAATTTGTGTATATCGTCGCTGTTCTGACATACCGGCACATGTGCCATTTTGGGCAAAAATAGTTAAGTTGCTTTTTATGATCTACAAATGAAACTCTTTATTCTCCAAAAAAATTGAGACGAAAAGGTAATTAATTAATGAGATACCGCACTAATTAGTGTGATATGCCAGGGTTATAACATAATGCGGGTATGAAAACCACATTTTGTATTCTGACATACCGGCATATCACAATATTCTGTCATAGACCACCGTGTAACTGCAGTTTTGACATACCGGCATATGACTGTCATATCACTGTAGGACGAATATGAAGGGTTTTTTCTTCTTTCTGAGATACCGGCACATGACTTTATGACATAATTACTCCTAATTAATAATTGCAATTTGTTGTTGTAACATGCTCATAACAAACATAAGTATATATCTATTAGTGTTCTTTGACAATGATAGTGACATTTGATGTAAATGCTCTCTAACAAGTCTTTAAAAATTGAAACATTTTCAAACACGATTTTCTCAAAACGCTGTTTTTCGTGATGTGCCGGTATGTCAAAACAGCGACGATATGTTAGCTTTGTATTTGTAACCTAATATAACTCATTTACGCACAGCAATAGAACCGAATTATGCAGCGGCGTAACAAGAGGGGCAGGGGCATTCCCTTGCCGGAAGGCATCCCCCCCCCCCCCCCCCCAATGAAATTACAAACTAAATCGGCCGAGTGCACCAATGGCGAGTAGCTGAAGAATAGCGCTACCTCGCTACCATGGCTACTGAGGTGTAAACCAACATTTTTAGAGCACCAAACAGGGGTACGCTACTAGGCTAGAAACTTGAGAGTAATTTGCCCTAAATCTTATACCTGACCGGACTCAAGAGTAAGTTGGGGCATAACATGTTATGCCACAAGTCAATCGATTCTGGCAGTGGCGTAAACTTGTTGTGGACTTTGGAGAGGATGATTAATGTTGATATTTACCTCGCTAGTTACTTTTCTGGTACTCGCCAGTTTTGCTCTCAGAATTTCATCGTTAGTAAGTTATGCTACAGTTAGGGCATAACTACTAGGGAGGTAGCTTACCTCCCTATTAAGTAACGTCAGTTTGGTGCACTCGGCCATGTAACACAAAGGTTGTCGGTTATTGAAGAATCTAATTACGCTACTGGAATGACGGTGAAGTTGCTTCATTTGGCCCACGCTTAAGAGTACAATTTGTATTGTTTTAAGGAAAATGACAAAAAAAACAATCCTCTAGAATTGGCAACCTGTGCAACCCAGTCGAGATTCAAACAATGCGAGTCGCGCTGCGCAAAAAAAGATATAGAGAAAATGGTAAGAATGTATAACATCACGATTTGTAAGTCTTATGTTATCGCGGTAGATAGTGCTTTGCTGTATTTTGCGTAAGAGGATAGAGTAAAAGGTGCAATGGTCTTTACCATATCATAACAGCGGTCACGCGTAAGGATGGATATAGGGTTGCCTCTACAGGGTGTATCAAAAAAATTAGGACACTTTTTGATGATTGTTTAAATCCTTGTTAAATCACTGAAGCATGACCAATTTTTATTTCATTGAAAAGTACAACCGATAAAGATAAAATCCTTAAAAGATGAGAAAAATCAATCATTAATTAAGGAAATTGTGACCTATTAGGCAAGGCAATCTATTTTGTAGTATGTACAATGGTCATTCACACAGTAACAGTAGAGTAACATGTCGAACGCGCACACTATTTATGCCAATTCTACTTCTTATCATGCTAATGAACCACCCACAGTGGGTTCGAGAACTTTTTTTAATTTGCACAGAATATGCATGCATCTGATTTGTGGATTATTTAGCCAGTATTGATTTGTGCCAGAATTAAATGGATTACCAAACTAATCTTTGCTATTGACTGATAGATTATTTTCTATGTTTATAATTGTTATAAAGTATTGAAACGTAAACCATGTTATTTACTGGTCTATACATGTAAATCCCATTGTACTAATCAGTAAATGACATGGGTTACGCAAATTATGCTAGTTTTCTTATTTTTCATCGGATTGATCTCTTATTTTCAGGATATCATAATAATTAATTGGGCTTTACATTGAGACTAAATTGGTCATGGTCCAATGATTATAGCAAGTATTACACCGTCATGAAAAAGTGTCCTATTTTTTTTGATACACCCTGTATTATAAGCGTCTACCCTAGAGAAGCCAAAAACAGCCAGCATAATTGTCCAACAAACACACATTCGATGATGGAATAGTTTCATCAGGAATTCAGAAGAACATTGTATACATTATCAAAATTTCAAGTAGAAAACTTAATTTTTTGTTGTCTTTCTCAATGGGGAAAGAATCTCAAAGCTCAATCCTTGGTAGTTTAACACTCAGTGAAAAAAAACCACATGATAAAATGAAAGGACTCAAAAAAGATCATTGCTAGAGATGAGAATAGAAACACCAGATGGATACGTGAATCCATTTGGATTCGGAAGAGAAGCGGCACAACCCAACAAAAGCACCTTATGAATGGCGACGAGGAGCGTACCAACTCAGTCACCTTAACGACATAGTGATCCAGAGGGCTTCTTCATCAACATCCGATGACATCCGAAAAACACTTGCTCTTGATCAAACACAATCCTCTGAGAAAGAAAACGGATTAGTTGTCGAAACCCGTATGGCAAAAAAAGTAAGTTTCCTACTTGGAATTTTCAAACGATAATTCATACAACACATTCAATGACTTGACCATCACTAAGGCATTAGGACATCGATATAAAGATAAATCGTGAATATTATGGCTATAAAGATAATCATTGATAGAAATTAACTGTTACTAACACTACAATCTTGGAAAAAAGTCCTTGGAACGCGAACGCTGAGCTGAGCACACGTGCTGGGTATTGTGTGCATGTATTGATACTTAGTGTCTTCTGTTATAAACGGAAATTGTTCAAATGAGATGTTTCCTTCCCCACCTCCATCGATCAATGTTGGGACACTCTGGCAAGTTGCAGGAGCCACTGGCCTTGGTCAACATTGTAAGGGGAGTGGAGGTGACACTTTTCCGTTAATCACACGCAAGTGTTCCAAGACTTTTTTTTCCAGGATTGTAGTTTAACTTACCAACTATTGTCTTTTATCAAGGCTATTTGTAGAGCATTGCAGATGAGGTGCAAAGGGAATTATAGGGCACCAGACAGCTAGTCAATTCAAGTTCTGTAATTATTTCATGTTCAAGTTCTGTTATTCTTTCAAGTTCTGTTAATTCAAACAAAGTTCTGTAACAATTTTAAGGACGCAGACATTCCGAGACTATTTTATCACATATTATTATAAGTAAAGAAAATGTCTACGAGAAATAGAATCACATATAAACTGGACTAGGACTATTCGTATTTTGTTTTCATGTCAAGTTAGGATATCTTGGAGAGTATTCACATAAAATGTATATTGACACATCTTTCACATGAACTGCCGCGTCTGATGCTAACTCTTTCCACGCGGCTATAGTTTTACCATAACTATACAAAACAGATTTTTCAGAGACCTCTCAAATGTCTAAGTCTATCTCAAGGATAACTGAACCGATACTAGGCATGTTTGTACTTATTTAAATGCATTTCTCGTGGTGATTACACATAGGGTAATTACATTTATAATGTTGACATTTTTGAAACATTTTATGTAATTTGGAACTGTCTTCTGCAGATAACTGCCGAGTGGAAAATGTTAATATCGATTTGAAATTTCACGCTCCGAATGAGACATCTTCGAACTATAAATGTAAGAATTGATTATATTTTGACGATTTTATTCGGTCTTTAAAATTGTACATAAATAAAAAATGAAAGCAATTTATAACGTTCTTGTGATTTTTTTTGGCGCCCGCGGGTATTAGATCCCATCTACACATTCATTAAATGTCTGACAGTGGACTTCCGACAGTGGATGAGAGTGAAAACAAAGTTCAATTTAATAATACAAATCAATGGACGACTCATTTGTCAAATATGCCTTGTTTAAATGCAAAACGATATGAAACTATTTTTTGTGTCCGAGGCACAGATGACAAATGTTTTGGTTTACATGCATGGCTTATTCATTTAGTTTGTATATGTGTTGTCAATTGAAGCCGAATCACCACTGATTTGGTGTAAACATTGTATGCTCACAATGAAATGAAAGTATTGTAGAAATTCCTTTAGGGGCTGTTTGTCTTCTTCCCCCTTCCCCCTTCGAAACCAATGATTATAAGGGTAGTGAAATATATATTAGTTGCCAGGCTTCATTCGTCGTTGAGCGAAAAATATAGAGATTTTAGGAAACATTTTACATATAAGTTATGTCATCATCATTACATTCCCGTTGCCTGTATGGTTTGAGCCCAAGTTTGATCCATCCAACACCATTTACCGCATGCTGAGGGACCTTGAGTGTGGCAGCGGTGGAGTATTGCCACATGACTATTTCCACACGTGGTGATTTTCCGCAGATGTGGGCTAGTTGTACAACTAAAATATGCTCTTTGGATAATATAATGTGATTTTTTTTTCTCGAAATTTGAACATTTGTTTTTATAAAATATGATATAGCACTACTTTTTTATGACAAATTGAAATTAAAAGTTGGAATTTGTTATCACAAGAACATTTTCAAAAGTAGTTACCAACACCAAAGAGCCTTGAGCTATGCTTAGGATAGCGGTGGAAATGGTAGCACCATGCTGGCAAGACACAGTTGGTGTAAAATAAATCAGATGAATGGTGTAGGAGGGGATAATTTATTACCCTGGATATGTCATCAAAGACGTGGTCAAGAAAGTTGGATTTTATACAGGGCACGGAACCGTAATGTACTGAGATTTCATATACCTTAGGGAGCACATCAAAACTCGATCGCCGGTTCCGTGGGGTTCCGTGCAGTTACAGCCGGTTTCTATTGTTCTAAACAATGATATGAGGTCCAACCGGGCGGAACCGGCGGTTGCCGCGCGGTCGAGTTTTGATGTGCTCCCTTACCAGGTAATAACTCCAAAACTATTTTCTACGTAAAACTATCAAATCATAAATTGAAAAGATTGATCTTGTCTTCAATGTGAGATATTGTACGTGATGATTAACAAAGATGTCAAAAACTCCAAGAAAAGTACTTTTTCTCATTTAGTATTGGTTCTTCCATCTCTAGCCTCAATAGGCAGTTTATTGATTAACTGGTAGCGCCTACTCATCGGTCAATAGCATGATGAGGACCGGGAAGGTTCAGATGATCAATGCAGCCCATACGCATAACTTATCTTCAGGTGTAGCGTTCTTAATTGTTAACCAAACTTCGCAAGCAATATCTAAATATAATATTGAGGGTTATGAGCTTATTTATTACCTAATACTCTGTCTGCCTTTCCCTGGACAGTAACGTAACTTAACAGGCGCAGCTTTTACGCACGCGTATGTACCTTCCGCCTTTGAACGCTAGTGTGTATACACCAGAGCCGCGAGTAAGCGCGCTTGTTATGTGATGCAATTAGGAGAATACGCAGTTACGTCACTGTCTCGTGATGGCCAAATAATAAGCACTGTATTTGTATCGGCCAAATACAACTCTAGCCTATGGTTCTCCGAGTTATATGGTTCATACATCGGACAAACTCAACTGATGCCTCTGGTTCTCTCAATCTATGGTTCATACATCGAGCAAACTGTCGATTTCTATCTGCAGCAAGGTCCCCGGGCTTTTTATTTCTCGCGACGCTGAAATCACATTATTCGTCCATACAATACAACGCTATCAATTTCAAATTTACGAACTGTTGTATTGATATCATGCGCTCCATATTCAATACCATATTTATATTTTAGTTCACATGCTGAGTGACTGTCGTCGTTAAGCTGGAGGTAAGGCCGCACTGCGATCCTAGTACGCATGCCTTATCCGACTTTTTACGTACAACCCGCCATGCAAATATAATTGAGACCAATACAGCTATTTATTCAATAATATTGAAATATTTGCATCGGTCTAATTTCAATTGTTTAGGTCAAGCGGGTGCAACCTGCGGCCCGCCCGGCCTCTAATCTGCGGCCCGCGAAACAATCCCCAAATTCCCATTGATGCGGCCCGTTTTAACCGGAACTTCCTACTCAAATGGCTTATTGACTTATTGATGTGCTCCCTTTTAATTAGTAGGGTGACGCGTTGCATCTAGTAAATATAACTCGAGGCGTGATTGCGTGTTAAAATCGCTGATTAAAATGGCGCTTGCAGCAGCAACAGCGAGTAAAAAGAGAAAATTACAGAAAGAGAAGCGGATATTCAATGAAAAATCATGGACTGAGGAATATTTCTTCATTGAACAAGACAGTGCGTCTCTGTACCTTATTTGTATGGTTTCTATCATTGCGGCCCGTGAAGGGATCTCAAAATCACAATGAGGCCCGGGTGGTAGAAAAGGTTGCACATGCTTGGTATAGGTGCTTCTTCGCATGGTCATGCAATATATATTACAATCGTAATCTTATTGTAAAATCTTATACTTATAAGCCATAATTCGTTTTGCAGTACGGTATAAGCAGTTTTATGAACAGAAACTACTTCGATCTTCAGTTGGTCCTCAAGTCAAGGCGTCGATGTGTAATATTGATATAGGAAGATAGTCCAAATGAGTTGCGTTATTGTCTCATTCCTCTATTGACATCAAGATCAATGACCAACACCTTTCAGAAGGGTAGCTTTGAAACGGAATGTTGCCGTAATTCTTATTGATAATTGGGGGTACTTGTCGGCCGGCTGTTGATAAATCTTTGGACTGAGAGGAAACAGAAAACGTGGCTATTCCTCCCATTTCTATTGATAACAAAAACCGGGAAAAGTGTAGTTTAGGCCCCAGATACTATACTGGTATACCATTATCGGACGATACTAGTACATCAGAATCCGGGACCTAAAGTACACTTTTTTCCAAAATAACTTACGGCTTACAGACGGCTAAAGTCAGCGTGTGAACCACACTTTGTAGGTATTAGAGTGGTGTAGTAAGCATACCTAGCTCTTGTGCGCACACAATACTCTTGCCTTCGCGGGAACAAGTTCCTATCAGTACAGTAATCAGCGTTAATGGTCCCTCAAGAATTATTGGAGGTTGAATGTTGCGGTCTTACTCGTACCCCGCAGTCCAGACGATATCTCGATTTCCATAAACATCGGACTATATTACCAAATTTTACTTTGAAACCTTCAGCCGGACACGCTTATGGCACAATACAATACAAGAATAGAAATTCACAGTTTGACCAATGTAAACAATTTAAAATGAAAGTGTTGGATTACAGTATCATATATATATTATAGATATTACAATTGATTGTTATTCAAATTTATTATAAAATTAACAATCTAAAAGTTCTGAAGTATTGATTAGGATATTTTGTATTCCAGCTAAACTTGAAAGTATTACGATAATAATATCAAATTGTTATTAAAGGAAAAAAGTGCACTTTACGTCCCAGATTCTGGACTGTACTAGTATCAACCGATACTGGAACACCCAGTACTGTTCGATTCTGGTACAAAATCAGTGTTCCAGTATCGGCCGATACTGGCACGTATACAATGTTCCAGTATACTGGAACACAATCATGTTCCAGTATTGTTAAATATTTGGACAAATCACTAATGGTAACATATGTTTACCAGTCTCGGCGATACTGGAACATAAAAACGTTCCAGTATCGCTCGATACTGGAACACAATTTGGTGTTCCAGTATTGACCGATACATATTATTTACAGTTGCGACGTCAAAAAAGACTTATACAAAGAAATTAGAGACTACATCAAGCGCCAGGGTGGTGCTGAGATTTTTTAAAAAAGGGAACATGCAAACCTTTTGTATGTTTGACCATGCACCGCAAAGGGTCTGTAAAGTTTGATATTTCAAATCAGATATTATCCCGAGATATTAATCAATAAAGACATGTGCCAGTATCGTCCGATACTGGAACACTTACTTTGTACCAGTATCGCGCGATACTGGGTGTTAAAGTATTGGGCAATACTAGTAAGTACAGTCCAGAATCCGGAACCTAAAGTTCTTTTTCCCATTAAGGGGGATGTGCACCTTCGTATAGCCTCCGTAAAACTGCCGTAACTTCTTCATTATTCATTTAATCTTAATAAAAGTATACATTTTTTTGCAGGAAAGGGTTCAATGAATCCAACTATGATCATGAAATTGACCATTTTGGAGAAAATTATAAAAAACATGTTTTTTGACCCATTTTAGGTTTGGAAAAGATAACTCAAAATATATTTTGTTAAATTTTGTCATACTAGTTTTATTATATTCCTCATGCAATTCCCTAGGAATCGTTTTTTTTTTTTAATTTTTACTTTATTATTTTTTGAATTACAGACCAAAAAGTGCCAAAAAACCTGTTTTTTAACCTCCAAAATCGTGAAAATCACGTTTTTTGGTAAAAAATCATATTTTTTGGCACTTTTTGTTCGATAATTCAAAAAATAATAAAGTTAAAAAAAAATTTAAAAAACGATTCCTAGGGAATTGCATGAGGAATATAATTAAACTAGTATGATAAAATTTAACCAAATATATTTTGAGTTATCTTTTCCAAACCTAAAATGGGTCAAAAAACGTGTTTTTTATAATTTTCTCCCAAAATGGTCAATTTCATGATCATGGTTGGATTCATTGAACCCTTTTCTGCAAGAAAATGTATACTTTTATATAGATTTAATGAATAATAAAGAAGTTACGGCAGTTTTACGGAGGCTGTACCTGAAGGTGCACAGCCCCCTTAAGCTACACATGGGTAACTTTCGCTGTAAATGAGTATTATAGATAGATGAGCATGCACTTGAAACTGTTATTGAAAGATCGTCATGAAACCTCATCGGTATAATTTGAGCAATTAGTGTTGACTCTTGACGAAAGTGTATATTTTGATTATTGCAAAAGACTAAAATTACTTGTTTTCGTAATGTTTATCACATAATGGACCTACGGCACATAATCTCCTGGCTACAGTTCGACATACGTGGGCGCACTTCGATCAGGCCGCGCACGCATGCTTGAACTCACGAAATACTGCCAACCAACAACACCAGCGCACCTGATTGGTCAAATTTAAACTGAAGCCTTTTAAACGATCGTCACGCTGCGCCGTATCCACCAATGCAGTGCTCCCGCTGCGCCATAACCACCGATGCAGTGGGGCCACGGCTGTTTGACAGTCCGATTTATAATGACGTCATCTTAACATTTTCGATAGCTCGATTATCCACGCCAATCCAGTTAGTGCATGTACACGGTACGCCATCCATAGCTCAATAGCGTATCAAATTTAATCAAAAAATCACACTAATTTTTTCACTTTGCTTATCTCTCATTGAAAATTGGCCACACGGAAGTTCTCGTTAATCACACACTTAATATTGAAAAATCTTGTGCATAATATATTTTCATTTTTGGAAACGGGCATCAAACATTTCGTTGTATGTTTTAACATTATATCATGGCATCGTTAAACCACATTTTCATAAGTGCTGTCGCCGCCGTTACCCATAGTCAACACACGCAGTGTGTATTTTTCAATGAGAGTTACCGAACAACACTAATTTTGTAGCTTTGCTTATCTCTTATTGAAAATTGGCCACACAGAATTTATCGTTAATCAAACTATAAATACAAAAGAATCTTGTGCATAATATACTTTCATTTTTGGAAACGGGCACCAAACAGTTCGTTTATAATATCACCACGCACTACACAAGCCGTATTTGTCTTCGGTCATTTTAGGTTCACAAAATGGACGCCGGTATTTTACACGCTACACTGGCGGCGTGACCAGGGTAAAGGCTTAGCAACAAACCCGCACTAATTTTATTTTACCCCTTGTGTAATCCGTTATTACTGGTACGCCTAGCTGGTATGCCTATGTCAGTGTGTGCATTGTTTGGGAATTTAAAAACAAAATTGAAGAAGGCTACCGTATTATCCCTATTTAGCGCCCAGTGCGCTTAGCAAAGTCATTTTTGGTGGGCGCTTGAAATGTGCCCCCAATTTGCTTTTTGGGATATTATATCACATTTTGAGTTACGTATAATGTTTTTTTATCGAACAAATCAATCCGCGACACATTTGACGGAATAAATTACGTTCGTGTTGAAACCGCAACGAAAAAAGTCTTTTTCAGAGCGCGCTAGGCTCAAATGCTGAATATCCTAATATGTGCCCCCCGATTTGCTTTTTGGGATATTATATCACATTTTGAGTTACGTATAATGTTTTTTTATCGAACTGGTCAATCTGCGACATATTTGGCGGAATAACTTACGTTCCCGTTGAAACCGCAACCAAAAAAGTCTTTTTTAGAGCGTGCAAGGCTAAAAAAGCTGAATATCCTAATATGTGCCCCCCGATTTGCTTTCTGGGATCTTATATCACATTTTGAGTTACGTATACTGTTTTTTTATCGAACTGGTCAATCTGCGACATATTTGGCTGAATAACTTACGTTCGCGTTGAAACCGCAACCAAAAAAGTCTTTTTTAGAGCACGCAAGGCTAAAAAGCTGAATATCCTAATATGTACCCCCCGATTTTCTTTCTGGGATATTATATCACATTTTGAGTTACGTATACTGTTTTTTTATCGAACTGGTCAATCTGCGACATATTTGGCGGAATAACTTACGTTCGCGTTGAAACCGCAACCAAAAAAGTCTTTTTTAGAGTGCGCAAGGCTAAAAAAGCTGAATGTCCTAATATGTGCCCCCTGATTTGCTTTTTGGGATATTATATCACATTTTGAGTTACGTATAATGTTTTTTTATCGAACTGGTCAATCTGCGACATATTTGGCGGAATAACTTACGTTCGCGTTGAAACCGCAACCAAAAAAGTCTTTTTTAGAGCACGCAAGGCTAAAAAGCTGAATATCCTAATATGTACACCCCGCATATCCCTTTGTTCTATAATCCTTGGTTACGGAGGGGCACGCGGTTAGATTTACCTTTAGTTTTACCCGATAATCGATAATTGATAATCAATCTGTGCTGCCCTCTGTTGTTGAAGATGCGATTATAAATCGGACAATTTACACGCGATCAAACAGCCGTGGGGCGTGATGGCGCGTGGAAAAGCTCATGAGTTTTTCAGTTCTCACGTTTGAGCACCAACCAATCAGAGCCTTGAGGTCTAGATGACGTAGTGCGCACAACGGATAACCATTGCACCGTTTTGGGGTGAGGTTGAGCAGGCGTACTTTACGCGAGCTCAACCTCATAGTGACGTGGGCCCATTGCTGTGATTACTGTCAGGGTTACTTTCGAATTCAAGTTTTCTTCATAAGCAATACATCGTTTAATAATATGGACAGAACGAGTGATATCAAAATACGCAAAACAAAACCCTTTTCTATCGTAGGAAAGGTGTACTTTAGGTCCCAGATACTAAAATGTACATGTATCGTCCAAAACTGGAACTACCCAGTATCGATCGATACTGGTACAAATTAAGTTAGGTTATTTATTTATTTCCATATATAAAAAAGATTTACAAACATCAACAATATCAAAACACATTTATCAGACACAATTAAAATACAGCAGTAATGACAATATGGAAGAAAAGGGAGAAAGTCAATGGTCTGTAAGTTGCCTTTCCCCTTGGGTAAAAACAAGTTAAAACATCAAAATAGACTAACAGACAAGACGAAGGACAGTACTCGAAGAGAACCTAATGAATATGTGGGTTAAAATGTGAGATATTTTTGTTTTAAATTATGTTTTAATGACAGTACACACAAAATTATATAATTGTAATTTTATATGAGGTAGTGTTTTAATTATTTACGGAAATGCTTAATAGATTTGGATTTTCTAACTTTTTTCTTTTTAGAGAGTTCCAGAAAATGGGGCCGCCCGTACGAACAGAATGATCAGGAAATATGTTTCTGTTATTTGTTAAGTTAAGATCGTGTACCTGTCTTGTCTGGTAGTCGTGGATGTCAGAACGTAAAATAGTTATTAAGTGTATTAGGCAAATCATTTAAAGAATATTTATACATAAATACACCTAAAAATACATATCAATATTCAAAATGTTGTAATCCTTGAATATACATGTAGGCCGAGTATGACACTAAAATGGTACTTATTGGCCATTTTTGAAGTTTGATAAGTTTATCAAGTTTTACATGCATTTCCCCAGATGAGAATACCATAGTTAAGGTAAGGCAAAATAAAAAAAAGTACAATATAGAGTATGTAATATACGTGCTGGAATGAAATGTTTCAATTTGTTCATGATACCAATGTTTCTCGATAAAGTTTTTGAAATGCAGTCAATGTGGCATTTCTAGGCAAAGCTTTCATCTATTAAGATACCTAAACATTTGGTTTGTTTTAAGTGTTCCACTATCGTTCGATACTGGCACATGTCAAATGTTTAAGTATTGCCTGATACTGTTACAAAATCATCTATACCATCGGTCGATACAGGTAGTTTGTGTACCAGTATCGCCCGATACTGGAACATAAATTCATTCCAGTATTGTTCATTAAAATACATCTTTGATCCTAACAAAAGATGTATTATGTCTTGCTCAAACGCTCAAATGAATCGTACAATTACTTATAAGGGGTATTGCTCTTGCATCTATTGCGCTTATCATCTAGTGCTTTAATATTTACATTTGTGATGCGATCTGTGAAAACCCGCCACATGGTGGCAATTGTCATATTGGAGATATTTATATCATAAGAAAGCTAAAACTATGCTGATTACAGAACTGTTGGGATCATATTTCTACGATCACTACAAAAAAAGTTATGAGTGAATAATGATTGTGATGTCATAAAAAGCTACAAAACAAGAAATCATGAAAACAGGCCAAAACAGATCCATAATTCAATAGAATAACATTATAAGGTTGATAATAAAAGTGACTTAAGTAAGTTTTTGTAGGTGAAATTTCATGAAAGATGATTGGAATTTAATTTTCTTTAAATAAACTTCTTTTTTTATTTTTTTATTTTTATTTGACCCATAATCCCTAGTTCACTTATTCGACGGGTTTTCACAGATCGCATCAAATTGATGTTGTTTATAATGTTTCCTACTGTATACCGAGCAATACTGGACTATCAATCGTTACTAGAACATTTTACATGTTCCAGTATTGAACAATACTGGGAAAAAGCGTTCCTCTATCAAGCGATAATATGGAATACATTTTGGTTGTTCCAGTATTGACCGATTCCAGAACAGTAATATCGTACCATTTTGAGTGATATTGGCAACGTTCCATTAATGTCCCATTAATGACCGATGGTAGTATTCCAGAATCTAATCTGACACCTAAAGTACACTTTTTTCCATATTTGTCTATAAAAATAAACGTTCTTAAAAATACGGGCGAATTTATAATTGCTCAGTTACGTTTGTGAGATCTTAATATTTTATTTAAAATCTCATCTCGGTTGGTATTATATATATCACTTTTGTGTTATGTAGTGTAAGATGTAATTATGTTCGTAGGATCTTTTTCTGACGTATACAAAAATAAAACGAATCTCTTACTTCGTGTGCATTTCCTTTGAAAGCACACTATTCTCGTATACAGAAAGGAACCAGAGTGAAAATATTGTCTTGCCGTAACCCGAATGCAGGTGTTGCATTCCGCCTCCACTATCTTAACAATAAACAGTAGCTATGTTTGTATTGCAAGTGTAAACTTATCTGTATAACATACTCATGTTGCTGCAAGACCATACGATTGCTATAGCACAATATTCGATTGCCAAAATTCATGATATGTCGAGATTTTTTTTTACACATGCACGTTGTGATTTTTAAAAACCCTGAAAGTTCTTAAGTGACTGGGTGTGTAACTTTGTTGAAGTTGTAACCGTAGCTGAAGTGGATGTAAGACAGAGAGGCTGCCCGGGAAGATGTTGTGACAGCAACACAATCTGTAACGCAGTTTACATAGGAATTATGGCGGACAAACATATCTCTAAAATCCCGCGTCAATTCAAAGAATTAACTAGAAGGACTATTAAAAGATATGATTCTGGTGAATGACGCATGGTTGATTTTTTTCTGATTCGGAATTATGAAAATATAGCAATTATTCATAAAACCTGATCGAAACATTACGCTAGTAATTCCCATAAACTAGATATAGCCGAAACTAATTTGCCGTAATTGCAACATAGAGTTTGGTAAATCCGAATGGTAAGACATTCATACGTTATATACCATGTAGACTAGTGTAAAGACCCAATTACAGAATATAGCTGTATAATCCTTCAATCCGTCAATAGAGGATTTCGTGCTAGGATAAACCTAGATTTCTATATACGAAGTTATAGATGTAGACCTATTTCAGTTCCCCTGTTAGTCATGTTTTAACATTGATACATGTATTGGAGTAATTGCATGTAGCTTAATGCATAGTGGGCGGATATACATGATAATTGATACAAGTCAATTGTTCTTAATAAGAAGTGTAGCTGAAAGTCGTTTAAACATTGCTTTTCCCGTTAAAGCACCACTAGTTTATTTCCATCGTAATATCCGTCTGTTTCACAACGTTTTAGAGATCGATCTTTTTATGTGACATGTTTGAAGACGAAAGACACACGACTTTGCCAACAAAATGGGAACATTATTATACTCAAGACGGTTCCAAATTGGTGTAAAATATGCAATATTTATCATTTCGCGCATAAAGGTAATCAACGCAGACGCGCGCGATTTTTGCATAAACACACGTCGTCACTTCGAGTGTCCATGGTCACGTATGATGAACAGTGCGCTGTAACGAGGTTCGCTAATCTGGGACTGACTGGACTATGCATATACAACAATTGTGTGCGTAACAATTGACAGGTTACCCACAGCAAATTATTCGCTATTCTAATTGGTATTTATTCATAACGACTATGTGTATTTTCTATCCATGTTATCATAATAATGCCAATATGACGTCACGAGTATGTGTCCTGTTCAAGATAATGTACTTAACTGTTAAATATGACGTAAGCGTAAAGTTATGTGACGAATTTTGTGGAATAGTGTACTTTAGGTCCCGGATTCTGGACTGTACTAGATTCGTCCGATACTGGAACACCCAGTTTCATCCATTATTATGCAGTGAGAAGCTTTCGTCCTATACTTACAATACATTTGTAAAAACTTATTATTCTGCATATTATGTCAGCTGGAGTGATATTGTCCAAACAATATTTTTAACACTTAGAGGTCTCTTTAACACATTTAAAGCTTACGCTGCACGAATCCACTAAGCGTGTGTAGCGTGCAGAAAATGCAATAGAGACTTATTTTTCCGGAGCTCCCGCATCATTGATGCTCTCATTTCGGTATTGCGACATCGGGGTTCAGTGTTGAAAAATGGCGTCGCGTCGGGTTGAACTTTACTGAACTTAAAAATCGAGTTTTGTTACTCTAAATAACCAAGAATTTCAGTAATTATGCAACGCGAAGAAGCACCGATACAAGTGTGTCTATCTGTATGAAGTTCCTGGCCTAAAAATGGCGATCGTCAAAGTCTTTTACTGTAACTTGTAACTTGTATTTGTAAGTCAACTGTAAGCTTATTTACATTCGTGTTGAAAACAGACGATCGTGTTGAAAACAGACGATCGCCGAAATATGTCTTTTGAATTTACTGCAAACGGTAAAACTTGAACTTGTTACGTGTTGGAATTTGTTTTGGAGCTTCTGTTCTGTCATTCTGCTCCAGAAATGTTGGACAGTTTGCAAGGTTTTGCAGTTTGCAATATTGTGCTCGACTGCGTCTCGCACAATAATTTTTTAAAACTCATAGCTCGATCAATATATTTGTGTATCATGCTCAATCCATCCAATTTTATATCAATAATTGGACAAATCACTACTGGTAGCACGTGTACTAGTTTCCTCCGATAATGCACCGATACTGGAACAGTAAAATCGTACTAGTATCGAGCGATACTGGCAACCTTTATGTTCCAGTATGGCCATTATCTGGTACCTAAAATACACTGTTTCCGAATTGTTGTATGAATGTTGCATGAATATATGAATCGAGATGGGTCGAAGATTTTTGGAACGAGAAAGACAAATATAATGTTGAGCTTGTCCTGTACATAGTGTCCATTTTCCTGAACCCGGTACACTATGGTCATGTGTTTTAAGCTCGTCTCCTTTCGCGTTACACACGGATTTTGGCTTTCGCGACCTGATTTTAACTTTACACATTTATATTTGCTTGTATACCCCCCTGAGGTAGTAAAAGTATACAAGGGAAATTGCTTGAGGAAACCAAATATGCCATTAATATTATAGTACGACCAAGAACTAAAATGGTATGATCGGAAATGTTCGGAAAAGTGTTTTAATTTTTAATTTGAGATCCATATATTTTTATACCTACCCCTATTATTAATTTTTTTACATATTTGAATTCCTCATGAAAATACCCATTAGATGATACATAATTAGTTACAGCGTCGGTATAACGTTGTTACAAGTTACAACGTCGGTATGTTTATTATACCGGCTAGTGAATATCTCCAATTTTTATTTTATACATTTTTAGAATTTTCAGAATTATTTGTTTAAGGATGAACCCTTTCCTGATATAAACTGCATTTCTGAATTCCTCTAGTTACAAGCTTTCCAAAAATGTATACTTTTGCTATCACAGGTTGAAAACTTTTTCTGTTATAGTAATTTTTATAAATCCGGTAAATTGAGGCTGATTATTCATGTTGACTCTGTAGCGAATAGGAAGAAAGCTGATGATCATTGTCTTATCCATAATTAATTAGTTGTTACAAATAGTTGACAAGTCTGTTGAACCACATACTTAAAGACTACTAAATATCCTTTGAAATTGGACCAAAATGGTGTTTGTAACATTAGAGGATGACCAGTTATTGTAAAAAGAACAAAGCATGGGATTATCCCATTGAGTTTGTACAGGCGGTACCCCTTCCGGCGGCACCCCTTCCAGCACCACCCCTGGTCTCCAAACATCAAACAGTTGTATCTCCCTTTCTGTATTAGCTATACCATTGCCATTTGGCAGGCAGATAGCTTGTTATTGGGGCTTTAAGATGACACCAAATTTGTTAAGATAGATTTTGTGGTTTTAAAAATATTTGAGGAAAACGACAGCATGAAGCTAAAATATGTAACAGCACCACCCTATGGGGAGGCGAGTTCATAACGCGTGACCCTATATATAATATATATCATAAATCATGTATTAATATTGAGTTTATAAAACGCCGTCTATCTAGTCAACCTATTCAGAGGTGTCGAAAAAAGAGTTTATTTGATAATCTGAGAGTCCTTGTTGGCTCAAAAGTAGTAAGAAGCTGGTTTATGTAAGATGGCGCGAGTCCGTTGAGTGATTTCCATGTGAGGAGAAGAATTTTAAATTGAAACCTTTGACAAATGGGTAACCAGTGAAGCTGTATAAGAGTTGGCATAATGTGATCACTGTACATGTATAGCTATACTCAGCGTGTATACGGACCGAAATGAAGAACTATTTATTAGCTCTCGCGGATTTCAATATGATCATATACAGACGTATGTGAATCTACCCAACTAATCTATATAATGTAATAAGCGGTCGATGCCTCTAAGCGCACGCGTATGAACTAAAACATATTTCAGATTTGAAGATTCGTAAATGATGATTAGATCAGTGTTGTACAGGGTACGGTCATTTATTCCCTATATAATGCTCATACCTCTAATACCTTAAAACGGCTCCGGGAAAGATGATTTTTAAAATATAACAGTCCGACCAAATGGCCAAATCTGGCAATCAGGCGTATATTACCTGTTTTCCTCTTTTGCCTGTGCTTAAATTTTCAAATTGCAAATAAATGCATCAACGTTTTTACGAATCACAATCTTACCGAAACATCATAAGATTTTTTTCTTCAAACAGAATTACTAGTCTACCGATGGCTCCCATTAGGCGAATCTAACGAGTGGCAAGTAGCACAGAATATTTCAATACAAATTCTTCCAATGGTGTACGTCCAATTTGACACTTCTTTTGATTTGTTTAAAAAAAATTTAACAGTATTATACTCCTTTTAACACATAGCAAAGACAGAAGAGAAAAAAAAATCTTATCTGGATACACATAACAGATCAAAACAAAATAAAGAAACTGATATAACAAAAAACACTCTTAGATGCACTTATCCGTTTTAGCCGTACTGCCCCCCCCCCCCCCCCCCCCCCCACCACCACCACACAACAAAAGGAAATTTCCATATTTCTTCAAGCAATTACTTATCTTTTTTAAATATTAATATTATTTAATGTGTTTCTATTGCAGAAAATGTAAAAAGAATGAGGGAAATCGTATGTTTATGTTATTAAATTGTTTAAATTAACCAAAGGTATGTGTCCCGTACTTCCTTTTGTGGTGGGTTCTCGTTAATTGCCCTATCTATTTATTGTACAAAATCAAAGGAAGCAAGTCCTATTTACATGATTTTCGTACTTTTGGGGGAGTTTCAGGCTTCTGAGTAATTTTAACGTGAATGTATGTATTCTGAAGCTAAACAAACTAAAAAGCGTATTTTGCTGAAAGTGTCCCATACTTCCTTCTGTCGTGGTGGTAGTAAGACACTTTTTATAGTGTTCATGGACCGCAGAATATCTATCAGAACAATTGCGTGACATTTACAATATCTGTTTACACTTTCACTCGAGACCCTCACTTAGAGGCAACACCAAACCAATGTTAAAGACTGTTTCGAATGGACGAGACGTATCGAACCCATTACGCTAGGGAAACTTCAGAGATACGTATAAAGAGGCCAAATTGACACATCGTATTAATGACACTTAGCAATTAGAGGTTCCAGGTACACGGATCTTGCTGGTGCGGTAATTTGTATCAATGGGGAACTTGGCGAAATAATATACTTAAAAAGTGCTATCATTTAGACTAAACTAATGAAGAGACTGATATATCTACCTATGTTTTCAATGTATATTGTACTTAGTTGTCATGGACATGCCAATGCATCAAGTCCTGTTGGCCGCGGAAAAGCGTGGCGGGTACTTTTCATAATGATGCAATGTGTATGAGTTTGGTATTGCATTTGACTGATGGGATTAACGAGACAACAGTTCTTTATCTTAATTCTACTCACAGCATGTCACAAAATTGACAAAGATGGCGCTCCATCATTGACAAAGGCTACAGGGACTGTGCTTACATGGATACCAGACGAACGAGCTATTATGTATACAAAGTCTTTATTGAAAGCCTCTAGCAGCCGAAATACATGAGTAAATAATAACAATTGATGATGGCCTATAAGCATGATTCTAGCAGAATCTATGACGAGCGAAATGGAGTAACCAATCGCCGCGATAGCGAGAGAGACCGGGTTCGAGGCTGTGTATTTGTAAGGTCTTTGTTAATTTAATTCTCGCCAGTTTGTCCGAGTCTATATATTATTCATTCATTTCAATTACTCGGCTGGTATCATTTGCTTGATCCTTGCGTTTATTTAATTAAGTTTCGCTCGTCATAGTTTCTGCTAGAATCATGCTTATAGGCCATCATCAATTGTTATTATTTACTCATGTATTTCGGCTGCTAGAGGCTTTCAATAAAGACTTTGTATACATAATAGCTCGTTCGTCTGGTATCCATGTAAGCACAGTCCCTGTAGCCTAGTGGAGTAACCAATCGCCGCGATAGCGAGAGGGACCGGGTTCGAGGCTGTCTATTTGTAAGGTCTTTGTTAATTTAATTCTCGCCAGTTTGTCCGAGTCTATATATTATTCATTTATATTATTTCATATTGTTTTGAAAACCCTTCATTTGTTCATATCGTTGGCATTCATTTTCCATTCTTAATGGGTTTCTACAAAATGTTGCATTTGCAAATGACCAATGCCAATACACGAGCAAGTAAAACCTAAAAATAAGATATGTTCGATATTAATCTCATTTTGCTTGATCGAATCGAATATTGTGGTTTTTTATTTATCTGCGTTGCATTTTTATGTAACATTGTAAATTTGTTATCGTCATAGCAGTTACAATAAATAATTTATTTTCAGAAGAAGTGCTGATATCACCATTGGACCATCCGTATGATCCTCAAGTTTTTATTAATGTTAGCATCTATTCCAGTAAATCCATTAAAAAAACATGGTGTTCCATGTTGCTATTTTTGTAATATCCTGCAGAATTATGTCTTTCAATCAAACACTTCTTTTTGGGGGGGGGGGGGAGTCCTAGGAAAATATTGTACTAAAGTGACTGCTACTCATTCGAGAACAACGATATTTTATGCGGGCCTCTTAAAATACTACTAGGACACTTTATTATCTGATTACATCGACAGTATATAAATATGCCATTCATTTACCCCTCTTATCCCATTCATTCACTACATCACAAATCTTTACACAAAAACATCTTCGAGCACATAAACAAATCGTATCAGCCGGGAACAAGAAGACGCGGTAGTACATAGTTCATCGCGTTAACAAATCTGTCCGCCTCGTAGAATATGTACCATGGTTGTAATTTACGGCCAATTACTATCGGATATGTCTGGTTTTCACGCCATCCATGGTGTATGTTTCGGTTAAGACATTTATTGTGACGCGACGCCACGCTTTCAAGCTTCGAGCCACGTGCTTTTTGGATACAGTTACAACGTAAATAGTTATGGAGCTCGAGATTGTCGAAGACATCAATTTGGATTGAATGTAAAAAGTGTAAGTGATAGTTTTATATATATTTTTTTATACTCCTTATTGATTAATGTAGTTTATCTATCAACAAATCTGTATTACTGATAAATCAAATGTATTTAGTTATACACACATTTATCCTCTTGTACACAGTTCAACAAAAAAAGTTCCCCTTTAGATTATGCCTGATATTTTCCAAATGAGTTATTCCATCGAAATGAGTTTTGGTACACACAATGTATGTGTGAACAACAACACTAGAACGAAGCTGCAACTATGCAGGTGTTGTAATGTTTGAATGAGCACACATTGAATGAAGGAATACCTCAATTCAAAAGTTACCAAATGATGATTCGAAGGAGGATGGTTAAGCAACTTGAACCACGATATTTGCTTGAACATTGCACAGTTGGTGTGCTGCTTGAATGAGCACACATTTACTGGAGGAATACCTCAAAAGGTAAAAAATGCGGTGTTCAAGCAAAACCGTGGTTCAAGCTGCTTAACCACCCTCCTATTTTGCAACTACTTACGTAGCAACCCTAAAATGCGTACGAGTGTTATGGGAACTAACTTTTAAGCGTAGTATAAATTCTACAGTTCAGAAATTCGAAATGGATAGCCTTGTCTTGCATGGACGAATAAAGTGATTTCAGCTTCGTTTTTGATACAGAGCCTCGGGACCACGCTGAAGATAGGAATCAACAGATTTTTTAACGAACTATCAAGAATCGAAATAGTTATAAGACACATACTTTAGCTGCGGCTCTAGTTGACATATTAGTTAGTAACATGCAACCGCAACTGTGTACCACAATAGTATCAATATTTGTGTGGATGGTAAATTCCTTTAAAAAACGATCAACGCAAACTTAACTGGTTTACAAAGTTTACGGATATATATTTGAAAATCTACATACATATATCATGCATCGTACGACTTTAAGTTACAAATATGCAACGTTACACAAATATTAGAGTTTTCAACCTGACATCCATTTCTTTTCTAAAAAATGCAGTTTCCAAACCGATGTTATATCGTAGAGCAGGGAGCATGATTGCGTGGAAATTCAAAAAATGATAGATCATACCAATGTACTTAATAACTTATTTGTATGAAGTTTTGCAGAAATTCACACTAGTCTGACAATTATGTCTTCCAGCTTTCTGAAGCTCGCTGTCGGGCGTTTTATTACTGTAGACGGAGAAGATTATAGGCTCACAATCGAGCGATACTGGAACGTTTTTTATATTCCAGTACCGCCAGATACTGGAATATTTTATAGGTGCCAGTATCATCCGATGGTATCGTCCGATACTGGAACACTGACCTTGTACCAGTAATTAAACGATACTGGGTGTTCCAGTATCGGACGATAATTACTAGTACATTCCAGAACCTGGGACCTAAAGTACACTTTTACGAAGAATAAATTGTTTTAAAGCGTATGAAATTGTCATTCGATGTTGACAATCTATAGCAATAATTGTGAAAGATTTTGCACTGTTAAGGTTATTTTCCACTGTCAACTTCGTCTGGATGTCAACTGTCAGGAATATAATGAATACTTTGATGGGATCTTATAGCCTTGAGAGGAAAACATACTCCCAAGAAATGTCCAATAGATTGCATCTACCTTGAAATACTCGTATATTTCACATTACAAAACGCCAAGTAAAATCGTCACAATAATATCTATCGTAACGTGTAGTTCAATTGACAATGTCTTATCCAGAGCGCGAAATCACAAATCGATGCTGATATCAGACGCAGTTCATGTGGAAATGTTACCAAAGTGAATTAAATACAAATGCTATTCTAGTTATCTAAATGTGGCACATTAAACTTTAAAACAAAACAAGAGTACCACTGTTGTTGAAGGCGATGTATTATGTTCAACTGTATTATTATATTATGTATGTTCTTGTTAGCGCCTCGGAATAGTTCATCTAGATTGATGGCGCATTACAAATGCCTTATTATTATTTATTATAATTCATTATTAAGCACAAATATTTTCAGTTTCTAACGTGCATTTATTACTTCAAATACGGCACAAAACGCAAACCCAAATCTTTGATTTCAAACTTCAAACGGAACATAAGTATTATAATTGAATTATTAATATAATGTGCATAAGAGCGCGCATAAAGATCGCCACCAGCTATCAAATGTGTCTCATTTTTGATCCAGTCGAACCTGTCCCATATTCAAAATACAGACTAAAGTCAATACTGGAAAACAGAATAAAATGTCTTAATATGATTGTGCAACAAGCGTGGCTATTTGGCGTGTGGTTTAATTATCGTTTTGACGACCAATTCGATTGTGATTGTCAGGCAGTATTGCTTCAATAACAAATGATGTGTATAGCGCTGAGGGAATCGGTATAGACATGACAAAGGCAGCTATGCAATCAAGGAGATTTCTAACTAAGTCGGTGGCGCTTTTCGCTTTTAAACACACCCGATTGGTGCTTAAACGACCTTCAACGACCTTTTATGTTAAAAACAATGCCTTAAGTGTCATCTATAAACAACATAATTATGCATTGGTCATTAGAAATCCGAATGTTTTCAATCTGTTCGAAATTTTATATTTCACGGTTAACGATTCGATTACTTCGGTGACCGAATGCGCGAATGTACTCGACGCAGAAGCTCATATCATTTGAATGAAAACAAATTGAGTAAATACCGTCTACAGTGCAACAGAGCATAAATTACCAAAGGTGCATGTCATTAATATTATACGCTCTAATTCAAAAAGTAACATTATGCAAGACAAGAAGACAGTATTATAATTATTATAGAATACAACTTGGCGATTCAATGTCATAGAAAAATGGTTTGATCTTATTTGCATATAATTAGCATATTTTTTTATTATAAAGAAATACATGAAAAATGTGCTTCTTGTAATTTCCAGCAAATACATGCTATTAACACCAAATTCATAGGATATGAAGTTTCCATCATTGTCAACAATTCTGTCTGAGAAAAAAGAAGAAGTAAGTAGCCAGTAGCTGGTTGGATTGGCGTGTATGGATAATCATGTATTGGCCAATCCGAAGTCAGGTTTGATAAGAAATGTAACAATGCTGATAATCATGCAAAGACAACAAAGAGAACTTTAAAACAAGGCTGTTTTGATTATATATGATACACATACTTAGGATTGCAATTTTCATGGTTGTACAACACTCAGGAGGCACTATATCTATAATTCAATATTTTGTAATTTATGCTCTGTTGCGCTGAAGCATCGACATTTTCCATGCCGGATTTTCTTTTAAAGATAACGGGTTGCAGGGTGTAAGCTTTACAGATGCAGCTAAACTTTAACTTAAAAAATATCCCAAATGTCTTCATTGCGGAATTAAATGACAGAAATTGCATAATCTGTTTATCGCAGTCTTTCAAAACAGGAGTGGCATTATTATCAAGACAAAAAATAACTGTTTGATATCAGATTTATTAAAGTAATTCCAGTGAGATGGCGCCATGCTTTTCGGCAACAATCCACGCTGTGTAATATCGTATATCACACAGGTATCGACCAATGAAATCACAGGAAGTCTCTCCAGTATTTAGCGATACATTGTAAGAAACGACATGTTTGGTGTTATGCCCGGGGTTGCCCGCTGATTTCATTTCATACTGAAAAGTGAATTGCCTTATAGATTTTGAAATTGTTAACCTGTGGTAAAATCTAGAAATTTCAACTTGTTTCGGCACTCTACTGTTAGTAATTTAAGGAATGCTTTGATGGAATCATATACGCTTATACGGCATCTGTAGTGCGCCAAAATAGTCCCACAAAATGCCGAATAAATTGCTTACGCTTTGTATATTTCACATTACAAAACGCCAAATACAATTGTCACAATAATATCTATCGTAACGTGTAGTTCAATTGACAATGTCTTATCCAGAGCGCGAAATCACAAATCGATGCTGATATCAGACGCAGTTCATGTGGAAATTGTACCAAAGTAAATTAAATACGAATGCTACTCTAGTTATCAAAATACGGTACATTAAAACAAAACAAGAGTACCACTGTTAAAGGCGATTGTATCTCTCCCAGACATATTCACTTATAAAGACACATGATGGCGTAGTATTATGTTATTATAAAATACCATATCGGAAAGCGCAATTTGATCCCTGGCTTTTCGCTTGCCATCATTTTTTTAAAGAGAATTACGCACATGTAGAAATGAAAGTTTAGCGGCAAGAAATAATGACTACGATGACATAAGTTCATAAAAAACATTTCTCATGGTGAATATTTCTTTTAAGAAGAAAACAATCCTAATTATGAACTACACAATACCATTTTACTCATTGACGGATACAAGAATAAAGAAGCATTTTATAATAAAGCATAAAATTGAAAATGTTGCATTCATTTTCGAAAAAATAAAGCGATTTGTTGACAGAATAATATACTGGCTCTTTTGTTCAATATGTAACAACATTTTCAGTTTCTTACGTGTATTTATTACTTCATACGGCACAAAACATGTAAGTATGCCCAGATATTTGATATTTACAATTGAATAACAGAATGTACATAAGAGTGTGCATAGAGATCGTCGCCAGCTATCAAATATGCCTCATTTTGAGCCAATTAACCTGTCCCATATTCAAATCCAGACACAGGCTGTAGTTAAAATACTGGAAACAGAATGAAATGTCTATAATATGATTGTGCAACAGGCGTGGCTAACTTGCGTGTAGGTTAATTATCGTTATGACAACAATATGATTTTGATTGTCAGACAGTATTGCTTCAATCACAAATAGGCGTGTTGCGTTCGATGAATCGTTATAGGCATGACAGGGTTAGCAACGGTATCAAAGAGATTTTACTGTTTAAAATATTTACGTCAGCGGTGCTATGATTCTCGCTTTATTCGCTTTCGGTTCGCATTGGCCAGTGTGTGATCAACGTTTATCTAGAATGCCATCCCGAATCGACTTAGTATTTTCGGTGTTAATAAAATCTCAAATGTTTTCATTAATGTTCGATATAAATAAGTGCATAGTCTCATATTTCACGAGATGTTTACGGTCGGTTCTCCGGTAGGGCCGAGTCGAATGTACTTGAAAGAGTCTTACGACTAAATGCAGGAGGCAGTGTTACCTCTTTCTTGTATTTATTTTGAGTAAAGGCCGTTCAAGAAGCAATATTGTTATGCTGTTGAACTTGTTTATGGGTGGAGTTTAACTCAAATGAATATCATTACCTTCTTGCGAGATTCAATGTCTAGAGGTGTTCGCTTTACCTACCACGACCCTTTTAATGGCGAGCGTTTTACTGATCAGCTTTTAGTCAAACTACATTGTATCCAAATCATTATAACAGGTTCGAACGTCCAGGGGTTTTGTATTCCGAACTCTCCATACTGGTGGCTCAGATATAGATCAATATTATAATTAGGAAACAACCTGAAATACTTAAGTGGTGTGTCAACGCTCTAAACCATTTTCTTGATTCTTCGGTCGGGTATCAATATTCATGCCTTAAACCCTTACGTCCACTCGTCCCATACTGATCCTTTTGGGAATATATCAAGGTTGAGATTTTTCCATCTTAACTCTGTTTCATCAGAAGAACAGGTGTAAAGCCAGTTCACCCTGGGTGGACTAGCCAGAGTGGACCTTATTATGGTACCCTGCATCAATGGACTCCACACAACTTATCCATAGATGCAGGTTCGCGCCGATTTCCACTCAAAGCTGATTTGCTGGCATAAAAGTCAGGCATATTCATGATTGACGAAAAAAAGATCCACAAATAAATTCGATTAGGCCAGCTTAGAATGATAACAAATTTGCTGATTGACACACAAACACGTGTATCTACGCTAACCACAGCGCCGAACTTCACACGCACAGGCACGCATGTCATAGCGCGTTCCCCATCGCGCCGTAGCTATGGGATCGGAGCGCGACAATGCATTCAGCGTTCGATGCGATCATCTCAGCTACCGAGTGTTGATTATTATTTAACACTAGCGGCGTACCCTCGCTACGCTCGGGTCCCCGCTAGATGATTATGCCACCACCTACCTCTGAAACCACATAAACCCCCTACAACACCAACCAAACCAGGTTGATTTATAACCATATCCCTTCTAAAGGCATTATAAACCCCCTACAACACCCCAACCCCCAATCAGGTTGATTTATAACCATATCCCTCCTAAACCATTTACCGTGGCTACTGTATTAATCCCTACTTCTCAAACCGCATCAAGTTAACCCTCCGACGGTACTTTTACCACATAAACCCCCCTACAATCGCGCCCCCCCCCCCCCCCCCCCCACACCCCACACCCCACACACTGCAACTACACTAACCAGGTCAGTGGATTTATAATCATAACCCTCCCTAACCATTTCCCGCGGCTACTTCATTAACTCTTAATCCTATCCTAAAACATTTCTCGTGGTTTTACCCCCCCCCCCCCCCCCCCATGCACACACCCAAACCAATTTGATTTATAATCACAACCCTCCCTCTAAACCATTTCCCGTGGCTACTTTGTTAACCCTCGGTTCCTTAGATTGTTTAGCATGCCAACTTAAGTAAAGAAATCAGGTTTCATTAACCCCCGCAAAACGCTATCCATTATAGGCCTATCCTAAATCATTTCCCGTTATTTTACACACCCCTCCCTCCCCTCCCTCCCCCCTCCCTCCCCTCCCCCTCCCTCCCCTCCCCCTCCCTCCCCAACATGACACCAAATACCCTACCAACACACTGTACAGGCTTCACGCCATGTGTAGGAGTGCGTGTGCCGCGCGCGGCAGTGAGCCCTTGCGCAAACATGCACGCGACGTGTTACCACGGTATGATTACGCGGTAGTACGCGCAACGCACAATATCGTGCAATTCTAGTGGCATTTATGAGCCAAATCTGAGAGGTTTTTTGCTGTTTTTGGAGCCAATTGTTAACCAATTTCAGTGGAATAAACTTTAACACCCTTCCCGTCATTTCCTCTATCTTTCATGCAAATTAGGCGCCACTTTGATTAAAAGCAACGGAGAAATAAGGATAACAAACACACACACAAACACACAAACACACACACAAACACACACCGTTTCCAGATTTATAGTAGGATATGCCATAACAGAGCGACAATGTAATGTGTTAAGCTTACGGTTACGGCCGGCGATTGAGAACCCTGTACCTGCACCTATGGATAAGTTAGGCCGGGATCCAGGGTGCATGGGAACTAGCATAGAGTGAACCTTTGCCTTTAAGCCTACAATCATGTTCAAAACTGTTGGGACACTTCCTGCATGTCCTGTGAAACGGTGGTCCCTCCCCCTAAACTCAATGTTGGTCCATATAAAAGCATCGTCCAGCAACGGGCTGTGTTATATATATCAGCCCCAACATTGGTTTGGGGGGGGGGGGGGGTTGAGAGGGATGGCAGCTTTACATAAACTAGTTTTGACTATCATACTTTCAATTGACAGCTTTTTTACTAATTTTGAAAGATATTTGATGCGCACGTGTATAGTGTCCCAACAGGTTTTGAACAAGATTGTATTAAAGCATTGTAAAAATAATGTACTAAATTCATATAAGTCCTTGTAACTGCATTAAATAAGTTCCAAATTATCTTATATTTGGCAATATTAGAGAGCGATAATGTGCCATTAGTATCGTTTATTCAAGAAAATAATGGGTTAGTAATGTCTTCAATTTAAAGGGGCATTGTCTGAATTACGCACCTAAATGGTACTTTTTAATAAAGACTTATTTCATAAGATAATAGGTAAAACAAATAATGTCATTAAATAAACTAATGATTGTGTTATTGTGGTAGGGTGGGGGTGACCGTTTATTTCAGATTAATATACTCTTAATTGAAGCATGTTAATTGAGACGCCATAATAATTAAGATTCGTATTCGTATAGAGGTAGATGTCAACAAACACAAAATATCCATTTGACAACGTAATACATCACCTATAAATCGCATGTTATTATTAAACATATTATACCAATTCGTAAGGTCCGGAAAAATGAAATCAACTTTAGAATGAAAAGTTACAAACATTTCCAAAATAAAATACAAAACTAAACAAACGAAAACAAAACCATAAAAACAAGAACCTATCGAGATTTGAACCAGCAATCTACTTATTCTAAGACAGGAAACATACCACTGAGCTAACTGGGGAGTCAGCTTTTTGAAGAGGCATTTTGCTTATTAACTCTAGCACTGTATTGATCAACCACGGTCAACCCATCAATTTCAATAGAACCCTATGTACGGTCTACCAGAATGAATAGAAAGGAAGTATTGATCATCTTTTAAGATATTATTGGTAGACCGTGGTTAATCGTGTTGAATTCGCAAAAATGATTATTATTTTGAACAGTATGAAAGTGTATATAATGTTAACCGTGGTAGACCGATAATAATAAGTGTATTTCCATACTAAATCATCTCAAGAAGAATATTAGTTTAACAAGATAAATTGTTATACCTTATCTTCTTATACTAGTACAACGTATTGCCCTACTAGTGTAGTGGTTTCGACTGACACCGCAGACTCTGTCCATGGGTTCGAATCTCAGCGCGGCAGTTTAGTTACATTTTAATTTTTACTTCAAATGTTTAAACAATTAAGATTTGAAATAAATGAGTTGATCAGGTTTGTACAACATGTTTTTTTTCGTCGCCTTGACGCACCGCCACTTGATGCAATCGTTTGAAACACTCGCCGCTGTAAATTAGATACTTTGAAACTATGACACTTTATCAAAATACACGTTATTTATGTATTTCATTAAATGTGTATACGTAATTAGACTATGAAGTTCAACTCGTAATGTGACAGAAGCAATGTTCTTCATTTCTTAAAAAGAATGGTTAAAATCGAAGCTACCGTTTTCGAGATATTAGCGATTTTTGTATTTTTTATAGCTCATTTTTCCACTCCCTTAATACAATCATGTTCAAAACTGTTGGGACACTTCCTGCATGTCCTGTGAAACGGTGGTCCCTCCCCCTAAACTCAATGTTGGTCCATATAAAAGCATCGTCCAGCAACGGGCTGTGTTATATATATCAGCCCCAACATTGGTTTGGGGGGGGGGGGGGGGGGGTTGAGAGGGATGGCAGCTTTACATAAACTAGTTTTGACTATCATACTTTCAATTGACAGCTTTTTTACTAATTTTGAAAGATATTTGATGCGCACGTGTATAGTGTCCCAACAGGTTTTGAACAAGATTGTATTAAAGCATTGTAAAAATAATGTACTAAATTCATATAAGTCCTTGTAACTGCATTAAATAAGTTCCAAATTATCTTATATTTGGCAATATTAGAGAGCGATAATGTGCCATTAGTATCGTTTATTCAAGAAAATAATGGGTTAGTAATGTCTTCAATTTAAAGGGGCATTGTCTGAATTACGCACCTAAATGGTACTTTTTAATAAAGACTTATTTCATAAGATAATAGGTAAAACAAATAATGTCATTAAATAAACTAATGATTGTGTTATTGTGGTAGGGTGGGGGTGACCGTTTATTTCAGATTAATATACTCTTAATTGAAGCATGTTAATTGAGACGCCATAATAATTAAGATTCGTATTCGTATAGAGGTAGATGTCAACAAACACAAAATATCCATTTGACAACGTAATACATCACCTATAAATCGCATGTTATTATTAAACATATTATACCAATTCGTAAGGTCCGGAAAAATGAAATCAACTTTAGAATGAAAAGTTACAAACATTTCCAAAATAAAATACAAAACTAAACAAACGAAAACAAAACCATAAAAACAAGAACCTATCGAGATTTGAACCAGCAATCTACTTATTCTAAGACAGGAAACATACCACTGAGCTAACTGGGGAGTCAGCTTTTTGAAGAGGCATTTTGCTTATTAACTCTAGCACTGTATTGATCAACCACGGTCAACCCATCAATTTCAATAGAACCCTATGTACGGTCTACCAGAATGAATAGAAAGGAAGTATTGATCATCTTTTAAGATATTATTGGTAGACCGTGGTTAATCGTGTTGAATTCGCAAAAATGATTATTATTTTGAACAGTATGAAAGTGTATATAATGTTAACCGTGGTAGACCGATAATAATAAGTGTATTTCCATACTAAATCATCTCAAGAAGAATATTAGTTTAACAAGATAAATTGTTATACCTTATCTTCTTATACTAGTACAACGTATTGCCCTACTAGTGTAGTGGTTTCGACTGACACCGCAGACTCTGTCCATGGGTTCGAATCTCAGCGCGGCAGTTTAGTTACATTTTAATTTTTACTTCAAATGTTTAAACAATTAAGATTTGAAATAAATGAGTTGATCAGGTTTGTACAACATGTTTTTTTTCGTCGCCTTGACGCACCGCCACTTGATGCAATCGTTTGAAACACTCGCCGCTGTAAATTAGATACTTTGAAACTATGACACTTTATCAAAATACACGTTATTTATGTATTTCATTAAATGTGTATACGTAATTAGACTATGAAGTTCAACTCGTAATGTGACAGAAGCAATGTTCTTCATTTCTTAAAAAGAATGGTTAAAATCGAAGCTACCGTTTTCGAGATATTAGCGATTTTTGTATTTTTTATAGCTCATTTTTCCACTCCCTTAATACAATCATGTTCAAAACTGTTGGGACACTTCCTGCATGTCCTGTGAAACGGTGGTCCCTCCCCCTAAACTCAATGTTGGTCCATATAAAAGCATCGTCCAGCAACGGGCTGTGTTATATATATCAGCCCCAACATTGGTTTGGGGGGGGGGGGGGTTGAGAGGGATGGCAGCTTTACATAAACTAGTTTTGACTATCATACTTTCAATTGACAGCTTTTTTACTAATTTTGAAAGATATTTGATGCGCACGTGTATAGTGTCCCAACAGGTTTTGAACAAGATTGTATTAAAGCATTGTAAAAATAATGTACTAAATTCATATAAGTCCTTGTAACTGCATTAAATAAGTTCCAAATTATCTTATATTTGGCAATATTAGAGAGCGATAATGTGCCATTAGTATCGTTTATTCAAGAAAATAATGGGTTAGTAATGTCTTCAATTTAAAGGGGCATTGTCTGAATTACGCACCTAAATGGTACTTTTTAATAAAGACTTATTTCATAAGATAATAGGTAAAACAAATAATGTCATTAAATAAACTAATGATTGTGTTATTGTGGTAGGGTGGGGGTGACCGTTTATTTCAGATTAATATACTCTTAATTGAAGCATGTTAATTGAGACGCCATAATAATTAAGATTCGTATTCGTATAGAGGTAGATGTCAACAAACACAAAATATCCATTTGACAACGTAATACATCACCTATAAATCGCATGTTATTATTAAACATATTATACCAATTCGTAAGGTCCGGAAAAATGAAATCAACTTTAGAATGAAAAGTTACAAACATTTCCAAAATAAAATACAAAACTAAACAAACGAAAACAAAACCATAAAAACAAGAACCTATCGAGATTTGAACCAGCAATCTACTTATTCTAAGACAGGAAACATACCACTGAGCTAACTGGGGAGTCAGCTTTTTGAAGAGGCATTTTGCTTATTAACTCTAGCACTGTATTGATCAACCACGGTCAACCCATCAATTTCAATAGAACCCTATGTACGGTCTACCAGAATGAATAGAAAGGAAGTATTGATCATCTTTTAAGATATTATTGGTAGACCGTGGTTAATCGTGTTGAATTCGCAAAAATGATTATTATTTTGAACAGTATGAAAGTGTATATAATGTTAACCGTGGTAGACCGATAATAATAAGTGTATTTCCATACTAAATCATCTCAAGAAGAATATTAGTTTAACAAGATAAATTGTTATACCTTATCTTCTTATACTAGTACAACGTATTGCCCTACTAGTGTAGTGGTTTCGACTGACACCGCAGACTCTGTCCATGGGTTCGAATCTCAGCGCGGCAGTTTAGTTACATTTTAATTTTTACTTCAAATGTTTAAACAATTAAGATTTGAAATAAATGAGTTGATCAGGTTTGTACAACATGTTTTTTTTCGTCGCCTTGACGCACCGCCACTTGATGCAATCGTTTGAAACACTCGCCGCTGTAAATTAGATACTTTGAAACTATGACACTTTATCAAAATACACGTTATTTATGTATTTCATTAAATGTGTATACGTAATTAGACTATGAAGTTCAACTCGTAATGTGACAGAAGCAATGTTCTTCATTTCTTAAAAAGAATGGTTAAAATCGAAGCTACCGTTTTCGAGATATTAGCGATTTTTGTATTTTTTATAGCTCATTTTTCCACTCCCTTAATACATGTATTAAAGCATTGTAAAAATAATGTACTAAATTCATATAAGTCCTTGTAACTGCATTAAATAAGTTCCAAATTATCTTATATTTGGCAATATTAGAGAGCGATAATGTGCCATTAGTATCGTTTATTCAAGAAAATAATGGGTTAGTAATGTCTTCAATTTAAAGGGGCATTGTCTGAATTACGCACCTAAATGGTACTTTTTAATAAAGACTTATTTCATAAGATAATAGGTAAAACAAATAATGTCATTAAATAAACTAATGATTGTGTTATTGTGGTAGGGTGGGGGTGACCGTTTATTTCAGATTAATATACTCTTAATTGAAGCATGTTAATTGAGACGCCATAATAATTAAGATTCGTATTCGTATAGAGGTAGATGTCAACAAACACAAAATATCCATTTGACAACGTAATACATCACCTATAAATCGCATGTTATTATTAAACATATTATACCAATTCGTAAGGTCCGGAAAAATGAAATCAACTTTAGAATGAAAAGTTACAAACATTTCCAAAATAAAATACAAAACTAAACAAACGAAAACAAAACCATAAAAACAAGAACCTATCGAGATTTGAACCAGCAATCTACTTATTCTAAGACAGGAAACATACCACTGAGCTAACTGGGGAGTCAGCTTTTTGAAGAGGCATTTTGCTTATTAACTCTAGCACTGTATTGATCAACCACGGTCAACCCATCAATTTCAATAGAACCCTATGTACGGTCTACCAGAATGAATAGAAAGGAAGTATTGATCATCTTTTAAGATATTATTGGTAGACCGTGGTTAATCTTGTTGAATTCGCAAAAATGATTATTATTTTGAACAGTATGAAAGTGTATATAATGTTAACCGTGGTAGACCGATAATAATAAGTGTATTTCCATACTAAATCATCTCAAGAAGAATATTAGTTTAACAAGATAAATTGTTATACCTTATCTTCTTATACTAGTACAACGTATTGCCCTACTAGTGTAGTGGTTTCGACTGACACCGCAGACTCTGTCCATGGGTTCGAATCTCAGCGCGGCAGTTTAGTTACATTTTAATTTTTACTTCAAATGTTTAAACAATTAAAATTTGAAATAAATGAGTTGATCAGGTTTGTACAACATGTTTTTTTTCGTCGCCTTGACGCACCGCCACTTGATGCAATCGTTTGAAACACTCGCCGCTGTAAATTAGATACTTTGAAACTATGACACTTTATCAAAATACACGTTATTTATGTATTTCATTAAATGTGTATACGTAATTAGACTATGAAGTTCAACTCGTAATGTGACAGAAGCAATGTTCTTCATTTCTTAAAAAGAATGGTTAAAATCGAAGCTACCGTTTTCGAGATATTAGCGATTTTTGTATTTTTTATAGCTCATTTTTCCACTCCCTTAATACATGTATTAAAGCATTGTAAAAATAATGTACTAAATTCATATAAGTCCTTGTAACTGCATTAAATAAGTTCCAAATTATCTTATATTTGGCAATATTAGAGAGCGATAATGTGCCATTAGTATCGTTTATTCAAGAAAATAATGGGTTAGTAATGTCTTCAATTTAAAGGGGCATTGTCTGAATTACGCACCTAAATGGTACTTTTTAATAAAGACTTATTTCATAAGATAATAGGTAAAACAAATAATGTCATTAAATAAACTAATGATTGTGTTATTGTGGTAGGGTGGGGGTGACCGTTTATTTCAGATTAATATACTCTTAATTGAAGCATGTTAATTGAGACGCCATAATAATTAAGATTCGTATTCGTATAGAGGTAGATGTCAACAAACACAAAATATCCATTTGACAACGTAATACATCACCTATAAATCGCATGTTATTATTAAACATATTATACCAATTCGTAAGGTCCGGAAAAATGAAATCAACTTTAGAATGAAAAGTTACAAACATTTCCAAAATAAAATACAAAACTAAACAAACGAAAACAAAACCATAAAAACAAGAACCTATCGAGATTTGAACCAGCAATCTACTTATTCTAAGACAGGAAACATACCACTGAGCTAACTGGGGAGTCAGCTTTTTGAAGAGGCATTTTGCTTATTAACTCTAGCACTGTATTGATCAACCACGGTCAACCCATCAATTTCAATAGAACCCTATGTACGGTCTACCAGAATGAATAGAAAGGAAGTATTGATCATATTTTAAGATATTATTGGTAGACCGTGGTTAATCGTGTTGAATTCGCAAAAATGATTATTATTTTGAACAGTATGAAAGTGTATATAATGTTAACCGTGGTAGACCGATAATAATAAGTGTATTTCCATACTAAATCATCTCAAGAAGAATATTAGTTTAACAAGATAAATTGTTATACCTTATCTTCTTATACTAGTACAACGTATTGCCCTACTAGTGTAGTGGTTTCGACTGACACCGCAGACTCTGTCCATGGGTTCGAATCTCAGCGCGGCAGTTTAGTTACATTTTAATTTTTACTTCAAATGTTTAAACAATTAAGATTTGAAATAAATGAGTTGATCAGGTTTGTACAACATGTTTTTTTTCGTCGCCTTGACGCACCGCCACTTGATGCAATCGTTTGAAACACTCGCCGCTGTAAATTAGATACTTTGAAACTATGACACTTTATCAAAATACACGTTATTTATGTATTTCATTAAATGTGTATACGTAATTAGACTATGAAGTTCAACTCGTAATGTGACAGAAGCAATGTTCTTCATTTCTTAAAAAGAATGGTTAAAATCGAAGCTACCGTTTTCGAGATATTAGCGATTTTTGTATTTTTTATAGCTCATTTTTCCACTCCCTTAATACAATCATGTTCAAAACTGTTGGGACACTTCCTGCATGTCCTGTGAAACGGTGGTCCCTCCCCCTAAACTCAATGTTGGTCCATATAAAAGCATCGTCCAGCAACGGGCTGTGTTATATATATCAGCCCCAACATTGGTTTGGGGGGGGGGGGGGGGTTGAGAGGGATGGCAGCTTTACATAAACTAGTTTTGACTATCATACTTTCAATTGACAGCTTTTTTACTAATTTTGAAAGATATTTGATGCGCACGTGTATAGTGTCCCAACAGGTTTTGAACAAGATTGTATTAAAGCATTGTAAAAATAATGTACTAAATTCATATAAGTCCTTGTAACTGCATTAAATAAGTTCCAAATTATCTTATATTTGGCAATATTAGAGAGCGATAATGTGCCATTAGTATCGTTTATTCAAGAAAATAATGGGTTAGTAATGTCTTCAATTTAAAGGGGCATTGTCTGAATTACGCACCTAAATGGTACTTTTTAATAAAGACTTATTTCATAAGATAATAGGTAAAACAAATAATGTCATTAAATAAACTAATGATTGTGTTATTGTGGTAGGGTGGGGGTGACCGTTTATTTCAGATTAATATACTCTTAATTGAAGCATGTTAATTGAGACGCCATAATAATTAAGATTCGTATTCGTATAGAGGTAGATGTCAACAAACACAAAATATCCATTTGACAACGTAATACATCACCTATAAATCGCATGTTATTATTAAACATATTATACCAATTCGTAAGGTCCGGAAAAATGAAATCAACTTTAGAATGAAAAGTTACAAACATTTCCAAAATAAAATACAAAACTAAACAAACGAAAACAAAACCATAAAAACAAGAACCTATCGAGATTTGAACCAGCAATCTACTTATTCTAAGACAGGAAACATACCACTGAGCTAACTGGGGAGTCAGCTTTTTGAAGAGGCATTTTGCTTATTAACTCTAGCACTGTATTGATCAACCACGGTCAACCCATCAATTTCAATAGAACCCTATGTACGGTCTACCAGAATGAATAGAAAGGAAGTATTGATCATCTTTTAAGATATTATTGGTAGACCGTGGTTAATCGTGTTGAATTCGCAAAAATGATTATTATTTTGAACAGTATGAAAGTGTATATAATGTTAACCGTGGTAGACCGATAATAATAAGTGTATTTCCATACTAAATCATCTCAAGAAGAATATTAGTTTAACAAGATAAATTGTTATACCTTATCTTCTTATACTAGTACAACGTATTGCCCTACTAGTGTAGTGGTTTCGACTGACACCGCAGACTCTGTCCATGGGTTCGAATCTCAGCGCGGCAGTTTAGTTACATTTTAATTTTTACTTCAAATGTTTAAACAATTAAGATTTGAAATAAATGAGTTGATCAGGTTTGTACAACATGTTTTTTTTCGTCGCCTTGACGCACCGCCACTTGATGCAATCGTTTGAAACACTCGCCGCTGTAAATTAGATACTTTGAAACTATGACACTTTATCAAAATACACGTTATTTATGTATTTCATTAAATGTGTATACGTAATTAGACTATGAAGTTCAACTCGTAATGTGACAGAAGCAATGTTCTTCATTTCTTAAAAAGAATGGTTAAAATCGAAGCTACCGTTTTCGAGATATTAGCGATTTTTGTATTTTTTATAGCTCATTTTTCCACTCCCTTAATACAATCATGTTCAAAACTGTTGGGACACTTCCTGCATGTCCTGTGAAACGGTGGTCCCTCCCCCTAAACTCAATGTTGGTCCATATAAAAGCATCGTCCAGCAACGGGCTGTGTTATATATATCAGCCCCAACATTGGTTTGGGGGGGGGGGGTTGAGAGGGATGGCAGCTTTACATAAACTAGTTTTGACTATCATACTTTCAATTGACAGCTTTTTTACTAATTTTGAAAGATATTTGATGCGCACGTGTATAGTGTCCCAACAGGTTTTGAACAAGATTGTATTAAAGCATTGTAAAAATAATGTACTAAATTCATATAAGTCCTTGTAACTGCATTAAATAAGTTCCAAATTATCTTATATTTGGCAATATTAGAGAGCGATAATGTGCCATTAGTATCGTTTATTCAAGAAAATAATGGGTTAGTAATGTCTTCAATTTAAAGGGGCATTGTCTGAATTACGCACCTAAATGGTACTTTTTAATAAAGACTTATTTCATAAGATAATAGGTAAAACAAATAATGTCATTAAATAAACTAATGATTGTGTTATTGTGGTAGGGTGGGGGTGACCGTTTATTTCAGATTAATATACTCTTAATTGAAGCATGTTAATTGAGACGCCATAATAATTAAGATTCGTATTCGTATAGAGGTAGATGTCAACAAACACAAAATATCCATTTGACAACGTAATACATCACCTATAAATCGCATGTTATTATTAAACATATTATACCAATTCGTAAGGTCCGGAAAAATGAAATCAACTTTAGAATGAAAAGTTACAAACATTTCCAAAATAAAATACAAAACTAAACAAACGAAAACAAAACCATAAAAACAAGAACCTATCGAGATTTGAACCAGCAATCTACTTATTCTAAGACAGGAAACATACCACTGAGCTAACTGGGGAGTCAGCTTTTTGAAGAGGCATTTTGCTTATTAACTCTAGCACTGTATTGATCAACCACGGTCAACCCATCAATTTCAATAGAACCCTATGTACGGTCTACCAGAATGAATAGAAAGGAAGTATTGATCATCTTTTAAGATATTATTGGTAGACCGTGGTTAATCGTGTTGAATTCGCAAAAATGATTATTATTTTGAACAGTATGAAAGTGTATATAATGTTAACCGTGGTAGACCGATAATAATAAGTGTATTTCCATACTAAATCATCTCAAGAAGAATATTAGTTTAACAAGATAAATTGTTATACCTTATCTTCTTATACTAGTACAACGTATTGCCCTACTAGTGTAGTGGTTTCGACTGACACCGCAGACTCTGTCCATGGGTTCGAATCTCAGCGCGGCAGTTTAGTTACATTTTAATTTTTACTTCAAATGTTTAAACAATTAAGATTTGAAATAAATGAGTTGATCAGGTTTGTACAACATGTTTTTTTTCGTCGCCTTGACGCACCGCCACTTGATGCAATCGTTTGAAACACTCGCCGCTGTAAATTAGATACTTTGAAACTATGACACTTTATCAAAATACACGTTATTTATGTATTTCATTAAATGTGTATACGTAATTAGACTATGAAGTTCAACTCGTAATGTGACAGAAGCAATGTTCTTCATTTCTTAAAAAGAATGGTTAAAATCGAAGCTACCGTTTTCGAGATATTAGCGATTTTTGTATTTTTTATAGCTCATTTTTCCACTCCCTTAATACATGTATTAAAGCATTGTAAAAATAATGTACTAAATTCATATAAGTCCTTGTAACTGCATTAAATAAGTTCCAAATTATCTTATATTTGGCAATATTAGAGAGCGATAATGTGCCATTAGTATCGTTTATTCAAGAAAATAATGGGTTAGTAATGTCTTCAATTTAAAGGGGCATTGTCTGAATTACGCACCTAAATGGTACTTTTTAATAAAGACTTATTTCATAAGATAATAGGTAAAACAAATAATGTCATTAAATAAACTAATGATTGTGTTATTGTGGTAGGGTGGGGGTGACCGTTTATTTCAGATTAATATACTCTTAATTGAAGCATGTTAATTGAGACGCCATAATAATTAAGATTCGTATTCGTATAGAGGTAGATGTCAACAAACACAAAATATCCATTTGACAACGTAATACATCACCTATAAATCGCATGTTATTATTAAACATATTATACCAATTCGTAAGGTCCGGAAAAATGAAATCAACTTTAGAATGAAAAGTTACAAACATTTCCAAAATAAAATACAAAACTAAACAAACGAAAACAAAACCATAAAAACAAGAACCTATCGAGATTTGAACCAGCAATCTACTTATTCTAAGACAGGAAACATACCACTGAGCTAACTGGGGAGTCAGCTTTTTGAAGAGGCATTTTGCTTATTAACTCTAGCACTGTATTGATCAACCACGGTCAACCCATCAATTTCAATAGAACCCTATGTACGGTCTACCAGAATGAATAGAAAGGAAGTATTGATCATCTTTTAAGATATTATTGGTAGACCGTGGTTAATCGTGTTGAATTCGCAAAAATGATTATTATTTTGAACAGTATGAAAGTGTATATAATGTTAACCGTGGTAGACCGATAATAATAAGTGTATTTCCATACTAAATCATCTCAAGAAGAATATTAGTTTAACAAGATAAATTGTTATACCTTATCTTCTTATACTAGTACAACGTATTGCCCTACTAGTGTAGTGGTTTCGACTGACACCGCAGACTCTGTCCATGGGTTCGAATCTCAGCGCGGCAGTTTAGTTACATTTTAATTTTTACTTCAAATGTTTAAACAATTAAGATTTGAAATAAATGAGTTGATCAGGTTTGTACAACATGTTTTTTTTCGTCGCCTTGACGCACCGCCACTTGATGCAATCGTTTGAAACACTCGCCGCTGTAAATTAGATACTTTGAAACTATGACACTTTATCAAAATACACGTTATTTATGTATTTCATTAAATGTGTATACGTAATTAGACTATGAAGTTCAACTCGTAATGTGACAGAAGCAATGTTCTTCATTTCTTAAAAAGAATGGTTAAAATCGAAGCTACCGTTTTCGAGATATTAGCGATTTTTGTATTTTTTATAGCTCATTTTTCCACTCCCTTAATACATGTATTAAAGCATTGTAAAAATAATGTACTAAATTCATATAAGTCCTTGTAACTGCATTAAATAAGTTCCAAATTATCTTATATTTGGCAATATTAGAGAGCGATAATGTGCCATTAGTATCGTTTATTCAAGAAAATAATGGGTTAGTAATGTCTTCAATTTAAAGGGGCATTGTCTGAATTACGCACCTAAATGGTACTTTTTAATAAAGACTTATTTCATAAGATAATAGGTAAAACAAATAATGTCATTAAATAAACTAATGATTGTGTTATTGTGGTAGGGTGGGGGTGACCGTTTATTTCAGATTAATATACTCTTAATTGAAGCATGTTAATTGAGACGCCATAATAATTAAGATTCGTATTCGTATAGAGGTAGATGTCAACAAACACAAAATATCCATTTGACAACGTAATACATCACCTATAAATCGCATGTTATTATTAAACATATTATACCAATTCGTAAGGTCCGGAAAAATGAAATCAACTTTAGAATGAAAAGTTACAAACATTTCCAAAATAAAATACAAAACTAAACAAACGAAAACAAAACCATAAAAACAAGAACCTATCGAGATTTGAACCAGCAATCTACTTATTCTAAGACAGGAAACATACCACTGAGCTAACTGGGGAGTCAGCTTTTTGAAGAGGCATTTTGCTTATTAACTCTAGCACTGTATTGATCAACCACGGTCAACCCATCAATTTCAATAGAACCCTATGTACGGTCTACCAGAATGAATAGAAAGGAAGTATTGATCATCTTTTAAGATATTATTGGTAGACCGTGGTTAATCGTGTTGAATTCGCAAAAATGATTATTATTTTGAACAGTATGAAAGTGTATATAATGTTAACCGTGGTAGACCGATAATAATAAGTGTATTTCCATACTAAATCATCTCAAGAAGAATATTAGTTTAACAAGATAAATTGTTATACCTTATCTTCTTATACTAGTACAACGTATTGCCCTACTAGTGTAGTGGTTTCGACTGACACCGCAGACTCTGTCCATGGGTTCGAATCTCAGCGCGGCAGTTTAGTTACATTTTAATTTTTACTTCAAATGTTTAAACAATTAAAATTTGAAATAAATGAGTTGATCAGGTTTGTACAACATGTTTTTTTTCGTCGCCTTGACGCACCGCCACTTGATGCAATCGTTTGAAACACTCGCCGCTGTAAATTAGATACTTTGAAACTATGACACTTTATCAAAATACACGTTATTTATGTATTTCATTAAATGTGTATACGTAATTAGACTATGAAGTTCAACTCGTAATGTGACAGAAGCAATGTTCTTCATTTCTTAAAAAGAATGGTTAAAATCGAAGCTACCGTTTTCGAGATATTAGCGATTTTTGTATTTTTTATAGCTCATTTTTCCACTCCCTTAATACATGTATTAAAGCATTGTAAAAATAATGTACTAAATTCATATAAGTCCTTGTAACTGCATTAAATAAGTTCCAAATTATCTTATATTTGGCAATATTAGAGAGCGATAATGTGCCATTAGTATCGTTTATTCAAGAAAATAATGGGTTAGTAATGTCTTCAATTTAAAGGGGCATTGTCTGAATTACGCACCTAAATGGTACTTTTTAATAAAGACTTATTTCATAAGATAATAGGTAAAACAAATAATGTCATTAAATAAACTAATGATTGTGTTATTGTGGTAGGGTGGGGGTGACCGTTTATTTCAGATTAATATACTCTTAATTGAAGCATGTTAATTGAGACGCCATAATAATTAAGATTCGTATTCGTATAGAGGTAGATGTCAACAAACACAAAATATCCATTTGACAACGTAATACATCACCTATAAATCGCATGTTATTATTAAACATATTATACCAATTCGTAAGGTCCGGAAAAATGAAATCAACTTTAGAATGAAAAGTTACAAACATTTCCAAAATAAAATACAAAACTAAACAAACGAAAACAAAACCATAAAAACAAGAACCTATCGAGATTTGAACCAGCAATCTACTTATTCTAAGACAGGAAACATACCACTGAGCTAACTGGGGAGTCAGCTTTTTGAAGAGGCATTTTGCTTATTAACTCTAGCACTGTATTGATCAACCACGGTCAACCCATCAATTTCAATAGAACCCTATGTACGGTCTACCAGAATGAATAGAAAGGAAGTATTGATCATATTTTAAGATATTATTGGTAGACCGTGGTTAATCGTGTTGAATTCGCAAAAATGATTATTATTTTGAACAGTATGAAAGTGTATATAATGTTAACCGTGGTAGACCGATAATAATAAGTGTATTTCCATACTAAATCATCTCAAGAAGAATATTAGTTTAACAAGATAAATTGTTATACCTTATCTTCTTATACTAGTACAACGTATTGCCCTACTAGTGTAGTGGTTTCGACTGACACCGCAGACTCTGTCCATGGGTTCGAATCTCAGCGCGGCAGTTTAGTTACATTTTAATTTTTACTTCAAATGTTTAAACAATTAAGATTTGAAATAAATGAGTTGATCAGGTTTGTACAACATGTTTTTTTTCGTCGCCTTGACGCACCGCCACTTGATGCAATCGTTTGAAACACTCGCCGCTGTAAATTAGATACTTTGAAACTATGACACTTTATCAAAATACACGTTATTTATGTATTTCATTAAATGTGTATACGTAATTAGACTATGAAGTTCAACTCGTAATGTGACAGAAGCAATGTTCTTCATTTCTTAAAAAGAATGGTTAAAATCGAAGCTACCGTTTTCGAGATATTAGCGATTTTTGTATTTTTTATAGCTCATTTTTCCACTCCCTTAATACAATCATGTTCAAAACTGTTGGGACACTTCCTGCATGTCCTGTGAAACGGTGGTCCCTCCCCCTAAACTCAATGTTGGTCCATATAAAAGCATCGTCCAGCAACGGGCTGTGTTATATATATCAGCCCCAACATTGGTTTGGGGGGGGGGGGGGGGTTGAGAGGGATGGCAGCTTTACATAAACTAGTTTTGACTATCATACTTTCAATTGACAGCTTTTTTACTAATTTTGAAAGATATTTGATGCGCACGTGTATAGTGTCCCAACAGGTTTTGAACAAGATTGTAGGTACCATAATTCCTTACGGCTGCGGCAGGTAGTCCGATGATGTAACCTCACCTTTGACCCCAAAATCTTACGAACTGGTCGAAATGATATCTTTGTCAACCTGTTAACCGCGATGAGACCACCATTTTCTAGGCGAGTTTACACCATTCTATAGAATATTTAGGTCGTTATAAGCAAACTTGGATGAAAGGTGTTATTCAACTAGATTTTATTGCGACACTTTGTAATGCTACATTTGGCAGAGTTCGAATATGAATTTGTTTAGACAATCATGTAATTACCCCCAAAACATCTATCAAGACCATGTCATTGACGACACGCATATTGTAATCTGTATTTACGCTTTCTTATATCTAAGACATCTTACATGGCACATGTCCTTCAGTGGACAGTCAAAACCCAGTAAGACCGCCTACTCAGTAAAGTGACACTGTTTATTTAAAGACTTAATTGTAAATTAATGTGACGGGAGACCGTTCCTTTGAAAACGCAGTCCCGTTCCCAAGCACGCACTCTATGGAGATATTGAACTTATCCGTAATCCCAGCGGAAGATGGACTCCCATCACTTGATGGGTCGCCGTGTTAAAATTGACGGCAGTGCGTCACTAAATATCACGCCCTCAAGCCGAATGGACGCGTTCCTGTCCTGGCAAATCAACTTGTTAGAGATGGGTGGTCGATTATTGGCGTAATTGTCTGCAGAATTTGTTTTTCAATGAATCAGATACGTTTGTATTTTGACGGATTAAATCTTAACCTTATTCCTTATTGCAATTTCATACACGTCAAGGCGTCATTTGCATCATTGTTCTACGGACCGTAAGGAATGTTCATTCTTATTACTCACAACCAGGAATCGACAATTGTGCCAATTTAAAAAAGGAGATAAATCATTATCTTGGCACCAACTCCAGGTATTCTGAGTTTTCTATCCCAATTTTTTTAATAATTGATAATCCGGTGGACATGGTTAATGACTTGTTATGTTATTGGGGCTATTACAGTTGTAATCCATACACCCCTAATATGGACGATATGACTTTAACCTGCCACACAGGGAATATATAGGTTTCAAATGGAGTCACACGTGTAGGTAACCCCATTGAAATTCATACTCCCTGTGTGGAAGATTAAGGTTATGTCTTCCATAGGAGGGGGTGGATTACAAATAGAATATCCCATTGCCATACAGGGGACAATATTGTAACAACATATATACAATCTACCTACCTGCACTCAAATAACAAGTTCTGCCGAGCACATAGTATTATTATCTCAAAATCCTGTCAACATTAGCTATCTAATTGTGTATTATCTACGAATATTACGCTGTATTTTGATATACTGAGTTGAAATTCGACCTGAGAAGCCATCTACTTAGCTAGGACTAATGTCTCTTTATAGGTCGCCGTCATAGTAGTCTCGCCACTTTAGTGGTAAATGTCTATGTATAGAGATGTATTAAGCTAGTCACCGTATGTAACATTAAACTCGTTATAAGCAAACTTGGATGAAAGGTGTTCTTCAACTAGATTTTATTGCGACACTTTGTAATGCTACATTTGGCAGAGTTCGTATATGAATTTGTTTAGACAATCATGTAATTACCCCAAAACATCTATCAAGACCATGTCATTAACGACACGCATATTGTAATCTGTATTTACGCTTTCTTTTATCTAAGACATCTTACATGACACATGTCCTTCAGTGGACAGTCAAAACCCAGTAAGACCGCCTACTTAGTAAAGTGACATTGTTTATTAAAACTGGCCTCTGAAAGCAGCGACATTCTCGAACGGCGGTGTACCAATGAAAGAGACGAAGCCACACAGAAATAATTACGCTACACATCATTGACAGGAAGAAGCGTAACAAAGGACTAATTAATGATGCACTATAGAGTGTGATTACAATTATAATTTTCTACATTGTAGATTACTGACATGTGCCCATACCAACGCTAAAGGTTGGATTCCAATCCAAAGATAACTCTCCATGCCACTATTTTCATTGCGTAGTTATCTTGCCCAATCAACATTGTGCCCTCTGCTGGACGTTGGGTGTAATCGTTCGTTAATAGGGGTAGTGCTCTCGACATTCTTCCATGTGTGGATAGCCATATAGGGACCATAGAGGTAGCGTAATCATTTATTCAACCACAGTGTCTACCAAAAGGTCTCTTTTGGCCTTTTAGCTTTACCATTGGACATTGAGAGCTTTCCGTGGTAGAAGAATATCTCTATGGATCCTTTAGATTTGATGTTATATTCATGAGTCTGTTATATATGTCTGAACTAGTTCTACGATAGGGCTAACAACTTGCTCTTGACAATTCCAAATACATTATTCCAGCTATTTAAGGGTTTGCAGACTCAATACCATCCGCATCTGTTATGACATAGTTATCATAGTTCTTAATAGCTAGTTACTTTATACAACAGAATAATACAAATGAACTTTAGCTGGTTGGATGAGGCTGGCACGAAAATAACCGACTCGGATTTTTTTCATCATTCAGCTTGACCTTCTTTAAAGCCATCAATTCTGAGTGTCATTAATTAAGTCCCAGGGTTATAAAAAGGGTTTCTCCTATAAGTCACATGGGATTTAAGAATCGAATAATATGTAAATTCAAATTCGAGTGTCATAAGCATACCATGTAGAAGGTGAAAGAACACTTTATCCAGCAAATAGTGTCAAGGTGCTAAATGTACAACATATTTTTAAAATAGAACCATTGTTAAATTCGGTTATTACTTTAGAGAGTACTAGACGTTCAATGTCAACATGGTTTTAAAGAGTGTGGAAATGTTATTATCTCCGAACGGGTGGTCATAAAAAAAACTGCATGACATACTATTCTCTAATTAATGACGAATCCAATCGATGCTTTAATTAGCCTGTGTTTTCAACATAACTGGCAACAATTTGCATACATTATTTGTTGACATTTAAAGCAGTTCGTGCGTTTAAAGGAGTACAAAATAAATGAATAACTTAAACAGGTATCTAATTAGCTCAATTTTTTGTCTAGTGCATGTTTGTAAGACATGTTTTTCTCAGCATTTGGTATCTTTGGAAGCCAAATCAATCCTTTAATCGCTTTATTTTATCTTTGTTTCATCCCGATCGGATATTTAGAATAGAAGATATCAAATGTGATGCGATCTGTGAAAACCCGCCACATGGTGGCATTTTTCATATTGGAGATATTTATATCATAAGAAAGCTAAAACTGTGCTGATTACAGAACCGTTTCGATCATTGTTCTACGATCACTACAAAAAGAAGTTATGAATGAATGATGATTGTGATGTCATCAAAAGCTACAAAACAAGAAATCATGAAAACAGGCCTAAAAAGATACATAATTCAATATAATAACATTATAAGGTTAATAATAAAAGTGACACAAGTAAGTTTTTGAAGGTGAAATTTCATAAAAAATGACACAAAGTATTGGAAATTAATTTTCTTTAAAAAAATCTAAAAAAAAAGAAAACCTTTTTTTGTTTCTCTTTTTTTTACCCATAATCCCTATTTCACAATTTGCGACATCCGACGAGTTTTCACAGATCGCATCACAAATATGATTCATATAGCCTACATTTTAAACACTCGGTTGAGTAGTGAACAATGAGACGTTGTAGATGTTGAAAAAAATAGTTACATGTGTATACGCCATCGAAATCATGGTTACATTGTTTAAGAAATCTTATTTATAATACATCGAGTGCGTTTGATATGTAAACTCCTCACAAAAAGTATCGATACATTTAACAAATGAGCCAATAATTAACGGCCCGAAAGGGTATGGATTAATCGAAACAAATAACACAGTGCATACTTTTATGCTGCATACTTTGACACTTTGATTGTTGATATACGATGTTGCGGAGTGGAGTTATTGATAATTCCATGGTCGTAGGTCCAATTTTAAAAGTGACAATCATCCCTATACACGTGTGTAAACCATAAACCTGATCATTCTCTATAGGGATGATTGTCACTTTTGAAACTGGACCTACGACCATTGAAATGACAATAACTCCGCTCCGCATCATCGCATCTCAATAATCGAGGTGTAAAAATACGCAGAACAAAATTATGCACTGGGTTATTTGCTTCGATTAATCCATACTTTTTGGGGCCGTTAATCATTGGCACATTTTTAAGTGTCTCGATACTTTTTGTGGTATCCATGTGATACCCATGAGGCGCACATGTGTAACCTCCATGTATGTGATACCCACCTGGAACCAATTTCTATCCCATGTGATATCCACGTGGTTCTCATGTATTTACCCATTTGATGCCCATATGGCGTTCATTCATATCACACGTGATTTACCCATGGCACCCACAAATATACCTATGTGAAATCCATCGTAGGCAAATGCAGGCTGGTGATAATGTTGACTCTTGTTTCCAATAATACTAGTACTATTGAGACAGTATTACCTTTAATAATATCAGGCAATTAAACCAGTGTAAGGGAATCCTGTACAAATCAGTCCAACTAATTACCCAACACTGTGTGCAAATATCACCTCGGGCGAGTTTGCTCTTTAATAATGATTGCGCTTTTTATTACTTTCCACACAGACTCGCGTGAATAGTATATATTTATTTACTGATTATTACGTTACAACGTCATGATCGGGGCTAATACAGCAGTTGAACCTTAAATAGACACGTTGTTGTTTTAACCCTTTCCACGCGGCAGGCTTCTGCAGGTGACATTTCAAATTTTACAAAATGATTCAAAAATTTCAAAATTGTTGAATGTCATGACCATATTTGGAATCACCATTTGAAATGCATTGAAATAAGTATAAACATGCCTAGTATTGATTCAGTAATCCCTGGTATTGCACGTTTGGAAAGATTTCTGGCAAATCTATTTTGTATGTAAACCCACATTTTAAAGCCGCGTGGAAAGTGTTAAACATTTCATCATGTTTTGAATCGATGTTGGAGAGGGTGTGCCACGTGATTGTGTATAGCTGCTAAAACATATTTGTTATTTGGCGGGCCATTCATAATGATCTTACTCATTCCCTTAACTTCACTAAATATTATCCTCAAAGAAATAGTTCAAGGTTACCAGTTTGGATTGCATCAATCGCGATCAAACGTACGTTGTATGAAAAGGTATTGTAACGCGACAAATTTTGCATGTTAGCTACATACACGAGAATTAATATATTCATAGAGGATTTTTTAATTCGGGAGTATTCATTTGCATAATAAGTTACGTCGTATGTAAAATGTTTACTCGACCAAAATGAGGCCAGAATGAAAAAACATATGTGGCATTATTTGTCGTATTTCAACGCGTCTAAATGTTAGTATTGCGCTCCATGATTGCGCTACGGAACTGTTTAAGAGACATGGAAGCACCTGAAGGGCTATCATAAGCATGCGACGGAAGTAAATAGTGAATTAATATAACAAAATGAGCTTTTAAATGATGGGAACACATTTCGAGTGAATATTCACATTCAGGTTTCAGTTATTGATCGTGAAACAATTTCAATATGTGGATGCTGCATTCTCATACGTTGTACTCTATGTAATCTAATGAAAAGGAATATTTTCAATGATGTACTGATGAAGATCTAATAACCAGCAACCAGTTGTTATTTTTATGAATACACCTGATTGCGACCCACATCTTAAAATATTTTAATCTCTTAAGAGCGAAAAAATGCGAGTAAACCCGATCAAATGTGTGCAAAATAAGACGTTTGATTGATTATCGAATTATTGCTCGCACAGAAGGACTATACATTTAAGCGTATATTTATTGTATGTTTCAAGATGGGTCTCTTTTCATGAGTCAGTTGAGACCTGATAATAAATATGTCACGGCTGACAGATAAGTAATCATGTGTTAGTTAGTAATCATGTTTCATTTTTGTTTTATTGTTACATGTTATCGCCATCAGTATGTACATTATTACAGGGATTAATTCAGAGATGTTTCGAAGTAGTGATTATTACTAAAGCACCGATTCGTTTAGTCTATGTGTGGATGCTAATGACCCCCGTGGTAATTGGTATGTTACTTACGTTCAAATCCTCTCAAGCTGTTCGACGGAAAAGTTTACAAAAAAAATATTATTTTTGTTTAAAGAAGAAAATATGTTGTTTAAATATATTGTTGTTTAAAGAAGAAAATATGAACACTTTCAAGATAGTCTCGAAACAAGCTAACATTTACAACAAATAAGAAATGCTTGAGTGGTTGAGCACATTCACAAATTATTATCGGGCATATTTTGGAAAGTCGAGCAGGCTAAGATTTTAAACACGCAGACTGGTCGAGCACATACACGAACATAATAAATCGCTACGAAAACAAGAATGGGACTAGAGCGATTCAAATTTAAGCCAGTATTTCTTGGAAATTAAATTGGGCTGAGCTATTTTACTAAGCTATACAGATTCTGTGGACACTAAATACGATATCTGAAGCAAAGGTGTGACAAGTTTTATTCAGAAAGGCGAAAAATATTGATAACAATATCCGACGCCGACTCAGATACTTTCATTTAATAGCTCTCAGACAGAAAGCTATGATTCAGAGCTACATTAGAACAGATTAGACGCCAGAGGGCATTCTGCGATTCTGTCATTGTTCATACCTATAGTGCCCGACGAGTGCCACACCATGATAACTTTAATTAAGGAACCAAACATATGAAGATTGTGTAGGAAATTACACATCTGTCTCCAGTGTATCTAAAACCATTGGATCATTATTGCTTCCTAACAATAAATCTTGAACATTTAAGCATCAATGCCGCAACAAATGTATCTGCTTAGTTTTCAAATTACATCCACCGCTAGATTTGAGGATGTAGGGGAGAGATATAACCCATTCCACGCGGCTATTAGTTTTGCCATGATACAAAACAGATTTTTCAGAAACCTTTCCCAACTTTCAAAGTCTATCTCAAGAATTACCGAACCAATACTAGACATATTTGTACTTATTTGAATGCATTTCTCATGGTGATTCCAAATATGGGGATGAAATTCGATAATGTTGACATTGTTGTAATCATATTGGGAACTTTTGGAACTGCTGTCTGTAGACGCCTGCCGCGTGGAAAGAGTTAACCCTATAGATCGAGTCACTGAGTCCCTATTACGCCAGGTAACAACGTTCCAAAAGAAGTGAAGTATAGACGCTGGAACATTTACTTATATCTTGAAACAGACCATGAATAACCGTAACCTGTATGCTACGTGTTTTCTACTGTTTGTACATCGTAATACATTTTAGAGGGGATATTAAGGGACACGCTACGAAAATCAGCGGAATCACTCATAGCTATAAATTTCGACTTTGAAGATCTTCAACTTTAAGACCAGACCCCTACCATGTAATTCATGGAAAGGAATATGAGAGCAAGTATTGTAACGGTTAATATGCAATAAGGCAAAGCCAAACGCGTTTATATAAGGTGTTTATGCTGATTTTTTCTACTCAACGAAACACAAACACTTTCACTCGCAGACTGTAGTTGCCGAGACAGAAACAGGTGGTAGGGGAACAATTCAAGAGCTTTCCTTCTTGAATAAATTCATTTGAGAGGGGATTCCCACGAGACAGTTAGACAAACTTTATTCGCACAAGTATTAGGTGTGGATTGTATAGGATTCAATCATCATTTAGTAAAAACTGTTCTTTAAGCTCAGTGGACCTTTAATTTGGGTTTTTTTGATTTGAGAATGTTTTTGAAATTTGGTATAACAAATATTTAAAAGAAGAATCAAGTAATTTAAAAAATACCAAATGATTTATAAAATTACACCCTTTATAACTCTTTGAGTAATCCATTGTTTTTTGGTTGTTTTTTAATTTTTACAAACAAATTCTAGAACACATATCGACCATTTAATTTTCAAAAACAGTCACCAAATTACAAAAAGTAAGGTCGACTAGGCTCAAAGAACAGGTTTCTTGTTCGTCTTATACCAAAAAAAAAGATAGTCTGAAGATTAAACACTTTTTGTGTAAACTATTGGTTCTGACTGATGATTTATGTTTTGATTTTAAAACAATGATCCAGTCCGACCAATTTATCTTCAGAATCTATTTGCCGTACCGAGTGATGGAAGCGAACAAATCAAGGGTTTTCCTTCTTGAATAAATTCATTTGAGAGGATATTCCCATGTGACTGTTACACAATCCCTATCTGTACAGGTATAAGTGTTGTTTGTAAGGCATACGCTTCCTTGGTCCGATTCAGTACAGACGCGTATATAAACAAGATGGTTTGGAGCTATTAAGTTTCGTTTTATATGCGACGAAAAAGAAACCTATTCTTTGAATCCAGTTGACCTTATATGGGAATTTTTCAATTGGGACTGTTTTTGAAAATTGTTCTAGTAAATGGTCGATATTTTTTCGGGAACATTACTGTAGAAATTAAAACAAAAATCAATGAATATGGGGCAACTGGACCGTGGGGCAAGTGGTCCGAAATGAAGGATTTTATAATTGTATGGGCATACTGCTTTCTTTTGAACAGTACGACTTTTGTTGATACTTGACATACCGTATATCCTTACCTTTTACAATCCAATACATTTGGAACTTTAGGGTATTTACACATGTGATTTTTCTCCAGATCTTTGAAGCCAACTCCTTGAGTGACTGATTGAACATTCACAGATAGTATGGGCGATATATGAAGATGGGTTTAGATCATGTTTAATGTACTTCATATGATTGACAGATATGCAACAGTAAAATAAATTAATATAAACATGCAGTACAGTCGTCTTAAGGTTCTAGGTGCATATTGCATTTGATGGGTGCTATATTGTAGTGTGCTTTAGGGACTTTCCGAAATATGATTAAAACCATAGGTTGTGGTTGAAATGACCGTAAAATGGCGTATATTGCTAACTTGGGACATTGGTGGTTTGAATTTCCGATAAATATTATCATTTAAAGAATGCTTCAACTTAAATCATTATCACGGTTATTCATTTGGTAGAGTAATTAGTTTATGAATTTGCAAATAACAAAGTACACCATTTCTTATTTTATCTAAAGACACTCGTCTACTTGTAGGACCCGAACGCCGTAATATTTGCGAATTCAAATGTACTCGCTGGCTAAAGAAATCTGTGTAATGGCTAAAAACTAAAATGCAGTTTTACCCTTTTTTTCTGAAATGTATTGGAGTTATTGATTAATATAACAAATGGTGGCATGTTTTAAAACATTTTGGCGTACAATATATTACGTCACAGGCATGTTTGAATAATGATTTATCTCGACAAAGTGCTACGTCATTTGTTGGGGCAAGTGGTCCGAAGGGGTATGGGGCACCTGGTCCACCTGCAAAAACTTAATCAAAATTGAGGACCCTAGATCTAAAAGGGGGTTAAGTCACGTTGAGAAAAAGGGCAAAAATTGGGTTTCATTGTGTCCATTTGTGGACTTGACCCACTCGGGTTGTACCTCCCATGGACTCTTACATAGCTTTACCACATGACTTAACTGTAACATTTGAACAGACGGTGCAGAGATCCTCCTTGTAGCAGAAACTGATACTTAACTACAATTTCACAATATTGTGACTTAACCCCCTTTTAGATCTAGGGTCCTCAATTGTAAAATTCATTTTGAAAATTAGTTGTTAGTGTCAATAAAACATGACTCGGTATTGAAATGTGAATAGAATATCACATTCTTTCTAGTTCATAGACATTTTGGGTCATTTCGGGTCTAATACCACTATTTCTGATATTGAAGGATTACAATATGACATGAAATTGCTTTAGAATGGTTTAAAACCTCGGTATTATGAATTACATCTTTATTATATTTTAAATGGCGTCTGTAAAGGTATTTGCTATGACGAAATATCATGATTTATGTATTTTATCCACTGCTTTTTGTGTAAATTAACCGTTGGGTCATCATTTTCATATTGACTAACTTCCCCTGTAACATGAAAAGCTGGCTAAATATCAAGATGGTTTATTATAAGTACTAAATGATGATTGTATGAAGTAAATAAAATCATTAAAGAAAGGGGTATATATAGACAAATGTATGGGGCGTCTGAATATCACAACCATGTAACCATTTAACTAGGTTCATACCGTTTTATCTATTAAAAGTGCAGTCGAAAATTGCGCTTACTTTGTACACCATTAGTATAACTGCTTTGTACACGTTTACCACGAAAACTGTATAAAACATGGGTTTCATGAGACCTGTATCCTTTTTACACGTTAAATAATATGGAAATGAGTTTGTAAAGAAAATACTGCCTAGTTCCCGTGTTGTCAATCAATGATTTGGAACATATAGGACAAGTTGCCCCAATATATGTTATATGTAAACAGTTACATGGGTGATATTTTTATAGCAATTCCATAAATATTTACACGAGCTTTAAGCTTTTATATCATGAAATATGCTTAACCGGACCAGTTGCCCCATCCTCCCCTAATTGTTTGGAATTTGTACCAGAATCCAATATCACAAAATCTAGTCCGACCTATTTATGTTGAGACTGTATTAGCCGAGACGAACAAATAGAGAGTTTTCCTTATTGAATAAATAAATTTGAAAGGTAATTCCCATGTGACCATTACACAAACTCTATCCATACCCGTATGTGTGTTGAGAGGGATACGCTTCCTTAGACACTTCAGTCCTATCGTAATAAAAATTCCTTTATGAAGAGAAAGCCCAGACTCAGGTCAATTCAATTTTTATTGTTTTAATGCACATAATGTCGTAATTAAATGCTTAATTAAGTTTTGCCAACTTGAAACCATGGTAACATCACTAAATTACTTCCAGTATTTTGCAAATATGAACATGTATAACAACAACATTTCTGATCAGTTAGACAAGATTGCAAATGTAATTATGTCAGGGTTATGGGGGTAATTCTGAAAGAGTATGTATAGTTTCGATAACCTGTTTCAGGAGTATGACTCCGTAGACTTCGAGGTGTTATTTTTCCCCAATGTGTTTAACATATTCAAACTATTTGAAGACATTGAACAGTGTTGAAAGAATATTGAACTTTTATGATTTATTGTAGACGAAACCTCTACAGCTTTCAAAAACTGTAAAAACATCTAAACACAATGTTCCAAATATCTATCAAGTTACAGATTACATTGTTTGCACCTTTTATTAAATAAATCTATGGTCTGTTTTGCTGAGGTTTTATCAACTTCATCATCAACATATGTTTATCCAGTTTATTGAATGTTATCAAAGAGAAAAATGTAAACCTATGTATAACCTTTTTTTGCAATATGTCTCTCTATCTCAAGGGAACAACAACTGCCCTAGTGTGTTTCACAAACCTTGTGTGCACTCTGACTTTCTTTTTAGCTTGACTTGTATTATGCTTATAGCATATACTTTTGTCTTGCTCTCTACTTAACTTGATAAAGACTGGTATATCCAGTCGAAACGTCGTTATTCTCCAATTCTCCCCCCCCCCCCCCCTCTTTTTTCTTCATCCCCCACTTTCAGTTGGGATAAGTTTCTACTTATTACATATGTATAACAATCAATGTTGCGCTTCGAATGGTGTATAAAGACGACACGTGAACAAGACTATAAGACTGCAATCTTGATCCATCAATATCGTTATTGTATGTTATTAAAGAGAAACATGTCAACCTATTTATAACAATCAATGTTGCGCTTCGAAGGTGTATACATACGACACGTGAACAAGACTTTGAACCATCAATATCCGCACGAGCGGTTGATATCGCCAATTACACCAATTATACACTGGCTTTACATAACATATAAAACACGAATGAGGAACACCACAATCATTCCGAAACCGGGTCAATTCGCTTCAGGAGCGCGTGATTGTAATTGGTGCTTGAAGGCAGGTAAGTTGATCAATACAACCACTCATATATCGTCATTGGTCAGGATATTGGCAATTGGCCCCTGAACTAAGCCGATATAAGCACGCATATACGAGCCAGGATATTGGTCATTGGCCCCTGTACTATACTGATATAAGCACGCATATGCGCCAGGATATTGGTCTTGGCCCCTGAATATGTGTAACTTTTTGAGGATGATAGAACACATTGGTTCCGACGACGACACTACATAATCGTCGGTGGTATAACATAGTGGCGTATAATATGTACGCCATTATGTTAAAACAACATTTTAATTAGCTTTTTTTTGTATACCAATTTTTTTTTATTATTACAAATTATCTTATCAATTTTTTGGTTTTGAGACTTCGTTAATAAATTATTAAGAATACGATATTTCATAATAACAGGTTATATATCACAAAAACGACCAGAGTTTACCGTACGTCACTGTGTAATACCACGAACAAGACGCCATTATATAATACGATTGATGTTTTTCCCATAATAATGAGAAAAATATGTGTTTCTCATGTTTTGAAAAAAACATAACTGTCAGAAAACATTCTTTTAGAAATGTTACTTTTTTTCAATGATACCAAGTGAATGGCACTATCCACTATACATGTACATACTTCAGAGAAGGTGGTGTCAAAGATGCGATTATTATTGGGATAAGAGACTCCATTAGTGCGCATACGTTTAATAACAGGTCCCGGTAGCGATTTCTCTTATTCTAATTAGCATTTGCAATTAGAACATCGTAGCTAGTGCGCGGTTCACAGACGGTTCATTGCTGGCTCTACAGATTCGACCTACGCACTTATTATTGTAATATACCGTATGTGTTTTAACATAGTAGCTTTATTCCATTACAAATTCAAATCGGATTAAGATGCCAAACCTGTGAACCAACTCCTCTCGTGGTCTAATGAGTATAAGTTTCATAAGGTATTTGATCCGAATCTCGGCGTGGCTGAATCTTCCAGTGGACAAGCGGGCTTTCAGTCCACTGGTTGTTTGTTCACCATATTCAAATAATCGATTTTGCTATCCCAAAGTCGATATAATGTTCAGATTGAGATGTTTCTTAATTTTTAATTCAATATCAATATCTATAGCGAGGGAATGAGTTTGGAATGTCTGATCCGATGCCCAGGGACCTCAAGGTATAGAGCTTATCTAAGATTATTTTTGGTAAAGGCTGCTACACGGTGTTTTCTTAATAACCTTCTAATTTGTTCTTAGATACATTAAGGAGAATTCTTTGTGTATTTACGCATCCAACAGAGGTAAAATATGGTACTAAAGGTCGTTAATAACTGTTAACTACCACACTGATAGCTTCATCAGACTGATAGCAAGTCTATCCTGCTCACTTGGTGTTATAGCTACTTCTACTCGTCGTAGAGGAATGTGTTACAGACCAGGAATCAGACAAGATCACTCATCTGCATCAAGAGGAGATGGGGAAACACTCAATGAATACTAGACGGTCTACGCACTACATAAAGTCAATGATCAGCTCATCATACTCACACCTGTACAATGAGTGATAGCTGGTTTAAAGAAAACAATAAGCAGGAGACCGAGTTGCTAGTCTGATAAAGCTATCATTGTGGTAGTGAAACGTCATTAATTACGAGGGCAGAGCCACTTGTCCCTGTACCCAATATTTTACCAGTAATGACATGTGTTTGGCACAGTAAACTAAAACCAAGTGAAGTTTGACTTTAAAAGAGGACGCAGCATTATTAACTGCACATATTGCCTCCTTTGAGTTTCATAAGAGCTTGGAATCTACCATTTCTACACAAAAAAGTCCATTATATCTGTTAGAAACTTCCGATTTGTTTAATTTAAAATTCCTCAGAAAGTTAAATATAATATGTAGATATTACAATCATATGCACTTCAACCTTGAAAAGTGGTATCATAGCTAAATAAATACACCTTTCCTGGTCCAAGTTATTCTGGTACCTGATTTAGTGGTGTGAATATACCAGTATTATCACACAGAAAACACTATGTAAAAAATTATGTAAATATAGAACTCCATAATTATTATGTAAGAGTTTACATAAAACATGTAATATATACCCAAGCGTGTAAATTCCTATGCAAAAGCTTATCACAACTGTTTACATAGTATTATGGAGTTCTATTTTTACACAGATTGTCATGATTGTGTATTTTTTACATAATTTGTGTAATTTTTTTACATAGTGTTTTCTGTGTGAGGAGTTCGTGTAAATTAAGATACAATGGATAATTTCTTTTCAACAATTGACATACAGATACGCTTAATCTGATATTTTATTTCTTGGACAGCCTATTATTACAGTTGTCGCTGAGCATTATTTGAGTGCTTGAGTACAACAAGTATCTAAGCACATCTTTCTCAACTTTGAGGTATTAATAGATTTGAAATTAATTAAGATAAGAGAAATTACTAAAGTTATACTTTATTATCACTTAAATCATTCAATGAAAAATACCCCATAAACCCATGTGACATTTCAGTTCCTTGTATATTTTTAGTTCATATACTGCTTAAACTGCAGAACTCTGTGTTATGGTACCTCAGTACAGGCTAATGCACTTCTTGTGGCAAGACCTTAATTGGGTATATTTAGTTGAATGTAGAATGTAACTAATATCTATTCGACTATTCATATACACACATCCACATGCTGGTCCCCTGTATATAGATTTTCTTACCGATCTGATAATAGTGCCGTATCTCGGTGTTTCAAAGGTTTAGTGAAGACTAACAAAATCCCTTAACACTTTCCATGCGTCAGTCGTCTGCCGGCTACAGTTCAAAAATGTCACAAAGTTGTCATCATTTATGAATTTCATCCTAATATTTGGGATCACCATATGAAATGCATTAAAGTAAGTACAACAATGCCTAGTATTGGTTCAGTCATTTTTTGAGGTAGATTTTGAAAGACGGGAAAGGTTTCTGAAAAATCTGTTTTGTATTTGGTAAAACTAAATGGACGCGTCTAAGTGTTGATGATATTTGCACCGTATTGGTTCACTTATTTTGCATACTTTATTGTTTTCTTGAAACTAAAGATTGTACTAGATCGGGATTACAATGAATTTATAAATGTAGCTTAATACGAGGCTAAGAAATCTAAAGGATTAAAAGAGATATTCTGGAGGATCTCCCATCGGATTTCTTCAGCAAGACCGAAGCAACGCACGCTACAAAAGAGTATACTATTACCCCACGGAATTCAATCTTATACAACATAGGAACCTGCTAGTGGCATTTCATCGCAAAAAGAGTCATAAATCAGTGGATCGAGCTGCATAGAGACATTTATTGCATGTTTAAAGCAAGAGATAATGGAATCAATGAAGCTAACACACTGTACTAAAATATCGATCAAATGTTTGAAGTGATGCTACAGGTGGAATAGCAGCTCTATACGAAGCAGCATACGAAAATATTATTTCGAGAGAAACAAATATTACTGTCTATCAAATATCTTAGCTGTGTTGCAGATGAAATAGGAGCCCTTCGTCTTCGAAATTAAAAATATAAAAACTCCTAGAAAAAAAGTTCTGACATTAATTGTTTTCAATTGTCAATTTTTCAAATATTCCGTGGTATGTTCATAATGTTTGCTTATTTGTAATGAGTTTATTATTAGGAATATACCGATGAAAATAAGTTGTTAATTTAATAGATACTTATGTAATACAAAATGAGAAACAGTTTTATGATATTTATCTGTGGTTCTATTAATTTTTTAAAGATAAAATAATTCGACTGCACATATCTCTACAAATTCAGTAAAGGTTTCAACGAAGGCTCAATCATCTCGAATTCAAAGGTTTGTATTTCAAAATTGAAAAAGAGCTCCAACTCACATTACATATTAACAATTAACAGGTTACACATCGACTAGGATACACATTTACCACATTATCTGAGTATCTTTTCACACAGGACGATAACGAGTGTAGCTTTTATGGAATCACACTATCGCCACACTTATCTGTATTAGGTTTGTGTGCAACAATTGTACCATCAAATAAATTCTGCACTAATGACGTTGACAGAATAGCGATATTGAGTTTCAGATGTCTCCAATTACGCCACTCACTAAGATCTCAAATAACCTATGATATGGCTTTGTAATACGTATTCTAATGACGCAAAATCGTAAAGACGGGTTTTTTTTCTTTAGTAACAGCAGATCTGGTATGATTTGTATCTATTGAAACCAATGTCCCGAATTGATCATTGTTTGCATCACATACATATCCAGTCAATGCAACGGCAGTATTGTGCTTTAAACCTCGTTAGTTCATGATCTATTTTCCCAGAATATGAAACGAGCTCTTATTTCTGGTTACATTTCTGCGCTTGTCCTTCAATTATCAGCACTGCTTATTATATATATGTATGTGCAAAATGCTATTTCTCGAAATGAGGTTATTAGGTATTTAGTATCATTAGGGAACTATCGCCAAAAAGTAAATCTTTGCTACTTGTTAGTTTACTTGAGTGAGCATTACCTGCCTATCTAAGAGTGTTTACGATTGGTTAATTACAAGATTTGCTCATTTGAATAACGAATTAAGTACAGCTTATCAAATTTTCACTCCATTCCTCACTAGGGATACAATAGCCCTAGTTGTATCATCATCAAATTTGCTACACTGATGGCTTCTTATTAGAAAGCGATAGTGAGGTTCAAATGTCTTTTATTGTGCAATATACCTTGATCTCTGATTACCTTTTGTAAATAGTTCTGCAATACGGTTTGAAGCCAATGGCACTCAAATGTGTCTTCTATTATAGTAATATCTAGCAAGGTTTGGTATGATTTGGTTATTGCTGTCGTTGCCTTAATGAATTGGTGTGGATAACATACCGTATTAGAAACCTCGTATTAAAATAGTAAAATTCCTATTTTAGTTTAATCAGTTCCAAATTGGCAAGAAGTTTGCTGTTTTTATCTCTCAACGCGAAAAAATGGATCCACGCGTAGTCTCGCTATTTTGGCATACGCACGCGTCACGTATACAATTCACAGTGCAACATGTTGCGCAATGCGATTTTTTGCGCGCCCACACATCATTAATCGCTGAAATTCCCCAAAATAAACCCCTCTTATCACAGATTTTCAAAAAAATAATTATTAGCGCCATTAAGATTGGATTCTCACTATCTTATAGATATCAATTGCCTATATGAAGCTATGCCATTAATCACAGATTTGAGATTACATCAACGTAAATATGCGAGAAGCCTCTGTGTTTTATGTTCAGCATGCTATTGACCGGAAAATATGAATCCACTAGAAAGATTTAGGAGAGTTGACTATATCTTATGCATAAAGAGTGTTAGCCAGAACAACAAGATTAAGGTACGGGTTTAAAGTAAGTGGATCATCAATAAACATGTAGTAAGCCTTGGACTGGTACCGGTAAACTAAGATACGTGAAAAAACCCCGTCTGATCCTGTCCGAGTAAATGCTCCATTTGACAATATTGAATCATCACAATTACTGGCTTACTCAGTTACAAAGCCAACTACTCCTTAAATGGCCATTATCCAAGGCATACGCAGATACTTAGGCCTATGTATAGAAGTTATTATAGTCATCGCTTCGGGAATACGAAACTGTGTTTGAGATTTTAGAAACAGGATTCACCTGTTTTATATGATATGTATTCGACAACACAATCCAAACTCTATACTAGATACTGTTAACACCCAGTATCGTTCAATACTGGTACAAAGCCAGTGTTCCAGTATCGTCCGATACAGGCACATACTGGCACATACCAAATGTTCCAGTATCGGAAGATACTGATATACAATTGTGATCGTTCAATACTGGGAAAATCACCCCTGATAGCATGTGTACCAGTATCTCCCGGTACTGGAACAAAATATGCTCCAGTATCGCCTAATACTGGGACACAATTTGCTGTTTCAGTATCGACCGGTACTAGAACAGTAAAATGGTACTAGTATCGAGCGATTCTGGACACTTTTATGTTTCACTATTAAACAATACTGGTATACCACTAACAAGGACCGAAAATACCCTTTTCCCCAACTATACTTTTCCGAACCCTAACTCTAAATCTAACCATACCTTACAGGAATCAAGAAGATGCATTTAGAAACATACAAACATTAAACTAACGATCCCTCGCATTAACGACCTAATGTTGTTTTACCTAAAAAGAAAAGCAGTAAAGTAGCAACCACGAGTAGCAGAGAAAAAAGACTTGATCGAAAGGTGGTAATTATTCACTGGATAACAGCTATCACCAGATTAAGCAAAAGATATCGGTTAACATGAGCTACTTAATGCGATTAAAATGGGTCTTCTTATACCTGAAAAGAAATTCATGATGTTACAGCGTAGCGTTTCGTGACGGTGTATGTATTTTGCATTTGTAAGACTTATCAACAACTCAAACCGTATCGTATCATAAGCCTATTTTAGAGGTTTACATTCAGATATTTTCCCATTTGTATTATTAAGTACCGTGAGGTAAAAACCATGAACAAATATACCGTATATATATATGTACATTTATAAAAGTATTAAACAGTACTGGCTAATTGAAAAGTAAAAGAATTTATAGTATCTATCCGTAAAATCGGTATAATAAGCTTGGATGGAGGTGTTACTGTTACGTAATTGCTCATTTGCGATATTATTTACCGTAAACAACATAAATTCGCCACGGGCGATGTACATATAGAAGTATTTCCATTTAGACGATTATATGCTTTTTGTTTATATGGGTTGATACTATTGTTGTTCTTAGTGAAATATATCCAGTTCAAATACGCATTACTGCAGTTTAATTGCGTAAGTTACCAGCTACTGTTTCCTTATGTCTTACTGTCACCATGCTTAAATGAAATGGCATGATGTTAGGATTTTATTGCGCTTTAGTTGGATTCCCTTTGAGAAAAGACGCTACATAAACGCCAAGGAAATTGTAAAATGATGTTATAATTCAGAAATGTCAATCTACTGAGGCACATTAAAGACAGTGGGCTGCCATGGTTGCATGAATGCCATTATTTTGAAACAATAATAATGATATATTAATATTCGTAAAAATATAGGAATGAATTAGAAAGATTAAGGTTCATGCGCTGCTTAATACTGATCACTCAAGGGTCTCATAGCCAGATCATGTTCAATACATATTTGACCCAAACTCGTATATTATGAAAACTGTGAAAGAAATCTCTTTACAAATACAACAACACAATGAAACACTTCTAAATCTCTAACAACTTAAGAATATAATCCACGTCTACTACAGCTAAACACTTTCCACGCGGCAATTGTTTTTACCATTTATGCAAAACAGATTTTTCAGAAACCTTTCCAAACTTTCATCTCAAGGATTCCTGAACCAATACTAGGCATGTTTGTACTTATTTTAATGCATTTCTCATGGTGATTCCAAATTTGGTAATGAAATTCAATAATGTTTACATTTTTGAGACATTTTGTGAAATTGTGGATGTCGTTTGCAGACACCTGCCGCGTGGAAAGTGTTAAGTATTAATCTTGCTGGAATCACTGTCTACTAAGATTAATCAGTGTCTAAAGGGATGAGAGCGATCATTCCGCTGACGCTATAGCGATGTAAAAATGTTTATTTTATTCCCTATAAATGTCTCACTTTTGACATAATAGTATCGAAATTTGCTTGCTGTATTTAGTTTGTATGGATTGCTGCTACCATAACAGACTGCTGCAGGTTTCGAATGTCGAGTTACAAAGAACGATGCATAAACACTTGGTTAAAACAAAATTGATAGGGTTATTACTAAAAAGATGATCGGTTCTACTAATCCTCCATCATAGGAGCGAATTGAAAATCAACGTCTTAACAGTACTAAAATAGTGATTTGAATATCAATACTCACGTAAAGTTCCAATGATAAGAGCGATGTGAAGTCCACCACAGCACCGGTATCTCCGCATCGCCACACGTTCCATTGCGTGCATCTCCGGTTTGTCGGCGTAAATTACTCCAACTTTATTGCGGCTTTTCAGCTAGAATCCTTGTGCGGTAATGTATATATATCCACCGTCTTCTATGCATTAGCTATCGAATGACATCTCTACCTAGCATTGACAGTCCAGTCTTTTATTGTATTCCAACCACAATATGTATTCAACATTTTTCTTATCAATTTGATTAACAGCCAGACAGGTGTAATTAAAAATATATTAACGGTTAAGCAAGCGGTCGATAAGAGCGAGTGTGTGCTATTAATCAAAGCTCCCGATCTATAGCCACGTGTTGGTCTGAGATGTTCGGCTGCAAGATTTAGTTTGTCCATACCATGCGTATACGCCACCATCGGGAGTTCTCAGAAAAAAACTTGATATGTTATAGAATATATTATAAAATATCTTCTCAATATAAAGTCCTTGCACTCCATAATATGCCATGGAATACTGACTCAATATCTTATATTCACATATCGCAGTGTAACACACTATCTGTTCATGTTATTTATGTTTGCAACGTGACTTGGTTCATGACCGACATGCTTTCCAGCAACGTAAAGGTTAACACCAGGGGTGTGTGTGAGCCAATAAGTTATAATATAAAGGGCTATTCCAGTTCTAATCCATACACCCCCTATGGAATCCACAACTATTCGACAAGACATAGTAACAACTTCAATCTAACCAAAAATAAGAGAATATTCTCGGATCACTCAGTTCGCACTAGTGGCCCCCATCTTTGGAACTCTCTCGAAAATTCATACAAAATTTCTAATTCGGTAAAACATTTTCGTAATAAATTCAAGCAAAAACTTATTTCAAGTTACGATTAATTGAATTTTTTAGAGCACTATTTCAATTTCACTTTATGGTTATTTGATGATATTCTTTTTGAGCATTGTCCTTTTTCTTGTCCGGTATATATTGTTGGTGTCATATTTAGGTTTTAAATTTGGATGTATTGGTTTTGTGTTTTATTGTCCCAGGGCTTCAAGGAAATGGCACTTTACAGGCCTTTTTGCCCTTCTAGCCGTCTCCTCCATAACAGTTTCGTTTTTCTGTTGTTGTAAATTATCTGATTTTTTTTTACTGATTTTTGATGTAATTTGATGTTATTTGTGATTTTAATGTTATGGTAATAAATGATGAATGAATGAAATGAATGAATGAAAGACGTGACCATTGACACGCACTGTGTGGAATATTAAGGCAATGTCATCCAAGGGGTGTATTGATTTCAATGGAATAGCCTAATACGTACACACTAGTAGGTTGACTGACCATATCCATCTAATGATACCAGTGCAGTGATTGAACGACTTTCACAACAACTAATTAGTTCCGTGTTAGCGTATGTAATGGAATGTGAAATTAAAGACAGCCAATACATTAAAACGTTTTAATTAACACCGTTTAGATATTACGCAGTACATCATTATTGGGAAAAGATTGAACATTATTTGTCCAATCATTTGACGGATTGCTGGGGTCCAATAATGAGCGTAAGGAATGTGCGCATGCGTACAGATTTATATACAAGATGTTATCGTGGAAATCCTATCTTTTCAGCTACTCACTGCTCTCTGTCAAGTAAGACGCACGCAAGAGATTGTGGCCCTCCTTCATGCTCCTGGACCAGGTTGACGGTAAGAAAGTTGACACCACGGAATGGATATGCGAATATGGTTAAATTAAAGAAGTCTGGGGTTAGACTGGGTACCCGCGTCCCTCTATATGGCCGCCATCTTTAAAAATGGCGGACCAAATACAGGGACTGGGAAAGTAGTACGTCCAAAAAGTGTGCGGTTTGTCGTGGAATTCCACGACAAAATACCAGTACCGAGCATGCGCGGCATCAACAGAAATACCACCTGATTGGTCCAATTCAAAGGCAGTGCGTCGAACGATCGTCACGCTGCGCCACGGGGAGGCAAATCGTGCGCCCTATCGCGTCACGCGATGTATAACGCCGCGTGAAACTACCGGCGCTCTGTGGCGTGATGTTGCGTGAATAAGCTCATTTGTTCACGAATTTATCAGCGCACACTTTTAGAACTGTATTTTTTCCAGTCTTCACATTTGAGCACCCTCGCAGGGGCCGTGTGGAAAATCGGGAAGACAGGAGGATCCAGTCTAGTCTGGGGTTGGTGGACGGGAAGGTGAAAATAGAAAGCTTAAACCATATAGGATAGCCTACTAGCTTAAAATGCAAAACGGAATAAAACTGAATATGTGTCGTAAATCTGGTTCAGGAGCATAAAACAGGGCTTGAATCTTTTGCGTGTCAAGTTAGACATACTACACCGTGGGATAATTGGCATAACACATAGCGTCGTTGCGTTAGTGCGTTTTCGATTCGTATAGGTTTCATACGGTAATAATTATGAGCATCACATTTTCGTTTAAATAGATATCTTAATATAAATAATTAATGACAATTAATTATAGCTTTTTTGTTTTGAGGGCATAATTTTTGGTTATTAGATAACACCAAGAGAGCTTGACTAACATATTCATAATAACAACTAAGGTGAACTTCGTTGCTTGTGCTTGATTGACAACTGCATTTTTGAAAATGATGTATTCTCAGAAAAATGCTTCATTAATACTTCATTGTAAATCCTTGTTGGATGATTTGGTGATGCAATGCACACACAAATAAATCTGGTTTATCTTAGAGCTTTTATAAATATCTTGAATATAACTGTCGTGAAGAAAAATGATTTTTAAACATGACCAACCAAGAACAACTCATCTCTCTACAGTCACGCCTCTTTCGTACAGATCCTACATAACTTGGCCGAGAAAAATTGTTCAATGTGACTGATATTGAGACTGAAAAAGCAGTAGGTTTACTGTAGTATTTGTTAGTAACTCGGGGACACTCAGGGTTATAATACATGTTTTCCGCCGGGAAAGCTATCGTTAATATCCCACCAATTTAGCTAATAAGGACTTTCTTGGAACATGTATTGGATACCTAATCAGTTGAAATAACACATTACAATAGTCAACCGCAGGATATCTGATATCTATCACGTCTCTTCCCCATTGTAAGAAATGCGAAATCATTAGCTGATTTACTGAGTAGTTTTATTACACATAGAGCGTGTTTCTGCTGGGGAAGAAACCGCTAATAAACGCAAAGTTTGCCCAGTAGAAACAGGCAGAACCCGGCAATAATCGGTATTTTTGGTAATCCCAAAAACCTTCACAAACCAGGTTTGGAACCGGCAATAATCGGGAATAAACCCAATAGCGGTTTGCGCCGTGAACCGTGTCACGCTGGGTTATACACATTATTGTGAAGCAATCTTTTTCAGGTGCGGTGGCATTGTTTGGTTTTACAAAAGGTCAAATGTCGTGGCCTATCGACTATGATCGATAAAAAATAGCGGTAACCTTCCGCGAGTAGAAACGGGGGTGGGGGGGATTAAAAACTGACCAATTGAAACAATTAGCGTTTATTAACGTTTACTTTTTGCAGTGCCCCAGCAGAAACACGCTCATAGGGAGGAAACCACATGAGTGTAACTTAACGGTAGGAATGCTATATTCAAAAAGAAAAATTTGTCAATCACAGCGTCATGATCCGAGCGCTTGCGATTACTACAAAGTTTTAGCGTGTCTTTGCATGTAGTGCGTTCCAAAACAGTCGCAAAGCGGCGCGGGGTCTTGATGATTAGGGCCGCGATTGGTCAATTACTTATTTGTTTAAAAGTACGTCACATCTTCCGGTTTTATTTCGCCCTTGTCATCGCGAATGACACAGTTATGCACGACACGCACCAGTCGCATGGGACGCTGGGGGAATCGTCAAATATCGACAAATATTTGTTTTAATTATAGTACACAGAGGGGTATTGTAATGCATTTTGGTTATATAACAGGCGTCGTAGATGATAAATTAAAACAGTGTTTAAGTAACGTAAAATTATTGGGATTAAAATTGATCAAAACGATGGTCAATTGATATCGGGCAATTCCGTTTAAAATCCGTACACAGACCATGGGAGACATTATCTTAATCTTCACCACAGAGCGTGCGAATTTCAAATGCGGTAACTTGCATGGGAGACTCCATTTGACATACACTCCCTGTGTATGGACTTCAACTGGAATAATCCATACATTAGCGCACTGATACAATGCATACTAATCACTTAGATTTACACTTGCAGTAGCACTAAGGGAAAGCTATATGATTTATTTAACCGCTTAAGAGTCCCAATCATATGGAGTATGTCGTTTATCTTGTTGAACCTCCTTGTTATAATTAGGAAATTTAGATATAAACCAAAGTTATCTCTAGGATAACTAATGTTCACATCCTATAACTACTCAAAACATATTTTGAGCAATACCAGCATGCTTCACTTTCATCACATAACCATTAATTTCTGTCACCAGTGTACTGGTTTTCATTGACATTTCATTGCAATGAAAAGCTTATAATATCGTTAAACGATTGTCTTTAAGAAAATTCTGCTGCAAGTAGTACACCTAAAGTGACTTCAAATCATCCCTCTCTTGTTTTTCTTAAAGAACCTTTATTTTTTTTAATAACACATTTGAGTAGGGATTCAACTTATTCAAATCTGTGGCCAAGATGCATATCTGTACCGTGTTTTGTGAAGTTGAAAGTCAGATGATCTCCAGCTGTTAATTACTTTATCACATGTTTTGCAATGTTTATTTTAGAGGAAATTCCCGTTGGCACCGGAGTGGTGCAAAGCATGCTGGACTACATAAGAAATATTCTTTGATACCTACTGGCGTTAATCAATTGATGCCATGACTGTCATCTCAATCAGTATAACATCGAAATTAATTTCATTTCACCAGCAACATTTTAACCTGAAACCTTAATCTGAAACCATCCTTACTTGGGTTCTTATTTGCAAGCACAATGTAGTTTTACCGCTTCTGGCAGCTACACCAAAGATACACTGTATTATGTCTAAACATGCACGTATTGCCCATGGGCCACGTGAATTGTGCCACGACCCTTGTAAAGATTGACTGGCCCAGTCATGTATGAAGCTATTATATGCCGGGTGCAAGTGTACTACATCTCACCGCAAGGCAAATAATAGTCTTGTATAGTGTGTCTCGCTAAAGCTACGACTATATCAGTTCACTGTCAGCGTATGGTGAAAATATATACAAATGTTATTATTAATGTTTAGACTTATTTATAAATTAATTAATTCATTCATTCATTCATTCATTCACCTATTCATTCATTCATTCACCTATTCATTCACCTATTTATATGTTTGTTTGTATAGTTATGCATATACATATACATCATTACGGAGCTCATTATTTTGATAACAATGTTTACTGCTGTGTTGTCTTTCGTCCGTTGATTAACATTTATATATGTATTCATTCACCTATTCATTTACATATTTATTCATTTATTTATTCATTTATTCATCGGAAATTTAAGACTAAATAACATTGACGGGTTATTTTTCTTTCTGAATACACTTGAAGCTGAAAGAACAAATCATAAACATACCGTGAGAGAGACACGGATTGCTTACACGAAACTCATATATATATCGTTTTGGGAATTTAGTGGCATTAGATGCCTTGTCGTTACATAGTTGTTTCATGGTAACTTACAAAAAAACCTACGCCACTCTAATCAATATCTTTGATAAGAATTATCGTTTTTCCAAAAAAAATGATTATTATTCCTAAATTATGAGTTGTACTATAATGGGAAGATTAACCCTCCTCTTTTAATATTAAATACTAAAACAAACAAAATACGATTAGATGATTTAGTGATTTTAAATGACGACTTTCAATACTGTTATATTGTTAAAATTGTTTTGATGTTGAATTTGTTATGAATATATATTGAGATTAAAAAAATAAAACACATCCTTTGGTCTATTGTCTATAGGGAAAGAGGGCGACTACAGACTCTTATCTATTCAAACATAACGGCTAGGTCCCTTATTACACCCTGAAGTAGCATTCTTGTTCAAGCTGCCCTTGGTGAAATCTCGAAAGGTATTGTGAACTTGCGTCAGGATCGATCGGCAAAATAAATCAGAAATAGCATTACCTCATTACCGCCAATCTGCATGATCTACTCATTTGGCTCTGAGTTGGCAAACGTAATTGCAGAGCTAAGCCTCGGTTACGACAGATAAAAGTCAATACAACATCATTCTTTAAATACCGGTGTGCGAGGTACCACTCAGTCAACTTGGACACTGCATCAAATATTACATAGCAAAATTTCGATCAATAAAACATGGTTGCAGAATGACGACTCAAACTGTAACGACTGAAATGTACTTGACTACCAAAAAGTATATTTAAGTCGTTTGTTATGACTTGACTGGACTAGTAACACAGTTCTAATACCTTTCATTAGATGTAATGACATGTCATCCTTTTGTTACATTATCCACTTAATCAATCAGCTGTCAAGTTTGATAACCCATCCCCTATTCATCCATCTGTCACTTTGTCCCCCCCCCCCCCCCCCCCCCATTGTGTTACATTATCTATTGTCTCTTTTCCTGCCCATTGTTCTCCTGTCTATATATATGTTGTGTTTGATGTATTCTGTCATTTTACCTTCGATAAAGATTGTGTTTAAATCGAAACGTCAGGTCCTATAATATTTATTACATTTACTTACACAGGCTATTTTTGTAGATAAGCAGTTTGCCATCAGCTTTTACATTATACCTTTCATTAGACATTGACTTGACGTGACTTCAAAGACTTTCTTGAAGCGATTAACTAGAGATTTGATATGATTCTAGGAATATCTGTCTATGACTTGAATAGACTCGTGACTTTTTGACTTTGAAGCAACACTGCCAACATTACCTAAACAAACGGTTCAAATCACCCATGTATCTGTTCAGTGCATATCACTCATAAAATGAAGATTTTTTTCAAATGTAATCGTCGTTAAATATATCGATATTGAAACAGTTTTCACTTCAATTGAACTCAATTTTAAGGGTGCCCGGACCCCTTAACGTTTATTAATTGAAGAACAATTACAGTTGCCATTGGAATCTCTATCATGATGAGGGATTCCCTTCTGGCATCCTTTACAGAGTTCACTTAAGCGATGAATCATATGATGTCACTTAATTAACTACTCGATACAATTCTCAAACTTTGCCGAAAGCGATAGTTGGGTATTGTTTTATAATGTACTTTAGCGGGATGCAGAGTTAGCAGTTGTAGTAATCCACGCAATATGACCTGCAAATTCAAAAATAAATGTTAACATAAATTTGACATTATTTGCTTGTCTATATAACAAATTTGAGAATATAAATAGTCAGTTGTGATGCCCTTTTTTGTACATTATGGAGCATACACAATTGTTGGCTTTGTAGAGTTGAAAATATACATTTATTTTTTGCAGTAAAGAAATGGATCGTCTTCATTTTGTATTGAAAATGACTGCGATTTATAATTTAACCATAGATTTGAAGATTTGATTAGGTAGAATTTATAAATCCCTATTTTTGGTATGTTTGTTTCTTTGGGTGGGTGGGGTTTTTTTTGTCGGGGTGTTTGTTTGTTTTGGTGTTGGGGTGTGTGTGTTTTCGTTGGCGTGTGTGTTGGGTTGTTTGCTAGTTTTTTGTTTTGTTTTCTGTCCTGTTTGTATTTGTTGTTTTGTTCAGTTATTTTAACAGATCTTGAAAATAATTAATCACATTTCACGTGCAATTAAAATAGTTTTTTTATATATATTTATTTGTTAAAAGCTTGAAATAGAATCTGAGAAAGGGAATATGTGTATGAATTTATCTAAGCATTTACCAATTTGTTCATTACAGTAGAAGTTGCTGCGAATATTGACAGTCTAAAGGTTAACCTGTTTGTTCTTTCATGAAACGTTTTCACCCCTCACCTCGATATGGTACACTAGCCTTGTTTGATCATCCTTTGTCGGCACCCGTTTGTAAAAGACATTTTGAGTTGAAATGTTTAGATCAGATCTATGAAAATAGGTCAAACGTGCTCTTCAAGCTTTCTTTTTTTAAATATGTAATAGTGTAACTGTCACAAAATTCATATCTTCCAGGAAAGTAATAATAATATTAGTTTTCTATTTCAAGTTGAAACCCAAATATATCGCCTATCGTCAACTGGTTCAATTTGGTAAATTTTGAATGATCCAATCTCACTTCGACCTAGATAAAGCTGATGACATGGCCATTGTTTTCATTTCCGATACGCGGGTCGAATGAAAATGGTAGATTTGCAAACATTGCTTATTCGAATGTCATTGTCAATGAAATCCTAATTACAACACAATGTAACGACAATACAGCGCCTCGTCATCCAAGAATATGAAAATAAAGCTCTACTTGTGAGATAGGCTTTTACGACGGGTATTCATTATATAATTTAAAAGTTTAACGGGTTCGCCGTCGGACGAGTTTTAATCTGTCAAGCTTTCGTCAGGATTAGCTCTGACTTCTTCAGGACCAAATTATTATAATATTGAACAAAACATAGAGATTGCCACTTCTCTTGTTATCATTATTTGGGCTGCCCCTTGCCCGATGATTTGAGAGTAGGTGCCTTTTCCTACTTGTGAAAGAATTGGTGGCTCTGAAAAGAGCCGTTCAGATGGATTGCCGCTTCCACTGAACACGTAGGTTGCCCTTTCCTACTTGTGAAAGAATCGGTGGCTCTAAAAAGAGCCGTTCAGATGGATTGCCGCTTCCACTGAACACGTAGGTTGCCACTGACATTGTAACTCATCTACCAACAGCAATAGCAATGATTATTTTGGCATTCCTTTTAATTCTGGTACAAATCAGTAACATAATGCACAAATGTGATGCATAAATATTTCTGCGCAATTTTCATTGGTGTGCAGTGTTCTTCTTGAGAAAGTCTTAGTAGAAGAGCATGTAGAAAAGTTGTGGTGGTAGAGCACCAGTCATATAAATAGTGCATTTAATACAATACGGTAGAGAGGGCATTTAAAACATTCATAGATTATAGACTTGTAAATCTCCGTCAATGTTGTCATAAGCATGATAACAAGAAGAATGTCCATGGTAGTCTATTCAAGTGTTTACTCGTACGTGACTCTAAATGTACTATGTAGATTACCACATACAGTCATCAAAAAAGTAACTATACAGGTAATAAATGTGCTTTTAATTCTAAAAATATATATCCTACCTAGAAATATCAAATAATAAAGTTGTTGAGAAATTTATCTTCTTTAATATGAGATATTGCCCGCTAGGATCGGTTAAATATTTAAGAAGCGACAATCCAAAATGTAAGGTAAAGTCACAATTTCAAATTCACATTTTACATTTCAACACGGAGAGAGAATGACAGGTAGCATGTGTGTGGCGTATTGATCCATCGGAACAATCCGGTCGACTGTCTAACATGCGCATGCATCCCCCAATTTGCACTACCGGTAATCGATAAGGTACCCGTAGATTGGTCCGCGTGTTGAAAATAAAAATGTGAAAATGAAAATCGGACCTCTCCTTACATTTTTGAGTGCCACTTCCTCAATGATCACCCGATTCTAGCGTACAATATCTCATATTAAAGAAGACTAATTTTCCAACAACTTTATTATTTAATACTTTTAGGTAGGATATATATATTAAGAGTTAGCATCCCATTTATTACCTGTATAGTTACTTTTTTTGATGACTGTACTACAAAACGGGTTGACTTCCTATGGTCATACTTTCCTTAATAATTGATGGGTGTTTATCATCTTTTGAAGATTTTATCTTTGTTGGTAATGAAAATCCTAATTTTAACAAGGATTTAATCCATCCTGAACAAGAGTACTGTAGGTACATGAGAATACGCCACCAATCGGAGACTATAACAGAGTTTGCACAGACGGGAGATGCCCTCAATAATTACTTATACGAAGCCACCTCACCCCAATCTCTCAATTCCCAACAGTAAAACAAACAAAGAACCGTCGTGAATAGTCATGAATATCTCTCATTTTCAAAACAAATAGGTATGGTCACGAATAGTAATTGCAAAACTCCTAACATTTCATTTCCACATCCCTAACACACTGTGGAAATTTAAAACCCACTTCCAAATTATTTTTTTATTCACTCACCTCCGTCAACGATTGTGACAATGATATCACATAATCCGTCTGGAAAATATATAAGTCCATTTCTTTAAAACATTTGGGGTAAATTGACCCCTTTTCAGCAGGAGTTACGTGGGGGTCAACCGAGGTTCAACATCGCTAATATTAATGTCAACCTCATGATATTTGTCATGATTATAGCTCCGAATCATAGCTACAAATAATTATGTAGTAAATGATAATTGATATCTGTTTTACTTTTGTTATGACGCAGTCAAAGCCAGAGAGAGATTTTGGACAACGGACACAGAAATTTACCTTAAAATTATACACATGTTTTCGGGTGTTTTTTCGTATTGTATGGTTAGATATAAGAGCACGATTTAAATACTGAAAATGAAAATGAATGAATGATATATCAACACATGTATTATCGTGTATAGATAAGATTGCAAACAATATTAACTCTTGCAAATAGTGTACTATCAACTCAAATATATTGCTATGCCTTTGGCATACCAGAATACTGCCATCAGTCAAATTTTCGTTGTTACCACATAAACCACAATGATGCCTCGAATGTTAAATCTTTACCATAATATTCAATTTATGAGTTTTACTTATGAGCAACCTTCAGAATAGTCAATCAAGTAGTCAATGATAGAAAAGTATCGCTTTGACAGACTTTACATCCCTCCATTTGGTTCGATATATTGAAGATTGCTTAGATATCATGAAAGTCAAATATGACTTTTACAGGGTTCTCTAGGGGAGGGGTAAGCTGAATGGTTGTCGTCCTGACCTGGATCTGGCTAATCAGCGGGCATATTTTATTCAAACCAATCTGTCAACTTTATTGTTTACAGTATGTTTAAGAGATATCTGACATTTAGGACGGTTATAATTGACTAATAGGCATGTTTTGCCTCTTACAATAGGCCAATCAATTGAAAAGCTATTCGGCGATATTTCATCCGTTTCCGTCACACTAAATCGAGGTTTGGTTCTCACTGCATGTCCGGAAAAGTACAACCAGGATTTGTAGCTGAGGTTCCAAGCTACAATCGTGTGATATTTGATAAGACTGGCTCATATAATAATAAAGTTATGAGGTAGGAGGTAGAACTTATTGAATGACCCTCGTATATCAAATTATTCATAAGGTGATAAGGATCACAACAAATATATTGAAAATTATATTTTGTTGAACAAATCCAAGATGTGTACTCAGTTGTGGCTTGATCCACTTCTTCTTCCCGCGAGAGATGCTTTTCTCGTTCTCAGGATGCACAATTGTGATGAGTGGATCAAACATGTGACTCGGAGAATAAATGCCCTAGTCGCGGTTGATTATGTTAGGTCCCTGTCGTCGATTCCAAATTGCTTCTGTATCCATCTTTTCTGCTTGTCTGTGTCTTTGTCGAGGATTTTTGCCCCTTTCAAGTTGATGGTGTGATTTTCCCGTGCGATGGGATCTGACAATTCTGATTTGTATTTGATCCACTCATCACAACTTTGCATCCTGAGAACAAGAAAAGCATCCCTCGCGGGGAAAAGAAGTGGATCAAGCCATTACTGAGGAAGTCAACCGAACTGGTTGACGAAACCGTATAAATGTGAGTACACATCTTGGATTTGTTCAACAAAATATCATTTTCAATTTATATCTACAATCCTGATGAACTTATTCAAAAATATATAGTTTGCTATATGTAGGATGTATGGATAAGGAAATATAAGGGAAAGGTCACCCAAAGGTCAAGTGGGATAATATTTTCAGCAACGTCCGATTTACATAAATGATGCATCAAATTGTTCGGGAAACCATGGGCATTCCAAAATACAGGCTCTCCCAAAATGATTAGTACCCATCGATTCCCAAAGTTCAATACATTTTTGCAATGAGATTAGATCCGTTGTTTTTCTATCGTAGTTGCTATACTGTACCCTTTCAATTAAATTTTAGATCATGAATATCGAACTTATTTTAATGAAGTTACACTCCATTGTGTAAGACATGGTGATTTCACCTTTTGGCAAAGTGCAAAAAAATGTGTTTTTAAACAGCTTGTTCAAAGAAACTAATACGTTCTGTTAATCTCTTGTCTGCTAAAATCTTTGGTTCCTTTCTATTTTAAACTGCTGTTGTATATATTATATTGGTGTTCAAACAATTAATACTTAACATCATTAATACTTAACTACCTTAACATCCTTCAAGACTGCCACCATCTCCTGTAGCCAGTTCCATTTGTTTCATCCGTCTGGTCCCTTTTTGTTTTTCCCTTTCATTTGTCTTGTTCCCCTTTTGGGATTTTTTGTCTGTCCCTTTTTATTTATTTTTGATGTTCTGGCATCCCTTTAATTTAGTGCTTGTCGCTATTGGGTTTATCCTGGCTCTTCAGCCTATTTTTATAAATAAATAAATACTTCTTCATTTTGATTTAATTTGAAGAGTAAAAATGGATCGCCATGCATGAGCGTTCCCTAGTTTTGTTTCTATAATGAGCTTGTTTTGAGGTTAAACTTGAGGGACATTTAAACAAGTAAAGACGTAGTCATGGGTAATTAGCAGTGGCTTAGACTTCTTTTTCTTATTGCGGATGCAATTTTCTACAAACTTGGTAAAAATGATATAGCCCCTTACTGCTTAACTTCATGATATCCATTCTCCAATGTGAAAATGAAATATAAGCCACTGGTGCTTCACCAAATACCACTTCATTTAGAAGTCCCTAAACACTTCTTAAATAAAACAATGCAAGGGGTCACTCAAGTGTGTCAAATTCTTTTACCCGTTAAATTGAATTAAGGAGAAGAATTATTAATGATTTGAACACCAACAGTTACAACAGAAAGACACACAAGATTATATTGAGTAGACAAGAGATTATGAGAATGCACAAGTTTCTTTCAAACAAGCTGAACTAGCACACACATTTATTAGCACTTTGCCAACAAGGTGAAATCACCATGTTTTACATAATGGAGTGTATCTTGCGTTTGATAAATCCGATATTCATGATCTTAAATTCTAATGATTATGGAAAAACAATGGACCTAATCCCATCGATTTTGATGATGACAACAATTATAGAACTTTGGGAATCGAGGCGGTACTAATCATTTTGGGACAGCCTATATATATTTTTAAACAATTTCAACGGTCACTTTTAAAATAATTATATTTGTTTCGATCTGGTTCATGATTATCGTGGAAGATGTACTCAAGTCCAAAAAAGACATTATTGATTTCAAGAAAACAATAATTGCCACAACATTGTAATTTTGCCAACAATTATTCTCTTTTGGTCAGGGCTACTTCTACCAAATAATACTTTGATACTACAACGTGAAATTTCAAAATCTTTAAACGCTTATTTCTCGAAACTAGTATTCTTAGACTTAAGTCCATATTCCACTACAGTTTTCAAATGTACATCAAAACCTCGCTATATTGTCGACTTACCAATATATTTATCTCAACATCTGGGTGTCATCTTCGTTTATTTAATTATGAAAAGGCTCATAATCAAGGTTCTGTTGTGTGGACAATTTTCAAGTGAATATTTGCTTCTGTCGTGAAATCCACCAGCGAAACTGGCAAATTATTATTTCCCGGGAAGTGTGATTCCGGAAAATGTCTCATGTATTTCACAGTCTCCCAAATGTGTCTGTTTATTCAAGACGAGCAGTCACAACGTAGCATTTGGAAATCGGTTTCCATAATACTTAAAGGTTTCCATAATTTGTTAGAAAAACAAGAATGACTTTATTTCATGTTTGTATTGCGTGACCTGTCTCCCACTATGATGAGACTCGATAGAACGTGATTTGGTTGTGCAAAAGTAAACGTCAACGGCCCGTGTAATGTGCTTACTTACTTTGACGTCTGCCGTTCTGTGAAAATAATGCAAGCGTATAAGAAGAGAATAAATGTGGAGCGTATGGCGGACATTATAGGAATATGAAGAAACGGTCGACTTTGGTCAAATAATATACCGTAAGTAGAATGTGTACATATGCCTCGAAATTGTTATAGCTTACGAATTTTGCAGTGCTAAATGTTAAGAAGAAAAAATACATCGGTACATATGTTACACAAATATAAGGTAAGCCAAGTAAAGCCCTAATACATGTATCCTATAAGAAGACTAACAAAAACACTGTTCTACGGGCCCGACCCACCCTTTTTCGAAAATGTTTGGAGATGTTTGATTTTGTTTGTCAAAATATTTAAAATATCTCAAAGCTGATTTTTTATTTCATGAATTGTTGAATTTTACCATCAATTTCACGAGATTTTTGAAAAAACGAAAGCAAAAACGGCCGACCGACCCTACCTATGAAGTCCATTGCCTCGCCTAAGTGAAAAAGTGATATAAGATTCATAAAATAAAAACCTGGAGGAGAATGAATGGACATCCTTACGAAAACTTGTGAGTGCAACCGTAGATGAAATTGGAGAATCATTCCAGGGGATTGAACTGTAACGTATTGATGCTAGGGGTGACTTACCTCCTCAAGTACACACACGCTCCTCCCGAAGATGGAGTGCTGCAAACTTATGAATACGTCAATCTTAGATATGCAATAATAGTTGTACGCACACTTATTTTTTAATATTGCAGAATCCAACAGAAGCTAGGTTTAGTGCTAAAGCCGTACATATTCCAAGCTATTAGCAGTAGATAGACAACGCCTCAATACAAGGAGGTATTTTAATGCCCGAAGTAGAATCCGTGATCTGGAGATTTGTACGCTTCTTCTATATTTTTCTGTGATCTTAAGATGTCTTTTTAAATTTCAGTGTGATGGATTGACCAAATCAGAGCAGGGCTCGAGAGCTTAGAAATAATACTCGTGCATTGAATCTTTGGGGTTGGTGGTGAAAGGGATGCATCGCACAACCATATAAATAATAATGACACTACTGAATAAAGCGTAATAGCACTATCTGAGCACAGTGTGCACCAAAAGGAGAAATCATAGTTTGCAAACAATGCACTAGTTAACTGTGTAAAATTGTGACGAACCTGGATTCTATGGGCAGTACTCTCGTTAAACACTGTTTTAGCTTAAAACGTGTGTAACTAAACTCGTGTATAACTAAAACGCGAGTTTATCTTTTAAACTACGTGTTTAACTAAACACGGTTTTAAACTCTGCGCATCTCGTCCCCAGGGTGGTTTTGCGTAACAGATTTTTATTTTTGTTGTGGCCCTAATGGGTTACAATAGATAACACCGTGCACGGTTGAGTAATCATTCAAAGCATACAGTTTGTGTATTTGTTTACTTTACGCGCCTTAAACTACCCCCATATCCATGTTAAAAGTAAATTCCTTGTCAATGAGTTAGACAGGTGTTTAAATTAAACCAATGTACGAGAATTGCGTTTAGTTCAACGATGTGTCTAAACTCGAAGATAGACGCTTGTATTGAAAATGTGAATTTTGAAAAGTGACACATTTTCTTTAAATGGTGCTAATCATGGTTTATCCTTGTTGTTAGTTGGCATTATTTGATATCAGATTGTGCCAAAAAGATTAATCCAAATGTCTATTTAGCCTGTTTGGTCAACAACAACAAAAATCGAAAGTCACTCTAAAGGACATAAACAAAGTGTATGACTTTCTTTTGTTGAGCACTTTATCATAAATTCATTCTCGGAACACTCATCTGTTTTCAAACACAAATTGTGTAATCATACATGATTATCGTCGACCGCAATAGTTCTCCGATTACGTGTTTTTTTCTTCTTATTGTAAGGAATGTGAATCACGGATGGATTGCTATAACACAACATGGGTGTAACTTAAAGAATAGGAATGTTTTCATATCAAACATTTATCGTAATGCTAACGAGATTGGTTAAAAAAGGGAAATTGTTATTAAAAAAAAAGTTATATTATTTACCATGGGATACTAGTCTAGAAAATTATTTATGATTAATGTACCCACTAAAGTGACTTAAAAATCATGCATCTGATATTTAGCTTTGAAAACGTTTAGCCATGGACATCTTATACCTGCTTGCGTTAATCATTAGCAGATGGAACTGTAAACTAGTTCCTTATGATACCGAAATGAATTTCATTTTACCAGCAACGCCTTTTTTCCTTAAACCTTATTCTGAAACCGTTCTTACTTGTGTTCCGATTTCGGGTACATTGTAGGTTTACCGCTTCCAGCATTCACACTGAAGACATGGGATACACTGTCTGTGGAAGCATCTGCTGCCTATGGGATACATGGATCGTGTCACGATCCTGGCACAGATTGACTGGCACAAACAGTCGATGTATTAAACTGTTATATGTGACGCAATCAAGAGGAATGAGTCGGATGTCGGGGAATCCCAAATTGAGATATGGCCAATTCAAAATGGCGGCTTACACAAGTTTTGATGGAAATTCATGTATACAATTTGACATAACTTTGGAACAAAACGTCGTATCGACATGGGGTTTTCAGTTTCTGAAAGCTCTAGGTGTCTTCCTGAAAACTGTGTTAAAAACTTATTTTCGACCAGGGTCGACATCCAGGGTCGACACTCATTCCTCTTGATCGCGTCACATATGACTGGCACAAACAATCGATGTATTAAACTGTTATATGACGAATGAAAGTGAACTTCATCTCACTGCTAGGCATCTACCAATACAATAAATCCCGCTATTGTTGCGACCATTCAAAATAAATTTCACTTTTTCACGACCGAGTTCAACATAGTTGGTGTGTTCTTGGAGGAAAACACTAAGCGAGTTTTTATTAAATGTGTTTTTATTATACTAACCCTCGTCTACCCAGGCTATGTTTATCACAGAACTCAACAGGGGTCGTTTCACCCCTATATTCTTAGTTATAAAACGTTCTATGTCACTGAATACAAAACAAATTCATTGCCATACCAATACCCGACTATATTCAACGCCAAACCGTCAGTAGTACAAGACAGTATCATCCGGCAAAGTTCCGAATCATGAAAGCCAACAAGAATGTATATAAGAATAGTTTTTTCCCACGTACCGTATCAGATTGGAATGACCTCCACCCAAATGTTATAAATGCAGTCAGTACCGAGGGATTCAAAACAGCTGTTTCAAGTGCAGTTTAGGGTTTTATTCTCCATCTTTTGTGTCAGTTTTTGTTCTTGATTATGTGTTAACTTAACTTGTGCCATTACATTGTTTCTCAATTAGATATTGCTTATGGCAACATTATTGAGTATATAATAGATGTAGATGTAGATGTGTTGGGAAATTAATTATTTATTCATTCATTTTAATTCACCTTTATCTTTATTACTCAAATCTTGGTATATTCTTATTGTATTATATTGCTTAAGATTTTGGTAACCAAAACACAACACAACAAAACACAGACACATTAAACAATTCCGTAACCGAGTGTGAAACGTTGTTTGCTTATGTTAGAGAAGGAAACAGTTCTCATCGATTAGGAATCTATTGAAATATGATTATCTGGAATGGAAAAACAAAAGACAATGTTAAAGGTGGGTGACATGATTTGAAACTTTCCACGCTGCAGTCGTCTGCAGACGACATTCCAAAATTTCACAAAATGTTTCAAAAATGTCACCATTGTTAAATGTCATCACCATATTTGGAATCAATATGTTAAATGCATTAAAATAAGTAAAAACATGCTAAGTATTGATAAAGTAATCCTTTGTATAGACCTTGACAGTTTTGAAAGGTTCCTGAAAAATCTGTTTTGTATTTGGTAAAAACTATAGCCGCGTGGAAAGTGTTAAGGTTGGTGACATGACATACTCCCATCATCGGGCATTATCGGCGCATGTTGAAACTGTGTCAACTTGTATTAGTTAACGTCGAGAATAGAACATGTATTCGTTTTTATCAGACAATCAGACAATTACAATGAATCGCATCCTATAAATTGGAAAACAAAGTGTCTCGGAATGGCTATGGCACCTTCACTTGATCAAATCTAATGTTGTTTTTATGGGTTTCTCGATAACTCGAAAAGAGAGTCCAGATTGAGATTCACATAATGAGTTGCAATGCTACGCACATCAAGAAAAACGTTGTATCTGGTAGTGAATGATGTACGGGGTTCTATTAATAAATAATAACTGGAGGGATTGCAATTATTGGATGATTGCAGGGATGAAAAAGTCATTTTCATACACCAGTGATGACCCATAAAAGTTTAAAGTAAAACGTGTTTAATATGAATTTATTACATGAAGACACCTTTTAAGGAGTGCTCCAGGCTATACTTAGAAACTGATCAGTACAAGGAAGTACACACAAAGAACACTGTGCATAGCATAGTCGACAGGAAGTTCATTGTCAGCGCATTACGTTCCAGTTACCTGTATAGTTTGAGCCCAAGTTGAAGATATTTTCTGACAGGTTGAACTGGCCCTGACGCTAGTATTTACGTATGAACATGGTGTGAATGATCAGAACACCCTGGACCAACTGTCTGGACGACCCCAAAAGGCAGTTAACACTCCGGCGATGTGCCTTGCCATATGTGTCGACCTTTAGCCCCATTGGGCTAATTTTGAAACTAACATCTGCTCTTTATCGTAACTTCTCTCGGAATTTGAACTTTTTATTTGACAAAATCTGTAATAGCACTAATTTTTTAGACAAATTGAAATTCGAACATTAAATTTCTTAACACAAGAACTTTGAAAAGTTGCGTGTTGGGCTCTAAGTTACACACAAGAATTGGTAAATCCAACACCATTGACCGCGTGCTGGGCGACCTTGAGGATGGCCAAGGCAGTTTACAATCTTGCCACATGACTTGATGACTTTCAGCCACATTTGGGCTAGTTTTATTGTGATTTTTTTTTTACAAAATCTGAAATAGCTCTAGTTTCTATGACAAATTGAAGTTAAAAGATTGAATTTCTTAACACAACAACTTTCAAAAGTAAGAATTTGGGCTTCTAGTTCCACCCAGGTAATTATCCAATTTTAATTGAATCTAACTAAAGGAGTGTATGGGTAAAATGTTAACATTTTCTTTTAGTTACTTTTATCTAACTTTGTTAATATACAATGGATTTCACTTGTTCGACCAGAAAAGCAATATGAACATTGACACATTATTTCCATCATTGCCACTTTTATCCCAAAAAAAAACCAAAATAAAAAGTCCCATAGACAACACTTGAATAAAGTACGCCGGCCGAAACAGATCTTCCCAAGCGCTTGGAGCCTTGAGCCATGCTTGGGATAGCAGTGGAAATAGTAGCAAGTGCGATGGCAAGACACAGGTGGTGTGAATTAAATCAGATAAATGGTGTAGGAGGGGATGATTTATTGCACTCAATAAAGGTTGTTTTCGGGCGTTAGGATTGTCTGACAGTTTTGAGGGGTTGGAATCGTAATGTCATGCCCAACATTGCGCGTAAAAGTAGCAGTAAACTAATTCATAATGCCAATTTGGCCCATCAGAGCTTTTTATTGAGTCACCAGCTTGATTTCTAATCACTTAGTTCAAAAACCTTGTTAATGCCTGTTAATCTAGTATTCACATTTATTCTTTATATACAATACACACTGATCTATAGTTTAACCAGTTCCAAATTGGCGAACATTTAGAGGCTAATATTTATCCGTGGGCCCAAATGGAATACCTACTTGTCCACCGCTCGCTGATACATGCTAGAGCACGCACACTTTCACTTATAGAAATGCGCAACGATATGGATTCCTTTTGCGCACAGACAGATACAAGCCTCACAATTCTCGCTAATTTGAAACTGATTTGTATATAGTAGATTCCCTAAGAGAATACATAATTGCCACCGTTCCAGTTGACCTAGAAATTCAAGATACATTGTAGATGCAGGGGTAGGACTATGTTGCATTCCCCTTAACCCTGCGACAATTCTCAATAGCTATGGCAAGGGGTAGCGGTGTTGAGTTTTGGACCTCAAGGTATGTTCAAAAAATAATCAACAAAATTGCTTCCCCGACTTGTATAGGCATTGTGAGGAATCATTTCGTTCCCGCGCACCAAAATTATATTATGTTTTACGGTTAATCAATAGTATACAGTTCCCACAAGTGCTAAGCCTGACAAACCCCAATTGGAATACCATTGTCCTGACAAATAGAATAACGGAATACAATATCGTTGAGATGTGTTGTAAATCACTTGCGATATAACTATGTGAATGAATTATGTACGTATAACACCGAGACAAGTGCACATATTTCTATAATTATTATCTGGAAATATTTGCATTAGTCTTGGTTCAATTTTCATTGGTGTGCTTGTGTATATGGTGATGTAAAATATAATGTTTGCGACTAGCGTAAAGTCATACGTACAATTCACTTATACGTATGATTTGTGCGGACTAGTTTGGCCGCGCGGGCTAACCAAATCTTTACGCTTTGTGTATTATGGCATCCGTAAAAGCAAAGCTAGTTTGAAACGATACGAAGCATAATAAACAGGAGCGAATACATTACTTAACAAAAGAAACAGTATACTCACTACCATATTGCCCATAGCCCATCCCAATTTGTTTTAAATATATGTAGGAACACACGCGTAATATACACTCAACACCATACGCAACTGACCAGGTAAAAAATGCGCTAAAACTATAACTCCTACATAAACATATTATATAATAAAGTTGTTTGGAAATTTCTCTTCTTTAATTTGAAATATTGGGCGCTAGGAATGGCTGATTATTGAGCAAGTTACAAATGTAAGGTCAAGTCTGATTTTCATTTTCTTTTTGACCACAGGGAGAGTATAACATGTAATGCGTTCGTGCCGTATTGATCAACCGTAACAATGCGGCCGTCTATTCAACAACCTGGGCATCGACAGGTGAATAAGTACTACCACTACCACCACACTACAAGTAATCAATAATTTGCCGGTTTGAGTTTGCGTGTAGAAAATGCGAAAATGAAGATCGTACTTGACATTACTTTTGGATTGTAACTTCCTCAATAATCAACCATTCTTAGCGTGCAATGTCTCAAATTAAACTCGAAAAATGTCTAAACAACTTTATCTCAACAACTATAATTTAATATGTTCATGTAACAATCATATTCTTAGAGTTATCAACACATTTATTACCTGGTCAGTTACTTATTGTGTTAACTGTTAATTAAATGCTACTAACTGTCACTTTACGTACACTACGTCAGAAAACCTACACTGTAACACCGACAGTCCAAGAATGTCTACTATATGTTGCGCTCCGCGGCCGCATATCATCATTGGAATATAATTCAAAGTGAGTGAATCGGATACGTTGTTTGAACATGTTGAAAGTAATTGATGTAGCCACTGCCACGGGACGCCTTGCTGGTATTTGCTTTGAGTGAGTTTCATTCAATAATTCCACACGTACAATATGAAATTAGTCATGTTTGTTCCATTCTCGCTGTAACTCTTGAAAATATAATTTGCTGTTTACAAGTGGATAATCAAACTTAGTGGATGGTGTTATTGTCCGTTAATGACTTCCTAGCCGACGAAGAAACTCGCTGTTCTATTGACAGTGATCGAACCGTCTGTGTAGTTGGTAGGTCTGCCTGGTGTTCTTTTAATGTGAATTTCAAAATACAACAATGTATTTAAGATTATTTTGTTCAAAAACTTATATTTCAATATGAAAAACAGTATCAAAAATCACTGTATAAAAAATGCGTCTTTTCTGCCCTTAGAACCTTTCCTTATCCATGGCCTTATAGATGAAAGTGTAAATGCATTGAAACCGTGATATAATTCGTTGTATCAATATTGGTGATGCTAACAGCCTTCCCTAGTCAAAATGTGTCGGTCAACAGTATGCTAGCAAGAACCGTTGGGACACCAATAACGGGTAGCGCTAAAAGGTACTTGAAATCTAGGTTTGGGACTAGCTATCCATACCGTGTCTCCTTCGTGACTATTACATTTCAATTCCCCCGAAACTTTTATTGGTTATGCTCGGTTTGCATGAGAGACATTTTGCAATATTCCTACTAAAATGTCCTCGGGGATTCACAATATGGTTGTGCTTTTAAGGTTTGGACGACAGAGGTGTGTTCAGATTTCTGAATTTACTTATTTTCTGTGTCAAGTATTGCGTGTCGGGAAGATATTATGAACTTATAAAAAAAGAAATGAACAGACGTGCAGGGAATCAACATTGTCTACAACGACTAGCCTAGACTCACATCACAACCTAATTCTACAAGTGTTGACTCAAATGTCAACTATTTAGAGTCACTCAGGTAAACGATTTGAGTAAAACCCATTGTTATGTTTTAGTGTGGGTATCTGACGGTTTCCGATCTTCCCTGTTGAACTAGTCAACTATTGTATTAGACACTGATCTTAAGAAAGAGACTCGAAATATCTTTCTCAATCATATAAGAATCACAATGGGTTTTTTTCCTCGATATGATCGTAGGCTCCTGCATGTAATAAATTCATACTAAACGCCTTTTACTTTGCACTTTTATGGGTCATTCTTGTGAGACGAGTGGAATGAGTTGCACCGGCAGCACGAGAACACTTTCACTTCAGCTGACTCAAGCAATGACTCGGTCCACTGTGGCATCTACCTCGTTTGATTAATTACTCAGCCCGTTATGACACGTACTGGTGTGAACTGACTCTGGCCATAACTCGGCCAGCGCTCTTATAAAATAGGAAAACACGCGTTTATGGACGAACACGCACCCTTCGTACTAAGTTAAGGAAGGTTATCTAAAGAAAGTCCAAAATGGTTCCTATCCCAATAAAATCCTTAACACTCCGAGTGAGGGATCAGGTATAAGCTTATCAGGTTGAAGGAAATGGATGGAAAGGTGAAGGATAAACCGGCTCTGACGGCAGCGGGATTCCCACCCTGATCAACAAGCATGGGAGTCGATACATAATCCACTGGGCCAGGGGTCGAGCAATACAACCTGTCTATGTGTATAACGCTTACATATTATATAAAAGTAACACTTCTCTTCAAAACACAATTATTTGTTTGTTCACGAATAAACTCACGGTTTCGGTACATGGACAATGGCACTCCAGAATTCGGTCAAACAGTATACTTGGAAGTCTTGATATATTTAGGAAAACAAATATAACTTTGTTGGTATTGCGTGGCATCTGTCCCACTACGAAGGGAGACTGTAGCACGTGGATTCGTGAAAGTGAAAATTTTTGGAAATCTTATGGCGTAGAGTTAATCAGAACATTGTACAGAATAAACCAAAATCTAAATTTGAATAGGTACAACACGTAGCACCAGATATCCGTTGACCCATTCCAAATACCACATGTCATAACTATTTAAACTAAATCATATCATCATAAAAACGTTGTATTAAGAAGTAAAATTGTCGATGTTTTTCGGTTACTTTAAACCATTTATAATTTGTATGTAAGTCAGTAACTGGACACTTCTGGACGTTAGTATAGGGTCAATATACAATGCTTCGGTCTAAAGGATCAACAGCTATTGATTGATTTAATCTTGACATCACCATTTCGCCCAATATAATGAAATACAGGTAGTGAGCTTTGAACAATTGACATTTTTAAACGCCTGTACAAGACTTTTTTTAACGCGTGTGCAATACATTAATAGTTTGATATAATGTAATGCACAGTTGTTTTTGGTATTATTCTATCCAGCAACCAATATTGACGACTAAGTCCGCGATATGAATACCAAATACATTAATTACATATGCCCTTGGCGATACTAATGTAATGCCTCCGAACGATGAAGTACTTCTATTTCCCAAGAGTTTCAACTGTGTCTCCGCGTTGGATTTCTCAATTCGCGTATTGTTAGATTCGATATGCATTGTGTTATACCATCAGAAGTCAAGAAATATGCAGACGTTTTTTCTGATTCGTGCATTGCATTAGCTCTCAAAAAAGGTTACGAAATGAAAATGAGGAAATGAACATTCCATATAATAATAATAATAATAATAATAATAATAATAATAAAAATGGATTTACTATAGCGCCCAACGCAAGGAGCCTCTGGGCGCTTCACAAAACTAAGTACAAAAAGAAAACAACATAATCAACCTAAATCCATAAAAATAGTATAAATAATTGCACATTATACAAGCAGGGAAAACACAACAATTGGTGCGCCACGTTTCTCCTTGCATAGTTGCAAATCGATGATTCAAGAGATGCAGACAGAAAAGAGATGTCTACACGTCAAGAACCAGAATCGCAAAATGAGACGTGGGCTACATAAAAGAACATTATGATACATCAAAACAACATTTAATAAAAACAAGAAAAGGTATTAAGCACCAATCAAATAGGTAGTCTAATTAATGTACATATACAAGCAACAAGGAGATAAAAACTCATTATATTACACACTTAAAAACTACATGAGATAAAAATGTTTGTGAAGAAAAAATGCAACCAGCACAAAACGAAATATATTTAACTCAGGAGAGGAGAGGTTGCAAGCACGTACACTCTCAACGTTGAGCTACATGTACAGCACCCCGTTCCCTTGGTAGAATGTGGGCTGGTTATATTTTTAAAAAATTATAAAAAACACAAATGTACACATTAACAGAAGATGCAAAAGTGACCGGCAAATACATGAGGTCCTTGGCAAAACATACTAATACGTCCATGAAGGGAAGAACACTTGTATCCCGAGAGTGTATCGTTATATCCTCGACTGTGTTAGTTTTATAGTATTCATTTTGTATTTGGTTGTCATCAGAATGATGATGTCATATGGTCTTGTTGCCCTATGATTAAACGGATTAAAATGGAAGAAACTAAACACCAATATGGTAACTGACACGCAAATTCTTATATTATGTTTAGATATTATAAAAACCCTCAAGAAAGTCGGACATTGTTTGTTCACTCGCCTACCATTTGTGTATTTCAATATAATGTTCATAGTATGTGTTGCACATCAATAGAACACATTGGGCAGTATTCTCGTACTAAACACGGTTTTAGCTTAAAACCATGTTTAACTAAACGCGTGTTTAACTTTAACGTGAGTTTATCTTGTAAACGACGTGTTTAACAAAACACGATTTAAACTCTGCAGATATCGTTCCCAGAGTGGTCCTGCGTTGATTGTATACAGGTATTTATTTCATTGTGGCCCTAATGGGTTACAATAGATATCGACCGAATACCTTAAATACACGCTACTTTTAAAAACTACACGAGCCGCACGTCAGCTTGCACCGGGCACGGTTGAGTGATCATTCAAGGCATACAGTTGGTGCGCGAGTCTAGTTAAAAGCGCATTAAACTACCCCCCCCCCCCCCATACCCATATTTAAAGTAAGACACATTTCGGCGAGTTATACGCGTGTGTAGGTAAAACAAATGTACGAGAATCGCGTTTAGTTAAACGCTGTGTCTAAAGTCAAAGTTAGACGCGTGTTTAGCTTAAAACCGTGTTCAACTACGTACAAGAATACGGGCCTGAGTGTTCATCTTTTTAATTATACCAAATGAGTAGCAATCACTTGTTTCAGTGCTCAATCACTTGTTTGAAAATCTTGGATTTGTAGGATATGTGATGTCACAACACACCATTCTTGTTTCAAATTACAGTAATGATGTCACGGGTGTAGATGGACGAATAGTAACATTTCTCGCTGGTTTTTTTAAACAACTATTATGTGTATCCAATCTCAAGTACATTATAAAACTTATCAGCAGCAGATTATAAACTTTGCTCTTAGTTGTCTGTGACATAAAGATACAAGTAAGGAGAGCAAAACTTTACTTCCTCCCAAGAAACCACAATGGCATACCATTTACTATATGTTTAAATAAAAGATGCTTTCCAATCGTGGTTTCCAAGTATTAGGACTAACAAAAATACCAGAACATATTACATCTTAATGATGTGGATTTTGGACAGGATGGAAAGAAAACAACATGTCAACGTTTTGATTAATGAACGTCACTGCGCAGTCAAGATGTTCTCCTCGATAGTTTAATAGTACGCCCACTACTATGTGGGTGATGTAATTGTACTCCCATACTTTAATTGGATGAAAGTTGAGTCATGGACCCGCTCCAGTAAATAATCCAGGTCCGTAATTGGTTAGAAAGTTTTTATCACTGCAAGTTATTACCTGTAGGCTTTTTATTGGATAATCATTAGTCCTAGTGTAATAAAACTAGACCACTTCATATATGTGAGGAGTTTACTTATCCCAATCAGTTATTCACTTAACTTATCAAGAGAACACCTAAAGACAAGAAAGAATTATGTCATCGAAATGAAGTGAAAGAATAAAGAAATATACTTGTATAGAACCAACTACAAGATAACGACTTCCAGTGCTTGATTTGTACACTGCTTCATGAACTAATGAACCACTCGGACCATCGCTCATCCTCACATTGTCGCCAACTATTCTTTAAAGAACATAAATATGAAGCAGTCGTGTCATTTCATGAACTTTGGTGGCAGAATTTTGTCAAGTTTGAACTGGTGTATTCAGTCGGATGATGACATGACTGCAATTACATTCCGTCGTATACTAGCATATGATATTAGAACACATTTCATTTCGCCAGGTACATTTAGCTAATAAATATCGTCTTTACTTGTGTTCTTATTGCGTCCCACAGTGTAGTTTTACCGCTGTTGGCATCTACATAAAAGAGAAAGACGACGACGACTGGGTATGTTTATCATGCTTCTGGTAAATTCAAATTTTAAACTACACATCATGTTCTTCTAAATATGCATGTGTTGCCTATGTGTTACGTGTAAATTAGATATTGCCACGACCCTTGAAAGGATTAAATGGTTAAAATAGTCGATGAATGGTACTATGTCGGGTGCTAGCTTAATTCATATTACTGCGGGGTAAGCATGTACACTGCAGTGGCGTATCTGGGATTTTTTCCAGGGGGGCAAAGGATATTTTTTCTTTCCTGGTGAACACCAGTTCGACCCGACAGAAATTTTCGTAAAAGGTTGCCCCAAATTTTTTCCCAGTCAGTCACCTCGTGAATTTCACGTAAGTTGGGGGGGGGGGGGGGGGGGGGGGGGGTGGTCACAAAATTTCGCACGGTCACAAAATTTCCCACGCTCACAAAAAATCGCCCTTCCCCCCAATTTTTCCTGGTGGGTAGGTTTGAATTTCCTGCTGAGCACCTTCAGGGGGGCACTGTGCCCCCCCCCCCCCCCCCCCCCCCGCCCCCGGCTGTTACGCCCCACTGAATTGTACAGTGTTTTCAATAAATGTTTCGATTAGCCTATTATTTATTCTTATTTACACATTTTCTCAATTACAAGGCTAATTGGCATTGGCATGTGTACGGATTTTGATTGGTGCCCTAGACACGTCTAGTGATTCAGATTAACGACTTTTCCATTAAAATGTTATGACTGCTTCCACAGAAACACACAGTAAACACTAGTGGGAGATGTCATGCTATACGCGCAGTGTAACATTGTGACAAGTCATGTATCTGTAACGTGGCTTAGTATTGTGTAAAGCACGTAAATAAAGAAGACTCGAAGATCTGACACCATGTAACGTGGCTTAGTATTGTGCAAAGCTGGTTTTAGAATCACAATTTGACTATATTCTTCAGTACACACAACAGTTTTTATTATGTATTTCAAACGGGGATTTTCAATCTATATCACATGGTTTGCTGTACAGTCATCAAAAAAGTAACTATACAGGTAATAAAAGGGCTTCTAACTCTTAAAATATATATCCTACCTAAATTTATTAAACAATAAAGTTGTTGAAAAATGCATCTTCTTTTATATGAGATATTGCACGCTAGGATTGGGTGATTATTGAAGAAGTTATTTTCCAAAATGTAAGGTGAAGTCCGATTTTCATTGTCACATTTTTATTTTCTACACGCGGACCCATCTACGGGTACCTTATCGATTACCGGTAGTGCAATTGGGGGATGCATGCGCAGGTCGGACAGTCGGCCGTATTGTTCCGATGGATCAATACGCCACACACACGCTACCTGTCATACTCTCCCCCTAGTTGAAATGTAAAATGTGAAAATGAAATTGTGACTTTACCTTACATTTTGGATTGTCACTTCTTTAATATTCAACCGATCTTGGCGTGGAATATTTCATATTAAAGAAGATAAATTTTTCAACAACTTTATAATTTAATATTCTTAGGTAGGATATATATTTTTAGAGTTAAAAGTCCATTTATTACCTGTATAGTTACTTTTTTATGACTGTACATAAGATAATGTAACTTATACATGTGTAGCGTCGTGTGCGTCTCCAATATGGTACAGCGAAATTATGAGACCACTACAAACTATATTTCATTCTCTATATATATCTTCCAAACTCCTTTGAAACATAATATATCTATTTTGAAAAAATACTAATCCATGCGATTAAAGTGGGGATTAAAGTGGGTTAGCTACTGACCTGACAGTCATTGGCGCGTTCGTATGTACCGACTTACGCTTCAGTGCGAAATTGAATGTATGGATTGTGACACAACAATTCATCATTCGCTATTTCATCTTCTCCCTTCTCCCTTCTCCCCGTACGAACGACATATAATGCTTGTTATATAACGCATGAAAATATTCCTGTCATTTTATTGGTGGAAACTGCATCACGTGACATAAAATAGTTTCACCTTTTCACCCAAATAACGGGTCAAGCGGTCAATAGTACATTTTGATGGGAGCTTTTTACTAGTACCTCTAACATGTCTTTAGACCAGGCGCTAATCAATTTGTAAACACTACTGATGTAAACAACGGTCACCTCATCTATAGATTGTTGTCATTTGATAGGTTAAAAGAACATTTTCTATCAACTTATTCACCTTAGGCCAACCAAAGTTTCATGAAATGAAGGTACACGAGACCAAACCTTCACCGTTCCGTTGCCAAAGTAGAATCTAACAAAAATATAGATTTCCGAATTTGGAATGTTTGTCCCTGATAATATTCTTACCGTAGCGGTAACAGGATTTCACTTGACAATTTGCATTAAGACTAGCGGAATCCATCATATCTTTGATACCTTTTTCATTAACAAAGGCAACCAGAGCTGTTTGTTTTTAGTCATCTTAAAACGGTACAACAATACGAAACTGATCATGGAAAATTGTAAACAAAAACTTGCAGCAGACGAATTCAGACGAATAAATGCGAAATGTCAAAGGTCATCTGTCAATCACCACGTAAATACGAAAATGTTCGCCGTATTATTATGTTTCGTCGATCGGGGCGATTCGGATGTTTCAAAAGGGTTGCAGACCCGGTCGAGGAATGCGAATCGCTTGATACGTGAACCATGGGGTGTGACGTCATCAAAAAAGACTATACCCGGGGCATAGTCGACTATGCCCCGGGCATAGTCATTTTTCATCACTTTTCATCACGTCATATTGAAATTGAAGGCATAGCTTGATTATCCCCTCACTTTTAACCAATCAAATGACAGGAATCTATGTATGCGGTATAAAATAGTCAATAACATTCATTGCTATGTGCAGCTGATAGAGATAAAGTTTAGATACACATCACGCAATAAAATACAACCTCATTGTAGTATACTAAGTTCAAAGAACTGTTTATGTTTTCCTATGTTTTTGAATAAATGTATTCTTCTTCATAAGAATGTTTTAAACTGCTGAATTAAGGATACCGTGGTTCCATGCTACGCGCACAATGCACGTTTACCTATTCCGATGCATACACAAAAGATCTACTCTAATATGGGTTTGCCATGGGCACGTATCAAAGCTTGGTCTGGATTGACTGGCATACACCAACCAATGAAATCAAACTAATTCATATCCCTTCATGCAGGTGCATTTTAAAGTTACTGCGGGCCAAAACTAATCGTATACTTGGTGACTCAATTGGCTTGTTGATGTGAAAAATCTTGATTTGATTTGTACATTGGACCAGTTATATAGGACGAATGAACGACACCGTAAGCATTTCCTACGCAAAAATAATTAGTAATGCCTTCGACAATAAACATCAGAATGCAATATGCATTATTCACATTCTTTGAATTCCTCTATGCCGAGCAACAGGTGCACTTGCTATCAAATGCTCCATTGTTTGTATGAGATACTCTATTTACTGTTACGTTATGCCATGTAACGAAAACATTATAGTTGAGGCATAACAATGAATGACTGAGGCAAATATTCAAATAGCATCAATCATGTATTGTTTAGCCCAGTACTAGATGGTATAAGCTATTCGTCATCGAATAATAATAATAATAATAATAATAATAATAATAATGGTAATTTCTATAGCGCCGGTATCCGTCAAAAATAACGCTCATGGTGCTTTTGTAAACATGTAACATAAGTAATTAATAGTCTGAGAATCTCAGATTTGTGTTTGAACTTTAGTGCTCTAACGAATAACTCCAATTTCTCATTGTATTTATTTGGATTGATATATCGGTTGAGCAATAAATTTGTTCTAGTCCGATAACAGACACACAAAAAAATTCATTCACTCGATTGAAACATTACGTTTAAAATTTGTCTTTACGTGTACAAATGTTTGAATGACTGTGGTCCTAAATATCTTTGCAACTTACTTTCTCACAATCCAATCCCTTCAATAGGCCCGGTGACTAGATCTACAATGGACAGGACTCTACCGGTTCTACTGCAATCTTTAAGAAACTCTTAAAATTATATTTGTATTGATTGTATTGGTATTTTGTTATATTGATATTCTCAATCATTGCTATAATTGTGTGTGTTGTGCGCCTTGATCATGCATTTGGATATTGCGCCTTATAAGAAATTGTATGTAGGGGTGTATGTATGTATGTATTACGGAAGCCAAGTTTTTAACATTGTTGTGGCCATTGCTTCGTTTCCTTTGCATGAAAGTCATCAATTGTAACTCGTAATCTTTATCCACGCACGCAGCTAGAGCAATGGTTATCATATCTAGGTCTGTGCTGTCGTAAAGGGAGCCAATATTCCACTAACTATATATATTAAATTGCTTTTATCTTATGATTGACATCCAGAAATACTACCTGTGGCGAGACAATATCACGGCCTTATTAAGTCGGATAGGAGTAATTGGATGGATTCATTGTGACCCCAACCTAAATCCTGTTGATATGTAATAATGTTAGCAATTTAAACTTACAATTTGAACATAAAGTTTTACCATCAACGGTTTCTTTTCTATGATTAATGAACGCATTCAAAATTCCGGAATAAACGGACGTTGTCACAATGGTGATGACAAGTATCCGCTGTATAGCGTTATAATTTAACCTATGCCATTATCATCACGCAGGTCTCAGAAACAATAGAGGAAATTCGACTCAATGCGATATCGCTATAACTTCTGTATGTGATATAACAAACTATTGATCATCGGGTTGAGTTGATAGACCAATCCATCCGCCCATAGCCAAATTGAATATACTGCTTGAGCATCACTTGTTTTAGCAATTTAGGACTACGAAATATTATGGCTTTTTAAGTTGATTTATAAAGTCGCTTCATTGAAAAAAAATTGTGGATCTTAAGGCCCGATGAATGATCAATATGTTAGATCTATTTTTCATCCATATTGGTTGCTTTTTATACCGCCTTTAAGCTTTAGCTTTGGTTGTACTAATACGTATTTTGATAACCTAGGTGGGTCAATTTTAACCTCGATTGACCTGTTTTTATTTTGAAAATACGATACCGTCTAATAAATACAAGACTGTTAGCGTAACTGGGTTTTTTAAATGTCCGGATAAAAATATCAAAAGATTAGATGATGCAAAACGTTCTAAAAATACATGTCATTGAAATATAATATGACATCAGCATATGGACATGATCTCAAACATGGGAATTTAAAGGTCAAAAATACAGCTTAAACTTTAAGCTTGAATTTGTTCTGAAATGTCTAATTTCAGAGAAATGTTAGTTAATTTCAAGCAAGTTTTGACTGTTTCGCGCGCATCTTGCCTCCGATTTGTTTCTCTTGTCTCCCAGATTTATTCTTGCCCGCCATTTTCTCCCACATTTTGAAGATATTGCTATATGCAGAGATGGAAATGCTCATACACCTTTCAACCTCAGGTTACCTTACCTCAGGTTACCTAACCACAGGTTACCTAACCTCAGGTTACCTAACCTCAGGTTACCTAACCTCAGGTTACCTAACCTCAGGTTGCCTAACCTCAGGTTACCTAACCTTAGGTTACCTAACCTTAGGTTACCTAACCTAACCTCAGGTTACCTAACCTCAGGTCGAATTCATTTTCGGACTTGGCATTTTTTCACAAAGTGTGAAGGCCTCCATGGCGTACACACGTTCAATCATTATACGACCTGAGGTTGTCTGATTGGATTTATTTTCAACCAAAGGTTGTTTTATTGAAAATGTTCTCAACCTCTGGTTTACTTATTGCAGTATTCTAATTTAGTATCATTCTTTTCCCGTATTATTGGCCTTTTTAGACAGACGTTTACTCTGATTACATTGAATACACATTTTTGAATATAGACGTGTTTTATTTTTGTATTATTACCTTGGGTAACTACTGATTTATTTAGGGCTATAATTTACCACGTTTCAATCAAAATCAACCTGAGGTTTTCACATTGAATATCTTGACAACCTGAGGTTGTTTACTTGGATTTATTTTGAACCTGGGGTTGTTGTATTGAATATTTTCTCAGTCTCAGGATAATTTATTGCAGTATTCTTATTTATTTACATTTTTCCAATATCCTTGGCTTCCAAAAAGTCCAAAAGTGAATACAACCTGAGGTTAGGTAATCTGATGTTAGGTAACCTGGGGTCGAAGAATGAGCATTTCCATCTCTGCATATAGCAATATATAGATATATAATTTTATATACTATTACCAAGGAAGATAAACTTAGTGAAAATCAACAATTATATGAGGGCGGATCAATGAAATCTCTGATTTGATTTGGATTTGAATGTTGGGAAAGAGCCAGAAGTCGAAGGGAGTCTGATGATTAGGGTGGTTGTTCCATCAAATGGATACCATTTTCATCAAGGTAAGTCTGGGTAAGGCAAGCTTTGCAAAGACTTGTCGTGATATAGCATGATTCGATACGTTCTTTGTAGGCTCCATTTCACAAGTATAAGTAGCTGCAGAAATAGGCTTGGCAAATTATATACATGCTATATTTCGCTACTAAATTTACAGACGAGGGAGCTACGAATATGGTGTAAAGAATAAAATAAAGCGATAAAGACAGTATTGTCTTGAGTGTAGATGGGGCAACCTTTGGTGACGGAACTTACTGATTCGCCCTCGAAGATGAAAGAAATTATGAAAACATAGTTGATCGATTTACCTGAATCAGACGATAGACTTGCTATTCAAGGACCATTGACATGATTGACGCTGTTTATGGGTGGCGAAAGAGGATTGTTTATCAAGTTAAAACAATATTTTGAGTGGGTTTATTTATAACACAAATGTAGATCTTTGTACAATAGCCACACCTGGTATTTAGGTTAAATTGGCTTATTATTTGTTCGATGCTTAGACATTTTTGGTTTAAACGCAAATTTTTATTCAGAACAAAATGGTATTATTTTGAACTTCAGTCAAACTCGTTTCGGCGACAGTTTTATATTTTCCGTTCACAAGTCGGATCGTAGCCCATTATAATTTGTTTAAAACAATATGTTTAGTAATCGCTGTATACATCTATGTCCATTTTATATACTCCGTACGGTGTCTTCGATTTGATATGATCGACCGATGAAATAGCAAACCATTTGTTTTTGGCACTTTCTTCTTGATTGAATTTATCAGCTTAGCTAAAGGGGCATTGAGATACGTATGGGAATGCGCCCTCAATGTCCCTGAAAATCAGGTTTTTTGCACCTAAGTAATACTTAGGCATATACTAACTACCATCTGAAACCGTTTACCCTAATTCGTCGTCTATCATGTAACATTTCACAATTTGTAGATCACATAGACATTATTCGCATCACTCCCCACATAAATTGCTTCAACCAAATTTCAATCTAGCGCCATCATTTAACCGTTTTCCCATAAATCATTACACTTCAGGGTGTCTACGTACCTTATCTATTAAAATAATTCTTTTTTTCCCTCCAAATTTCACGTTTTCTCGGTAATCTCTCAATTTCACCAGACTTGTGATTAACTACCAGAAACACCGCGGGACTCAATTTTAAAAGAACAGATCCTTTGGTAGGTTTCAGTAATAGATTAGTAATAAGAAGAATAACCGCTTCACATCACATCAGTGTTACTGACATTAACAATGTTACAAAATTGATTGAAAGATATTTTGATCAATGTTTATACATACTTCTTTATGTTAGTATGAGTTAATTTACATAATCGTTTCCTTTTCGCTTAAGCAGTGATTTGAAATCTATCTGTATCATTATTATGTTTCTGCATTTGTATTGCTTTTTTCATGTTTGTTTCTCTGTTGTCTGTAGCGCAGTGGGCGGCTTTGTTTGACGGATACTTGCGCTTTATAAGTTTCCATTATTATCATCATTATTATTATTATTAACACATTTGGTTATATGCTACTTAAATCATATTGTAGGTAGTTCATATCCAAAATAGTCACAACAAAGATTGTTCTCTCGTACTGTCAAATAATTAATAATAACGCTTGTATCACATTGCCCAAAGAAGGTTTATTGAGGAACACTAGCATGCTTCATCATGTGGTCATCTGACCAGTGTTTCTTTAGTCTTTTTTATTGTTCTTAATTTACATGATATTACAAATGCAAGGGGGGTTTTTTATCTAAGAACTTCTGCTGGAAGTATTATATGGCTTTGACCGAGTGGAATGTTGCTTTTCTTAACGGCCTATTTTTGGTTATGTGAATATTAATTTTAGCACCTGATTAGAATCTGGTCTTTCCAATAGAGTTCGGCATAATTCTGTTATACCCTGCACACCAACATCGGTTAGTATGCGCCGTTCTTAAAAATCACGCACTGTGAATACCCCTGTGAAGGGTATATATAACAGAATTACTCCTGTTGGAAGGAGCGCTTAGCTTTCGAGACTCTAGCGAGTGACATCATCAGATCGGTAGAGTTTCTCGCTACGCGCTTTGATATGGGCCTCTCTAGGGAAAGACCACACACTAATCATGTCAACCTAAAGTATCAAGCAGTTTCAAATCCTACTTTAGTACCTTTTTAGCACGATTTGTCCTGTAATTACTAAAAGTTTGTGAAGCAGGTACAAGACATCTTCTTTCCTCCTTACCTTACGTGATTTTTACTCGCGATATAATGTACCTCGCTGTCATTGATAAAGATTGTCATGTATTGCCCTATTAGAAGACATTTAATGTATACTGGTTGTTTGTATTCGGCTTTAACATTTATTGGTATAAGAATGAAAGTGACTTTTCGACTCCTTAGAAAAATATACGTAAGTGTCCTCAATGTGTAGTTGACTCATTCAGTTAATTCCCCAGAGGTACATACTGCAAGATTCTTGACATGAAATCTAATCCACTTCGATGTTCATAAAAACAATAGTTAACACTTTCCACGCGGCTATTGGTTTTACCATAATATACAAAACAGATTTTCCATAAACTTTTTTTCCCAACTTCCAAGGTCTATCAAAAGGATTACTGAACTAATACTAGGTATGTTTGTACTTATGTCAATTCATTTGTCATGGTGGTTCCAAATAATATGTTAATAAAACACAATCATTCTTTAAACATTTTGTGAATCTTTTGGAATGTCATCTGCAGACGCCTGCCGCGTGGAAAGTGTTAATATTGGTTGCCTGTGTATTTCTGGGTATGTTTATAGGGCTGCCAAATTCAGAAGTATGTCGCAGTGTCACGGTGTCACTTTACGGAAAACCCATCATTTCTTCTATAAAAACTAAAAGTTGCTGTTTTCATAGTCAACGCTGAAGAAGCTTAATATGATACCCTAGGTTGTGGAAATGGGTGCTTTACGAGTACCTCCGGAGTATAGTCTGTATTCCGGGTTTCGATTGTTGAATAGAAATACCAGATTTAGTCCGTAAGCACCTCTAAAAGTTACTGTCGTCGCTTAAACGAAATCCATTTCGGTTATGGATGATCATTTTATAAAGAACCCACCCGACTAGCCAAAATAAAAAGCAATCCGCGTCCAAAACGTGTGTAAATGGTCAAAGTTGTTGCACTGTGTTCCTTGCCTTTGTGTAAATGGTGGAAGTCTTCTTTATTGAGTGACTTTCTTATAATTGGAGATGAAAAGGAATTAACTTAAACTGGGCCAATCTCGACAAAAGAACGTAATTTGCGAATGAGCTTGATTTTACTAAACATAATCGATTTCGGATTTTGTGTCTGATAATAAGTCTAATTATTCGTCCAGGTAATATTTAACTTATTTATTCGATGCATTTATAAAATGATTATATTATATCATGACAAAATTCTACACCACTAATTTGCTCGGAATATGCTCCAATGCCGATTGTACAGGGTGATTCAAAAAGAAGTTTACCCGGATTGGTGATGTTTTAAAAAACAAACAAATGACACTCGAGAGTTCAGTGAAGCATATATTTAACAAGCATTCGCTCCTGCTTATTAGGGGGGGAAAATGACACAAATTGATATTTGCTATTTTAATAAAGGTACTCATTTTGCAAGCTGTCCACGGAATACTTGACAAAACAAATATAAAGTAAGCATTTTAACTGTGTACTTACCTACAATTAATGCCCTGCCCTTCCTTCGACTTGATAACTTCTCTTAGGAATGATCAATTTGCTTCATTGATTTTCTCTAATAAGCAGCAGAGTATGTTTGGTAAATAAATGCTTTACTGAACTTTTAAGTGTCATTTATTTGTTTTGAAAAACACCAATCTCGGTCATTAGGGAAGTACGCAGCTAAAATGCATACTTTACATTTGTTTGGTCAAGTATTCCGTGGACAGCTTGCAAAATATCACCAATCCGGGTAAACTTCTTTTTGACTCACCCTGTATTGTTTAAATAAAACCAATAATTAAGTATTGCATCGATACAGGGGAAAATAATAGGGGTGGAGTTAAACTACCGAGACCTGAACATTTCGTGTAGCTAAATCACTAGTACCATTCGGTAAACCATTCATATCGTAAGTACGGAGTGCCGTTTCCATGTAAAGGTGGGCACTCAAGTAGAGCTCGTAGCAACCGGACTGGGTTACTGTGTGACTTTGGTAATTCAGCCGACACGCAAGCTGTCAGCTGATACGAGCATAATACATGTAATAGGGATGTGTACTTTGAGGGGTGTGTGCTTAATGTATAATAATGTGTAAAACATTAATGTGCTTAATGTATTATAATGTATAATGTATAAGTGTTTTGGTTGTCAATTGTTTTAAGATGATTACATCTGGGAACAGTGAATTTATTTCCTGCTTAATGATTTCAGGTTTTTCCGCTCCCTTCAGTAACCGCACGAGGCCGAATTTGCCGTTAAACGATGTGTTTTTACCAAGTGCACGCCGTATTGTGTCGTAACTTCAGTACTCATTTTCATATTATTTCATAGTTCAAAATATGCAGCCGTGTGATTTTGGCAAGAAACCAATTCGAAATGAACTGCGTAGTGATGGTTCATAGCCGTGCGCATTTTTTTAATCGGCGCGACACACCGTAATAGGATGTACTGTCTAGGTAGATTATGCTTATTTTGTTGGTTATCATTTTCCTAGAGATCAACACTAATCATCTATCGAACGAAACTGCCAAATTGCAATGAGGTTGGTCTCAAAATTACTGAAACTCATATAATATAGGAAAAATGATTCAGACATTCGCGTGAATAGATGTACATTAGTGCCCATATGATTTGAAACGTCTTTTTACCCCCTTAACATAAGATAGGGCAAAGGGTTAGCGCCTATATATTCCCAGTATTTATTTTTTAAATTTGTGAATGAAAAAACCTGGCCATTGATCTTTATTATCCGTTATATTCACAGTATTTGGCCTGAAATATTGCCGATTGGTTTAATGATCTGCCCGTCGCTTTTTCTTTTTTCAACATTTTCGTGAACATTTTGGTGAATTTCAAAGATGTTTGACCAACGGGGAAATGCAAACTCTTTTTCTTTTTAATTAAAATTGTTCAAACAAAAATAAAAAATTGTGAAAATGTTTCGAATAAGAAAAAGAAAGACAATTAAGAAGATCATCATTTCTTGCTTCCACTGACTGACATAATTTACTTTTTACTTCATCCCTTCACCAAAGATTGGTTGTAACGGCCTCTATATGATTTTCTTATATTTTCCGCCAGATTGAATAGTTTGGTATTACCATGATTACCGCCTTTGGTTGTTCTGTAACTTTGGTACTAATGCGTGACAAACGTGCTCAGATTACTGATGGACCAGTGTGGTATACAAGTTGACCTTCTTTGATTCATAAATACGTCACCGTAAAATGTAATAAAACAAAATGCTAAGTTTAATCAAAGATAGGGTACACGTTGGATACAGCTGTTTCATTCAAAAAACAATATTTAAAGACAAAACGGTTTTGTTTAAATTCTCGGGTAAATAATTATGGTAAAATTCAAAACTTTCACTCCAATTAATGAACAGAAATTGTTGAGAAAGTGTATGATTATTATTCTTGAACACTTGCACTGTAAAAGCGAGGGGGCAAAAGGCCAATGTTATAACAATGATTGTTTTTCCCGGCGTGATAATATCCGTCTAGTTATGATTGAGTCGACATTCGATTAATACATCCGTTACCAATCTTGTTTTTTGAAAGAACACATACATGACAGCCTTCCGTCGCTGGATGTATCATATTTGTCATCCTATTGTGTGTGTTTGTTCATTGTGATGAATGTAGCGTTAAATCACGGGTGGTCGACAAAACAGTTTCATTTTGCATCACAGAGTGACAGCATGGCTGTAATGAAAGATAGAAATGTTCTCATTGTGAGTAATGTGACGGTAAAGGTACATTTAGTGACAGCCAATATGCACATCATGTGGTTGCGGGTGTTCATCAGCTGTTTTGCCATAATATGTAATTTGATACTTTAATCTGAAACCTTGCCAAATGTTGCTCTCAATGCAAGGACAATGTTGGTTTACCGCTTCTGGCCGCTACACTAAAGACACACTACTGCCATACAGTGTATATTTACTGCTATCAAAAGAAGATATAATGTATCCTGCCTATGGGCCTATGGGTGAATTGTACCACTACCCTTTAACAGATTGAAAAGATTGACCCAGTCAGTCCATGAATACTACTGTAATATGCCGGGTACAAATAAACTGCATCTCCCTGCTAGGCAGATACAGTCGTATACACTATTTCTCGTTGCAATTGCGACCTTTCAAAAATAACAGTTTTGTTCACGATGACATAACATCAATGCAACCACATTACGTATGCAAGCAAATCGGTATAGTCTTACGTTATACGGCCCTCATACCTCCAAAGTATGAGATATACTAATTCAACTAGTGGTCTAAGTCGATAAGCGAGGTTGCCGTTATGACCGATATAAAACAATGGATTGATTGCTCTGCCTTTGACTAGAAAACTAGAACACAAAATGTGCATTAGTCACGTTCTTTAAAGGCATATTATGCGATCTTTTCCATGGAACGCCCTCTATCTGTGATTATTTCCTAGAAATGCATTTGTTTTGATCAAATTACATTTATAACCATGAAACTAAAATATATTGTAAGTAACAGAGCAATGACTTAAAAATCATGGTTTGAATGGGTTAAAATATTTACTGTCAGGGTTAACCGACAACTTATTTTCTAAGTGTTTTTGGTTCGTAAATATAGAGAAATCCATGGTTTGACACCGTGTAACAGTGTGTCCGGCTACGATCGCAACTGTACACAAGTGAATACAATTGTACGAAATGCTTTTTTATGATGAAAATCGGAAAAATATGTTGACATTCCTTTAAAAATAATAGGAAGCCGACTTCCATCGTGATTTAGTCAACCTGGTCTCCTTGTTAAACTGCACTATATATGCAGTTTACAATTCGTCTTAAACTGCAGATATAGTGCAGTTCAAGAACCCGATGCGATTTATTCCGTTAGCGCCCTCAACGGAATAAATCGAAATAATACTGATAAAGTAGTTTAAGAATGTTGGATATCCTATATTTATTGTTTAAGAATGTAGGATATCCAATATTTATAGTTTAAGATTGTAGGATATCCAATTTATAGTTTTAGATTGAGCCATCCTTGTTTTTACCTCCCCGATCACCAACCCCCTGAGAGTTTTGGCATACAATAATGTATCAATATGATTTCCAAGGTGTCAAATCTAAAATACGTATACTGTACGTATTTTATATTTGTACGTATACTGTCATTGTCGGTGTTATTTCGATTTATTCCGTTGAGGGCGCTAACGGAATAAATCGCATCGGGTTCTTGAACTGCACTATATCTGCAGATTAAGACGAATTGTAAACTGCATATATAATGCAGTTTAACAAGGTTGATTTAGTACGGTTATGAGATTATTCTACAGAAAATACAGTCAAGATCGATGTATGAGTCCCGGAATGTCTTTCCTGCTATAGTCGGATTTACAATGGAACACTTAGAAGCAACGCATTGCGTACATTGCGTGAAGTGCGCACAGCCGTTAGCGTGTTCATTTCGGGCGCGATCAACTCTATGCTGCGTGCGTGTTGTTCGTTCAATTATTAATTTGACTATAATCAAACTTAATTATAAAAAAGAAAAAAATATGTCTACAAGTTTGAAAAAGATCACATAATATGCCTTTAAACAACTGTATGCCAGACAACAGGTGCGTTTGGTAGTCTTCTCTGTCCTTTTATATATTCCATATAAATGCTACGTATATCAATAATATGATGAATAAAATATCGCTGACCGACCTTTTAAAAACTGCTGCAATGCACATGTACACCTAATACAAAACGCTCCTGGCCAGGTGCTTTATCAGTAACTTTTTAAGTAAAATTCCTCATTCATAAAATCGATTGGATAATAGTATTGGTTTGTAAATCAAATTGATGTTATGGGGTATAACTGATGTGATAATTCCCATATTTTGAATATATTTTTTCAATAAGTGAAAATGTTATTTTTAGCCTAATAGTAATTACAAAAGAAAGAACATCATGATTGGTTTTCTGAACATGGTTAGAATGTTGGGAGTTCGATAATCATGGCAACCAACGGCAACCTTGCCACCAACGATAACCTTGAACTAAATCACGATTGGCACAGAAATATTACTACAAGTATAGGCAATATTCATATATTGGTCTTGCAAAAAAAAAATTATATAATTTCAATACTTTTTCACACAAATCAATGATTCCTATACCTAGTGCAACTTTTCTGTTGCATGCGCGGTCATTGAAATCGCCATAACTTTAAAAGTATCCATTCGATTTTGTTGAATGAGGTATCAAACTGCGGAGAAGAAATTTGCTCATTTAATCTATGTCTCATATTTTTGGTACCGATTATATATTTTGAATTAGTCAACCTCAAAGCACCTGGTCAGGGACTTTATGTGCTAGGTGTATAGTAGATTCATTAACTCTGGAGCATCGGTATCGATTTTGGACCTCGTCCATTGGGCGTTAGAGGAACCCATTTTGACCAATGATGAAACAGCGGTACTTTTATAGATGTTATTATCATGATTATTTGCGCTCCATAATCAAATGCTATTCATGATAGTGTGGCTTTATGAATAGGGCTGATCATATAGCTTTACAATCACGACAACCAAAAACTTGATCCAGCCGCTTCAGATGTGTTATCCCTTTGGAAGCGGTTACCACAATAAAAACAAATCGACCATCATCGACCGTATACAGGTTTCGAAAGATAAAAATTTTGTATGTCATTATACCTATTCATAATTTAGTGGATACTTTTTATTATTTTCCGTTTTTATTATGCACGTGGAATAAAGGAAACATTAAAATTAAAATAATTCAATAATCATTTTTATATATACCTAGGTACAAAACCATTTGTCCTAATTAAATGGAAAAACAGTTATATCAACCAAGATACGGATTATAAACGTTACTTTAAGTATTTCTGGCTATGAGACCACCTGAATACCTTTATCAATTTATCTGAATAACAATACATTTCTTTATCGTTATGCCGATAATCCAACCGCAAGTTCCCTGTCACTAGGTACATAGTGGTGACTACATCACAGTAGTACATGCACACGAAGACACGGTATTAACCTTGCATATTACAATTAAATTCGAGTGCCTCCCCCTCTTTTGCTTCTGTTACCTCTTTACTGAAATGGTAAATCGCTAAACTCGGCCAATGTCTGCTAATCGACTATAGTATACCAGTAATATTAAAGGTATATTATGTGATCTTTTCCAGGGAACGCCCTCAACATCGAAAAAAATTGAAAGCAGATTTTCTTGCAGATTTACATTTCTGATCATAAATTGTACATACATTTCAAGTTACAGGGCGATATGATTCTTAATTACTTCAAAATCATGGTTTTAGAGTGAAAATAAACTGTCGGATGTCCGACAACTTATTTTACTCTAGTCAAAATTCACTCTAAAACCATGATTTTGAGGTAATTAGGAATCGTATCGCTTTGTAACTTGGAATGTATGTACGATTTATGATCAGAAATGTAAATCTGCAAGAAAATCTAATTTCTAATAAAAATCATGAATAGAGGGCGCTCCCTGGAAGATCACATAATATGCCTTTAAGTATGTGTGAGGAGCGCCTTCTTCAAATGAAGAAGAGCTTTTTTCTCGTCAAATTATGAATTTCGATTATTTTTTTACAAACGAGTTAACCTTTGATCACGTTAAGGATCAAGAACTTCCAAATGTACTTTTAAAATGTGCCTGTTTGATCACGACGAACAAACACATCGGTCCATTCGGGTAACGGTTTCCCATAATGCTAAACGATCTCCAAATTGTTAGAAAAACAAGAGATAACTTTATTCCATAATTGTATTGCGTGACCTGTCTCACACTATGACAAGACTCGATAGAACGTGATTTGGTTGAGCAAAGTTAAAATCCACAGAGGCCATGTAATATGCTCATTTGCAATGACGCCCAGAGTGTTTTATGAACATATTGCCAGAGTGTGGCATAGAATATAGGAATACCCAAAGTGGCATTGTAAAATAATAAGCACTCATTCACGTGCCATAAAATGCTTGTGTAGTGTTTAATCAGATACACAAACCATTGCACACCGGTAAATAGGTTACCTATACTTTTACGTGTAAAATGGAGATTGAAATGTGTCATTGTTTGCGGTTATAATGCCATTGGATTTGATACAATTACACTTTACTTCAAGTTCCATGATGTATGATCTTTGACGTTGTTGCGACCAATTTTATCAAAACAATTCGAGGTTTCTTCTTAAGCGCCGTATATGGCTGAACAGCTGACGAATAGGCAACCTACACCCAACGTGTGAAACGTTCACGCAAAGAATGCTCAATGTATACGTAGCGTATTTATCACTACGTTGTCAGCCGCTCAACATTTTGAACATGCTCAACCAATTTCATAATCCACAGCGTACCTCTGCTAACCCTAGCGAACCGCTAACAAATACAACGTATGCCAAATATGTCACGAACAAATGACATCTTACACGACCGTACACCTAAATTTCCAAACTTCGCGCACACGTTAGCTCTATACGCACCAGTGTGACAGACGTCTGTATTGTCTGAACGTCCTAACTGCGTTTCGACTGCGTGTTAATTACACGTGATACACTGTTAAAGTTATGATTTCACATCTAATTAATGAAGGAATGGTAGAATTATGTCCTTTAACAATCTCCTTTAACCTTAGTCATCCTTCACGCTCTTGATACTGACACTTGAGTGACACAATTTTGAGCCTATCCAGGGTATGACCGCAATTGGGTCAAATTTGTTTTCATAGTTTTCTTCCTCAATTTCTTTACGGTGTGTAACTGTCACTGAGTCAACATCTTCCTGAATGGAAATAACAATAGTAGTTGTCTGTGACAGGTTGAAAACCGTATGCATCACCTCTGGCAAGAGAGCATCACACCCGTCAACTATTTTCCTCTGATTCATTTGAACCTAATCCAATCGGTAAGACATAAGCATTTTATTTCATTGTTCATAATATTTATCCATTTGTGATCTACGCGTTGAATTTAATTCACTCTTAATAGTTCTGAACCAATGAGAAAGAAGGAAAATAAAATACGCAGAGTACAAAGAAGATAGCTTATGGCATGTGTTTTGAACTCACCACCAAAAAAAGGGTGGTGGCGTTGCATTTTTGGCAACGAATCATCCATCTCTCTCTATTAACTCAACAACTAAATGTGGTAGAGCTATGGTTGAGGTGTCATGTGAAAGCCTATTTATCTAGCTACATTATGTGAATCAATCAGTGGCTGAGATATGATTGATTATATTGTGAAAGTCAGGGTTGGCGGCGACGGTGGCGTTGGCGGCGGCGCTGTGTACAATCTCTATGGGGAATATAGAAAATGTTCCCAATTCTACGTTCAATTTACAATCGATTGCATTGTCCTTGGCTTTTTCCTTTTCGCTACACAGTGAACTTGCCCTAATTCATCGGTTCTACATACATGACTATAACAAAAAGTATTCACCCGATGATAGCAAAATTATACATTTTTGAAAAGCTCTCAAATAGGGGAATTCAAAAATGCCATTAAGATCAGGATAGGTTGCATACCCCCAAAAATATACTTAAAAACTCTAATAAATATGAAATTTAAACGTCTCTAAATAGTATGATTTAACAAGTTACCATTGAAAAACCATTATGTTCTGATGGGTAATTGTACGAGGAACTAATATTCACACTAAAATTATGATTAGGATAGGTTTACACAAACAAATTGAGCATATATCAAAATATGAATAAATCGATATTTGTTGAACATTCTTAATCACAACATATTACCATTAGGTCCTATCTGAATACCAATAGAATATTTGGATTACTTGTGAGATTACTGTTAAGAAAATATATACTTGTTATGGGGTACAGTGCATTTCCAAAAGTGCATGTTATTGAAATTACGCTCTAATTCAAAAAGTAACATATGTAAGACAAGGAGACAATATCATATTATAGAATACAGCTTGGTGATTTAATGTCATAGAGAAAACAAAGTTTTGACCTCATTTGCATATGATTAGCATATTATAAAGAAATACATTAACATTTTGCTTATTTGAATTTCCACAAAAACTATAAATGCTATAACACCAGCGTTACAGGAAATAAAGTTCCATCATTGCCAACAATACTGTCTGAGAAAAAGTTCCCATTTATCTTTACTTTTAACAAAAACCCAAAATCTGTCTTAATTAAGCTTAATTAATGACCAAACTCGTTGAAATTATTAAGTAATACTGTGTATCCAAACCAGACTTGCATGGTATCAAATTAAAGGTAAAGATGTGCTTAAAAGAATAGTCTGAGCAGATAATTCAATATCCCTTTAGTATTTAAAATATCGTCCTCTAAACATTTAGTATATTTAAAAAGAGAAGAAAAAAACACATGTAACCACTATTTCATACAACTGTACACAGACTTGGCAAAAGTCTATTAATACTTGTGCAGCCATGCACGCAAATAATGTAAGGAATATTCAAGGACATGCCCATGCTAAGGGACCAGTGGTTTAAAATTCGCGCTACATGAAATTTGAAATGCAATTCGCCAGTGTGCAGTCATAATGGTGTATGTTACTTTAGGTGGAGTGTGCTGACATGCATGGGTGTACAAACAGGTATCGTGTTACAGGCCTGCACTAAGTCTAAATAAAAAAGAAATGTTTAAATAGTCAAGGCCATGAAAGGAAGTAGGCAGTAGCTGGTTGGATTAGCGTGTATGGATAATCAAGTATTGGCCAATCCGAAATCAGGTTAAATAAGAAATGTAACAATACTGATAATCATACAAGGACACGAAATAGTACTTTAAAACAAAGCTGTTTTAATTATATATGATACACATACTTAGGATTGAAATGTGCATTGTTGTACAACAATCAGGAGGCACTATATTTATAATTCAATATTTGGAAATTTATGCTCTGTTGCACTGTAGAACAAGTAATTATTGCGATATGCTAATTCGAATCTCAGATGGCGAAAAAATGTAAAAATCTCTACATGCAACGGTAAGGATTTTTACTTCCGGTGTTAGCAAGTTTGATAGGTCAATACATTCGCATGTTTTGTTCCTCTAAAAAATAAATGCACTTGTGCAAATGTTGATATGCTCACAAAAGCACTCCCCGTACAAGGCCGTGCCATTATTCACACATCAAAATCGGGGTGCGTGCGTTGTTGTTTTTAAATTCGTTCCAAACGACACGTACGCATGTATTGACCTATAATCATTAAAATACATGACATGAAACATTAGCATCACTTTAGCAACTGTAAATAAATATGAATTACGATTCTTAAATAGCTACGAATATCTAAGCAATTTATTCTCATTTGTTCTCCGAAAAATCAGTGACATTTATATGAGACAACTTAACAAGACATACATTAATTTGCGTGACCACACTAGTTCTGTACGTGGTTACTATAGTTTTGTTCCATAACGCGCACTTTTCATGCGTATTTATGCTGCATATACCGCCAAAGGATGACGTACTCACCGCACGGGATTGGATGGAAAATTTGTAGGTGATAAGATACTAACGGGGGAAGAGGGTGACAAATAATTAGATAAATGTCGAAAGTATGACTGTCTTAAAATGATAAAAAGGTATTGTGTTCTATTATCTGACATAAATGTGTTCGGTGGTTGTTGTTTTTTCGTGGAACAACTCCGCCTACGGCGTCGTTGTTCCACATTCAAAATAATACTACCACCCACATTTATGTCACGAGAGCAGTATAAAAACGGGTCAATACCTTTATTTTCTAATTATAAATTATTCATTTCTAAAATAATCCTCATCGCGAGGTAGAACAAACAATAAAAAACAGAAAAGACCAAAGTATGGACATGGATTAGTAGTCATATAATTAATTTCTAAAGCATCATGTAAAAACTAGTACGTTTTGAAAACCACTCCTATGAGCTTTACTGTCTTGAGAAGTATACAATTCTTCTTCAATATGTTCAGGTATTTCATGGGTCAACCGGTACATGGGTATATTTACGTGTCACGCTCAATGTCATTCATATTTCAAACGACTAAGTATACACATTTCCCATTGAAAGATAAAATCGAAACGCCCTGTATGTATTCTAGAACAGTTGTATTTTATTTGAACAAAAGCACGAGTCTCTTAAAATAGTGTTATTGCAGGCGATACATAACACTTGTAAAATATTAACCAAACACTATAGACGTCACTACCAGTGATCGCATTGCATGATTCGTATATACTTCTATACCACCTGCTATATTAAGTGACACGTGGATAACACAATACAAACATAAAATAAAGTCGTAATTGTTATTGTAACGATATAAAGAAGTCAAAGTATACTTTTGACCGTATTTTGGAATTTCAATGCTTGAAATAGAGCGGGGGATTTCTTTGTGGTCATATGGATTTTATAAAGTACATTCAGGACTCTAATCTGTTAACGTCACTTAAAAACGCCGAGTAGAAGCTAATACTCCTCTAAAACATTATAGAGGGCGCTATCCTATAGATGAATGATTATATCACTTAATTAACTACTCGATCGCTTCTAAGCGAAGACTTTGCCAAAAGCGATAGTTTTAAATGTAATCCTGTTGCATGCAAATCGCGTTTTACCCACACGATATAATTCTAGCGTACGACACTACCTATTGGAACTAAATTAGTCCAAAGCAAAATTCCATGCTAAGCAAAAATATCTACAAATGTTTTAATCATCTTTTCAGTATGTTTTCTCATGTATATTCAAGTTTCCATTGTCACTGCAGTTGAAAGTTAAGTGTATATCTGAACAAATTAAGGAAAAAGCAATATTTTTTTTTCTCTATTCATTTTGATGACGAAATCAATTTATTCTTAAGATAAAAATTCCCTTTAAAGGGAAAACCCAGTATCAGGTAAAATCCCTTGCAATGAGGTGAAGACCATTTCGCATTCGCGGTTTTATGTTTCTCGACTCACAGTTCGTAGTCCGAAATGTTCTATAATACAAAAAAAAGGTTCTATAGTACAAAGGTTCTATAGTCTGAACGTATAGGGTTCAATAATCTGAAAATAGTCCGTTCAATAATCTGAAAATAGTCCCAATATCATGATCATGTAATATAATCTGATTATGAAGAAAGGGTCTGCAATCCGAACATTAAAGCAGGTTCTGTAGTACACATTTGAAATAGGGTTGTTTGACTTTATTCCGAATCAAAAGAAAAGTGTTCTTTAGTCTGAATCTTACTGTGGGTTCTTTTTAGTCGATCTGCAGAACTTATTTAAAAACTGTAGGGCCTTTCATCTCACAATGGATTATGGAACCATGTTCGTGTGTTTGATGGAAACCCTTTTCAGCTTTCAGACTATAAAAATGTACAATATTCGGATTTAAGATCCTATTATTCATACTATCTATTGAGCCTTATCAGTTACGGAGTAGTAAAAATATACTAAGTACAAATTTGGATTATGGAACTTATTGTATTGTCAGATTATAGAACCATCGGACTTTAAGGTGAACTTAATACACTTGGTAAAGTTGGTAGGGGTACATTTGTGAAAAAAATCAACATTGATGTCGTGCAAATCTGTTTGAAAGAATCTTAAGGACTTGGAGAACTCTTGGAATCCTTAACATTATTAAGCTGTGATTGTTTTTTAAACAATCATTATCATTCTTTCAAATATAGAGTGATAGAGTTATAATTTCAGAACACTATCAATATCATGCGATTTTAAATAATTCAAAGAGTTAACAACTTTATTCAATCACAACGTTAAGGATAATACAGACTCAGATATATTTCCCTTTAATTTGGAAAATTTTATTTAATTTCACATTCGTAGAGTATTCTGTTCCATACACCCCTTTGTTCTCCCGGTAGACTAACTACCACCAGTGGCGTGCGCAGGACATTGTATAAACTGGGGGAGGGGCACCTGGCCATAAATGAAAATTCCCCCGACTCTGATTCTTCTCAATTCCCCCGATGTACCAAAAAAATAATAAAAGGTAGCCTAAATGTTTTTTGCAGTCACCTCGTGAATTTCACGTAAATGGGGTGGGGGGGGGGGGGGGGGGAATGTCGCACAGTCAAAAAAATTCGCACAGCAAAAAGAAATCGCCACAGCAGACACCACATTCAACAACTTATGGACAATCATTAGAGTTTTCATCAGCTACAACAATTCCGTTTTTTACCAACTTGGTGCATAATTTTGTCAAGAACATGTACACATTTGGATTACACCACCTCCCCACACAAAAAGGACATAGGAAAATGCGAGATAATGTGATAGCGTCATGGTATGGAGATAATATAAAATGGTAAAAACATATGATGCTAGTCAGTTGTGTGTTATTCCGTAAATATGATCGTTAATCCGAGGACTGGGAGAACATACCCTCCGAATAGCTTAGTGAAGTGACGCATTTATCATAAACCACTTTTTTGACCATTCCTTAAAGGTCAATCAACTATTCCTAGACGATTTTAAATCAAATAATTATATTGTAATTAATTATGCAGAGTATGCCAGGCTTATACTAAAGCAAATTTGTTTTGGTCTAATTTGGAACGGCTTTCTTAGTTATTAATTTTAATCTTGTACCAAAATACTGTGAGCAACAATTGTTGACACCGGACATATTGATAAGCTCAGAGGTAGTCCAGCTAAAGGGTGGATATATGATATTTGGTTAGGCTGTAACAACCATCGTCTAACATCCTTATCAGAAGCAAGCAGGAAGGCACAAAACAGAAACGAATGGAGGAAAGTCTTGCGTAGGATGGCATCACTCAACTAAGTTAAAATGGACGCCAACAAGTAACGTAAAGTTATTTGTCGTTTATAGTTCAAGTATAGAATAAACGTCAATTATACTCAAGAGAAAGGAACGATTTCGCACCTACGCCTGAATCGAAATAAATAAATGTTTAAGATACAAAAACAGATGATAAAACATCAATTTCAATTTTGACGTTAAAATAGACAAAGGGGGATTAAATGAAGTAGTTAGTGTAGTTGAAAGAGGAGTAAATACAATCAACATACTGGTGTTGAGTGGGTGTCTGCAACAAATTAAAACCAGTATTTCATATCGACAAAATTCAGGGTGGAATCACAATTAATCCATCCAATTATTCGTATCGCTCAAGATGGCGCGGTAATATTTTCATGCCATAGGTTGTATGTGCTAGTTGAATCATAAATGAAAGCATATAATGTCATTGAGAATAGTGGCTTCCTTCATGGTAGTTTATCTCGGACATCACAGCGTTGACTGAGACCCACTAACGTTGTTGCATTAGAATAAGTACTGGAAATCACTGCTGATAGCTACAATGTTAATTATGGTATTATGTGCCATGTAGAAGCATTGGCAGAACTCCAAAGTAGTGATTGTCTCATCTCTGAATATACAACTTCTGCTAGGTCTTGGATCCTTAAAAAGGGCCTCACAGCAATGAATTCAAAATATGTTACTTGAAGGCAAAGGTCCCCTTCGATCAGTTCACCCTGGGTGAACAAGCTTATATCTATTCATTTTGTGACAGATGAAATAGATTTCAGATGGAGAAATCTCAACCTAGAGAAATCCCTGGGTGTGTTTTTGACAATTAAAGGGGAGCAAAACAGCGCCGGGGATCGAACCCGGGCCGTCAGCGTGGAAGACGGACACAAACTAATTGCGCAAACTGGGGAGCTCGAAAAAGTACCATTTGAGATCTGTCATCACAAAATAAAAGTTAAGTCAGAAAAAAATATTTTCAGGTTTGTCCAGATTCGATATGCTCTCAAAACAAACTTTAAAACGATATGCAATTCAAATTGAAGTTCCAAAATTCCTTTGTTTTCTATTGATTTTTTGGATTTTTATTGGACCATATCTCCTTATGCACACTGGCGACTTAACGCTAATTTTGTGGTAACAGGTCTCATTTGATAGCTCGCCATATCGTGCCACGAGATAGACCCGTCAAGCACGATGTGAGTCCTTGAGGACGGTTAGGGTTAACGGAGCATGAAGCAAGATGTCTGTTTAATGTCGATTCATTAATATCAAGGAGCGTTAGGAGCGTCTCGTTCACAAATCGCGGATATAAGCCAAATAACTTGTCACTGAGACATTGTGTTAAATTTGAGTCAATGATACAATTTACTGTCAAGTACTGATTTCCACCTATCTTAATTGGGACATCATGCTCAGTTCCTAGATAGCATTACTGTTACAAAACCATAGCCTAAAGTATTGGGGTACCCCTTTCGTCAAAAAGGTCAATACATTTTAGATGTATAGTCGTAAGTGTTTACATGCTTGTTCTTAGGTAAGATACATACACTTGAACTCGGCATATAATGGTTTCATTCATCGATTGTTTGAGCCAGTTTATCCTAACAAATGTCGTGACACCATTCACATCGCCCCATACATGACAAATTCACGTCGCACATAGGCAACACATGTCTATTTAGACAGAATATCCATGGTATACATGAAGAGGCGATACAATTGCATTATGTATATATATCTTACAATAGTACGTATGCCAAAAGCAATATAAGCATAAAGGGTATGGTGAGAAGCATATAGTAGTTCTATTTATCAATTGTTTGGATCAGCCTACCCTTACAAGGGCCGTAGCACCACCCATGTTCCACAGGCAATAAGTGCTGATAAAAGACAGTAATTTATCTTCGATTTTGGTGCTGCAAGCGGTAAGACTACAATATGGTAGCTTATAATAGTGCATTTGCTAGAAACAGTATAAACATGTTCACGGTTTGTTGTGGTGTATCTTTAGTGCAGCTGCCAGAATCGGTAAACCTACATTGTGCCCGCAATTAGAACATACTTGAGGATTATGTCAGATTAAATAGTTCCTCTTGAAATAAAACATATTCCATTACCATACAGATGACCAGTTATCAACAACATTGTTGCTCCAATTCGTTTACATCTCTCTAATACTGATTTCTCATGGCACACAAGTACATTACGAATTTGAAAATTACGAAATTACGAAAACCGAATCAGGGATTTTTTAAAACACTCTTGGGAAACAGACGTACTTTCTCTTACTGACGCATTGCTAATGTAGTACTAAGGACTTATGAATGTGGAATACATTTGGCATTTTGAATTCCTATCTTCTTCTAACACTAATGTAATGCTCGAGTGAGTCATAACCGTCTGCTTGACTTCAATGAAAACAATAGCCTTATTGAAAGACAAGAAATCCAACCCATGGATCCCGCTAAAGCTCTTGTAAACTAGTTTTACCTGTACTAATGCACTGCTTTTTGCATTTGGAATTTATATTAGAGTCAGTCCTTGTGTTAAACATACTTGTCTAGAATATTACTCAAATTACAACTGTAACAGTGTTTCTTACGAAAGAGGCAAATGTTTTGGAATATTCACTAGTGGACATCGTTTCATATTTGGAAACAATGGGTGATGCAGTGGTCGCAATAATGATAGATCAGTTTCGACCTTAGTACTGTGTGGTAGATCACCCATGATTTTGACGTAATTAGGAATCGTATCGCTCTGTACCTTGGAATGTATGTACGATTTATGATCAGATATGTAAATCTGCAAGAAAATCTACTTTCTAAAAAAAATCATGAATAGAGGGCGCTCTGTGGAAAAGATCACATAACATTCCTTTAATAAGTTTGATATCACCCGCAGTAAAAATCAGCGAACCCGTGCTGCGTAAACAACAAATCAAAACAAAGCGCGTGGTTCGTTTACACGAATGTACGGCGTACATACGGAGTGCAATTAGTACCTTTAATGCACTTCGCGCGTTTTAGTCTCTTGCATTATGATAGGTTCGTAACTATTTGATATGATATTTAAACTCACCGCGCCATATACTTGACACTTGCGATATTGTCAATAAGTATTACAGCAACATGTGTCGTGTGTACTTTTACTTCGAGCACCCAATCCGCATTATTACCGTCTCCCATCCTAGCGGGAATACGGGTCACGCACACAAAATAAAGTTAAACGGTTTTGTTTTCCAAACAATATCAAGATTACAAAGTATATTTGTGACCGTATTCTCGATTGTCGTTTTCTATGTACCGAAACGGTACTTGTTTGTGAAAAACAACAGCATAACATCTGTCGAGTTTTAATTTAAGGGCTATAAAAAGGGCGCTATTACCATTACCGGCATTAACACACCGATGAGACAATAATATATGAGTATTTATTTCTGCGAATTGTTGACAGTTTTTCGTCCAATAATATGTCTTAGTTTATTTAAGAAGTGATATTTATTTCGTTATCGAACGCTCCTTGCTCTATTTAGCATCTTTGAACTCTTGAATATGGATTATTACCTCTCTCGCACTGCTAGAGTGTATTCTCCTCCATTCTCAGGTGAGCACTCAGACCTCGCTTTCCCACCCGTCACATAGAATTGTTCCATTTATCTATTTAGTCTTAATTTTCTTTGAGCAGGCAGTGCGCCCTCGTCCAGACGCAACCACGATTCCTCCGATGTCTTTCATGCAATCACCTTGAAGATTCCCATTGTGCATTATAACTATCTTTCTGAATTCCCAAATAAACATCGAAATCTTGATCTTCGCTAGCTATAATGTTTATATAAGTTAGCTTTTGCGGTGTTATAAACAATGAATGTTTTCCCTTTTAACCATCATAATGTAGCTTGAAAACACTTAATCAATCAATGTAATCGATAATGATTCATGATGTGTATATTTCTCAAAATCAGAACTCACAGAATTACTCATGCTCGCCAGCAGAAGACTACTCTCAACTAAGGCATTTCCGATCGCTTTTATTTACTTTTGGCATTTTGCATTTCCTTGTTTCATAGTCATCAATGAACACTCGAGCTGGTGAGAGTTATCGTATAAAGTTACATCGAGGAAAATGTATTATAATGTGAGAATCAATATTATTTAATTGAATATTATATTGATTAATTGACCGAGACCAATAAACATATTATCATACGGAAATAATTATTTCCATTAGTCATCGTTCAATTGTCATTGATGCTCCTATACGTATGGTATTAACGACACAATGCAATGTTTTTCTTTTGCGACTATCGTATAAGTCTTACGTGCAAGTTTAAGTCAAACTTATAATTTTTAAGTGCGCCCTTCAATTCCATGACGCGTTTGTTACTCTACAAAGTTGAGACTCAAGTCTAGATATGCATGGTGGTTTATGAAAAGTGAGTCTAGATTAGGCAATGTATATACATTTGTAGCAAAAAACCGACACTTTTAAGGCTAGAATAGGCGTTTAATTGTCACTTGTAACACAGAAATTGAGACTTGAGTTTAGACTAGGTATTGTATAGACATTTTTAGCCAAAAAAAATCGAGACTTTAAAAGCCAGACTAAGCGTTTATAGGCACATGTTGCACAAGGCGTTTGCCGATGTTCAAAACCAGGCGTTGTATCACAAGTTGAGATGCTAGTCTAGATTAGAGGTTGTAGCCGATGTTCGTTCCATGCATGTTCCTTTTGTTTTTCATAAGTTCATAACAACCTTCAAACACGCAATACTTGACGCAAGAAATAAGCCACATCCCTATGTCGTCCAAACCTTAAAAGCACAACCATAGTGTGATTCCCTGCGGACATTTAGTTGGAATATTGCTAAATGTCTCTCATGCAAACCGAGCATATCAAAACAGAGTTTCGGAGGAATTGAAATGTAATAGTCACGAAGGAGGCACGGTATAGATAGCAGGTCCCAAACCTAGATGCCAAGTACCTTTTAGCGCTACCCATTATTGGTCTCCCAACGGTTTTTGCTAGTATACGGTTGTAGTATACGATTGACCGACACGTTTTGACTAGAAAAGGCTGTTAGCATCATCAATATTGATACAACTAATGATATCACAGTTTCAATGGAATTGAAAATCTAAGACATAAGTTACATTAAGGAGCAAATTTCGTCCCCGTAATTTGATACGTCTCTCACAAAAAAATGAATGGATACTTTTAAAGTTATGATGGCTTAGGTTACTAGGCCCAACGAAAAAAGCAATTTTGGTTTCTACGAGATATCATTGTTCTTGTTACAAATCGCAAGCAGTCTGGCCGGCATGGATGGATGATAAGTAGTGATTCATTACACACATTGATCCCATACTTATTGTGCAAATATTGATATCATTTCTGATGTTAGGACGTACATTATTATGGATTTCTATCATATCCTAGAACACTTATATGGGAACACGATTGTATAGACGGTGCACCTACGTGTGAAATAGACACATTATGCTTAGAAAACTGCGACTACTGGCTCGTTCAGATTGCCGTTGTTAGGCATGCGCGACGGATGAAAGTTGACATTGATTTAATGTTTGTGGGGCGAGGTGGCGTATTCGGTTAGAGCTTCGTAACACTGCTGCGCAACGTAGTTCTGTTGGTGGATCGTTTGAGCGTGAGTTCAATACGATACACCTGCACGGCCTCGTCCCCCATGCCTCCTTCAGACCGTGCAGACTGAAGTAGGCATGTACATAGGCCCACCGTAGTTCGGAAGTCTCGAAGAAATGATAGTCCCGTGTATTGGAATAGCTATCCCCGAGCACGTTAAAAAGTCAAAGACTCCTTCGTAAATAGTAGGGGATCATCCCGGTCTGTGTCTGTACATACACTTAAAATATGTATTCCTATACATACCTCCACTAGGCGTGGCGTACCAATGTTTTAACAAATAGCCAAGAAAGAATGATGGAAACTAAGCTGCTATCATTGTTCCGTCCAAGGACGACCGATGATGATGATGACGCCCGGTGATATCTGTCGACGTCGGGCGATGTGCAATGATGGGAGTATGAATCATCATGTCATCCTCCTTTTACGTTGAATTTTGTATTTTACCATTACCCTATATATCAATAAGGTAATAAGGTCATTACATGCGCAATTGGCGAGAAGTGGTTCCTTTTAACATAGGTGAGCAATGTTTCGAACGCAATTAATGTATTGTTAATTGTATGTCTGTGTTGTGTTGTTTTGACTTTTAGTGTTCTCACAAAAACAAACTACAATTGAAATATGGAAAGATATACATTGAGTAAATGTAAATTTATAAACCGTACAATTTCATTAAATTGGGTTTTAAGCATTTGTAAATTTACGATAGAACAGTGTTGTTACACCCGAGACAAATATAAGATAAGAAGCGCCTATTCATACCTACTATGTGCAGTGATCAAGGTGCCGCGTCATTGTTATAGTTGATGGTCAATCGATGATCATCTTTCAGTTTAATTTCTAGCACGACTTCATTCTTTGAGCAATAGCGCGCTATTTTTAATATAGTGCTATCCACACGTGTATTTCCACACATATTACAATTTTCTAAATAACCAGAACACACTTACGCTGTTATCCACACGTGTATATCCACACATCTATTAAGATTTTCTAAATAACCTGAACACACTTACGTTATCTGTAGTCACCGATTTAAAGATAATGATAGAGTTCTTAAATGATTAAGCATTTAAATTGCTAAATTTATGGCATTCCAGAAGAATTATGCCAATTAAAACCTACTAGTAAGCATCTTTAATGATCTCATATACCGTGTGTTGTTGTATTGTTTGTCAATTAGAATCCATGACTGCTCTATATCACTACTATCTGGTCTGTACTCTGTTTATCGGAGACGCCGGGTAGCTCAGTTGGGATATGAGTCGAGGCTTCTTTAATGTTTGTTTGAGTTGTGGAATTTGCGGTAGTTATCTGCCTCGCTGTTAAATTAAAACCTACTAGTTAGATTCTTAGACATATAAACATATTTGTGATGCAATATGTGAAAACCCACCACATAGAATAACATTATAAGGTTAATAAGGAAAGTAAGTTTTTGAAGTGAAATTTCATAAAAGATGATGACACGAAGTATTGGACATTAATTTTCTAAAAAATTATTTAAACAAATTAAACTTTTTTTTTCTTTTCTTTTTTCAATTATTTTTTATTTACATTTTACCCATAAACACTAGTTCACATTTTGCGACATCCGACGGGTTTTCACAGATCGCGCCATCAATGCATTATGATAATCACAGTTCATGGTGTGTGTATAGATATTAAATGAATTTAAACACAAATGTGGTCTTTTGAAGATACTTATTTTATAAATAAGTAAGTTACTGCATATTGTCTACTCGTTGTATTTAATCATATGTCGGCATGACTGTTAACACTCCCGTATTATAATGGAATATGTTTCATTTCAAGAAGAACAATTCAATCTGACACTTCCTCGAGTGAGTTCTGATTGCGGGCAAAATGTAGGTTTACCGCTTCTAGCAACTACACTAAAGATACACCACGACAAAATCATGTTCATATTGCTTCTAGCAAATGCACAATCTACCAGAATGTATCTAGTATTACCGCTTGCAGCACCAACATCAAAGATAAACTACTGTCTTTATAAGCACTTATTGCTTATATATGGTACACGGATGGCGCCATTGCCCTTGTGAGGTTCCCCAAACAATCAATGAATGAAACTATTATGTGATTCTCTATATGAGCGCCACTGCACATCATACCCTGTAATACTGCTTTTAGTATGCGTACTATTGTAAGCTATACATACTCCGCATGTACATCATGGATACACTGTGATCTGTCTAAATAGAACCGTGTTGCCTATGGGCGACGTAAATTTGTTGCCAATAGGGGACATTTAATTGTGCCACGACATTTGTTAAGGCGAACAGATCCAAACGATCGAATAATGAAACTATTATATGCTACATTGAAGATTTCACACCACTTTTCAGTGGTGTGGTATCTGCAGTGGGTGACAAGCTGCGGTTAGCCGTCTTCCGATAGTCATCGGTTAGTCACCGGACTTAAAATACCTACATGAATTGCAATGCTTACCTGCCTTGCAACACTTTTTGCGTCTTTCATAACAAATTACACTCAACTAAGACAACTCAGGTTAGTTTTGTGCGTTATCGTTTAGTAAGTGTAAATACTTCAATCTCATTGGTTAACACGTATGAAATCTGATCCATATCGTGTAAACAAGAAAATCAAACCACACGCCATATGTATTTTTCCGTATTGTGTGAACATGCAGGGGATAACTAAATAGAATCAAGGAATACTGTAGGGATATCGGCTAGTTGAATTGATAAAGCTTCAAAATTCAACAGTGTTGCAAGGATACATTGCCTGGGTATTAGATTTTAAAACTTATTCTGAATTCTACCAGCCTAAATTAGTTTTATGAGTGCAAGTAATCATAATCCATGGTATCAGTGTTCAACTTTGTTGTAAACATGATATTAAAGCAAGTGGAAAGATGTAAATTAACAATAAAATGGCTAAAATGGACACTGTTACTTCCTCTTACCACAATTACTCCTAAACCGAAATTGGTGTGACCCAACAATCCCAGGTTAGATTTGACAGTTTGCTGTCTTCAATAGATAGTACATGTTTAAGGGGCAGGCCAAGTCTGGCTCTGATTTGAAATGGTAAAAACATCATGTGTTAGCTTATTGTTTTTGCAAAATAATAGTTTTATGTCATTGTGAGGATTGAAATTGAAAGTAAAAACAATACATTTAAGAAAAATTTGTCCTTTAAGATTTCACACCACTATATGATTGTAGTCTTTGCCAACGCCATTCGGCTCTTCTCTCAATCTGACCATAATCATAATGATAAGTAATCAGGAAGGGTACTTATTGCCCTCAAATAATTTAAGTTGGAATATAATCCTGATTTTAGGACTAATAACTATTACCACAAGGCAAAAAGAGGGGTTTTTTTCAGTACATTTTGCAGGTTTTTGTGTGATTTTGACTGAAAAAGTTATGAGAGCGATACGCCAGCTGTCTAAAATCGGGACTTATTTCTCAGAACTATCAGGATTACTATATGTAAATGTTGTACTTCAATTATCACAAATATCATAAACTGGAAGAAAAATGTAAAGTTGACCAATCCAGTCGCTTTATAAACGAGAAAATCAACGTTTTCTAACACCCCTTTAACATGTAAAAGTATAGGGCCTATTTAGTGGTGTGCTATCTGTGCTTAGTAATTCTCTCTTGGAATTGACCATGGTGTGTCAATATAGATAAGGGAAATCATTACTTAGCGGTGAATTAAAAAATGTAATCGTTGACACTAATTTAGAATATTTTCGATAACAAGGTTAATTAACATATTAACGAAAGTCGTCCACATTTTCAAATGTAATGAATTTCATTACCATATTTGGAATCACCATGAGAAATGCACTAAAGTAAGTGCAAACATTCTTCCACATAGGGTAAGACGACAAGGCCTTTTGATTTGTCGTGTGTTGGTTTCTTGGTAGCATTCTGTCCGAGTTGAGCATGAAACTGTCACAAGTGAGTAGAATATGTTACATAGTATTATACACCAATCAACTTAGATTTGTCAAGATGAAAAAACAAATTCCTACACTTACCATTGAACAATCCTGATGAATCTATACCAAATAATATATAACAGTCTGTATACGGATTGACTGGTATAGCCATCTGGTGAACGAAACTGTAATGCTATAATAAATAAATATGAATATTTATTTCATGTTACAAATGTGTGTTTGGCATTACTGCCGGCCAAACAATGTGTTGCGCTAGGAAGATTAAGTAAAAGCTGGTATATTACTGATAATAATAGTAGCTTTTGGTAGTGTGTCAATTCCATTATGTTTCAAACAAGGTATAAACTACATCATTCTAACATACCTGTAGGCATTTCATAGGTAATATATTGAGTATTGGATTCTACAATAGACTAATATAATACAATGTACATTGTTACCATTTCAAATACATCAATTCGGCGCAGGTATGCTTCTTTATTCGTATGAGATGCTCCATTTACTGATGTTAAATGCAATCTAACGAAAATATAACCCTAACCCCCTAGGCGTGTTTCGGGAGGAAACTATCGGGAGATACAAAACCGGGTCATATGAGGGGGAAAAGATCGCCTGTGTGTAAGTCCTGCTGCTAAGAGAGCCAATGAGTCAGTTTCGAAAATCTTAACACTTTCCACGTGGCTATTTTAATTTTACCATATATAAGACGGATTTTTCAGAAACTTTTTCCCCAATTTTCAAAGTCAATCTCAAGGATTACTGAACCAATAATAGGCATGTTTGAACTTATTTCAATGCATTTCTCATGTTGTGATTCCAAATATGGTTCTGAAATTCAATAATGTTGACATTTTTAAAAAAGAAATTGAAATTTTGAAATCTCGTGTGCAGACGCCTGCCGCGTGGAGAGTGTTAAGATTTTGATGAAATTTAACAACACATAACGCATTCAAATACACGACCATTGTTGTACTCAGTTTTGAATGTGATTAATTTTACTAAGAAGGTTCCAAAATTCCTGAAATCAACTGTACTCGCAGTATTGCTACTCTGAGCACAATGTACGTTTACTCATTCCGGCATGTACACCTAAGATACATCACATGCATCTTCCACGGCCGGGTCACGTAACAACTTAATCGTTCTTTGTACGGATGAGCATAAAGGGTATATTACAATCGAAGTGCAGATACATTTGTGTGCGCCTCGGCTGCCCGTGTAAGTGAAGCGAAGTGATTCTGACGATTTCCTAATGGCAGCAAAAAATACCGGTCTGTATCTGTTCACACATCTTTCGGAAGAGCGCTACGATCTCGATGTAGCAGCGCTATATAAATGCTTCTATGTATGTATGTATCTGGTGGATTGCGGTTATGAATTTACATTTACATCGTGGTTTACGGGTTTTATTATACTCGTATATTGATGAGCGTAAAATCCCATTCGTATGTTTATCAAAGTAGATAATGTCATGAATCAATGGTACCGAAGGTATTTTCTTTATTTAATACCTTTGACAATCTCAGTGATTCTTTTGTTCATATAAGCGGAAGAGTATGCTCTTTGAATACGTGCTTCATTGGTTTGTTAAATTTGTTTGGTCTTTATGGAAACAAATCTTCATTCTTGTTCAACTTTCTTTTAACTTGAACTTTTAATGCGGTATACTAGTGGTGAACGAGCCTTAATCAATCACCATGGTAACAAGAGATTAATGATAAGTTACTCAGTGCACAAAATTACAAAGGCTCTGATACTGACAATAATATTGCTATTCTACTTCATTGTTGTATGAATCCACTTGATGTAATTTTGCTGATAGATACGACGATAAACATATCAAGTCGCAGGTCATAAAAGCTCGTATATTAAATTAAAATGCCCATGAAAGACTTTCACTTCGTATACTCAAAAAGCATTGAATTGTATTGAAAGGTATATTCATTTACCGCTCGCCAGAAAGCATATACTAATTACGCATAGCCATACATCCATTGCTTCCAAGAAAAACAAAACTTCGAAGTCGTTTCACTATAAATAATTTGTGCCCGACGAACGATCAATATGCTCGATATAATATCCAGCCGTATTGGTTGCTTTTCGTTTTTGACGCCTTTAGCTATAAATTGTCAAGTTGGTACTAACACCTGTCAAATGAACTCTGATTATTACATAGCTGGATCAATGTCAACCATTGATTGACCTGCTTTGATTCTGAAGAAAATATATATATATATATATTAGCTTAACTGTTTGCATCCAGTGTTCGGGGGTAGGGATACAATGATCAACATGCTACATTATGCTGCAAGTTGCATGAATAACAACGCTTGAAGGAAGTATGTCATTCAGATTATAACACACACAAAACAAAACAACTTACCATACAGACCGAATTTTGTTGTTGAAAGTGACTGGTACCTTTTTCAAATATATACATCCCATCTATCTTTATGAATGTATTTGGATATATGGAAATTACGTCGGAGTAACCAGAGGGTTAAGAGGCTATTGCCCCACTTCCAATATTTGAGCCCGTTCGTCAATATCGGTTGAGATTGTTACTGTCGGTTCATTTCAAAATCAGATAATAATAGTGTGTCCATTTTAAAAAGATGCTTCAAAATGCTCTTGATGGGCCATTGCAGTACATTAAAACCTCAGAGCTTCCGGGGTCTGCCTCATATACCCCAACGGGTCTTTGCCTAAGTATCCTTATGAGGACCCCACCCATTGGTCCAACCTCTTGATATTTCACACACACAAAAAAAGTTTGTTTCCGGTAGGTGGTCTGAAAACCAAGATGCGAGATGCGTGGTTTTTTTTAAATTAATTTTCATTAGACCGATAACCCTGAATACACAAAAATACCCAGCCAGTATTCTACTTTGCCTCATATCATAGTTACTGGACTTCCCAGAGCAGTAAGATTCAATTGTTTGTACACAATTTTAATATTGTCTACAGTATTTTGTATTTAAATCATGTTTGCGATTTTATTTTTCAAAAATGGAAATAAAAAAAATGAAATGCGCCAAAACGAAATGCGCGCGGCCTACCGGAAACAAATTTGTTGTTTTTGTACGCCTTATCGGTGCACTTTTATTTCTAACTCCCAATTCCCCAATATGAAAAACCTAGCTACGCCACTCTGTTGCATCCTACCCACTCGTTAAGATTTAATGTCACATAGCACCCTATGTTGACTTTCTATTATGAATAAATTAATTTCAATATCAAAATGAATCAGAATCTTTTTGTAACTAGTCAATTGCATTACCTATTCCAGAAGGTATACAATGAGCCTTCCACTGCAGTGGCAATTGAAACACATGCTGATCAAATTGAGAAAACATTTGTAGATGTTTTTGCCTTTCCATAAGCTTTCCACTGCAGTGGCAATAGGAACTCGAGAAAACATGCTGAAAACCTGGAGAAAATATTTGCAGATATTGTTGCTAATATCAAGGGAGTAGATAGGGGGTTAGCTCACTTTTTACAATGATATCGTCTAAGGGGTTTCAAACTCGATACGCATGCAAAGAGATAACGTTTAAAACAATATCCAACTATCGCTTTTGGCAAAGTTTTTACTTAGAAAAGCGATCGAGTAGATAATTAACTGATACAATCATTCATCGTTAGGATAACGCCCTCTATACAATGTTTCAGGGGAGGATAACCTCCCTGTGGGAGACGTCAAATTCTACTCAGTGTCCTTTTGAATGACATTGAAAGATATAAAATCTGTAAATGTACTTTTAAAAATCCATATGACCACGAACAAATACCCAGTTCTAATTCAAGCATTGAAATTCCAAAATACGGTCAAAAGGATACTTCGAGAATTCTTTATATCGTTACAATAACAATTATGACTTTATTTTATGTTTGTATTGCGTTCTCCACGTGTTATCTATGACAGTAGGTGGTATAGAAGTTTATGCAACACATGTAATGCGATATCTGGCAGTAACGTCTATAGTGTTTGGTTAAAATGCTACGAGTGCCTGGAATATAACACTAGTTTAAGAAACTCTTCCGTTTGGTCAAATAAAATATAACAATACTGGAATGAGTTTATCCCTCAAGCGAGGGAAATTCAGTGTTAGAAAAACATACCCTTGTGTAACGTTTTAAATATACATGACATTGAGCGTGAAACCAGAATATATTCATGTACACTCTCAAAACAAAGGTTAAAATCTTTAACCATGTTGGTTAAAATATTAACCAACGGTAGGTTACCACGTGATCCACACAATTGGTTGGTTAAAACCGTAACCAACAGCTGTTGGTTAAACTTTAACCTGTGGCTGGTGAAAATTTTAATCATTTGTTGGTTAATATGTTTTAACCAACAGTGGTTGGTTAAACTTTAACCTGTGGTTGGTTACAATTTTTAATCATTTGTTGGTTAATATATTTTAACCAACAGTGGTTGGTTAAACTTCTTCTTTTTTTTGTTGCTAAACTTAAACCCAGACAACATTACAACATTGGCCCCAGAACAAGGCACAAGACAAGGCACAACTTCCTAGCCAAAAGGCCGGGAAGCGATAACTTATAAAAGCGGCCGCAATTTTTAGACCACGTAAGAATTTATATATGAAATCAATGGTGTCATTTTCCGCCCCTGGTACATTGTTGGACCAACTATTGGACCACTATTGGTTGCCAACATGATGCCAATTAAAGAGCGCCAATGTTAAACTAATATTGGTTTGACAATATGCACAAAATATTTTCCCGCCATTGAAATTCTTTGGCGGAAATCTTAATATGACCTATTGTTTGTTAAAATTATGATGCCTTAACTAACGTTGAACAAACTAAAAATGAATTATATTTTAACTCTTTAACCAACACAATATTGAAAGTAATTTTTAACCAACGCTTCATTTTTAACCAATGTAGTATACTTTTTAACCAACATTCTTTTAACCCATGGTTTTTAATACCTGTTCTGAGAGTGTACCGCGAGACCCATGAAAGTATTAAACATGTCGATACAGAAGGTCATAACGAGACGTACAAAACTTACTAATTACATGATGTTAATAATTAATTATATAGCTACCTATCCACTTCCATATTATGACTTTTCGTTGTATGTTGTTTGTTTTATCACGTAAATAGTTCAATACGGAAACTTAAAATCCCTTATAGTAATTGTTATTTATATATTTTTACAGATGCTAAGGTGGTACTCATGTTTCATATCATGTTATTTATTGAGTAAATTTAACACGGTAGATCACATACGGATATATATTAATAACAATAAAATCGAATGCTTATGGCCATGCGTTTTAAGTTGGGCCGGTCTCGTGTGACGAACTTAAAATTGGTGAATATCGCGTGTATTTTCATTTGAATGGCGATAACTTTTCTATACTAGGCAATACCCCCACAAAAGTATACATTTTCTTGATTAAAATTGTCTTAGGAGTTCAAAAATGCACTTAAAATTAACATAGGATGAACCCCTAGAAGGTTATGAATTTGAAAAGGTCAACAATTTATGAAAAAAATCTGCTGAGAAAAAAAAAATATGAAAAAAATTCTGCATACCCTACAAGGTTAATTATTGCAGATTTGAATTTCTGACAGTTAAAACTTTCCAAGCATATATAACTTTCTATATCTAGGTAATGTTTACAGTATTTTGCACCGGGCTGGAAAAAATGTCATTTTGCGAAGAAAAAAATCTGACATACGAGGGGCAGTCAATAAATAATGAAAGTGATCATGGTATGGGATGCATGAGTGATTCTATTGAGGGGATAATGTGATCAATACAAAGTATGAACCTTTGTCTTTCAAACAATACACTTTTGGATTTTTAAATGTGAACTATGACGTCATAGCACTGTCTCAAAGTAAGTACACTTGGGACACTGCTAAATCAGTTATTTGGCGGGAAATTTGAATTGTTTTTATGAAACACGTGGTAAGAAGATTGCATAACATGACATCAGAAGCAGGTAAATCCCGATTTTTTTCCGCATAAATATGATACTAAAGACAATAACCTTAATCCCTGTGTAATTTGGAATGTGTAGTATAAGAGGAAAAAGTAAGGAGAAGCAATTGAATAAAAGGTATACAAATATCAGTATTTCAAATAGCTAATTTTTATTTTAAAATGCCCAGTCACTGAATCACTAATACGGCGGAAAATCAAACAATTTAGGAAAAATTCAAGCAATTAACCAGTTTGGAAGATTCCATATGATAGTTAACTAATTATCTGAACTTATTCGCATGAAACCTGCAGAAAAAATGCGCATGCGCAGACGGCAGATAATTTTGAAACGGGCCCAAAATGGCTAAAATCATGAAATTTACCAGATAAAAGCTTACTGTGCCTTCAAATTCTAATCAGAAATAATGAAAAATGTTTAAATCAATGTGTAAACATATTGTGATAGTCAAAATGAAGATATACAGGAATGTATCAATCAAAGATGGCTGCCACAACCTCTCTTATTACTGTTATCTTTAGAGCTACTAGATATGTATTGTGTAAGTAATCGTCATATAATTTCAATGGTTTGAGGAAATTTTATGAACAGCTCCTTTTGAAATCCCCACTATTATTGCTTTGCATTCCACAACAATTTATTAAATTATAATCCCTCTATTGTTCTTTATCCTTTGTTGTTTTCTAAGGTATATTATTGTGGATTTTGCTAAATAAAAGCGTATTTGAGATGGTCCCTTCTTGTTCGTATTAAGGCATTCAGATCTAAAAAAAGAGTGTCAAACAGAGATAAGTGTGTATTCTAACTATGTGCCAAGTGTTATCTGTTTTTATGCTTGCACTGCCGAGATATACGCAAATGTATCAATCAACCCATATTCAACATATTACATATCCAGCCAAATAATTGGCAGATTTCAGTCAGTGTCTGAAACCTATGGTGTTTATGTTAATGACGTTACATAACCAAAGGTATCTAACAATCCAAAAGTGTATTGTTTGAAAGACAAAGGTTCATACTTTGTATTGATCACATTATCCCCTCAATAGAATCACTCATGCATCTCATACCATGATCACTTTGCCTAACCGTATGTGCTGGTAAAAGACGCTGCGTCGGTACATATCCATCCAGTCATACACATGTAGTTCTTTAATGCATTGCGGGTCTGTAATTATTGATTAATTCTTTATTAATTAAGGTGATTACCCATTATTAAACTTCTAAATTATTCAAATCAGTTTATTTACCAGAGTTTATGTACTTAGATGCAACAATTTCATTCCATAAACATGATTTAACTCAATTGCACTGAACTGTACTGTAGATGCCAAATTTGCTGCGCCGGACTCTCCTGCGCCGGACTCTCCTCCACCCCTGATGTTGGTTAATTAGCCATTAATTAACAAAAAATGACAACATTTTAACACATGCTAATACTTTTATCTTCTTGCCCTGCATAAGAGCTTTATTTTGATACCAAATTTAGCTATGTAGGTGGTATCTTTATACAAGAAATTGAATAGACAATGTCATTTTTGATGTGCCGATGTCACAACTCCACCTTTTTGCAGGCCCAGTTCAAAACGCATGGCCTTATGTCATATCAAAGTTGATAAGTGCTCATTCTCATAATCATTTTGTAGGAGAAGCTATAAAGTTGACAGTTGTATTTCCTGCTACTTGGGTGTTTCTATATTCTACGCCATACTTTGGCAATATTTTCACAAAACACTCTAGGCGTCATTGTAAGTGAGCACATTACATGGACTGTATGGATTTTTACTACATTTACAGCCACATCACGTTCTATAGAGTCTTATAATAGTGAGAGACAGGTCACGCAATACCATCATGGAATAATGTCATTCTTGTTTTCCTAACAATATGGAGATCCCTTAGCATTATAGAAAACCGTTATCCGAATGGACCGTCGTATTTGTTCGTCGTGATCAAACAGACTCATTTTAAAAGTGCATTTGGAAGTTCTTGCTCCTTAATGCTAACAAAGGTTACTCGGTTGTAAAAAATCATCGAAATCTACAATTTTTATCGCCCAACACCTGTAACGTTATTGGGGAAAAATAGTATAGAATTGTTTTAAAAATCGTAATGAGCAAAGTGGAACTAATAGCCCAACAAACAGTAACAGGATTAATGGTGATGCTGGTGACTGCCAATCAATTGGACTGTCACCATATCCGATCTGTTAGATACTGGTGACTTTACAAAGAGCTCTGATGGGCAAATCAATTGAACTGTCACCATATCCGATCTGTTACTTTTGTCATTCAGTCTTATGAGTTACTTTGCTCTTAACATTAATCTCCTTCATGATCATCATTTGCTTCTTACATTTTGCTTTGCTATATGTCTATTTTGAGAAGCCCGAAAGTTGATGATATTTAATAATACAATCTATGATTTAAGGCAAACAGTGACATTAGACTACAAAAAATCCTGCACTACGGGCGGGTGGACATTTTAGGCCGGTTTTTTTAAAGTTTTCCCTTAAAATTGACAAATGCAATCACTCAAATCTGTTAATTTTCTTTACAAATTTTGAAACAAAAATGAAATGAGTCGGTCGGGCCCGTAGAACAGGGTTTATTTTCGCCTTAACGATATTTTATTTTCTATTGCTGTTTGAGAATTAAAGCAGGCAAACTTATGTTGGACACTGATTCGTCGAACAATTTAGGGTAAGCTTGATACGCGTAAGTACCAACATACAGTATACAGTATTATACCCAAAGGCGGCAAAATGAAAGAAACTGATATGGCGGAAAATCAGATACAAAATATTGATCTTTCTTCAGGACATTTAAACTAATTGTCAGTGAAGCGGTGTACTTAATGAAAGCAAGAAATGGCAAAATGTACTTGCCATCTTTTCTGCTAGAAGGTATAAAGATATTTAATTAGATGATTTTATTTGGCTACGGACGAAGCTACTCAATAATCGTATAGTTCAATCTGTTCCAAATTGACGAGAAATATGCGGATGTTATCTCTCCGCGTGCAAAAGTAATCCAAGCATACGCGTGCGAGTCTAGCAATATCAACGTGATTTTGGCCGAACTCATGCGTCATGCATTTGACGCACAATTCGCTTCTTGCGTTCATGGGCGCCTACACCTTTCTGTCTAATATTCGGTGCTGTAAGAATACTCGTCGATTTGGACTTGGTTTGAACACAATTTTTTCTTTGAGGTTTGCTTGATAATCAGCATTGTTTTAACACCCTGAGAACTACCTTTAATGCTGATATTTAATGCCTTTTTGACATTTAGTAGCGGCAATTGGGATGTGGATCAAGATCATCGTCGGTTGCCATGGTTGCCTTAATCCTCAAAATTGTGTCATGTTCAGATAAATGCATTATTTTGTTTATTTGTAACATAAGACCTTTTTCACCTATTAAAAATTAATACGAAATATAGGAGGCCATACCCATTAAATCTCCAATTGTGCCTATTTCCATTCTAATCACATCCAAGTTTCGTAAGCGATTGTTTCTCATGATAGACCTCATAATGCCATCATAAGGATTGAACACTTCAATTGACCTTGTCTTGGTTATGAGCTTGGTTATGTGTTACGCTTAGGGGATTTATTACAACGATCGAGTAGTCATGGTATTATGGTTGTGAGCGTATCGAGCCTTTTATATGATTTGATGTGCACTTAGTAAGCGTATTCGTCTATGGTATCACTGGTACACCTTACGGATCGGAGTTTTAATGAAGCAGAGTAACTATTTAATTCTTTTAGGTTAATTGAATGATATCCCTATGAAAAATACATATGGTAGTTTTCTTTATAAACGACTTTCTCATATTAATACATGTATATGATCAAATAAAGTGTTAATACCAATTAAGTCTGAGAAAAAAAATCCACGAATACAGTAAGTTCAAGTCCACCCAAGTATCAATGGCTACATTACCCTTGGGTAAAAAGACAAAGACATTTCTGTCACTGTACATGCTCGCCATGGTACATAAATAGTCCTCAAGGAATTTACGACGGATCTTATAATGCCATCGTAAGGGTTAAACACTGTCATTGACCGTGTCTTGGTTGTGATCATTTTACAGAGTAATTTGTGAATGTGTTACGCTGAGGGGGTCAATTACAATGGTTAGGTAGCACAGTGATAGTAGGATTGTAAACGCCTTAGAGCCGTTGCGTGATTTTATTTGCACTTATTAAACTTCAGTAGCCATGGTTGAGTTTATTCTGCGCTAAAGTTTGATCAGTTCCAAATTGGCGACGTGGAATTTATAAGTGTACTCAGTGTAAAGACAGTGGGACTTGTAACTCAGTTGAATTCTAGTATTATATCTACAATCAGACCTTGTCCCCTCCAGTATTTGCATATGGTTCTTGCATGGGTGCTCTACAAAAAGATAAAGACGGACTAAAGTATCGATCTTATTCCAGTTTGTATCTAGTCAATGATTTCACCATCTACACATGTCCGCTCGTAACATGTATAATGAAGGCCTTAACGAGGATAATATTCCCGTATAGGCTTTAGCATGGTGACAAATTATTGATTTGATTCCTCTCAAACAAACAGCTCGGGTCTTATATCATTCATAAGAAAGTGTAGTCACTGTAAATAGTCATTGAATGACAAAGTCAAATGTATGGGAATGAAAAAGTAGTTGAAGTGAGATCATACTTTCCTGCGGGGAAAAAATGTATGTGCAGCTGATTATAGGCCCGCGTAATCATATTGGAAAATGTACCTCAAGCTCACAATAACGTGCGTAGTGTGTTGAAAAATGCGAATTTGGAAACGTCATGGATTTTCTTCAGATAGTTTATCTTGGTTGTTTTATGGTAAACTTAGTAGCAAATTTAGCCAAAAAGAATCAACAAAATGTGTATCTATAGTTTGATCGGTTCCAAATTGGCGAACCCATCTACAGAAGCGAATGAATACAGAAGGACGCGTGCGCGCTAAAGGCAACAAGCGCACTGTTAATAATATGCGTGACGCGTGCGTGCGGCCATAATTGCGAACGTACGCTTGGATTACTTTTGCGCGCGAAAAGTTAAAAATAGATCATTTCTCGCCAATTTGAAGCTAATTAAACTATAGCCTGTTTGGTCAAAAATAATTGGAAGTCACTTTATAGGACTAAAACAGACTGTACGACTTTCTTTTGTTGAGTCCTTTATTTAGATACTTAAGTAGGAGCTCATTATGACACTTTAATATGAAATCATATCACATTTAGATACTTAGGTAGTTGCTCATTTTTTTTTTTTTTTTTTTTGATACTTTAAAATGCATATCACATAAAGTAGTTGCTATAGTCACTGTTATAATGTTATAGACAACATTCAAGCTATTTCAAGCAAGCGTGATTTTTTGTCGTTTACGGAGCTGCGTCCAGATGCATGAAATGCCCGAACTAAAGTGCAGCATGCGCGTGACGATTTCACGATTGACGCGCGGTTATTTTTTGAAATCGCCTGGTACGCACTTCTGGGTTTACGCACATACGCTCCTATGCATAGATGTACGCACGTACGCAAGTTAACATGTAATGTTAGAAGTATGTCCATAGCATTATTACACTTACAGGCTTCAAAAACGAACCTGATCATTCACCTTTATGTATTTGGCACCAATTTTTGCTGATTAATATACAACGTTGTTACGCTTGTAAAAAACACACCAAAAAAACCAAAAAAATAAAAAATAAAGTAAAGAAAAATGTCACGACTTCTTGTTCGGTTGTAAGGGGCTTAAGAATTATCAATATCATTGTTTTATTAGATTTTCCGCCAGATTGATTTGTTTGGTATCACTGCCTTCGGTTGTACTGTAATGCTGGTACTAATGCGGGACAAACGTGTTCTGAAATTACCGATGGACCAGTGTGACACACAAGTTGACCTTCTTTGATTCTAACAAGGTATTAACTCAAAAACCCTAGATAACCAAAGGTTCATAGCAATAATCAAAAAGAAGGTACACATTTGATTTAGTCAATCATAACAATGTGGAATAAAAAACCTAATCGTTAACCCTAACCCCCAAGGCACCTTCTCCAAAGAATTTTCCCCCACGCACCCGGGGCTCGAACCCTGGACCTCTGGGTTCAGAGGCAAACGACTTACCGCTAGCCACGGGGGTCAATCATACTTGGCTCAGTATACGTCGCCAAGTATATACCCTAGGGGCCATTATTTCACCGAAAAACTGCCGAACCGGGTACCACAAGCACACCGCATCGTAGTAATTCGTAGTACTCAAGAGTGTTAGGGTTACTTTAACGACCGAAATAACAGACATGGTTTTTGGAGAGTGTTAGGAACATATGTAAACATTGGACTTTCATTCTAATTAAGTATCGGATATTTTAGGGACACCTCATGAACCGTTTACAGACTAGCTTGTTCATTTCATACTGCAAATGCACCAACATTTACTGTTACTATATTTCTTGCACACTATGCACTGTAATAAAGAGAGTGAAATAAGGCTATTGTTATAACAATGATTGTTTTCCGTCGGGAAAACTGTTATAATAGTTCATATCTGTCCATTAACGATTGTATCGACATTCGATTAGCATCGATTCGTTACCAATTTGTTTGTGAATTAACACGTGACAGTCGTCAATCGTCGCACGCATCCTATTATCTCTCTTCTTCCTCCTTCTCCCCCTGATCAATGTTGAATCCCTAAATGTGTCCAATATCAGCACATGGCCTCGAAATATTGATCGGTGCAGAAGGGGTGCGGGGGCATGAGGAAGGGGATATTAATTACAAGTTTATATTTTTACGTGACTCAAATAGCGTCGTGTTCTGGTACAAACAGCATTGCAAATATGGTCAGTGTTCGAACACATTTGTTTCTATGATTGAAGCTTGTTCATTGCATTCAAGAATTGCAATAACTATTCTATTGTGGGTTTAGTTCTTGCACACTTACACTGTAATAACGAGGGAGCAAAAGGCTGATGTTTAACCAATGACTGTTTTTTTCCCGGCGTGATAATATCCGTCCAATTATGATTTTGTAGACATTTGATTAATACATATCCGTTACCAATCTGTTTTTGAAAGAACACATGACACTCGTCAATCGCTGGAAGTATCTAATATTCATCCTAGTATGTCATTATTATTTAATTGTGATGAATGTTGCGTTAGATCACAGGTGGATCAACAAAACAGTTTCATTTGCATCACCGAGTGACAGCATGAGTGTAATGAAGGATATACATATTCTCACTAAAGATTAACTGTGTTACATACTCCATAAATTTGCTTACCGCACAGTTTATAGGTTAAAATATATAATAAATAACAAAACGACTTCCGTGTGACATCGCATTTAGCTTTGATTGAAGTGGTTCAAAACATTACTTATGGGTAAAATGCATTTATAACCCCCTTATTCTAGATTATATTACGTTGTAAACATTTGGCCTGTTTAAGTTACCTTGATAAACGTTCATTGTTGAGCTATGAACACCCACAAGCAGATCTTGGACAACCAATGTGCACATCCTATACCTGCTAGCGTTAATCAGATGTTGCCATGATACGCTTCCCTTCCGTGTTTTACCTAAAATGAATGTCATTTCCGCAGGTATATTTTAATTTAATACTTTGATCTGAAACATCTCAATGCAAGGACAATGTTGGTTTACCGCTTCTGGCAGCTACACAAAAGATACACTACTGGTACCCAATGTAGACTTACTGCTTCCAGCATCTACACCAAAGACATACTGTATTCTATACAAATAAATGTGTTGCCTATAAGCCACGTGAATCGTGCCACGACCCGTGCGAGGATTGACTGTTCCAGTCAGTCGATGTACATGTACAAGTGTGTTTTACGCTGGCGTAGTGCTTAAATCCAATCTAATACGAATACACTATTGACTATTTTCGCTCATAGCGATATTGTTTGCGTGCATTATAATTTTTTTATAAATCCATGTTTGTTTCATGTTTTGATCATTAGATTTCATACCATATATGGTTGACGAGCCTGCAGATCGGTTTAACAGAAAACTGTCGGAGACCATTCTTTTGTTTCATTTTGACAGTTCGGAAACGAATTTAAATAATACACCAAACGTTTGTTTGTTACTTCATTTATTAGCAGGTGCTCGTTTCCAGTGCTCTGTAGTGCTTTAATTCTAATAGATAAGAAGCACGCAACATAACATAAATCCAAACGTATTACGCATGCAAATTCCAATAGCCTTAGGTCATACAGTCTTCATTTCTTCCAATCTATGAGATCATCTAACTCTATACAATGGTCTTAGTCGGCAAGCGAAGTTGCAGAGCTAAATCTCGGTTTCGACGGATATAGATCAATTGAACATTATGTGCATTATTGATTGTTCCGTCTTCGACTTGAACATAGCACATGGTGTGCATTATTCACATGCTTTAAATACATCTATACAAGACAACTGTACAGGTGCGCTAGGTTGGCTACACTTTCCAATGACATGCTCCACCATGTACTACAAAGCGGCATAGAGCGATGAATGAATCATTGCTGACCGTTTTACTTTACTTTAAGGCGATGATTATAAACCTGTTCTACGGTTGGACGGACCTTCCAGTTAGTGACGGTTACTGGAGTGTTATTATTTCTCAACAATTATATTTTCGGTTAACTTTCAAAGATGCTTAAACAATTCAAAATTAAAGAATAAAATATCTCAATCGCAAATAATGGGTCGGTTCCGCCTGTAGTACATGAACTATTCTACTTCGTCGATTGCATTTTACACGTATTAACTTACAGCAATATAAATTGTTTTTGTCTTTGATTAAAAAGTTGAGTGTAAACGAATTTTACTTTTAGAGCATTAAATAAAAAAGAGGATGAACATGAAATGGTAAGTAACCAGTGCATTCAGTGATTAGTTTATGAATATTTGTTGATGCCAGGTAAGAACAACATCTTCGCCAACGCCATGACTTGATGTGACTTATAGCAACCAATGACTCAAGTTGACTTGACGTTTGCCTTAACTTGCCCTGAGGGATCTTGAGATGTCTATGGCACGTATTTTGCACAATGAATGAGAAAAACAGGTTTATCTGCGACCAATAAAACTAGGTTTATCAAAAGAATACCTTTCGAATCGACCTGGTTCATCAAATTCGATAAGCAAAGTTTTTGATAAACCAAGTTTTTCGATCGAAAAACAAGCTTAATCGGCCGAAAAACCTTGCTTATGGTTTCACACCACTAAATAACGTCTGGCCCTACCCCTTTGAGGCAATTGTCCAAAACCGGCCCGTTTCTATGCCGAAACGGGAGACCTATTGTAAATTACAGTTTAAAATTAGGGTATTTACTACATGTTATGGCGAAATTAATTTTGTGAGACACATCAGCGATCTGCAGGTCCAAAAAAATTGATGCAATGATGATTTTTTAATATTTTAACAGAGACATTTGTGTTTAGGTCATTTCCGGTATCTGACGCCATCATCTAAATCAACAATTGCGGGTAACCAGGAAAACTCAACTCGTACTTTTTGAAAAGGCTCTAGCTCAAAAAATGCCGGTTACCCCCCCCCCCCCCCACCCCCCCCCCCCCCCCCCCCCCCCCCCCATATATGAGTTGTCGAGTTAGTAGTCATGGCTTTCATCTTCAAATTGAAACAAAATGTCAAGATACTAGTTTCTTATAACGTCGAGAAATATCCATTTTAAAATTGTGCATTTCACGTGTAAACCTATGGGAGATGTATTTGGTGGTGTGCAACCTTATAGAATTTGATAAACCAGGTTTATCGAATTGAAAAAAAGGTTTATCGACTCGAAAAGCAAGGTTTTGATATATAAAAAAAAGGTTTATCAACCGAAAAACCCTGTTTTTCCAATTTAGAAACCTGGTTTTCTCAAATTCGATAAGCAAGGTTTGTGATAAAAGATGTTTTCGAATCGAAAAAACAGATTTTCGAATCGAAAAAACAGATTTTCGATTCAAAAAACCAGATTTAACGGCGAAAACTAGGTTTTTCTCTTTCATTTGGCAAACGTGCCAAAAATGTAACTTAATGAACTAATCGCTGTTATTATCAAATTTTTGCGAAAGCAATTGTCCTTTTATAGCATATATTCTTGCTTATTGCTTTTAAAATAACGGTCGGCACAGATAGCAGTCGGTCTATAACATTCTCTATGAAATATGTCTTATAGCAAGCGATATCCACAGAGACGCAAAGGTCTAAAATGTTTCATTTTACCATATTCACTTTAAACTTTGACGAAACTCCAAAAGTGAATGATTTGTCTAAATAAAAACTTTACCCGTCCCCCTAACCTCGATACATAACAAGAGTCCAGTTTGACATCCTATTGTCATCATCCACTTGAAAAAGACACTTGCCACTTGTCGGGGTCCAATACAGGCAAATAGGTCAACTGTGTTTTCAGAAGAAGAAAAAATGTATGGTATATTTGTCACTTGATAAACATCTTCTGGAATACTAGTCATAAAAGAAACTGCACAGTTGGTGCTGAAATCGAATGTGCCAATGATCAGTTTAATGATACATATCTTTAATAGCATTTGCATTGTTCGTATGCGCCTAAAGACATGAGGCTACTATTCGACCGGATTTTGCAAACGTTTTTCAACAAATTGATGAAACAATATTGTGTGTCCCCTTTGGCCATCTGTAATACGTATTAACAATTTTCACACGGCAGTTAGTTTAACCATATACAATCTTTCCCAACTTTTAAAGTCTATCTAAAGAATTACTGAACCAATACTAGGCATATCTGTACTTATTTTATTGCAATTCTCATGTTGATTCCAAATGTGGTAATTAAATTCAATAATTTTGACATTTTGAAACATTTTGTGAAATTTTGGAGTGTCGTCTGCTGACGCCTGCCGCATGGACAGTGTTAAATCCGCGTGTATATCATGTTAGAGTAGATAGCTTTATTTATTGAGTATAACATAAACAGTTATTTATCCATGTATCAGATAAGTATACTATTGAAGTGAACATAGCTTCAATTATCAGTGGGGTATGCTAATAAATTCATTCATTAAAGAAGCGATTATATCAATTTTTACGTAGCCCTTGGTCAGCATACTAAGTGTGCGATATGAGTGTGAGGTTGATTTAGACCATGTCACAGAAGTTGAAAATAATGAATATCAATTTTATTCCTGCGCTGAACACTTAAACAAAGTCCTCTTTTATAAGTTACGTTTTGTGATATTAATACATATTCTTAAACAGCTAAGAAAGTTTAAGCAATCTCATTGGTTCTCAGAGAAACTTAACACGGGGAGGTGGGGCCTACGTTTTAACAGTGCGTCCGACCTTCACAATGCGTGGTTTGCTCCATAACGCGCACTTCTGCAGTGCGTCGTTAGCGCTTTTCCTGCGTTTATGCCGGCGCCGCGACGATTACGCATGGTTTACTCATCGCATGTGATTGGATGGAATGTTTGTGGGTTATTCGATCCTAGCAGGGGTAAAAGTTGTCAAATGTGGACAATAAAATGTACTTATTTCTTTGATAAATGTCTAAAGTATGATTGTTTAAGAATGAGAATAAAGGTATTGTTGCGGCGTCGTTGTTCTACGCAAAAGATAATACTATCGAACGCATTTATGTCAGACAATATAACACGGGTACGGTTTAAAAACAATACCTTTATTCTCTAAACATTTGACCAAGGTATCACAAATGGATGAGTAGGATAACAATAAAATGAAATACATATATCATATCATCTGGATTTAGGTCGGGGTGGATCGTAAAGATCATTCCAATACAACAAATTGAACCAGTGACGGGTGTAATATTTACTAGCCGAGGGTGTTATATTCGATTTCACCACAAAATATGCAGTTTCTTTTATGACTAGTATTCCAGAAGATGTTTATCAAGTGACAGTTATACCATGAAAGATTTTTCTAAAGAAAGTCGGAAAACACAGTTGACCTATTTGCCTGTATTGGACCCCGACAAGTGCCACTCAAGTGTCTTTTTCAAGCGGATGATGACAATGGGATGTCAAACTAGACTCTTGTTATGTATCGAGGTAAGGGGGACGGGTAAAGTTTTTATTTAGACAAATCATTCACTTTTGGAGTTTCGTCAAAGTTTAAAGTGAATATGGTAAAATGAAACATTTTAGACCTTTGCGCCTCTGTAGATATCGCTTACTATTCGACATATTGCATAGAGAATGTTATAGACCGACTGCTATCTGTGCAACCCGTTATTAAAGCAATAAGCAAGAATATATGTTATAAAAGGACAATCGCGTTCGCCAAAATTTGATAATAACAGCGAATGGTTAAGTACATTTTTGATACGTTTTTGCCAAATGAAAGAGAAAAACCTTTTTTTCGCGGTTGAACCTGGTTTTCGATGCGAAAACATGTTTTATCACAAACCTTACTTATCGAATTTGATAAACCAGGTTATTAAATTGGAAAAACAGGGTTTTACGGTCGGTAAACCTTTTTTATCAAAACCTTGCTTTTCGAATCGATAAACCTGTTTTTCAATTCGATAAACCTGGTTTATCAAATTCGATTAGCAAGGATTATCGGATGATAAAGCAGGTCTTTTGATCGAAAAACTTGGTTTATCAAAAACTTTGCTAATCGAATTTAATAAACCAGGTTTATCAAATTGAAAAACAGGTTTATTGATTCGAAAGGTATTCTTTTGATAAACCTGGTTTATGGTTTTTCGGCGTAAAAACCCTGATTTATCGGTCGAAACACTAGGTTTTTTTACACTCAACTTTTTAATCAAAGAAAAAAACAATTTAGCAATATACCGAAACAAAGTCCACGTCAAACATATTTTATGTGTATTCTGAATCAAGTATTTTGATACGTATTGGATCTGAGTTATGAATCAAGTAAGTCAATTCCTTGGTCCCGATATCTAAAGTGAAATGAATTCATCTCAAGCTTTAGGCAAATAAAGTCACAAACACTGTTTATAGGTGTATGCTGTAAGGTTATACGTGTAAAACGCATTCGACAAAGTAGAATAGTTCCTGTTCTAAAAGCGGGAACGACCAATTATTTGCGATTGAGATATTTTGATTCTTTAATTTTGAATTGTTTGGACACCTTTGAAAGTTAACCAAAAATATCAAGATAATTGTTGAGAAATAATAACACTCCAGTGACCGTCACTACCTGGAAGGTCCGTCCAACCGTAGAACAGGTTTATAATCATCGCCCTTAAAGTATATTGAAACGGTCAGCAATGATTCATTCATCGCTCTATGCCGCTTGGCAGTGCAATAAATATATGGTGGTGCATGTCATTGGACAGTGTAGCCAACCTAGCGCACCTGTTGTCTTGTATAGTGGTATTTAAAGAATGTGAATAATGCACACCATGTGCTGTGTTCAAGTCGCAGACGCAACAATCAATAATGCATATAATGTTCGATTGATCTATATCCGTCGTAACCGAGATTTAGCTCTGCAACTTCGCTTGCCGACTAAGACCATTTTATAGAGTTAGATGATCTCATAGATTGGAAGGAATGAAGACTGTATGACCTAAGGCTATGTGTGGATTTATGTTATGTTGCGTGCTTCTTATCTATTCGAATTAAAGCACTGCAGAGCACTAGGAACGAGCACCTGCAAATAATAAAAGTAACAAACAAACGTTTGGTGTATTATTTAAATTCGTTTCCGAGAACTGTCAAAATGAAACAAAAGAATCATGGTCTCAGATAGTTTTCTGTTCAATCGATCTGCAGGCTGGTCAACCACAATATGGTATAAAATATAATGATCAAAACATGAAACAAACATGGATTTATGAAATATAATGCACGCTAGTAATATCGCTATGAGCGAAAATAGTCAATAGTGTATCCGTATTATATTGGATTTGTTGGATATAAGCACTACGCTATCGTAAAACACACTTGTACATTTTATACATTGGCTAACTGGAACATTCAATTCACGTGGCCTATAGGCAACACATGCCTATTTGGATAGAATATAGTATGTCTTTGGTCTAGATGCTGGAAGCAGTAAGTCTACTTTGTGTAGCTGCCAGAAGCGGTGAACCAACATTGTCCTTGCACTGAGATGGTTCAGATCAAAGTATCAAATTAAAATATACCTGCGGAAATGATATTCATTTTCGTAAAACACGGAAGGAAAGCGTATCATGGCAGCATCTGATCAACGCTAGCAGGTATAGGATGTGCACATTGGTTGTCCTAGATCTGCTTCTGGGTGTTCATAGCTAGACAATGAACGTTTATCAAGGTAACTTAAAGCCAAATGTTTACAACGTAATATAATCTAGAATAAGGGGTTATATATGCATCTTACCAGTAAGTAATGTTTTGAACCACTTCAATCAAAGCTAAACTGCGATGTCACACGGAAGTCGTTTTGTTATTCATTATACATTTTAACCTATAAACTGTGAGATATATTGTAGTAAGCAAATTGATGGAGTATGTAACACAATTAATCTTTAGTGAGAATGTCTATCCTTAATTACACTCATGCTGTCGCTACTGTTTTGTTGATCCACCCGTGATCTAACGCAACATTCATCACAATGAAATTAAAATGACATAATAGGATGAATATTATATACTTCAAGCGATCGACGGGTGTCATGTGGTCTTTCAAAAACAGTTTGGTAACGGATAAGTATTAATCGAATGTTGACAAAATCATAATTGGACGGATATTATTACGCCAAAAAAACTCAGTTATTTTTATAACATTAGCCTTTTGCTCCCTCGTTATTACAGTGCAAGTGTGCAAGAACTAAACTCACAATAGAATAGTCATTGCAATTGTTGAATGCAATGAACAAGCTTCAATCATAGAACAAATATATGCGCACACTGACCCTAATTGCCATACTGTTTGTACGTCTAGAACACGACGCTATTTGAGTCACGTGAAAAATAAACTTGTATTTAGTATCCCCTTCCTCATGCCCCCCCCCCCCCCCCCCCCCCCCCCCCCCCCTCCGCACCGACCAATATTGCGAGGCCATGTGCTGATGGTGGACACATTGTGGGATTCAACATTGATCATGGTGCATTTGCAGTATGAAATTAACATGCCAGTCTGTAAACGATTCATGAGGTGTCTCTAAAATATCCGCTAATTAATTAGAATGAAAGTCGAATGTTTACATATGTTCCTAACACTCTCCAAAAACCATGCCTGTCGTTAAATTAACCCTAACACTCTTGAGTTCTACAAATTACTACGATGCGGTGTGCTTGTGTTACCCGGTTCGGCAGTTTTTCGATGAAATAATGGCCCTAGGGTATATACTTGGCGACGTATACTGAGCCAAGTATGATTGACCCCCGTGGCCTAGCAGTAAGTCGTTTGTCTCTGAACCCAGGGGTCCGGGGTTCGAGCCCCGGGACGTGGGGGGGGGGGGGAATTCTTAGGAGAAGGTGCCTCGGGGGTTAGGGTTAACGTGTAGGTTTTATATTCCACTTTGTTATGAATGACTGTAACAAATGTGTACCTTCTTATCTAGGATTTTTGAGTTAATACTTTTTTTAGAATCAAAGAAGGTCAACTTGTGTGTCACAATGGTCCATTGGTAATTTCAGAACACGTTTGTCCCGCATTAGTACCATCATTACAGTACAACCAAAGGCGGTGATACCAAACAAATCAATCTGGCGGAAAATCGATAATTCTTCAGGCCTTTACAACCGATCTTCGGTGAAGCGATGTAGGAAATGAATTCGTGGAAGCAAGAAGTGGTGAAATTTTTCTTTACTTTTGAGGGGGGGGGGGGGGGTAGGGGGCTTAGAGGCGTAACAACGTTGTATATTAATCAGCAATAATTGGTGCCAAATACATAAAGGTGAATGATCAGGTTCGTTTTTGAAGCCTTTGTGATAATTACCAACACCATGAGTTGAATTCAAAATTGTATCACTATAGGATTTCATACTTGTTGACAATTATAGTCAGTGTAAAAATGCTATGGACATAAGTCCAACAATACATGCGAACTTGTATGCGTGTGTACATCTACGCATATGAGCGTATGTGCGTAAACCCAGAAGTGCGTACCAGACGATTTAAAAAGTGACCGCGCGTCAATCGTGAAATCGTCACGCCCATGCTGCACTTTAGTTCGGGCATTTCATGCATCTGGACTGCATCTGGACGCAGCTCCGCGAACGACAAAAAATCACGCTCGCTTGAAATAGCTTGAAGATTGCCTATAACATTATACTAGTGATTATAGCAACTACTTTATGTAATACGGCGAATATAACTGTTGCGACATATCGCATCTCACGACTCAGTTGGCATTTTCTAATTTCTTTATGTTATTGATTATATCTATTACTAGGTATATCAATAAGGAAAATCAGAATCTCATTGTAACTGTAATATGAACATTTGATTGTAAAGCGGTACCATAGAGACCCAAGATAATAATTTAAAAATCTACGGGACGGCCGGATTTTAACTTGTTCACATGTCGTAACCGGGCTACCTTAAGTGAAGTAATTGATTCTCCCTTTTTGGGATCGCAAAAAGTGACACATATCAGAAAAAGTACTCCGCCCACTTCCTTTGTATATTGTTATGTCAATAAAACCAACGGGCGAAAAGTCAATACACCAAATGACCTAAGATAAGGTGCAGTGGTTTCGGAATGTTGTAGATACAGACAGGCAATATTTTTTACTAGTGAGTTTAAAAAACTGAGAAAACCACCCAAAATGGGTTGAAGTTAACACTTTCCACGCGGCAATTAGTTATGACATTAAACAAAACAGATTTTTCAGAAACCTTTCCCAATTTTAAAAGTATACCTCAAGGATAACATAACCAAGACTAGGTATGTTTGTACTTCTTTCAACTAAAATTCTTTCAATGCGTTTCTCATAGTGATTCTAAATAGGGTATTGAAAGTCAATACAATATTTTGTTTTTTAAACATTTTGTGAAATTTCTGAATGTCGTCTGCAGACGCCTGCCGCGTGGAAAGTGTTAGGAAGTGACGTACATGAGGTGGGGTAGGCGGGGTGATGACGTGTGTTCCGGTTTTTAGGATCGAGATAGGTGTGATGTGACATGAAATATAAATAAATTCAATTTGAGTAAAGTAGGACTAATTGGAGGATTAAAATTATATTAAAAAACTTTTTTTTTAAAGAAAAGATTTGCATATAGGCTGCCCAAAAAAGTTACTTTGAAAAAAGAAAATGTGTAATTAATGATTTTCTTTTCGAGATATGGACGATTATGTAAAATTTTCTCCATAGAGCTGTGTATAAAAGCTCATTTTCTCCACACCACTGTATTTTAATGCAAGATCCTGCGACATTGTCACTTCTCGGACACGTGCCCTAGGCACCAATGATTGTTTTAAACGATTTAAAGTTTAACATGTTTTTTTTATCGAAATGGCAGAAATATAAGGCTTTCATTTTCGCTTTTTTTAAATATCAAAAATACAATTTTAAAAGAATTACAAGCCAATGAGAAGAAAAAAAAGATTTTGAATTCAAGTTTTTGAATTTTGAATTTTGAATTCCACCCATCCTGGTAATTAAAGATATGCTTACTTCCACCCCCCCTGTAATTTAAGTTCTGTTTACTTCCACACCACCCCTCTCCCCCCCCCCCCCCCCACACCACCCCTCTCTCCTCCCGTAATTCAAGTTCTGATTAATTCCACCCCCCCCCCCCCCCCGCTCTATTCGCCACCGCTGACATAATTCAAGTCTGCGTATTTCCATACTCCTCCCGGCCATCATGCCATGTCGTAACCGGGCTACCTTAAGTGAAGTAATTGATTCTCCCTTTTTGGGATCGCAAAAAATGACACATATCAGAAAAAGTACTCCGCCCACTTCCTTTGTATATTGTTATGTCAATAAAACCAACGGGCGAAAAGTCAATACACCAAATGACCTCCCATAGCAAAAAAAAAGGTTACCGGGTAACCACCCGGTGGTCATCCGATGGTCACCGGATAGCTTGCTGGTATCTATTTGAAAGGTACCAGATAGCACCGGCTAGCCGGTACCTTTCCGATGCCTCAAACGAGTCCCCAGAAAGGCACCAGCAAACATCATGAGCTCCCAGGAAGGCATCAGCAAACTTACTTTCTGAAAATAAGTCCCCAGGGAGGTACCAGCAAACATAATGAGCTCCCAGGAAGGCACCAGCAAACTTAGTCTCTGAAAATGAGTCCCCAGGAAGGCACCAGCAAACTTAGTCTCTGAAAATGAGTCCCCAGGAAGGCAGCAGCAAATGGTCAAAGGTCAAGGCAAAAGATCACATGATGACCAACTGCTATTTCAAATTTGCTGTTGTCTGCACTATAGCTATGATCATGGCAGTTGTGATGTGGAGCATATATGATGGATATTTTGGTTCCTTTTGAAGGTATTTGACATTTGTATGTGAATTGTGAATCCCTATTGTCTAAAGAACAGTTATGTGGAATATATATCCTTGAAATTGTACTGTAGATGACTAAAATGTGTAAAATATAGCAAGCTTAATAAGCTACATAATAAGTAAGCTTAATACACTTACATTATATAGACCATGTAAATTTGGCTTACCTCCAATGGTCACGTCACTTTAAGTGATGTGGATAAGTGTTTGGGTGATGTTTTGAATGAATCTGGTGTGAGGGGTGGGGGTGTGTTGGTATTGTGTGATGTATTTAGAGTCTAGAAGGGATTAATGGCACACAACACTAAATAAGTGTTTGGGAGATTTTTTGTTGAATTTGGTACGTGTGGTTAAGTAAGTACGAACACCCAGAGGGGACATGGTAAAAAAAAATGTATGTACGTACATGGTAAAAATAACAATATTACGAATGTATGTGAAATTACTACGTTAGTACGTAAACTATCAATTAATAATGAATTAATTAATATTAATCAATTAACTAATTAATTAATTAATTACAAATAAATTAATAATGAATTAATAAATTAATGAATTAATAAATTAATGAATTAATAAATTAATAAATTAATAAATTAATGAATTAATAAATTAATGAATTAATAAATTAATGAATTAATGAATTAATGAATTAATAAATTAATGAATTAATAAAATAATGAATTAATAAATTAATAAATTAATGAATTAATAAATTAATTAATTAATACATTAATGAATTACAAATAAATTAATAATGAATTCATAAATTAATAAATTAATGAATTAATAAATTAATGAATTAATAAATTAATGAATTAATAAATTAATGAATTAATAAATTAATGAATTAATAAATTAATGAATTAATAAATTAATGAATTAATAAATTAATGAATTAATAAATTAATGAATTAATAAATTAATGAATTAATAAATTAATGAATTAATAAATTAATGAATTAATGAATTAATAAATTAATGAAATAATGAATTAATAAATTAATGAATTAATAAATTAATGAATTAATAAATTAATGAATTAATACATTAATGAATTGATAAATTAATGAATTGATAAATTAATGAATTAATAAATTAATGAATTAATAAATTAATGAATTAATAAATTAATGAATTAATAAATAAATAAATTACAAATAAATTAATAATGAATTAATAAATTAATGAATTAATAAATTAATGAATTAATAAATTAATGAATTAATAAATTAATGAATTAATACATTAATGAATTAATAAATTAATGAATTAATAAATTAATGAATTAATAAATTAATGAATTAATAAATTAATGAATTAATAAATTAATGAAATAATAAATTAATGAATTAATAAATTAATGAATTAATACATTAATGAATTAATAAATTAATGAATTAATGAATTAATAAATTAATGAATTGATAAATTAAAGAATTAATAAATCAAATTGATAATTAATTAATAAATCAAATTGATAATTAATTAATAATTAATTGTAATAACTTAATAACATTAATAAATAAATGATTATTTAATTAAATGTCAATCAATCAATCAATCAATTAACAATGAATTAATATTAATCAATTAAATTAATTAATTTTAATCAATTACTTTAAAATGAATGAATTAAATAATAAGTTACTATTTAATTACTTAAAATAACTAACTAAATTAACTATAAACTAAACTAAACTAATCGCATTCCAAAATTTGAGTTGCATAACTATAATGGTTCTCATTTTAGACGCACAATGTGACATGAAATGTCACCATTGAGTTGCACACATACTATATATCATGGTTAGCCACACGTGACGTGATCATTAGATGGAAGCCGTAAATGTTATGGTGCAAGATGTATTCCATTACGCAGTTATAGGCCAAAATACCAGGAACCTAATTTGCATAAATTAGCATATAAGCTACCAGGTGACCACCCGGTAGCTACCCGATAGCTATCTGGTACCTACTAATTTGCATGTGAACATTTATCGGATGACCACCCGGTGGCCATCCGGTGGCCATCCGATACCTCATGGTACCCGATGGCCATCCGCTACCTCAAGGTACCTGGTGGCTACCCGGTGGTCACCAGGTAGCCCCCAGATGCCTCATGGTTAAAAGTTACTTATTGGTTCCCTTTCAAAGGCACCTGGTAGCTACCAGGAACCTAATTTGCATAAATTAGCATATAAGCTACCAGGTGACCACCCGGTAGCTACCCGATAGCTATCTGGTACCTACTAATTTGCATGTGAAAATTTATCGGATGGACACCCGATGGCCACCCGGTGGCCATCCGCTACCTCATGGTTTAAGACAATCATAGTAGTACCTGGTGGCTACCCGGTAGGTACCGGGTAGCCCCCAGCAACGTCCCTTTTTTTTGCTATGGGCTAAGATAAGGTGCAGTGGTTTCGGAATGCACTATAAGACTCGCAACCAAAATGTGTACCAGTAAAACAGTCAAACATTATTTTGCATTACTACTCAAGATGTAAAAAACTCAGCCCTTTAGACCTGCTTTCCACAAATAACTGCGAAAGGATTTGTGAAATTTCGGCGCATCTTCCTCAACCCTTGTCGGCTACGGTTTGAAGAGTTCTTATTGCTCTTGCGTAGCACTCGTGTGGTCATATATCGGTAAATATAGGTACCGTTTGTTTGTTTTGAACGCGTTCATGGTAGATCTGTCATAGAAAAACATATTCTTGAAAAGCAATAATAATAGGGCTTCTGTATAAGATTGTAGCCCGAATATATCACTAGACACTCGTCACCTTCATCAATTTGATTAATTTGACAAAACATTCTGCTTTTATATACACGATGGCCCATGGGTCCCCACCTGTTCATAATGATCACGGCTGTTTGACTGTCCGATTTATAATTAAAATTATGGAATAAAAAAAAGATTTCATAGTGGCCCAGTTATGGTTTGACATGATTTAGGTAGCGCTAATGAATACGAGAAAACGGTGAAAATTTCACGAAAATTGTTCGAGCCCTTTTTAAATTATCGGCATTTTCAACTTTACACACATTTTACATGTAACTCTATGGGAAATGTGACCGATGAGGGCGCTATTATAGTAAATAATAATATTCAAAGCTCTATTTCTCAGAAATGGCACCTACAGATGTTCTGAAATTTCTACAAAAGATGGCCAGTATATTCAGGTACTTAAATAACTTAAAACCAGAACCGGGCCAGCAAGTAACGGTGTTCTCAGGATAAAACGGACAAATTATGTGTGATCAAACAGCCGTGGATCGGCACAAAACTGATTAATATCGATTATTCAAAACATGACTAAAGGTACCTATGATAATGTGTTGATTATTACTGATGATAACATGCTGTCGAGAAGATTCTGGTTCAGTACAAACTTCAAATGATTTGGTGTTGACTTGTTGCTTACGATTATTAACAGCAAATTACGACACAAAATTATTATTTAGGAATCTTTCTAATCAACTACGTATTTTTGCACAACACTGTAAGAGGGCGCTAGCATGACCTTTATACTCACACCAGCAGGGAAGGAACAAGACAACCAATGTTACTACATACATAAATACGCATAACTTAATTTAAATTACGAGACAGAAACACATGGACGTGCGAACAGATATGAACTATTTAAGATTAATTACATAACAAGTTAGTTTAAAACAACGTACAATCCACATCCCTTAGAAATTTAAAATTTAAGACATGATAGCAACCGCCCTCTGTTGTTTTATCACCTAAAAGTTCAGCTGTTATGAGTAGTGGCGTAATTCATGCTTGACAATATATCCGACCACAGGCCTACATGTTATAAATATAGGTCGCTACAGGTGTTGAAACAATGAAGGGGTGACATTAAAAGAGAGAATTCGCCAATTGTAGATCTTAGATCATTGACGCATTGCATGAAGAAAATACTGAACTTCAACGCTAAACATTTTCGTGGAGAATTGCTCATCAAAAGAAAAACAGGAGCTGTTTAAACTTTTCCAGTATTTTTTTAACTGTTTTCATCAAATTCAATGTTTATGTTTTACCAAGCGTTGAGCTTCGTCGAATTCTGAACAATTTGGTGTGGGCCTATATCGTTAAAATCGGCTGACTAAAACGTCTATTATAGTGACACCAGTAATCAATTTGAGAATATAATAATATACCTATATATTTTAATCTTGCGCTCCCAGTTCCCTCCGTAGCTCAATCGATAAGAGCGCTGTCTATAAATGCAAAGGTTGCTGGTTCGAATCCACTTCGAATCACATGTTTTTAAATAATCCAACACAAAAGTCAAACGAGGGCGTCTTGGAAATAATTCCTCTCTAAGGGATGTGAATTATTTACTGTTGACGTGTCCTGTCCGTTGTCTATTGAGTAGTATAGTATTTCTTGTTTTCGCCTTGGGCATATGGCTCTTAGGCCACGAAGAATCCCTGTTCTGAGGTGGGGGGGTCATAAAACATAATTGTTAGCAACAATTTGTAACAATTTGTTTATCTTTTTTGATTTTGCAAATTGACCGAAATTCCTGATTCTTAGATGCGAAAACATGCACGACCGTTAGCCCGTAGAACACGTTGTTTTATTTTCGTGGCCTTACGGTGTAGTTTCGTATCACATTGACGGTCATGCGAAGTTTCATAAATATCCTTGTAGATAACTATACATGGATGTATCTCTTATGCTCAATTGTCCACACGTGTAGTGTATTATTTGATCATAAAGGAGTGCGTCTCTCAAGTTATTGCCAATGGTTATTCCAAATATGGTGAAATTCAATAATTGCGAGATATTTGAAACATTTTGTGACATTTTGGAACTGTCGTCTGCAGACGATTGCCGGATGGAAAGTGTTAATACACCAATTGTCCGTCTTGTAGGTGAGTTCACAATCACGTCTATATTAGTCAAATTGAAGTTACCAACACTATGCTGTCTATTATGTAACGAGCTACACTATCAACACAAACATAATGGACTATCATGTTTCCCAATCTGCCTGAGATTGATTATCCATTTGGATATCCCACTAATTTCCCCTAAGTATTAGCCACTTGTTAACATTTTTGAAAACTTTCACCAGTTCACTGGAAATGTCAATTGAAATGCCTGAAATTAACAACATGATGAATGCTCTTCGCTGCCTTTTTGAAATTGACGCCCGTGAAAGGGTTATTTTATGATATGCATGAGGCATGTATGATTGAGGTATTATTAAGTTGACAGGCAGATTACCTTAGGTTATTTGTACTTAATACATCAATTGTCGTCTTGTGGGTGAGTTCATTATCATGTCTATAATATTTGTCAGATTGTAATATTATAGACGTGCAGGTTTATTAAAGGTAGATGTTCCGATTGCTGACCCGATTTTCAACTTGATGATTTCTATTTTACATGAAAGGTCATCCTTTAAATTGTTGCATTCCAAAGTTTGAGTTGCATAACTCCAATGGTTCTATTTTTAGAAGCGCAAGGTCAAAAGACATGTGCCCATTGAGTAGTACACAGACTGGTTGGTGATTAACCACCTTTGGCAGTAATTCACCACATGAATAATATATTTAGCCTATAATTTCCAAATGAAACATTTCTGGTCCCTAATATTTTACAGACATAATGAGAAAAATATGGGGATTCTTCTGATACCAAAATATCTTGATGTGAAAAAAAAATCATAGCCCCAAAAAAGTGATCGGGTCATATACCCTTAATAAAGAAATTAAGCGCGGTAAGTAACCAAGTCCGTATTTGAGCGGCTGAAGTGAGGAAATTGACAGTACCTCAGTAATAGAGTGACCTAGCTTAAATATAGACACACCCTATTTCCCAAAAACTCGACTTTTGCAGGTTTTAGGACAGATTTTACTCTGTTAGATTCAATTAGTTGGTAGCGGATGTCCAAAAATCAATGTAAATTAACAACAAATAAAATAAAATATCGCAATTCCTTAAATTTTGATAAGCGGTGAGTTATTTAGATTTGTTTAAATCTAATATTCTTTATAGTTACATTTAAAGGTGTAACCACATTCTCTTAGTTCCCCACTAGCGAACCACACATGGTAAAAAAAACAAGGCTGTTAGGCCAAGGAAAGTCAAGGTTGAATTTGTTCAAAGTAACAGGGCCTGTTACTCAGGCTAATTCCCCTAATTTTAGTAACGGCTATTGTGTCATCTACAATCAAGGAAAATAATAGTTGGCACACTTGACGCAACTTATTACAAATATCCCTGTGCTCGCAATTGAGATCAGACTTGGGACATAGCACTGTTTAATAGAAAGCAAAAGTCTCCCCCTTTCTTATATCCTTCCCCATCCCCCATCAATCAATGTTGGGGGACCTACCATGGCTTCTGATAATATGACTCGGATCAACATTGCCTCCGGGGAGAGGGGCGGGTTTTTTCCGTAATTAAGACAAAGTGTGCCAACCTTTTTTTCCTTGATTGTCTGAGTCATTTGCTAAAAAAATCATCTGTGTTAAGTCTTTTGGCTATAACATGAGATTAAACAAAGATTTCTTCACCAGATTTGGAGGACAGATAGGTTATAACACTGGTCACGTGTTCAAACAATATGCGTCAACGTTCTGTTAGGGACCGGTCACTTTTAAATACGGAGGTATATTTTTCACTTAAAATGGCAGTGAAACTTTAGACATGACCAGTTATTTAAATTCAGATGGATGCTCGACCTCATATATCATCAGCTAAACGTTGAGAAAACATATTCCTGTCATTTATATATATCTCAAGACCAGTATCTATATCTATATATCTTAATACCAGTGTCTATATAACTTAAAATATAGACCTAACATGAAATATGCCTGTTTTGTTTTGACAATAAATCAAAGTTGTCAAGCCATTACGCCCATTTATAAGAATGAGTACATCTGCACTCTTTCGGTACCAAAATCAAGGACATTATGATTATTCAAGAAATAGAAGACACAATGATAGTGCTGATTAAAAACAAATAATGCAAATCATGATTGTTAGAAAAAAGAAGCAACAAATAAATCATTATCGAATAGAAGCTTAGACAAGGATTCGAACCCGGGACAGCGGGGTGCAAATCTCATATGTTAACCACTACACCAACCGGGCGTGTGTGCATATTGTAACTGAATTATACGCTATCAATGCTCGTGTATTGTCATCGCAATGGATCATCGGTTCACCATAAGTATTCATCAAATGTGTCATTGTTACGAAATACAGAACTGATTTTTCAATGGATAAGGGATTAGAGGACAAATACCGTTCGTATAGACCCTTTTTAAGCAAAGATTAAGCACCGCATACCTACCTTTCAACGGTGTACCATTGCTGAAATAATATAAATCTATAGTCATATATGTTTATTTCAGCAGGGGTGAACCGTTGAAACATACCGAAGATGCGATTCATTTCTTCTAAAAGATAGCCTACGAGTTTCACATTGTCCACTTAACACTAATCCATTGAGAAAAAAAGTTTTGCATTTCATAATAATGAGAAATTTGATGAGTTGTAATGGTGTACCGTTGCAATGGTTCACCGCTGCAATATCAATGCACGTGTATTGATAGCGTATAATTCAATTACAACATGCACACACGCCCGCTTGGTGTAGTGGTTAACATATGAGACTTCCACGCCGCGGCCCCAGGTTCGAATCCTTGCCCAAGCTTCTATTTTTCTTCTTCTTGTGTGTGCCTCTAAGCTTATTTCTAAACGATCATAAAGTCCATTTTTTACATAATCGGCACGTTATCTTAGAGTTTTGTCTTCATGGCGCATTATTTGATATATGTGACTTTATTTATTTTCCATAATTTCATATTTCAATGCTAAGAACACAACGTGTCATCTTCTGAAGATAGTAATGTTTGCATGTACTATAACAATGACAAGGCCTATTATACACCTATAGTCGCACACAATTAACATACAGAGACAGCGTTAGTAAATAATGACCAGTCCCTAATACACAAAGTGACTTTTCGTTCTTCTATCTTTGTTTGTATTAGCCATTCTGTTTATGTGGCTTTATTTATTTTGTAAATAAATGTCATTATGATTATTTTCCATGATTATATATTTTAATGCTAGGAACATAACATGGCATCGTGTCATTAATTGCTATCTTCTGAAGATAGTAATGTTTGCATGAACTATAACAATTGCAAGGCCTATTATAGACCTATAGTGGCACACATTTAATATACAGAGACAGCTTTAGTAATTAATGGCCAGTCCCTAATACACTTTTGTCTGACTTTATATGCCGTCTATCAAATGTTGATTAGAAATCAATTAATACATATACGAACTATAATTGTTCTTCAACATTTTGTTTCACATCCATGAAAATAAATTGTAAAAATAACATGTTTTGACGTATATGTTGCCTAAGTATTGACTGACCAATCCCTAAATGACGTAATTGATACTTGTAACTTTTTGGGAATGTTGACAATATACCCTACAATAATCGTGCAAAACCTCATTAGCATTGGGCATTTGGTTCTAAAGTTATAGCCAAAAAACCGATCCCAGATGGTGAATTTAGGATTTCGCTCAGACAATCAAGGAAAATAATAGTTGGCACACTTGACGCAACTTATTACAAATATCCCTGTGCTCGCAATTGAGATCAGACTTGGGACATAGCACTGTTTAATAGAAAGCAAAAGTCTCCCCCTTTCTTATATCCTTCCCCATCCCCCATCAATCAATGTTGGGGGACCTACCATGGCTTCTGATAATATGACTCGGATCAACATTGCCTCCGGGGAGAGGGGCGGGTTTTTTCCGTAATTAAGACAAAGTGTGCCAACCTTTTTTTCCTTGATTGTCTGAGTCATTTGCTAAAAAAATCATCTGTGTTAAGTCTTTTGGCTATAACATGAGATTAAACAAAGATTTCTTCACCAGATTTGGAGGACAGATAGGTTATAACACTGGTCACGTGTTCAAACAATATGCGTCAACGTTCTGTTAGGGACCGGTCACTTTTAAATACGGAGGTATATTTTTCACTTAAAATGGCAGTGAAACTTTAGACATGACCAGTTATTTAAATTCAGATGGATGCTCGACCTCATATATCATCAGCTAAACGTTGAGAAAACATATTCCTGTCATTTATATATATCTCAAGACCAGTATCTATATCTATATATCTTAATACCAGTGTCTATATAACTTAAAATATAGACCTAACATGAAATATGCCTGTTTTGTTTTGACAATAAATCAAAGTTGTCAAGCCATTACGCCCATTTATAAGAATGAGTACATCTGCACTCTTTCGGTACCAAAATCAAGGACATTATGATTATTCAAGAAATAGAAGACACAATGATAGTGCTGATTAAAAACAAATAATGCAAATCATGATTGTTAGAAAAAAGAAGCAACAAATAAATCATTATCGAATAGAAGCTTAGACAAGGATTCGAACCCGGGACAGCGGGGTGCAAATCTCATATGTTAACCACTACACCAACCGGGCGTGTGTGCATATTGTAACTGAATTATACGCTATCAATGCTCGTGTATTGTCATCGCAATGGATCATCGGTTCACCATAAGTATTCATCAAATGTGTCATTGTTACGAAATACAGAACTGATTTTTCAATGGATAAGGGATTAGAGGACAAATACCGTTCGTATAGACCCTTTTTAAGCAAAGATTAAGCACCGCATACCTACCTTTCAACGGTGTACCATTGCTGAAATAATATAAATCTATAGTCATATATGTTTATTTCAGCAGGGGTGAACCGTTGAAACATACCGAAGATGCGATTCATTTCTTCTAAAAGATAGCCTACGAGTTTCACATTGTCCACTTAACACTAATCCATTGAGAAAAAAAGTTTTGCATTTCATAATAATGAGAAATTTGATGAGTTGTAATGGTGTACCGTTGCAATGGTTCACCGCTGCAATATCAATGCACGTGTATTGATAGCGTATAATTCAATTACAACATGCACACACGCCCGCTTGGTGTAGTGGTTAACATATGAGACTTCCACGCCGCGGCCCCAGGTTCGAATCCTTGCCCAAGCTTCTATTTTTCTTCTTCTTGTGTGTGCCTCTAAGCTTATTTCTAAACGATCATAAAGTCCATTTTTTACATAATCGGCACGTTATCTTAGAGTTTTGTCTTCATGGCGCATTATTTGATATATGTGACTTTATTTATTTTCCATAATTTCATATTTCAATGCTAAGAACACAACGTGTCATCTTCTGAAGATAGTAATGTTTGCATGTACTATAACAATGACAAGGCCTATTATACACCTATAGTCGCACACAATTAACATACAGAGACAGCGTTAGTAAATAATGACCAGTCCCTAATACACAAAGTGACTTTTCGTTCTTCTATCTTTGTTTGTATTAGCCATTCTGTTTATGTGGCTTTATTTATTTTGTAAATAAATGTCATTATGATTATTTTCCATGATTATATATTTTAATGCTAGGAACATAACATGGCATCGTGTCATTAATTGCTATCTTCTGAAGATAGTAATGTTTGCATGAACTATAACAATTGCAAGGCCTATTATAGACCTATAGTGGCACACATTTAATATACAGAGACAGCTTTAGTAATTAATGGCCAGTCCCTAATACACTTTTGTCTGACTTTATATGCCGTCTATCAAATGTTGATTAGAAATCAATTAATACATATACGAACTATAATTGTTCTTCAACATTTTGTTTCACATCCATGAAAATAAATTGTAAAAATAACATGTTTTGACGTATATGTTGCCTAAGTATTGACTGACCAATCCCTAAATGACGTAATTGATACTTGTAACTTTTTGGGAATGTTGACAATATACCCTACAATAATCGTGCAAAACCTCATTAGCATTGGGCATTTGGTTCTAAAGTTATAGCCAAAAAACCGATCCCAGATGGTGAATTTAGGATTTCGCTCAGACAATCAAGGAAAATAATAGTTGGCACACTTGACGCAACTTATTACAAATATCCCTGTGCTCGCAATTGAGATCAGACTTGGGACATAGCACTGTTTAATAGAAAGCAAAAGTCTCCCCCTTTCTTATATCCTTCCCCATCCCCCATCAATCAATGTTGGGGGACCTACCATGGCTTCTGATAATATGACTCGGATCAACATTGCCTCCGGGGAGAGGGGCGGGTTTTTTCCGTAATTAAGACAAAGTGTGCCAACCTTTTTTTCCTTGATTGTCTGAGTCATTTGCTAAAAAAATCATCTGTGTTAAGTCTTTTGGCTATAACATGAGATTAAACAAAGATTTCTTCACCAGATTTGGAGGACAGATAGGTTATAACACTGGTCACGTGTTCAAACAATATGCGTCAACGTTCTGTTAGGGACCGGTCACTTTTAAATACGGAGGTATATTTTTCACTTAAAATGGCAGTGAAACTTTAGACATGACCAGTTATTTAAATTCAGATGGATGCTCGACCTCATATATCATCAGCTAAACGTTGAGAAAACATATTCCTGTCATTTATATATATCTCAAGACCAGTATCTATATCTATATATCTTAATACCAGTGTCTATATAACTTAAAATATAGACCTAACATGAAATATGCCTGTTTTGTTTTGACAATAAATCAAAGTTGTCAAGCCATTACGCCCATTTATAAGAATGAGTACATCTGCACTCTTTCGGTACCAAAATCAAGGACATTATGATTATTCAAGAAATAGAAGACACAATGATAGTGCTGATTAAAAACAAATAATGCAAATCATGATTGTTAGAAAAAAGAAGCAACAAATAAATCATTATCGAATAGAAGCTTAGACAAGGATTCGAACCCGGGACAGCGGGGTGCAAATCTCATATGTTAACCACTACACCAACCGGGCGTGTGTGCATATTGTAACTGAATTATACGCTATCAATGCTCGTGTATTGTCATCGCAATGGATCATCGGTTCACCATAAGTATTCATCAAATGTGTCATTGTTACGAAATACAGAACTGATTTTTCAATGGATAAGGGATTAGAGGACAAATACCGTTCGTATAGACCCTTTTTAAGCAAAGATTAAGCACCGCATACCTACCTTTCAACGGTGTACCATTGCTGAAATAATATAAATCTATAGTCATATATGTTTATTTCAGCAGGGGTGAACCGTTGAAACATACCGAAGATGCGATTCATTTCTTCTAAAAGATAGCCTACGAGTTTCACATTGTCCACTTAACACTAATCCATTGAGAAAAAAAGTTTTGCATTTCATAATAATGAGAAATTTGATGAGTTGTAATGGTGTACCGTTGCAATGGTTCACCGCTGCAATATCAATGCACGTGTATTGATAGCGTATAATTCAATTACAACATGCACACACGCCCGCTTGGTGTAGTGGTTAACATATGAGACTTCCACGCCGCGGCCCCAGGTTCGAATCCTTGCCCAAGCTTCTATTTTTCTTCTTCTTGTGTGTGCCTCTAAGCTTATTTCTAAACGATCATAAAGTCCATTTTTTACATAATCGGCACGTTATCTTAGAGTTTTGTCTTCATGGCGCATTATTTGATATATGTGACTTTATTTATTTTCCATAATTTCATATTTCAATGCTAAGAACACAACGTGTCATCTTCTGAAGATAGTAATGTTTGCATGTACTATAACAATGACAAGGCCTATTATACACCTATAGTCGCACACAATTAACATACAGAGACAGCGTTAGTAAATAATGACCAGTCCCTAATACACAAAGTGACTTTTCGTTCTTCTATCTTTGTTTGTATTAGCCATTCTGTTTATGTGGCTTTATTTATTTTGTAAATAAATGTCATTATGATTATTTTCCATGATTATATATTTTAATGCTAGGAACATAACATGGCATCGTGTCATTAATTGCTATCTTCTGAAGATAGTAATGTTTGCATGAACTATAACAATTGCAAGGCCTATTATAGACCTATAGTGGCACACATTTAATATACAGAGACAGCTTTAGTAATTAATGGCCAGTCCCTAATACACTTTTGTCTGACTTTATATGCCGTCTATCAAATGTTGATTAGAAATCAATTAATACATATACGAACTATAATTGTTCTTCAACATTTTGTTTCACATCCATGAAAATAAATTGTAAAAATAACATGTTTTGACGTATATGTTGCCTAAGTATTGACTGACCAATCCCTAAATGACGTAATTGATACTTGTAACTTTTTGGGAATGTTGACAATATACCCTACAATAATCGTGCAAAACCTCATTAGCATTGGGCATTTGGTTCTAAAGTTATAGCCAAAAAACCGATCCCAGATGGTGAATTTAGGATTTCGCTCAGACAATCAAGGAAAATAATAGTTGGCACACTTGACGCAACTTATTACAAATATCCCTGTGCTCGCAATTGAGATCAGACTTGGGACATAGCACTGTTTAATAGAAAGCAAAAGTCTCCCCCTTTCTTATATCCTTCCCCATCCCCCATCAATCAATGTTGGGGGACCTACCATGGCTTCTGATAATATGACTCGGATCAACATTGCCTCCGGGGAGAGGGGCGGGTTTTTTCCGTAATTAAGACAAAGTGTGCCAACCTTTTTTTCCTTGATTGTCTGAGTCATTTGCTAAAAAAATCATCTGTGTTAAGTCTTTTGGCTATAACATGAGATTAAACAAAGATTTCTTCACCAGATTTGGAGGACAGATAGGTTATAACACTGGTCACGTGTTCAAACAATATGCGTCAACGTTCTGTTAGGGACCGGTCACTTTTAAATACGGAGGTATATTTTTCACTTAAAATGGCAGTGAAACTTTAGACATGACCAGTTATTTAAATTCAGATGGATGCTCGACCTCATATATCATCAGCTAAACGTTGAGAAAACATATTCCTGTCATTTATATATATCTCAAGACCAGTATCTATATCTATATATCTTAATACCAGTGTCTATATAACTTAAAATATAGACCTAACATGAAATATGCCTGTTTTGTTTTGACAATAAATCAAAGTTGTCAAGCCATTACGCCCATTTATAAGAATGAGTACATCTGCACTCTTTCGGTACCAAAATCAAGGACATTATGATTATTCAAGAAATAGAAGACACAATGATAGTGCTGATTAAAAACAAATAATGCAAATCATGATTGTTAGAAAAAAGAAGCAACAAATAAATCATTATCGAATAGAAGCTTAGACAAGGATTCGAACCCGGGACAGCGGGGTGCAAATCTCATATGTTAACCACTACACCAACCGGGCGTGTGTGCATATTGTAACTGAATTATACGCTATCAATGCTCGTGTATTGTCATCGCAATGGATCATCGGTTCACCATAAGTATTCATCAAATGTGTCATTGTTACGAAATACAGAACTGATTTTTCAATGGATAAGGGATTAGAGGACAAATACCGTTCGTATAGACCCTTTTTAAGCAAAGATTAAGCACCGCATACCTACCTTTCAACGGTGTACCATTGCTGAAATAATATAAATCTATAGTCATATATGTTTATTTCAGCAGGGGTGAACCGTTGAAACATACCGAAGATGCGATTCATTTCTTCTAAAAGATAGCCTACGAGTTTCACATTGTCCACTTAACACTAATCCATTGAGAAAAAAAGTTTTGCATTTCATAATAATGAGAAATTTGATGAGTTGTAATGGTGTACCGTTGCAATGGTTCACCGCTGCAATATCAATGCACGTGTATTGATAGCGTATAATTCAATTACAACATGCACACACGCCCGCTTGGTGTAGTGGTTAACATATGAGACTTCCACGCCGCGGCCCCAGGTTCGAATCCTTGCCCAAGCTTCTATTTTTCTTCTTCTTGTGTGTGCCTCTAAGCTTATTTCTAAACGATCATAAAGTCCATTTTTTACATAATCGGCACGTTATCTTAGAGTTTTGTCTTCATGGCGCATTATTTGATATATGTGACTTTATTTATTTTCCATAATTTCATATTTCAATGCTAAGAACACAACGTGTCATCTTCTGAAGATAGTAATGTTTGCATGTACTATAACAATGACAAGGCCTATTATACACCTATAGTCGCACACAATTAACATACAGAGACAGCGTTAGTAAATAATGACCAGTCCCTAATACACAAAGTGACTTTTCGTTCTTCTATCTTTGTTTGTATTAGCCATTCTGTTTATGTGGCTTTATTTATTTTGTAAATAAATGTCATTATGATTATTTTCCATGATTATATATTTTAATGCTAGGAACATAACATGGCATCGTGTCATTAATTGCTATCTTCTGAAGATAGTAATGTTTGCATGAACTATAACAATTGCAAGGCCTATTATAGACCTATAGTGGCACACATTTAATATACAGAGACAGCTTTAGTAATTAATGGCCAGTCCCTAATACACTTTTGTCTGACTTTATATGCCGTCTATCAAATGTTGATTAGAAATCAATTAATACATATACGAACTATAATTGTTCTTCAACATTTTGTTTCACATCCATGAAAATAAATTGTAAAAATAACATGTTTTGACGTATATGTTGCCTAAGTATTGACTGACCAATCCCTAAATGACGTAATTGATACTTGTAACTTTTTGGGAATGTTGACAATATACCCTACAATAATCGTGCAAAACCTCATTAGCATTGGGCATTTGGTTCTAAAGTTATAGCCAAAAAACCGATCCCAGATGGTGAATTTAGGATTTCGCTCAGACAATCAAGGAAAATAATAGTTGGCACACTTGACGCAACTTATTACAAATATCCCTGTGCTCGCAATTGAGATCAGACTTGGGACATAGCACTGTTTAATAGAAAGCAAAAGTCTCCCCCTTTCTTATATCCTTCCCCATCCCCCATCAATCAATGTTGGGGGACCTACCATGGCTTCTGATAATATGACTCGGATCAACATTGCCTCCGGGGAGAGGGGCGGGTTTTTTCCGTAATTAAGACAAAGTGTGCCAACCTTTTTTTCCTTGATTGTCTGAGTCATTTGCTAAAAAAATCATCTGTGTTAAGTCTTTTGGCTATAACATGAGATTAAACAAAGATTTCTTCACCAGATTTGGAGGACAGATAGGTTATAACACTGGTCACGTGTTCAAACAATATGCGTCAACGTTCTGTTAGGGACCGGTCACTTTTAAATACGGAGGTATATTTTTCACTTAAAATGGCAGTGAAACTTTAGACATGACCAGTTATTTAAATTCAGATGGATGCTCGACCTCATATATCATCAGCTAAACGTTGAGAAAACATATTCCTGTCATTTATATATATCTCAAGACCAGTATCTATATCTATATATCTTAATACCAGTGTCTATATAACTTAAAATATAGACCTAACATGAAATATGCCTGTTTTGTTTTGACAATAAATCAAAGTTGTCAAGCCATTACGCCCATTTATAAGAATGAGTACATCTGCACTCTTTCGGTACCAAAATCAAGGACATTATGATTATTCAAGAAATAGAAGACACAATGATAGTGCTGATTAAAAACAAATAATGCAAATCATGATTGTTAGAAAAAAGAAGCAACAAATAAATCATTATCGAATAGAAGCTTAGACAAGGATTCGAACCCGGGACAGCGGGGTGCAAATCTCATATGTTAACCACTACACCAACCGGGCGTGTGTGCATATTGTAACTGAATTATACGCTATCAATGCTCGTGTATTGTCATCGCAATGGATCATCGGTTCACCATAAGTATTCATCAAATGTGTCATTGTTACGAAATACAGAACTGATTTTTCAATGGATAAGGGATTAGAGGACAAATACCGTTCGTATAGACCCTTTTTAAGCAAAGATTAAGCACCGCATACCTACCTTTCAACGGTGTACCATTGCTGAAATAATATAAATCTATAGTCATATATGTTTATTTCAGCAGGGGTGAACCGTTGAAACATACCGAAGATGCGATTCATTTCTTCTAAAAGATAGCCTACGAGTTTCACATTGTCCACTTAACACTAATCCATTGAGAAAAAAAGTTTTGCATTTCATAATAATGAGAAATTTGATGAGTTGTAATGGTGTACCGTTGCAATGGTTCACCGCTGCAATATCAATGCACGTGTATTGATAGCGTATAATTCAATTACAACATGCACACACGCCCGCTTGGTGTAGTGGTTAACATATGAGACTTCCACGCCGCGGCCCCAGGTTCGAATCCTTGCCCAAGCTTCTATTTTTCTTCTTCTTGTGTGTGCCTCTAAGCTTATTTCTAAACGATCATAAAGTCCATTTTTTACATAATCGGCACGTTATCTTAGAGTTTTGTCTTCATGGCGCATTATTTGATATATGTGACTTTATTTATTTTCCATAATTTCATATTTCAATGCTAAGAACACAACGTGTCATCTTCTGAAGATAGTAATGTTTGCATGTACTATAACAATGACAAGGCCTATTATACACCTATAGTCGCACACAATTAACATACAGAGACAGCGTTAGTAAATAATGACCAGTCCCTAATACACAAAGTGACTTTTCGTTCTTCTATCTTTGTTTGTATTAGCCATTCTGTTTATGTGGCTTTATTTATTTTGTAAATAAATGTCATTATGATTATTTTCCATGATTATATATTTTAATGCTAGGAACATAACATGGCATCGTGTCATTAATTGCTATCTTCTGAAGATAGTAATGTTTGCATGAACTATAACAATTGCAAGGCCTATTATAGACCTATAGTGGCACACATTTAATATACAGAGACAGCTTTAGTAATTAATGGCCAGTCCCTAATACACTTTTGTCTGACTTTATATGCCGTCTATCAAATGTTGATTAGAAATCAATTAATACATATACGAACTATAATTGTTCTTCAACATTTTGTTTCACATCCATGAAAATAAATTGTAAAAATAACATGTTTTGACGTATATGTTGCCTAAGTATTGACTGACCAATCCCTAAATGACGTAATTGATACTTGTAACTTTTTGGGAATGTTGACAATATACCCTACAATAATCGTGCAAAACCTCATTAGCATTGGGCATTTGGTTCTAAAGTTATAGCCAAAAAACCGATCCCAGATGGTGAATTTAGGATTTCGCTCAGACAATCAAGGAAAATAATAGTTGGCACACTTGACGCAACTTATTACAAATATCCCTGTGCTCGCAATTGAGATCAGACTTGGGACATAGCACTGTTTAATAGAAAGCAAAAGTCTCCCCCTTTCTTATATCCTTCCCCATCCCCCATCAATCAATGTTGGGGGACCTACCATGGCTTCTGATAATATGACTCGGATCAACATTGCCTCCGGGGAGAGGGGCGGGTTTTTTCCGTAATTAAGACAAAGTGTGCCAACCTTTTTTTCCTTGATTGTCTGAGTCATTTGCTAAAAAAATCATCTGTGTTAAGTCTTTTGGCTATAACATGAGATTAAACAAAGATTTCTTCACCAGATTTGGAGGACAGATAGGTTATAACACTGGTCACGTGTTCAAACAATATGCGTCAACGTTCTGTTAGGGACCGGTCACTTTTAAATACGGAGGTATATTTTTCACTTAAAATGGCAGTGAAACTTTAGACATGACCAGTTATTTAAATTCAGATGGATGCTCGACCTCATATATCATCAGCTAAACGTTGAGAAAACATATTCCTGTCATTTATATATATCTCAAGACCAGTATCTATATCTATATATCTTAATACCAGTGTCTATATAACTTAAAATATAGACCTAACATGAAATATGCCTGTTTTGTTTTGACAATAAATCAAAGTTGTCAAGCCATTACGCCCATTTATAAGAATGAGTACATCTGCACTCTTTCGGTACCAAAATCAAGGACATTATGATTATTCAAGAAATAGAAGACACAATGATAGTGCTGATTAAAAACAAATAATGCAAATCATGATTGTTAGAAAAAAGAAGCAACAAATAAATCATTATCGAATAGAAGCTTAGACAAGGATTCGAACCCGGGACAGCGGGGTGCAAATCTCATATGTTAACCACTACACCAACCGGGCGTGTGTGCATATTGTAACTGAATTATACGCTATCAATGCTCGTGTATTGTCATCGCAATGGATCATCGGTTCACCATAAGTATTCATCAAATGTGTCATTGTTACGAAATACAGAACTGATTTTTCAATGGATAAGGGATTAGAGGACAAATACCGTTCGTATAGACCCTTTTTAAGCAAAGATTAAGCACCGCATACCTACCTTTCAACGGTGTACCATTGCTGAAATAATATAAATCTATAGTCATATATGTTTATTTCAGCAGGGGTGAACCGTTGAAACATACCGAAGATGCGATTCATTTCTTCTAAAAGATAGCCTACGAGTTTCACATTGTCCACTTAACACTAATCCATTGAGAAAAAAAGTTTTGCATTTCATAATAATGAGAAATTTGATGAGTTGTAATGGTGTACCGTTGCAATGGTTTACCGCTGCAATATCAATGCACGTGTATTGATAGCGTATAATTCAATTACAACATGCACACACGCCCGCTTGGTGTAGTGGTTAACATATGAGACTTCCACGCCGCGGCCCCAGGTTCGAATCCTTGCCCAAGCTTCTATTTTTCTTCTTCTTGTGTGTGCCTCTAAGCTTATTTCTAAACGATCATAAAGTCCATTTTTTACATAATCGGCACGTTATCTTAGAGTTTTGTCTTCATGGCGCATTATTTGATATATGTGACTTTATTTATTTTCCATAATTTCATATTTCAATGCTAAGAACACAACGTGTCATCTTCTGAAGATAGTAATGTTTGCATGTACTATAACAATGACAAGGCCTATTATACACCTATAGTCGCACACAATTAACATACAGAGACAGCGTTAGTAAATAATGACCAGTCCCTAATACACAAAGTGACTTTTCGTTCTTCTATCTTTGTTTGTATTAGCCATTCTGTTTATGTGGCTTTATTTATTTTGTAAATAAATGTCATTATGATTATTTTCCATGATTATATATTTTAATGCTAGGAACATAACATGGCATCGTGTCATTAATTGCTATCTTCTGAAGATAGTAATGTTTGCATGAACTATAACAATTGCAAGGCCTATTATAGACCTATAGTGGCACACATTTAATATACAGAGACAGCTTTAGTAATTAATGGCCAGTCCCTAATACACTTTTGTCTGACTTTATATGCCGTCTATCAAATGTTGATTAGAAATCAATTAATACATATACGAACTATAATTGTTCTTCAACATTTTGTTTCACATCCATGAAAATAAATTGTAAAAATAACATGTTTTGACGTATATGTTGCCTAAGTATTGACTGACCAATCCCTAAATGACGTAATTGATACTTGTAACTTTTTGGGAATGTTGACAATATACCCTACAATAATCGTGCAAAACCTCATTAGCATTGGGCATTTGGTTCTAAAGTTATAGCCAAAAAACCGATCCCAGATGGTGAATTTAGGATTTCGCTCAGACATGTCTGAGTCATTTGCTAAAAAAATCATCTGTGTTAAGTCTTTTGGCTATAACATGAGATTAAACAAAGATTTCTTCACCAGATTTGGAGGACAGATAGGTTATAACACTGGTCACGTGTTCAAACAATATGCGTCAACGTTCTGTTAGGGACCGGTCACTTTTAAATACGGAGGTATATTTTTCACTTAAAATGGCAGTGAAACTTTAGACATGACCAGTTATTTAAATTCAGATGGATGCTCGACCTCATATATCATCAGCTAAACGTTGAGAAAACATATTCCTGTCATTTATATATATCTCAAGACCAGTATCTATATCTATATATCTTAATACCAGTGTCTATATAACTTAAAATATAGACCTAACATGAAATATGCCTGTTTTGTTTTGACAATAAATCAAAGTTGTCAAGCCATTACGCCCATTTATAAGAATGAGTACATCTGCACTCTTTCGGTACCAAAATCAAGGACATTATGATTATTCAAGAAATAGAAGACACAATGATAGTGCTGATTAAAAACAAATAATGCAAATCATGATTGTTAGAAAAAAGAAGCAACAAATAAATCATTATCGAATAGAAGCTTAGACAAGGATTCGAACCCGGGACAGCGGGGTGCAAATCTCATATGTTAACCACTACACCAACCGGGCGTGTGTGCATATTGTAACTGAATTATACGCTATCAATGCTCGTGTATTGTCATCGCAATGGATCATCGGTTCACCATAAGTATTCATCAAATGTGTCATTGTTACGAAATACAGAACTGATTTTTCAATGGATAAGGGATTAGAGGACAAATACCGTTCGTATAGACCCTTTTTAAGCAAAGATTAAGCACCGCATACCTACCTTTCAACGGTGTACCATTGCTGAAATAATATAAATCTATAGTCATATATGTTTATTTCAGCAGGGGTGAACCGTTGAAACATACCGAAGATGCGATTCATTTCTTCTAAAAGATAGCCTACGAGTTTCACATTGTCCACTTAACACTAATCCATTGAGAAAAAAAGTTTTGCATTTCATAATAATGAGAAATTTGATGAGTTGTAATGGTGTACCGTTGCAATGGTTCACCGCTGCAATATCAATGCACGTGTATTGATAGCGTATAATTCAATTACAACATGCACACACGCCCGCTTGGTGTAGTGGTTAACATATGAGACTTCCACGCCGCGGCCCCAGGTTCGAATCCTTGCCCAAGCTTCTATTTTTCTTCTTCTTGTGTGTGCCTCTAAGCTTATTTCTAAACGATCATAAAGTCCATTTTTTACATAATCGGCACGTTATCTTAGAGTTTTGTCTTCATGGCGCATTATTTGATATATGTGACTTTATTTATTTTCCATAATTTCATATTTCAATGCTAAGAACACAACGTGTCATCTTCTGAAGATAGTAATGTTTGCATGTACTATAACAATGACAAGGCCTATTATACACCTATAGTCGCACACAATTAACATACAGAGACAGCGTTAGTAAATAATGACCAGTCCCTAATACACAAAGTGACTTTTCGTTCTTCTATCTTTGTTTGTATTAGCCATTCTGTTTATGTGGCTTTATTTATTTTGTAAATAAATGTCATTATGATTATTTTCCATGATTATATATTTTAATGCTAGGAACATAACATGGCATCGTGTCATTAATTGCTATCTTCTGAAGATAGTAATGTTTGCATGAACTATAACAATTGCAAGGCCTATTATAGACCTATAGTGGCACACATTTAATATACAGAGACAGCTTTAGTAATTAATGGCCAGTCCCTAATACACTTTTGTCTGACTTTATATGCCGTCTATCAAATGTTGATTAGAAATCAATTAATACATATACGAACTATAATTGTTCTTCAACATTTTGTTTCACATCCATGAAAATAAATTGTAAAAATAACATGTTTTGACGTATATGTTGCCTAAGTATTGACTGACCAATCCCTAAATGACGTAATTGATACTTGTAACTTTTTGGGAATGTTGACAATATACCCTACAATAATCGTGCAAAACCTCATTAGCATTGGGCATTTGGTTCTAAAGTTATAGCCAAAAAACCGATCCCAGATGGTGAATTTAGGATTTCGCTCAGACAATCAAGGAAAATAATAGTTGGCACACTTGACGCAACTTATTACAAATATCCCTGTGCTCGCAATTGAGATCAGACTTGGGACATAGCACTGTTTAATAGAAAGCAAAAGTCTCCCCCTTTCTTATATCCTTCCCCATCCCCCATCAATCAATGTTGGGGGACCTACCATGGCTTCTGATAATATGACTCGGATCAACATTGCCTCCGGGGAGAGGGGCGGGTTTTTTCCGTAATTAAGACAAAGTGTGCCAACCTTTTTTTCCTTGATTGTCTGAGTCATTTGCTAAAAAAATCATCTGTGTTAAGTCTTTTGGCTATAACATGAGATTAAACAAAGATTTCTTCACCAGATTTGGAGGACAGATAGGTTATAACACTGGTCACGTGTTCAAACAATATGCGTCAACGTTCTGTTAGGGACCGGTCACTTTTAAATACGGAGGTATATTTTTCACTTAAAATGGCAGTGAAACTTTAGACATGACCAGTTATTTAAATTCAGATGGATGCTCGACCTCATATATCATCAGCTAAACGTTGAGAAAACATATTCCTGTCATTTATATATATCTCAAGACCAGTATCTATATCTATATATCTTAATACCAGTGTCTATATAACTTAAAATATAGACCTAACATGAAATATGCCTGTTTTGTTTTGACAATAAATCAAAGTTGTCAAGCCATTACGCCCATTTATAAGAATGAGTACATCTGCACTCTTTCGGTACCAAAATCAAGGACATTATGATTATTCAAGAAATAGAAGACACAATGATAGTGCTGATTAAAAACAAATAATGCAAATCATGATTGTTAGAAAAAAGAAGCAACAAATAAATCATTATCGAATAGAAGCTTAGACAAGGATTCGAACCCGGGACAGCGGGGTGCAAATCTCATATGTTAACCACTACACCAACCGGGCGTGTGTGCATATTGTAACTGAATTATACGCTATCAATGCTCGTGTATTGTCATCGCAATGGATCATCGGTTCACCATAAGTATTCATCAAATGTGTCATTGTTACGAAATACAGAACTGATTTTTCAATGGATAAGGGATTAGAGGACAAATACCGTTCGTATAGACCCTTTTTAAGCAAAGATTAAGCACCGCATACCTACCTTTCAACGGTGTACCATTGCTGAAATAATATAAATCTATAGTCATATATGTTTATTTCAGCAGGGGTGAACCGTTGAAACATACCGAAGATGCGATTCATTTCTTCTAAAAGATAGCCTACGAGTTTCACATTGTCCACTTAACACTAATCCATTGAGAAAAAAAGTTTTGCATTTCATAATAATGAGAAATTTGATGAGTTGTAATGGTGTACCGTTGCAATGGTTCACCGCTGCAATATCAATGCACGTGTATTGATAGCGTATAATTCAATTACAACATGCACACACGCCCGCTTGGTGTAGTGGTTAACATATGAGACTTCCACGCCGCGGCCCCAGGTTCGAATCCTTGCCCAAGCTTCTATTTTTCTTCTTCTTGTGTGTGCCTCTAAGCTTATTTCTAAACGATCATGAAGTCCATTTTTTACATAATCGGCACGTTATCTTAGAGTTTTGTCTTCATGGCGCATTATTTGATATATGTGACTTTATTTATTTTCCATAATTTCATATTTCAATGCTAAGAACACAACGTGTCATCTTCTGAAGATAGTAATGTTTGCATGTACTATAACAATGACAAGGCCTATTATACACCTATAGTCGCACACAATTAACATACAGAGACAGCGTTAGTAAATAATGACCAGTCCCTAATACACAAAGTGACTTTTCGTTCTTCTATCTTTGTTTGTATTAGCCATTCTGTTTATGTGGCTTTATTTATTTTGTAAATAAATGTCATTATGATTATTTTCCATGATTATATATTTTAATGCTAGGAACATAACATGGCATCGTGTCATTAATTGCTATCTTCTGAAGATAGTAATGTTTGCATGAACTATAACAATTGCAAGGCCTATTATAGACCTATAGTGGCACACATTTAATATACAGAGACAGCTTTAGTAATTAATGGCCAGTCCCTAATACACTTTTGTCTGACTTTATATGCCGTCTATCAAATGTTGATTAGAAATCAATTAATACATATACGAACTATAATTGTTCTTCAACATTTTGTTTCACATCCATGAAAATAAATTGTAAAAATAACATGTTTTGACGTATATGTTGCCTAAGTATTGACTGACCAATCCCTAAATGACGTAATTGATACTTGTAACTTTTTGGGAATGTTGACAATATACCCTACAATAATCGTGCAAAACCTCATTAGCATTGGGCATTTGGTTCTAAAGTTATAGCCAAAAAACCGATCCCAGATGGTGAATTTAGGATTTCGCTCAGACAATCAAGGAAAATAATAGTTGGCACACTTGACGCAACTTATTACAAATATCCCTGTGCTCGCAATTGAGATCAGACTTGGGACATAGCACTGTTTAATAGAAAGCAAAAGTCTCCCCCTTTCTTATATCCTTCCCCATCCCCCATCAATCAATGTTGGGGGACCTACCATGGCTTCTGATAATATGACTCGGATCAACATTGCCTCCGGGGAGAGGGGCGGGTTTTTTCCGTAATTAAGACAAAGTGTGCCAACCTTTTTTTCCTTGATTGTCTGAGTCATTTGCTAAAAAAATCATCTGTGTTAAGTCTTTTGGCTATAACATGAGATTAAACAAAGATTTCTTCACCAGATTTGGAGGACAGATAGGTTATAACACTGGTCACGTGTTCAAACAATATGCGTCAACGTTCTGTTAGGGACCGGTCACTTTTAAATACGGAGGTATATTTTTCACTTAAAATGGCAGTGAAACTTTAGACATGACCAGTTATTTAAATTCAGATGGATGCTCGACCTCATATATCATCAGCTAAACGTTGAGAAAACATATTCCTGTCATTTATATATATCTCAAGACCAGTATCTATATCTATATATCTTAATACCAGTGTCTATATAACTTAAAATATAGACCTAACATGAAATATGCCTGTTTTGTTTTGACAATAAATCAAAGTTGTCAAGCCATTACGCCCATTTATAAGAATGAGTACATCTGCACTCTTTCGGTACCAAAATCAAGGACATTATGATTATTCAAGAAATAGAAGACACAATGATAGTGCTGATTAAAAACAAATAATGCAAATCATGATTGTTAGAAAAAAGAAGCAACAAATAAATCATTATCGAATAGAAGCTTAGACAAGGATTCGAACCCGGGACAGCGGGGTGCAAATCTCATATGTTAACCACTACACCAACCGGGCGTGTGTGCATATTGTAACTGAATTATACGCTATCAATGCTCGTGTATTGTCATCGCAATGGATCATCGGTTCACCATAAGTATTCATCAAATGTGTCATTGTTACGAAATACAGAACTGATTTTTCAATGGATAAGGGATTAGAGGACAAATACCGTTCGTATAGACCCTTTTTAAGCAAAGATTAAGCACCGCATACCTACCTTTCAACGGTGTACCATTGCTGAAATAATATAAATCTATAGTCATATATGTTTATTTCAGCAGGGGTGAACCGTTGAAACATACCGAAGATGCGATTCATTTCTTCTAAAAGATAGCCTACGAGTTTCACATTGTCCACTTAACACTAATCCATTGAGAAAAAAAGTTTTGCATTTCATAATAATGAGAAATTTGATGAGTTGTAATGGTGTACCGTTGCAATGGTTCACCGCTGCAATATCAATGCACGTGTATTGATAGCGTATAATTCAATTACAACATGCACACACGCCCGCTTGGTGTAGTGGTTAACATATGAGACTTCCACGCCGCGGCCCCAGGTTCGAATCCTTGCCCAAGCTTCTATTTTTCTTCTTCTTGTGTGTGCCTCTAAGCTTATTTCTAAACGATCATAAAGTCCATTTTTTACATAATCGGCACGTTATCTTAGAGTTTTGTCTTCATGGCGCATTATTTGATATATGTGACTTTATTTATTTTCCATAATTTCATATTTCAATGCTAAGAACACAACGTGTCATCTTCTGAAGATAGTAATGTTTGCATGTACTATAACAATGACAAGGCCTATTATACACCTATAGTCGCACACAATTAACATACAGAGACAGCGTTAGTAAATAATGACCAGTCCCTAATACACAAAGTGACTTTTCGTTCTTCTATCTTTGTTTGTATTAGCCATTCTGTTTATGTGGCTTTATTTATTTTGTAAATAAATGTCATTATGATTATTTTCCATGATTATATATTTTAATGCTAGGAACATAACATGGCATCGTGTCATTAATTGCTATCTTCTGAAGATAGTAATGTTTGCATGAACTATAACAATTGCAAGGCCTATTATAGACCTATAGTGGCACACATTTAATATACAGAGACAGCTTTAGTAATTAATGGCCAGTCCCTAATACACTTTTGTCTGACTTTATATGCCGTCTATCAAATGTTGATTAGAAATCAATTAATACATATACGAACTATAATTGTTCTTCAACATTTTGTTTCACATCCATGAAAATAAATTGTAAAAATAACATGTTTTGACGTATATGTTGCCTAAGTATTGACTGACCAATCCCTAAATGACGTAATTGATACTTGTAACTTTTTGGGAATGTTGACAATATACCCTACAATAATCGTGCAAAACCTCATTAGCATTGGGCATTTGGTTCTAAAGTTATAGCCAAAAAACCGATCCCAGATGGTGAATTTAGGATTTCGCTCAGACAATCAAGGAAAATAATAGTTGGCACACTTGACGCAACTTATTACAAATATCCCTGTGCTCGCAATTGAGATCAGACTTGGGACATAGCACTGTTTAATAGAAAGCAAAAGTCTCCCCCTTTCTTATATCCTTCCCCATCCCCCATCAATCAATGTTGGGGGACCTACCATGGCTTCTGATAATATGACTCGGATCAACATTGCCTCCGGGGAGAGGGGCGGGTTTTTTCCGTAATTAAGACAAAGTGTGCCAACCTTTTTTTCCTTGATTGTCTGAGTCATTTGCTAAAAAAATCATCTGTGTTAAGTCTTTTGGCTATAACATGAGATTAAACAAAGATTTCTTCACCAGATTTGGAGGACAGATAGGTTATAACACTGGTCACGTGTTCAAACAATATGCGTCAACGTTCTGTTAGGGACCGGTCACTTTTAAATACGGAGGTATATTTTTCACTTAAAATGGCAGTGAAACTTTAGACATGACCAGTTATTTAAATTCAGATGGATGCTCGACCTCATATATCATCAGCTAAACGTTGAGAAAACATATTCCTGTCATTTATATATATCTCAAGACCAGTATCTATATCTATATATCTTAATACCAGTGTCTATATAACTTAAAATATAGACCTAACATGAAATATGCCTGTTTTGTTTTGACAATAAATCAAAGTTGTCAAGCCATTACGCCCATTTATAAGAATGAGTACATCTGCACTCTTTCGGTACCAAAATCAAGGACATTATGATTATTCAAGAAATAGAAGACACAATGATAGTGCTGATTAAAAACAAATAATGCAAATCATGATTGTTAGAAAAAAGAAGCAACAAATAAATCATTATCGAATAGAAGCTTAGACAAGGATTCGAACCCGGGACAGCGGGGTGCAAATCTCATATGTTAACCACTACACCAACCGGGCGTGTGTGCATATTGTAACTGAATTATACGCTATCAATGCTCGTGTATTGTCATCGCAATGGATCATCGGTTCACCATAAGTATTCATCAAATGTGTCATTGTTACGAAATACAGAACTGATTTTTCAATGGATAAGGGATTAGAGGACAAATACCGTTCGTATAGACCCTTTTTAAGCAAAGATTAAGCACCGCATACCTACCTTTCAACGGTGTACCATTGCTGAAATAATATAAATCTATAGTCATATATGTTTATTTCAGCAGGGGTGAACCGTTGAAACATACCGAAGATGCGATTCATTTCTTCTAAAAGATAGCCTACGAGTTTCACATTGTCCACTTAACACTAATCCATTGAGAAAAAAAGTTTTGCATTTCATAATAATGAGAAATTTGATGAGTTGTAATGGTGTACCGTTGCAATGGTTCACCGCTGCAATATCAATGCACGTGTATTGATAGCGTATAATTCAATTACAACATGCACACACGCCCGCTTGGTGTAGTGGTTAACATATGAGACTTCCACGCCGCGGCCCCAGGTTCGAATCCTTGCCCAAGCTTCTATTTTTCTTCTTCTTGTGTGTGCCTCTAAGCTTATTTCTAAACGATCATAAAGTCCATTTTTTACATAATCGGCACGTTATCTTAGAGTTTTGTCTTCATGGCGCATTATTTGATATATGTGACTTTATTTATTTTCCATAATTTCATATTTCAATGCTAAGAACACAACGTGTCATCTTCTGAAGATAGTAATGTTTGCATGTACTATAACAATGACAAGGCCTATTATACACCTATAGTCGCACACAATTAACATACAGAGACAGCGTTAGTAAATAATGACCAGTCCCTAATACACAAAGTGACTTTTCGTTCTTCTATCTTTGTTTGTATTAGCCATTCTGTTTATGTGGCTTTATTTATTTTGTAAATAAATGTCATTATGATTATTTTCCATGATTATATATTTTAATGCTAGGAACATAACATGGCATCGTGTCATTAATTGCTATCTTCTGAAGATAGTAATGTTTGCATGAACTATAACAATTGCAAGGCCTATTATAGACCTATAGTGGCACACATTTAATATACAGAGACAGCTTTAGTAATTAATGGCCAGTCCCTAATACACTTTTGTCTGACTTTATATGCCGTCTATCAAATGTTGATTAGAAATCAATTAATACATATACGAACTATAATTGTTCTTCAACATTTTGTTTCACATCCATGAAAATAAATTGTAAAAATAACATGTTTTGACGTATATGTTGCCTAAGTATTGACTGACCAATCCCTAAATGACGTAATTGATACTTGTAACTTTTTGGGAATGTTGACAATATACCCTACAATAATCGTGCAAAACCTCATTAGCATTGGGCATTTGGTTCTAAAGTTATAGCCAAAAAACCGATCCCAGATGGTGAATTTAGGATTTCGCTCAGACAATCAAGGAAAATAATAGTTGGCACACTTGACGCAACTTATTACAAATATCCCTGTGCTCGCAATTGAGATCAGACTTGGGACATAGCACTGTTTAATAGAAAGCAAAAGTCTCCCCCTTTCTTATATCCTTCCCCATCCCCCATCAATCAATGTTGGGGGACCTACCATGGCTTCTGATAATATGACTCGGATCAACATTGCCTCCGGGGAGAGGGGCGGGTTTTTTCCGTAATTAAGACAAAGTGTGCCAACCTTTTTTTCCTTGATTGTCTGAGTCATTTGCTAAAAAAATCATCTGTGTTAAGTCTTTTGGCTATAACATGAGATTAAACAAAGATTTCTTCACCAGATTTGGAGGACAGATAGGTTATAACACTGGTCACGTGTTCAAACAATATGCGTCAACGTTCTGTTAGGGACCGGTCACTTTTAAATACGGAGGTATATTTTTCACTTAAAATGGCAGTGAAACTTTAGACATGACCAGTTATTTAAATTCAGATGGATGCTCGACCTCATATATCATCAGCTAAACGTTGAGAAAACATATTCCTGTCATTTATATATATCTCAAGACCAGTATCTATATCTATATATCTTAATACCAGTGTCTATATAACTTAAAATATAGACCTAACATGAAATATGCCTGTTTTGTTTTGACAATAAATCAAAGTTGTCAAGCCATTACGCCCATTTATAAGAATGAGTACATCTGCACTCTTTCGGTACCAAAATCAAGGACATTATGATTATTCAAGAAATAGAAGACACAATGATAGTGCTGATTAAAAACAAATAATGCAAATCATGATTGTTAGAAAAAAGAAGCAACAAATAAATCATTATCGAATAGAAGCTTAGACAAGGATTCGAACCCGGGACAGCGGGGTGCAAATCTCATATGTTAACCACTACACCAACCGGGCGTGTGTGCATATTGTAACTGAATTATACGCTATCAATGCTCGTGTATTGTCATCGCAATGGATCATCGGTTCACCATAAGTATTCATCAAATGTGTCATTGTTACGAAATACAGAACTGATTTTTCAATGGATAAGGGATTAGAGGACAAATACCGTTCGTATAGACCCTTTTTAAGCAAAGATTAAGCACCGCATACCTACCTTTCAACGGTGTACCATTGCTGAAATAATATAAATCTATAGTCATATATGTTTATTTCAGCAGGGGTGAACCGTTGAAACATACCGAAGATGCGATTCATTTCTTCTAAAAGATAGCCTACGAGTTTCACATTGTCCACTTAACACTAATCCATTGAGAAAAAAAGTTTTGCATTTCATAATAATGAGAAATTTGATGAGTTGTAATGGTGTACCGTTGCAATGGTTCACCGCTGCAATATCAATGCACGTGTATTGATAGCGTATAATTCAATTACAACATGCACACACGCCCGCTTGGTGTAGTGGTTAACATATGAGACTTCCACGCCGCGGCCCCAGGTTCGAATCCTTGCCCAAGCTTCTATTTTTCTTCTTCTTGTGTGTGCCTCTAAGCTTATTTCTAAACGATCATAAAGTCCATTTTTTACATAATCGGCACGTTATCTTAGAGTTTTGTCTTCATGGCGCATTATTTGATATATGTGACTTTATTTATTTTCCATAATTTCATATTTCAATGCTAAGAACACAACGTGTCATCTTCTGAAGATAGTAATGTTTGCATGTACTATAACAATGACAAGGCCTATTATACACCTATAGTCGCACACAATTAACATACAGAGACAGCGTTAGTAAATAATGACCAGTCCCTAATACACAAAGTGACTTTTCGTTCTTCTATCTTTGTTTGTATTAGCCATTCTGTTTATGTGGCTTTATTTATTTTGTAAATAAATGTCATTATGATTATTTTCCATGATTATATATTTTAATGCTAGGAACATAACATGGCATCGTGTCATTAATTGCTATCTTCTGAAGATAGTAATGTTTGCATGAACTATAACAATTGCAAGGCCTATTATAGACCTATAGTGGCACACATTTAATATACAGAGACAGCTTTAGTAATTAATGGCCAGTCCCTAATACACTTTTGTCTGACTTTATATGCCGTCTATCAAATGTTGATTAGAAATCAATTAATACATATACGAACTATAATTGTTCTTCAACATTTTGTTTCACATCCATGAAAATAAATTGTAAAAATAACATGTTTTGACGTATATGTTGCCTAAGTATTGACTGACCAATCCCTAAATGACGTAATTGATACTTGTAACTTTTTGGGAATGTTGACAATATACCCTACAATAATCGTGCAAAACCTCATTAGCATTGGGCATTTGGTTCTAAAGTTATAGCCAAAAAACCGATCCCAGATGGTGAATTTAGGATTTCGCTCAGACAATCAAGGAAAATAATAGTTGGCACACTTGACGCAACTTATTACAAATATCCCTGTGCTCGCAATTGAGATCAGACTTGGGACATAGCACTGTTTAATAGAAAGCAAAAGTCTCCCCCTTTCTTATATCCTTCCCCATCCCCCATCAATCAATGTTGGGGGACCTACCATGGCTTCTGATAATATGACTCGGATCAACATTGCCTCCGGGGAGAGGGGCGGGTTTTTTCCGTAATTAAGACAAAGTGTGCCAACCTTTTTTTCCTTGATTGTCTGAGTCATTTGCTAAAAAAATCATCTGTGTTAAGTCTTTTGGCTATAACATGAGATTAAACAAAGATTTCTTCACCAGATTTGGAGGACAGATAGGTTATAACACTGGTCACGTGTTCAAACAATATGCGTCAACGTTCTGTTAGGGACCGGTCACTTTTAAATACGGAGGTATATTTTTCACTTAAAATGGCAGTGAAACTTTAGACATGACCAGTTATTTAAATTCAGATGGATGCTCGACCTCATATATCATCAGCTAAACGTTGAGAAAACATATTCCTGTCATTTATATATATCTCAAGACCAGTATCTATATCTATATATCTTAATACCAGTGTCTATATAACTTAAAATATAGACCTAACATGAAATATGCCTGTTTTGTTTTGACAATAAATCAAAGTTGTCAAGCCATTACGCCCATTTATAAGAATGAGTACATCTGCACTCTTTCGGTACCAAAATCAAGGACATTATGATTATTCAAGAAATAGAAGACACAATGATAGTGCTGATTAAAAACAAATAATGCAAATCATGATTGTTAGAAAAAAGAAGCAACAAATAAATCATTATCGAATAGAAGCTTAGACAAGGATTCGAACCCGGGACAGCGGGGTGCAAATCTCATATGTTAACCACTACACCAACCGGGCGTGTGTGCATATTGTAACTGAATTATACGCTATCAATGCTCGTGTATTGTCATCGCAATGGATCATCGGTTCACCATAAGTATTCATCAAATGTGTCATTGTTACGAAATACAGAACTGATTTTTCAATGGATAAGGGATTAGAGGACAAATACCGTTCGTATAGACCCTTTTTAAGCAAAGATTAAGCACCGCATACCTACCTTTCAACGGTGTACCATTGCTGAAATAATATAAATCTATAGTCATATATGTTTATTTCAGCAGGGGTGAACCGTTGAAACATACCGAAGATGCGATTCATTTCTTCTAAAAGATAGCCTACGAGTTTCACATTGTCCACTTAACACTAATCCATTGAGAAAAAAAGTTTTGCATTTCATAATAATGAGAAATTTGATGAGTTGTAATGGTGTACCGTTGCAATGGTTCACCGCTGCAATATCAATGCACGTGTATTGATAGCGTATAATTCAATTACAACATGCACACACGCCCGCTTGGTGTAGTGGTTAACATATGAGACTTCCACGCCGCGGCCCCAGGTTCGAATCCTTGCCCAAGCTTCTATTTTTCTTCTTCTTGTGTGTGCCTCTAAGCTTATTTCTAAACGATCATAAAGTCCATTTTTTACATAATCGGCACGTTATCTTAGAGTTTTGTCTTCATGGCGCATTATTTGATATATGTGACTTTATTTATTTTCCATAATTTCATATTTCAATGCTAAGAACACAACGTGTCATCTTCTGAAGATAGTAATGTTTGCATGTACTATAACAATGACAAGGCCTATTATACACCTATAGTCGCACACAATTAACATACAGAGACAGCGTTAGTAAATAATGACCAGTCCCTAATACACAAAGTGACTTTTCGTTCTTCTATCTTTGTTTGTATTAGCCATTCTGTTTATGTGGCTTTATTTATTTTGTAAATAAATGTCATTATGATTATTTTCCATGATTATATATTTTAATGCTAGGAACATAACATGGCATCGTGTCATTAATTGCTATCTTCTGAAGATAGTAATGTTTGCATGAACTATAACAATTGCAAGGCCTATTATAGACCTATAGTGGCACACATTTAATATACAGAGACAGCTTTAGTAATTAATGGCCAGTCCCTAATACACTTTTGTCTGACTTTATATGCCGTCTATCAAATGTTGATTAGAAATCAATTAATACATATACGAACTATAATTGTTCTTCAACATTTTGTTTCACATCCATGAAAATAAATTGTAAAAATAACATGTTTTGACGTATATGTTGCCTAAGTATTGACTGACCAATCCCTAAATGACGTAATTGATACTTGTAACTTTTTGGGAATGTTGACAATATACCCTACAATAATCGTGCAAAACCTCATTAGCATTGGGCATTTGGTTCTAAAGTTATAGCCAAAAAACCGATCCCAGATGGTGAATTTAGGATTTCGCTCAGACAATCAAGGAAAATAATAGTTGGCACACTTGACGCAACTTATTACAAATATCCCTGTGCTCGCAATTGAGATCAGACTTGGGACATAGCACTGTTTAATAGAAAGCAAAAGTCTCCCCCTTTCTTATATCCTTCCCCATCCCCCATCAATCAATGTTGGGGGACCTACCATGGCTTCTGATAATATGACTCGGATCAACATTGCCTCCGGGGAGAGGGGCGGGTTTTTTCCGTAATTAAGACAAAGTGTGCCAACCTTTTTTTCCTTGATTGTCTGAGTCATTTGCTAAAAAAATCATCTGTGTTAAGTCTTTTGGCTATAACATGAGATTAAACAAAGATTTCTTCACCAGATTTGGAGGACAGATAGGTTATAACACTGGTCACGTGTTCAAACAATATGCGTCAACGTTCTGTTAGGGACCGGTCACTTTTAAATACGGAGGTATATTTTTCACTTAAAATGGCAGTGAAACTTTAGACATGACCAGTTATTTAAATTCAGATGGATGCTCGACCTCATATATCATCAGCTAAACGTTGAGAAAACATATTCCTGTCATTTATATATATCTCAAGACCAGTATCTATATCTATATATCTTAATACCAGTGTCTATATAACTTAAAATATAGACCTAACATGAAATATGCCTGTTTTGTTTTGACAATAAATCAAAGTTGTCAAGCCATTACGCCCATTTATAAGAATGAGTACATCTGCACTCTTTCGGTACCAAAATCAAGGACATTATGATTATTCAAGAAATAGAAGACACAATGATAGTGCTGATTAAAAACAAATAATGCAAATCATGATTGTTAGAAAAAAGAAGCAACAAATAAATCATTATCGAATAGAAGCTTAGACAAGGATTCGAACCCGGGACAGCGGGGTGCAAATCTCATATGTTAACCACTACACCAACCGGGCGTGTGTGCATATTGTAACTGAATTATACGCTATCAATGCTCGTGTATTGTCATCGCAATGGATCATCGGTTCACCATAAGTATTCATCAAATGTGTCATTGTTACGAAATACAGAACTGATTTTTCAATGGATAAGGGATTAGAGGACAAATACCGTTCGTATAGACCCTTTTTAAGCAAAGATTAAGCACCGCATACCTACCTTTCAACGGTGTACCATTGCTGAAATAATATAAATCTATAGTCATATATGTTTATTTCAGCAGGGGTGAACCGTTGAAACATACCGAAGATGCGATTCATTTCTTCTAAAAGATAGCCTACGAGTTTCACATTGTCCACTTAACACTAATCCATTGAGAAAAAAAGTTTTGCATTTCATAATAATGAGAAATTTGATGAGTTGTAATGGTGTACCGTTGCAATGGTTCACCGCTGCAATATCAATGCACGTGTATTGATAGCGTATAATTCAATTACAACATGCACACACGCCCGCTTGGTGTAGTGGTTAACATATGAGACTTCCACGCCGCGGCCCCAGGTTCGAATCCTTGCCCAAGCTTCTATTTTTCTTCTTCTTGTGTGTGCCTCTAAGCTTATTTCTAAACGATCATAAAGTCCATTTTTTACATAATCGGCACGTTATCTTAGAGTTTTGTCTTCATGGCGCATTATTTGATATATGTGACTTTATTTATTTTCCATAATTTCATATTTCAATGCTAAGAACACAACGTGTCATCTTCTGAAGATAGTAATGTTTGCATGTACTATAACAATGACAAGGCCTATTATACACCTATAGTCGCACACAATTAACATACAGAGACAGCGTTAGTAAATAATGACCAGTCCCTAATACACAAAGTGACTTTTCGTTCTTCTATCTTTGTTTGTATTAGCCATTCTGTTTATGTGGCTTTATTTATTTTGTAAATAAATGTCATTATGATTATTTTCCATGATTATATATTTTAATGCTAGGAACATAACATGGCATCGTGTCATTAATTGCTATCTTCTGAAGATAGTAATGTTTGCATGAACTATAACAATTGCAAGGCCTATTATAGACCTATAGTGGCACACATTTAATATACAGAGACAGCTTTAGTAATTAATGGCCAGTCCCTAATACACTTTTGTCTGACTTTATATGCCGTCTATCAAATGTTGATTAGAAATCAATTAATACATATACGAACTATAATTGTTCTTCAACATTTTGTTTCACATCCATGAAAATAAATTGTAAAAATAACATGTTTTGACGTATATGTTGCCTAAGTATTGACTGACCAATCCCTAAATGACGTAATTGATACTTGTAACTTTTTGGGAATGTTGACAATATACCCTACAATAATCGTGCAAAACCTCATTAGCATTGGGCATTTGGTTCTAAAGTTATAGCCAAAAAACCGATCCCAGATGGTGAATTTAGGATTTCGCTCAGACAATCAAGGAAAATAATAGTTGGCACACTTGACGCAACTTATTACAAATATCCCTGTGCTCGCAATTGAGATCAGACTTGGGACATAGCACTGTTTAATAGAAAGCAAAAGTCTCCCCCTTTCTTATATCCTTCCCCATCCCCCATCAATCAATGTTGGGGGACCTACCATGGCTTCTGATAATATGACTCGGATCAACATTGCCTCCGGGGAGAGGGGCGGGTTTTTTCCGTAATTAAGACAAAGTGTGCCAACCTTTTTTTCCTTGATTGTCTGAGTCATTTGCTAAAAAAATCATCTGTGTTAAGTCTTTTGGCTATAACATGAGATTAAACAAAGATTTCTTCACCAGATTTGGAGGACAGATAGGTTATAACACTGGTCACGTGTTCAAACAATATGCGTCAACGTTCTGTTAGGGACCGGTCACTTTTAAATACGGAGGTATATTTTTCACTTAAAATGGCAGTGAAACTTTAGACATGACCAGTTATTTAAATTCAGATGGATGCTCGACCTCATATATCATCAGCTAAACGTTGAGAAAACATATTCCTGTCATTTATATATATCTCAAGACCAGTATCTATATCTATATATCTTAATACCAGTGTCTATATAACTTAAAATATAGACCTAACATGAAATATGCCTGTTTTGTTTTGACAATAAATCAAAGTTGTCAAGCCATTACGCCCATTTATAAGAATGAGTACATCTGCACTCTTTCGGTACCAAAATCAAGGACATTATGATTATTCAAGAAATAGAAGACACAATGATAGTGCTGATTAAAAACAAATAATGCAAATCATGATTGTTAGAAAAAAGAAGCAACAAATAAATCATTATCGAATAGAAGCTTAGACAAGGATTCGAACCCGGGACAGCGGGGTGCAAATCTCATATGTTAACCACTACACCAACCGGGCGTGTGTGCATATTGTAACTGAATTATACGCTATCAATGCTCGTGTATTGTCATCGCAATGGATCATCGGTTCACCATAAGTATTCATCAAATGTGTCATTGTTACGAAATACAGAACTGATTTTTCAATGGATAAGGGATTAGAGGACAAATACCGTTCGTATAGACCCTTTTTAAGCAAAGATTAAGCACCGCATACCTACCTTTCAACGGTGTACCATTGCTGAAATAATATAAATCTATAGTCATATATGTTTATTTCAGCAGGGGTGAACCGTTGAAACATACCGAAGATGCGATTCATTTCTTCTAAAAGATAGCCTACGAGTTTCACATTGTCCACTTAACACTAATCCATTGAGAAAAAAAGTTTTGCATTTCATAATAATGAGAAATTTGATGAGTTGTAATGGTGTACCGTTGCAATGGTTCACCGCTGCAATATCAATGCACGTGTATTGATAGCGTATAATTCAATTACAACATGCACACACGCCCGCTTGGTGTAGTGGTTAACATATGAGACTTCCACGCCGCGGCCCCAGGTTCGAATCCTTGCCCAAGCTTCTATTTTTCTTCTTCTTGTGTGTGCCTCTAAGCTTATTTCTAAACGATCATAAAGTCCATTTTTTACATAATCGGCACGTTATCTTAGAGTTTTGTCTTCATGGCGCATTATTTGATATATGTGACTTTATTTATTTTCCATAATTTCATATTTCAATGCTAAGAACACAACGTGTCATCTTCTGAAGATAGTAATGTTTGCATGTACTATAACAATGACAAGGCCTATTATACACCTATAGTCGCACACAATTAACATACAGAGACAGCGTTAGTAAATAATGACCAGTCCCTAATACACAAAGTGACTTTTCGTTCTTCTATCTTTGTTTGTATTAGCCATTCTGTTTATGTGGCTTTATTTATTTTGTAAATAAATGTCATTATGATTATTTTCCATGATTATATATTTTAATGCTAGGAACATAACATGGCATCGTGTCATTAATTGCTATCTTCTGAAGATAGTAATGTTTGCATGAACTATAACAATTGCAAGGCCTATTATAGACCTATAGTGGCACACATTTAATATACAGAGACAGCTTTAGTAATTAATGGCCAGTCCCTAATACACTTTTGTCTGACTTTATATGCCGTCTATCAAATGTTGATTAGAAATCAATTAATACATATACGAACTATAATTGTTCTTCAACATTTTGTTTCACATCCATGAAAATAAATTGTAAAAATAACATGTTTTGACGTATATGTTGCCTAAGTATTGACTGACCAATCCCTAAATGACGTAATTGATACTTGTAACTTTTTGGGAATGTTGACAATATACCCTACAATAATCGTGCAAAACCTCATTAGCATTGGGCATTTGGTTCTAAAGTTATAGCCAAAAAACCGATCCCAGATGGTGAATTTAGGATTTCGCTCAGACAATCAAGGAAAATAATAGTTGGCACACTTGACGCAACTTATTACAAATATCCCTGTGCTCGCAATTGAGATCAGACTTGGGACATAGCACTGTTTAATAGAAAGCAAAAGTCTCCCCCTTTCTTATATCCTTCCCCATCCCCCATCAATCAATGTTGGGGGACCTACCATGGCTTCTGATAATATGACTCGGATCAACATTGCCTCCGGGGAGAGGGGCGGGTTTTTTCCGTAATTAAGACAAAGTGTGCCAACCTTTTTTTCCTTGATTGTCTGAGTCATTTGCTAAAAAAATCATCTGTGTTAAGTCTTTTGGCTATAACATGAGATTAAACAAAGATTTCTTCACCAGATTTGGAGGACAGATAGGTTATAACACTGGTCACGTGTTCAAACAATATGCGTCAACGTTCTGTTAGGGACCGGTCACTTTTAAATACGGAGGTATATTTTTCACTTAAAATGGCAGTGAAACTTTAGACATGACCAGTTATTTAAATTCAGATGGATGCTCGACCTCATATATCATCAGCTAAACGTTGAGAAAACATATTCCTGTCATTTATATATATCTCAAGACCAGTATCTATATCTATATATCTTAATACCAGTGTCTATATAACTTAAAATATAGACCTAACATGAAATATGCCTGTTTTGTTTTGACAATAAATCAAAGTTGTCAAGCCATTACGCCCATTTATAAGAATGAGTACATCTGCACTCTTTCGGTACCAAAATCAAGGACATTATGATTATTCAAGAAATAGAAGACACAATGATAGTGCTGATTAAAAACAAATAATGCAAATCATGATTGTTAGAAAAAAGAAGCAACAAATAAATCATTATCGAATAGAAGCTTAGACAAGGATTCGAACCCGGGACAGCGGGGTGCAAATCTCATATGTTAACCACTACACCAACCGGGCGTGTGTGCATATTGTAACTGAATTATACGCTATCAATGCTCGTGTATTGTCATCGCAATGGATCATCGGTTCACCATAAGTATTCATCAAATGTGTCATTGTTACGAAATACAGAACTGATTTTTCAATGGATAAGGGATTAGAGGACAAATACCGTTCGTATAGACCCTTTTTAAGCAAAGATTAAGCACCGCATACCTACCTTTCAACGGTGTACCATTGCTGAAATAATATAAATCTATAGTCATATATGTTTATTTCAGCAGGGGTGAACCGTTGAAACATACCGAAGATGCGATTCATTTCTTCTAAAAGATAGCCTACGAGTTTCACATTGTCCACTTAACACTAATCCATTGAGAAAAAAAGTTTTGCATTTCATAATAATGAGAAATTTGATGAGTTGTAATGGTGTACCGTTGCAATGGTTCACCGCTGCAATATCAATGCACGTGTATTGATAGCGTATAATTCAATTACAACATGCACACACGCCCGCTTGGTGTAGTGGTTAACATATGAGACTTCCACGCCGCGGCCCCAGGTTCGAATCCTTGCCCAAGCTTCTATTTTTCTTCTTCTTGTGTGTGCCTCTAAGCTTATTTCTAAACGATCATAAAGTCCATTTTTTACATAATCGGCACGTTATCTTAGAGTTTTGTCTTCATGGCGCATTATTTGATATATGTGACTTTATTTATTTTCCATAATTTCATATTTCAATGCTAAGAACACAACGTGTCATCTTCTGAAGATAGTAATGTTTGCATGTACTATAACAATGACAAGGCCTATTATACACCTATAGTCGCACACAATTAACATACAGAGACAGCGTTAGTAAATAATGACCAGTCCCTAATACACAAAGTGACTTTTCGTTCTTCTATCTTTGTTTGTATTAGCCATTCTGTTTATGTGGCTTTATTTATTTTGTAAATAAATGTCATTATGATTATTTTCCATGATTATATATTTTAATGCTAGGAACATAACATGGCATCGTGTCATTAATTGCTATCTTCTGAAGATAGTAATGTTTGCATGAACTATAACAATTGCAAGGCCTATTATAGACCTATAGTGGCACACATTTAATATACAGAGACAGCTTTAGTAATTAATGGCCAGTCCCTAATACACTTTTGTCTGACTTTATATGCCGTCTATCAAATGTTGATTAGAAATCAATTAATACATATACGAACTATAATTGTTCTTCAACATTTTGTTTCACATCCATGAAAATAAATTGTAAAAATAACATGTTTTGACGTATATGTTGCCTAAGTATTGACTGACCAATCCCTAAATGACGTAATTGATACTTGTAACTTTTTGGGAATGTTGACAATATACCCTACAATAATCGTGCAAAACCTCATTAGCATTGGGCATTTGGTTCTAAAGTTATAGCCAAAAAACCGATCCCAGATGGTGAATTTAGGATTTCGCTCAGACAATCAAGGAAAATAATAGTTGGCACACTTGACGCAACTTATTACAAATATCCCTGTGCTCGCAATTGAGATCAGACTTGGGACATAGCACTGTTTAATAGAAAGCAAAAGTCTCCCCCTTTCTTATATCCTTCCCCATCCCCCATCAATCAATGTTGGGGGACCTACCATGGCTTCTGATAATATGACTCGGATCAACATTGCCTCCGGGGAGAGGGGCGGGTTTTTTCCGTAATTAAGACAAAGTGTGCCAACCTTTTTTTCCTTGATTGTCTGAGTCATTTGCTAAAAAAATCATCTGTGTTAAGTCTTTTGGCTATAACATGAGATTAAACAAAGATTTCTTCACCAGATTTGGAGGACAGATAGGTTATAACACTGGTCACGTGTTCAAACAATATGCGTCAACGTTCTGTTAGGGACCGGTCACTTTTAAATACGGAGGTATATTTTTCACTTAAAATGGCAGTGAAACTTTAGACATGACCAGTTATTTAAATTCAGATGGATGCTCGACCTCATATATCATCAGCTAAACGTTGAGAAAACATATTCCTGTCATTTATATATATCTCAAGACCAGTATCTATATCTATATATCTTAATACCAGTGTCTATATAACTTAAAATATAGACCTAACATGAAATATGCCTGTTTTGTTTTGACAATAAATCAAAGTTGTCAAGCCATTACGCCCATTTATAAGAATGAGTACATCTGCACTCTTTCGGTACCAAAATCAAGGACATTATGATTATTCAAGAAATAGAAGACACAATGATAGTGCTGATTAAAAACAAATAATGCAAATCATGATTGTTAGAAAAAAGAAGCAACAAATAAATCATTATCGAATAGAAGCTTAGACAAGGATTCGAACCCGGGACAGCGGGGTGCAAATCTCATATGTTAACCACTACACCAACCGGGCGTGTGTGCATATTGTAACTGAATTATACGCTATCAATGCTCGTGTATTGTCATCGCAATGGATCATCGGTTCACCATAAGTATTCATCAAATGTGTCATTGTTACGAAATACAGAACTGATTTTTCAATGGATAAGGGATTAGAGGACAAATACCGTTCGTATAGACCCTTTTTAAGCAAAGATTAAGCACCGCATACCTACCTTTCAACGGTGTACCATTGCTGAAATAATATAAATCTATAGTCATATATGTTTATTTCAGCAGGGGTGAACCGTTGAAACATACCGAAGATGCGATTCATTTCTTCTAAAAGATAGCCTACGAGTTTCACATTGTCCACTTAACACTAATCCATTGAGAAAAAAAGTTTTGCATTTCATAATAATGAGAAATTTGATGAGTTGTAATGGTGTACCGTTGCAATGGTTCACCGCTGCAATATCAATGCACGTGTATTGATAGCGTATAATTCAATTACAACATGCACACACGCCCGCTTGGTGTAGTGGTTAACATATGAGACTTCCACGCCGCGGCCCCAGGTTCGAATCCTTGCCCAAGCTTCTATTTTTCTTCTTCTTGTGTGTGCCTCTAAGCTTATTTCTAAACGATCATAAAGTCCATTTTTTACATAATCGGCACGTTATCTTAGAGTTTTGTCTTCATGGCGCATTATTTGATATATGTGACTTTATTTATTTTCCATAATTTCATATTTCAATGCTAAGAACACAACGTGTCATCTTCTGAAGATAGTAATGTTTGCATGTACTATAACAATGACAAGGCCTATTATACACCTATAGTCGCACACAATTAACATACAGAGACAGCGTTAGTAAATAATGACCAGTCCCTAATACACAAAGTGACTTTTCGTTCTTCTATCTTTGTTTGTATTAGCCATTCTGTTTATGTGGCTTTATTTATTTTGTAAATAAATGTCATTATGATTATTTTCCATGATTATATATTTTAATGCTAGGAACATAACATGGCATCGTGTCATTAATTGCTATCTTCTGAAGATAGTAATGTTTGCATGAACTATAACAATTGCAAGGCCTATTATAGACCTATAGTGGCACACATTTAATATACAGAGACAGCTTTAGTAATTAATGGCCAGTCCCTAATACACTTTTGTCTGACTTTATATGCCGTCTATCAAATGTTGATTAGAAATCAATTAATACATATACGAACTATAATTGTTCTTCAACATTTTGTTTCACATCCATGAAAATAAATTGTAAAAATAACATGTTTTGACGTATATGTTGCCTAAGTATTGACTGACCAATCCCTAAATGACGTAATTGATACTTGTAACTTTTTGGGAATGTTGACAATATACCCTACAATAATCGTGCAAAACCTCATTAGCATTGGGCATTTGGTTCTAAAGTTATAGCCAAAAAACCGATCCCAGATGGTGAATTTAGGATTTCGCTCAGACAATCAAGGAAAATAATAGTTGGCACACTTGACGCAACTTATTACAAATATCCCTGTGCTCGCAATTGAGATCAGACTTGGGACATAGCACTGTTTAATAGAAAGCAAAAGTCTCCCCCTTTCTTATATCCTTCCCCATCCCCCATCAATCAATGTTGGGGGACCTACCATGGCTTCTGATAATATGACTCGGATCAACATTGCCTCCGGGGAGAGGGGCGGGTTTTTTCCGTAATTAAGACAAAGTGTGCCAACCTTTTTTTCCTTGATTGTCTGAGTCATTTGCTAAAAAAATCATCTGTGTTAAGTCTTTTGGCTATAACATGAGATTAAACAAAGATTTCTTCACCAGATTTGGAGGACAGATAGGTTATAACACTGGTCACGTGTTCAAACAATATGCGTCAACGTTCTGTTAGGGACCGGTCACTTTTAAATACGGAGGTATATTTTTCACTTAAAATGGCAGTGAAACTTTAGACATGACCAGTTATTTAAATTCAGATGGATGCTCGACCTCATATATCATCAGCTAAACGTTGAGAAAACATATTCCTGTCATTTATATATATCTCAAGACCAGTATCTATATCTATATATCTTAATACCAGTGTCTATATAACTTAAAATATAGACCTAACATGAAATATGCCTGTTTTGTTTTGACAATAAATCAAAGTTGTCAAGCCATTACGCCCATTTATAAGAATGAGTACATCTGCACTCTTTCGGTACCAAAATCAAGGACATTATGATTATTCAAGAAATAGAAGACACAATGATAGTGCTGATTAAAAACAAATAATGCAAATCATGATTGTTAGAAAAAAGAAGCAACAAATAAATCATTATCGAATAGAAGCTTAGACAAGGATTCGAACCCGGGACAGCGGGGTGCAAATCTCATATGTTAACCACTACACCAACCGGGCGTGTGTGCATATTGTAACTGAATTATACGCTATCAATGCTCGTGTATTGTCATCGCAATGGATCATCGGTTCACCATAAGTATTCATCAAATGTGTCATTGTTACGAAATACAGAACTGATTTTTCAATGGATAAGGGATTAGAGGACAAATACCGTTCGTATAGACCCTTTTTAAGCAAAGATTAAGCACCGCATACCTACCTTTCAACGGTGTACCATTGCTGAAATAATATAAATCTATAGTCATATATGTTTATTTCAGCAGGGGTGAACCGTTGAAACATACCGAAGATGCGATTCATTTCTTCTAAAAGATAGCCTACGAGTTTCACATTGTCCACTTAACACTAATCCATTGAGAAAAAAAGTTTTGCATTTCATAATAATGAGAAATTTGATGAGTTGTAATGGTGTACCGTTGCAATGGTTCACCGCTGCAATATCAATGCACGTGTATTGATAGCGTATAATTCAATTACAACATGCACACACGCCCGCTTGGTGTAGTGGTTAACATATGAGACTTCCACGCCGCGGCCCCAGGTTCGAATCCTTGCCCAAGCTTCTATTTTTCTTCTTCTTGTGTGTGCCTCTAAGCTTATTTCTAAACGATCATAAAGTCCATTTTTTACATAATCGGCACGTTATCTTAGAGTTTTGTCTTCATGGCGCATTATTTGATATATGTGACTTTATTTATTTTCCATAATTTCATATTTCAATGCTAAGAACACAACGTGTCATCTTCTGAAGATAGTAATGTTTGCATGTACTATAACAATGACAAGGCCTATTATACACCTATAGTCGCACACAATTAACATACAGAGACAGCGTTAGTAAATAATGACCAGTCCCTAATACACAAAGTGACTTTTCGTTCTTCTATCTTTGTTTGTATTAGCCATTCTGTTTATGTGGCTTTATTTATTTTGTAAATAAATGTCATTATGATTATTTTCCATGATTATATATTTTAATGCTAGGAACATAACATGGCATCGTGTCATTAATTGCTATCTTCTGAAGATAGTAATGTTTGCATGAACTATAACAATTGCAAGGCCTATTATAGACCTATAGTGGCACACATTTAATATACAGAGACAGCTTTAGTAATTAATGGCCAGTCCCTAATACACTTTTGTCTGACTTTATATGCCGTCTATCAAATGTTGATTAGAAATCAATTAATACATATACGAACTATAATTGTTCTTCAACATTTTGTTTCACATCCATGAAAATAAATTGTAAAAATAACATGTTTTGACGTATATGTTGCCTAAGTATTGACTGACCAATCCCTAAATGACGTAATTGATACTTGTAACTTTTTGGGAATGTTGACAATATACCCTACAATAATCGTGCAAAACCTCATTAGCATTGGGCATTTGGTTCTAAAGTTATAGCCAAAAAACCGATCCCAGATGGTGAATTTAGGATTTCGCTCAGACAATCAAGGAAAATAATAGTTGGCACACTTGACGCAACTTATTACAAATATCCCTGTGCTCGCAATTGAGATCAGACTTGGGACATAGCACTGTTTAATAGAAAGCAAAAGTCTCCCCCTTTCTTATATCCTTCCCCATCCCCCATCAATCAATGTTGGGGGACCTACCATGGCTTCTGATAATATGACTCGGATCAACATTGCCTCCGGGGAGAGGGGCGGGTTTTTTCCGTAATTAAGACAAAGTGTGCCAACCTTTTTTTCCTTGATTGTCTGAGTCATTTGCTAAAAAAATCATCTGTGTTAAGTCTTTTGGCTATAACATGAGATTAAACAAAGATTTCTTCACCAGATTTGGAGGACAGATAGGTTATAACACTGGTCACGTGTTCAAACAATATGCGTCAACGTTCTGTTAGGGACCGGTCACTTTTAAATACGGAGGTATATTTTTCACTTAAAATGGCAGTGAAACTTTAGACATGACCAGTTATTTAAATTCAGATGGATGCTCGACCTCATATATCATCAGCTAAACGTTGAGAAAACATATTCCTGTCATTTATATATATCTCAAGACCAGTATCTATATCTATATATCTTAATACCAGTGTCTATATAACTTAAAATATAGACCTAACATGAAATATGCCTGTTTTGTTTTGACAATAAATCAAAGTTGTCAAGCCATTACGCCCATTTATAAGAATGAGTACATCTGCACTCTTTCGGTACCAAAATCAAGGACATTATGATTATTCAAGAAATAGAAGACACAATGATAGTGCTGATTAAAAACAAATAATGCAAATCATGATTGTTAGAAAAAAGAAGCAACAAATAAATCATTATCGAATAGAAGCTTAGACAAGGATTCGAACCCGGGACAGCGGGGTGCAAATCTCATATGTTAACCACTACACCAACCGGGCGTGTGTGCATATTGTAACTGAATTATACGCTATCAATGCTCGTGTATTGTCATCGCAATGGATCATCGGTTCACCATAAGTATTCATCAAATGTGTCATTGTTACGAAATACAGAACTGATTTTTCAATGGATAAGGGATTAGAGGACAAATACCGTTCGTATAGACCCTTTTTAAGCAAAGATTAAGCACCGCATACCTACCTTTCAACGGTGTACCATTGCTGAAATAATATAAATCTATAGTCATATATGTTTATTTCAGCAGGGGTGAACCGTTGAAACATACCGAAGATGCGATTCATTTCTTCTAAAAGATAGCCTACGAGTTTCACATTGTCCACTTAACACTAATCCATTGAGAAAAAAAGTTTTGCATTTCATAATAATGAGAAATTTGATGAGTTGTAATGGTGTACCGTTGCAATGGTTCACCGCTGCAATATCAATGCACGTGTATTGATAGCGTATAATTCAATTACAACATGCACACACGCCCGCTTGGTGTAGTGGTTAACATATGAGACTTCCACGCCGCGGCCCCAGGTTCGAATCCTTGCCCAAGCTTCTATTTTTCTTCTTCTTGTGTGTGCCTCTAAGCTTATTTCTAAACGATCATAAAGTCCATTTTTTACATAATCGGCACGTTATCTTAGAGTTTTGTCTTCATGGCGCATTATTTGATATATGTGACTTTATTTATTTTCCATAATTTCATATTTCAATGCTAAGAACACAACGTGTCATCTTCTGAAGATAGTAATGTTTGCATGTACTATAACAATGACAAGGCCTATTATACACCTATAGTCGCACACAATTAACATACAGAGACAGCGTTAGTAAATAATGACCAGTCCCTAATACACAAAGTGACTTTTCGTTCTTCTATCTTTGTTTGTATTAGCCATTCTGTTTATGTGGCTTTATTTATTTTGTAAATAAATGTCATTATGATTATTTTCCATGATTATATATTTTAATGCTAGGAACATAACATGGCATCGTGTCATTAATTGCTATCTTCTGAAGATAGTAATGTTTGCATGAACTATAACAATTGCAAGGCCTATTATAGACCTATAGTGGCACACATTTAATATACAGAGACAGCTTTAGTAATTAATGGCCAGTCCCTAATACACTTTTGTCTGACTTTATATGCCGTCTATCAAATGTTGATTAGAAATCAATTAATACATATACGAACTATAATTGTTCTTCAACATTTTGTTTCACATCCATGAAAATAAATTGTAAAAATAACATGTTTTGACGTATATGTTGCCTAAGTATTGACTGACCAATCCCTAAATGACGTAATTGATACTTGTAACTTTTTGGGAATGTTGACAATATACCCTACAATAATCGTGCAAAACCTCATTAGCATTGGGCATTTGGTTCTAAAGTTATAGCCAAAAAACCGATCCCAGATGGTGAATTTAGGATTTCGCTCAGACAATCAAGGAAAATAATAGTTGGCACACTTGACGCAACTTATTACAAATATCCCTGTGCTCGCAATTGAGATCAGACTTGGGACATAGCACTGTTTAATAGAAAGCAAAAGTCTCCCCCTTTCTTATATCCTTCCCCATCCCCCATCAATCAATGTTGGGGGACCTACCATGGCTTCTGATAATATGACTCGGATCAACATTGCCTCCGGGGAGAGGGGCGGGTTTTTTCCGTAATTAAGACAAAGTGTGCCAACCTTTTTTTCCTTGATTGTCTGAGTCATTTGCTAAAAAAATCATCTGTGTTAAGTCTTTTGGCTATAACATGAGATTAAACAAAGATTTCTTCACCAGATTTGGAGGACAGATAGGTTATAACACTGGTCACGTGTTCAAACAATATGCGTCAACGTTCTGTTAGGGACCGGTCACTTTTAAATACGGAGGTATATTTTTCACTTAAAATGGCAGTGAAACTTTAGACATGACCAGTTATTTAAATTCAGATGGATGCTCGACCTCATATATCATCAGCTAAACGTTGAGAAAACATATTCCTGTCATTTATATATATCTCAAGACCAGTATCTATATCTATATATCTTAATACCAGTGTCTATATAACTTAAAATATAGACCTAACATGAAATATGCCTGTTTTGTTTTGACAATAAATCAAAGTTGTCAAGCCATTACGCCCATTTATAAGAATGAGTACATCTGCACTCTTTCGGTACCAAAATCAAGGACATTATGATTATTCAAGAAATAGAAGACACAATGATAGTGCTGATTAAAAACAAATAATGCAAATCATGATTGTTAGAAAAAAGAAGCAACAAATAAATCATTATCGAATAGAAGCTTAGACAAGGATTCGAACCCGGGACAGCGGGGTGCAAATCTCATATGTTAACCACTACACCAACCGGGCGTGTGTGCATATTGTAACTGAATTATACGCTATCAATGCTCGTGTATTGTCATCGCAATGGATCATCGGTTCACCATAAGTATTCATCAAATGTGTCATTGTTACGAAATACAGAACTGATTTTTCAATGGATAAGGGATTAGAGGACAAATACCGTTCGTATAGACCCTTTTTAAGCAAAGATTAAGCACCGCATACCTACCTTTCAACGGTGTACCATTGCTGAAATAATATAAATCTATAGTCATATATGTTTATTTCAGCAGGGGTGAACCGTTGAAACATACCGAAGATGCGATTCATTTCTTCTAAAAGATAGCCTACGAGTTTCACATTGTCCACTTAACACTAATCCATTGAGAAAAAAAGTTTTGCATTTCATAATAATGAGAAATTTGATGAGTTGTAATGGTGTACCGTTGCAATGGTTCACCGCTGCAATATCAATGCACGTGTATTGATAGCGTATAATTCAATTACAACATGCACACACGCTCGCTTGGTGTAGTGGTTAACATATGAGACTTCCACGCCGCGGCCCCAGGTTCGAATCCTTGCCCAAGCTTCTATTTTTCTTCTTCTTGTGTGTGCCTCTAAGCTTATTTCTAAACGATCATAAAGTCCATTTTTTACATAATCGGCACGTTATCTTAGAGTTTTGTCTTCATGGCGCATTATTTGATATATGTGACTTTATTTATTTTCCATAATTTCATATTTCAATGCTAAGAACACAACGTGTCATCTTCTGAAGATAGTAATGTTTGCATGTACTATAACAATGACAAGGCCTATTATACACCTATAGTCGCACACAATTAACATACAGAGACAGCGTTAGTAAATAATGACCAGTCCCTAATACACAAAGTGACTTTTCGTTCTTCTATCTTTGTTTGTATTAGCCATTCTGTTTATGTGGCTTTATTTATTTTGTAAATAAATGTCATTATGATTATTTTCCATGATTATATATTTTAATGCTAGGAACATAACATGGCATCGTGTCATTAATTGCTATCTTCTGAAGATAGTAATGTTTGCATGAACTATAACAATTGCAAGGCCTATTATAGACCTATAGTGGCACACATTTAATATACAGAGACAGCTTTAGTAATTAATGGCCAGTCCCTAATACACTTTTGTCTGACTTTATATGCCGTCTATCAAATGTTGATTAGAAATCAATTAATACATATACGAACTATAATTGTTCTTCAACATTTTGTTTCACATCCATGAAAATAAATTGTAAAAATAACATGTTTTGACGTATATGTTGCCTAAGTATTGACTGACCAATCCCTAAATGACGTAATTGATACTTGTAACTTTTTGGGAATGTTGACAATATACCCTACAATAATCGTGCAAAACCTCATTAGCATTGGGCATTTGGTTCTAAAGTTATAGCCAAAAAACCGATCCCAGATGGTGAATTTAGGATTTCGCTCAGACAATGTCTGAGTCATTTGCTAAAAAAATCATCTGTGTTAAGTCTTTTGGCTATAACATGAGATTAAACAAAGATTTCTTCACCAGATTTGGAGGACAGATAGGTTATAACACTGGTCACGTGTTCAAACAATATGCGTCAACGTTCTGTTAGGGACCGGTCACTTTTAAATACGGAGGTATATTTTTCACTTAAAATGGCAGTGAAACTTTAGACATGACCAGTTATTTAAATTCAGATGGATGCTCGACCTCATATATCATCAGCTAAACGTTGAGAAAACATATTCCTGTCATTTATATATATCTCAAGACCAGTATCTATATCTATATATCTTAATACCAGTGTCTATATAACTTAAAATATAGACCTAACATGAAATATGCCTGTTTTGTTTTGACAATAAATCAAAGTTGTCAAGCCATTACGCCCATTTATAAGAATGAGTACATCTGCACTCTTTCGGTACCAAAATCAAGGACATTATGATTATTCAAGAAATAGAAGACACAATGATAGTGCTGATTAAAAACAAATAATGCAAATCATGATTGTTAGAAAAAAGAAGCAACAAATAAATCATTATCGAATAGAAGCTTAGACAAGGATTCGAACCCGGGACAGCGGGGTGCAAATCTCATATGTTAACCACTACACCAACCGGGCGTGTGTGCATATTGTAACTGAATTATACGCTATCAATGCTCGTGTATTGTCATCGCAATGGATCATCGGTTCACCATAAGTATTCATCAAATGTGTCATTGTTACGAAATACAGAACTGATTTTTCAATGGATAAGGGATTAGAGGACAAATACCGTTCGTATAGACCCTTTTTAAGCAAAGATTAAGCACCGCATACCTACCTTTCAACGGTGTACCATTGCTGAAATAATATAAATCTATAGTCATATATGTTTATTTCAGCAGGGGTGAACCGTTGAAACATACCGAAGATGCGATTCATTTCTTCTAAAAGATAGCCTACGAGTTTCACATTGTCCACTTAACACTAATCCATTGAGAAAAAAAGTTTTGCATTTCATAATAATGAGAAATTTGATGAGTTGTAATGGTGTACCGTTGCAATGGTTCACCGCTGCAATATCAATGCACGTGTATTGATAGCGTATAATTCAATTACAACATGCACACACGCCCGCTTGGTGTAGTGGTTAACATATGAGACTTCCACGCCGCGGCCCCAGGTTCGAATCCTTGCCCAAGCTTCTATTTTTCTTCTTCTTGTGTGTGCCTCTAAGCTTATTTCTAAACGATCATAAAGTCCATTTTTTACATAATCGGCACGTTATCTTAGAGTTTTGTCTTCATGGCGCATTATTTGATATATGTGACTTTATTTATTTTCCATAATTTCATATTTCAATGCTAAGAACACAACGTGTCATCTTCTGAAGATAGTAATGTTTGCATGTACTATAACAATGACAAGGCCTATTATACACCTATAGTCGCACACAATTAACATACAGAGACAGCGTTAGTAAATAATGACCAGTCCCTAATACACAAAGTGACTTTTCGTTCTTCTATCTTTGTTTGTATTAGCCATTCTGTTTATGTGGCTTTATTTATTTTGTAAATAAATGTCATTATGATTATTTTCCATGATTATATATTTTAATGCTAGGAACATAACATGGCATCGTGTCATTAATTGCTATCTTCTGAAGATAGTAATGTTTGCATGAACTATAACAATTGCAAGGCCTATTATAGACCTATAGTGGCACACATTTAATATACAGAGACAGCTTTAGTAATTAATGGCCAGTCCCTAATACACTTTTGTCTGACTTTATATGCCGTCTATCAAATGTTGATTAGAAATCAATTAATACATATACGAACTATAATTGTTCTTCAACATTTTGTTTCACATCCATGAAAATAAATTGTAAAAATAACATGTTTTGACGTATATGTTGCCTAAGTATTGACTGACCAATCCCTAAATGACGTAATTGATACTTGTAACTTTTTGGGAATGTTGACAATATACCCTACAATAATCGTGCAAAACCTCATTAGCATTGGGCATTTGGTTCTAAAGTTATAGCCAAAAAACCGATCCCAGATGGTGAATTTAGGATTTCGCTCAGACAATCAAGGAAAATAATAGTTGGCACACTTGACGCAACTTATTACAAATATCCCTGTGCTCGCAATTGAGATCAGACTTGGGACATAGCACTGTTTAATAGAAAGCAAAAGTCTCCCCCTTTCTTATATCCTTCCCCATCCCCCATCAATCAATGTTGGGGGACCTACCATGGCTTCTGATAATATGACTCGGATCAACATTGCCTCCGGGGAGAGGGGCGGGTTTTTTCCGTAATTAAGACAAAGTGTGCCAACCTTTTTTTCCTTGATTGTCTGAGTCATTTGCTAAAAAAATCATCTGTGTTAAGTCTTTTGGCTATAACATGAGATTAAACAAAGATTTCTTCACCAGATTTGGAGGACAGATAGGTTATAACACTGGTCACGTGTTCAAACAATATGCGTCAACGTTCTGTTAGGGACCGGTCACTTTTAAATACGGAGGTATATTTTTCACTTAAAATGGCAGTGAAACTTTAGACATGACCAGTTATTTAAATTCAGATGGATGCTCGACCTCATATATCATCAGCTAAACGTTGAGAAAACATATTCCTGTCATTTATATATATCTCAAGACCAGTATCTATATCTATATATCTTAATACCAGTGTCTATATAACTTAAAATATAGACCTAACATGAAATATGCCTGTTTTGTTTTGACAATAAATCAAAGTTGTCAAGCCATTACGCCCATTTATAAGAATGAGTACATCTGCACTCTTTCGGTACCAAAATCAAGGACATTATGATTATTCAAGAAATAGAAGACACAATGATAGTGCTGATTAAAAACAAATAATGCAAATCATGATTGTTAGAAAAAAGAAGCAACAAATAAATCATTATCGAATAGAAGCTTAGACAAGGATTCGAACCCGGGACAGCGGGGTGCAAATCTCATATGTTAACCACTACACCAACCGGGCGTGTGTGCATATTGTAACTGAATTATACGCTATCAATGCTCGTGTATTGTCATCGCAATGGATCATCGGTTCACCATAAGTATTCATCAAATGTGTCATTGTTACGAAATACAGAACTGATTTTTCAATGGATAAGGGATTAGAGGACAAATACCGTTCGTATAGACCCTTTTTAAGCAAAGATTAAGCACCGCATACCTACCTTTCAACGGTGTACCATTGCTGAAATAATATAAATCTATAGTCATATATGTTTATTTCAGCAGGGGTGAACCGTTGAAACATACCGAAGATGCGATTCATTTCTTCTAAAAGATAGCCTACGAGTTTCACATTGTCCACTTAACACTAATCCATTGAGAAAAAAAGTTTTGCATTTCATAATAATGAGAAATTTGATGAGTTGTAATGGTGTACCGTTGCAATGGTTCACCGCTGCAATATCAATGCACGTGTATTGATAGCGTATAATTCAATTACAACATGCACACACGCCCGCTTGGTGTAGTGGTTAACATATGAGACTTCCACGCCGCGGCCCCAGGTTCGAATCCTTGCCCAAGCTTCTATTTTTCTTCTTCTTGTGTGTGCCTCTAAGCTTATTTCTAAACGATCATAAAGTCCATTTTTTACATAATCGGCACGTTATCTTAGAGTTTTGTCTTCATGGCGCATTATTTGATATATGTGACTTTATTTATTTTCCATAATTTCATATTTCAATGCTAAGAACACAACGTGTCATCTTCTGAAGATAGTAATGTTTGCATGTACTATAACAATGACAAGGCCTATTATACACCTATAGTCGCACACAATTAACATACAGAGACAGCGTTAGTAAATAATGACCAGTCCCTAATACACAAAGTGACTTTTCGTTCTTCTATCTTTGTTTGTATTAGCCATTCTGTTTATGTGGCTTTATTTATTTTGTAAATAAATGTCATTATGATTATTTTCCATGATTATATATTTTAATGCTAGGAACATAACATGGCATCGTGTCATTAATTGCTATCTTCTGAAGATAGTAATGTTTGCATGAACTATAACAATTGCAAGGCCTATTATAGACCTATAGTGGCACACATTTAATATACAGAGACAGCTTTAGTAATTAATGGCCAGTCCCTAATACACTTTTGTCTGACTTTATATGCCGTCTATCAAATGTTGATTAGAAATCAATTAATACATATACGAACTATAATTGTTCTTCAACATTTTGTTTCACATCCATGAAAATAAATTGTAAAAATAACATGTTTTGACGTATATGTTGCCTAAGTATTGACTGACCAATCCCTAAATGACGTAATTGATACTTGTAACTTTTTGGGAATGTTGACAATATACCCTACAATAATCGTGCAAAACCTCATTAGCATTGGGCATTTGGTTCTAAAGTTATAGCCAAAAAACCGATCCCAGATGGTGAATTTAGGATTTCGCTCAGACAATGTCTGAGTCATTTGCTAAAAAAATCATCTGTGTTAAGTCTTTTGGCTATAACATGAGATTAAACAAAGATTTCTTCACCAGATTTGGAGGACAGATAGGTTATAACACTGGTCACGTGTTCAAACAATATGCGTCAACGTTCTGTTAGGGACCGGTCACTTTTAAATACGGAGGTATATTTTTCACTTAAAATGGCAGTGAAACTTTAGACATGACCAGTTATTTAAATTCAGATGGATGCTCGACCTCATATATCATCAGCTAAACGTTGAGAAAACATATTCCTGTCATTTATATATATCTCAAGACCAGTATCTATATCTATATATCTTAATACCAGTGTCTATATAACTTAAAATATAGACCTAACATGAAATATGCCTGTTTTGTTTTGACAATAAATCAAAGTTGTCAAGCCATTACGCCCATTTATAAGAATGAGTACATCTGCACTCTTTCGGTACCAAAATCAAGGACATTATGATTATTCAAGAAATAGAAGACACAATGATAGTGCTGATTAAAAACAAATAATGCAAATCATGATTGTTAGAAAAAAGAAGCAACAAATAAATCATTATCGAATAGAAGCTTAGACAAGGATTCGAACCCGGGACAGCGGGGTGCAAATCTCATATGTTAACCACTACACCAACCGGGCGTGTGTGCATATTGTAACTGAATTATACGCTATCAATGCTCGTGTATTGTCATCGCAATGGATCATCGGTTCACCATAAGTATTCATCAAATGTGTCATTGTTACGAAATACAGAACTGATTTTTCAATGGATAAGGGATTAGAGGACAAATACCGTTCGTATAGACCCTTTTTAAGCAAAGATTAAGCACCGCATACCTACCTTTCAACGGTGTACCATTGCTGAAATAATATAAATCTATAGTCATATATGTTTATTTCAGCAGGGGTGAACCGTTGAAACATACCGAAGATGCGATTCATTTCTTCTAAAAGATAGCCTACGAGTTTCACATTGTCCACTTAACACTAATCCATTGAGAAAAAAAGTTTTGCATTTCATAATAATGAGAAATTTGATGAGTTGTAATGGTGTACCGTTGCAATGGTTCACCGCTGCAATATCAATGCACGTGTATTGATAGCGTATAATTCAATTACAACATGCACACACGCCCGCTTGGTGTAGTGGTTAACATATGAGACTTCCACGCCGCGGCCCCAGGTTCGAATCCTTGCCCAAGCTTCTATTTTTCTTCTTCTTGTGTGTGCCTCTAAGCTTATTTCTAAACGATCATAAAGTCCATTTTTTACATAATCGGCACGTTATCTTAGAGTTTTGTCTTCATGGCGCATTATTTGATATATGTGACTTTATTTATTTTCCATAATTTCATATTTCAATGCTAAGAACACAACGTGTCATCTTCTGAAGATAGTAATGTTTGCATGTACTATAACAATGACAAGGCCTATTATACACCTATAGTCGCACACAATTAACATACAGAGACAGCGTTAGTAAATAATGACCAGTCCCTAATACACAAAGTGACTTTTCGTTCTTCTATCTTTGTTTGTATTAGCCATTCTGTTTATGTGGCTTTATTTATTTTGTAAATAAATGTCATTATGATTATTTTCCATGATTATATATTTTAATGCTAGGAACATAACATGGCATCGTGTCATTAATTGCTATCTTCTGAAGATAGTAATGTTTGCATGAACTATAACAATTGCAAGGCCTATTATAGACCTATAGTGGCACACATTTAATATACAGAGACAGCTTTAGTAATTAATGGCCAGTCCCTAATACACTTTTGTCTGACTTTATATGCCGTCTATCAAATGTTGATTAGAAATCAATTAATACATATACGAACTATAATTGTTCTTCAACATTTTGTTTCACATCCATGAAAATAAATTGTAAAAATAACATGTTTTGACGTATATGTTGCCTAAGTATTGACTGACCAATCCCTAAATGACGTAATTGATACTTGTAACTTTTTGGGAATGTTGACAATATACCCTACAATAATCGTGCAAAACCTCATTAGCATTGGGCATTTGGTTCTAAAGTTATAGCCAAAAAACCGATCCCAGATGGTGAATTTAGGATTTCGCTCAGACAATCAAGGAAAATAATAGTTGGCACACTTGACGCAACTTATTACAAATATCCCTGTGCTCGCAATTGAGATCAGACTTGGGACATAGCACTGTTTAATAGAAAGCAAAAGTCTCCCCCTTTCTTATATCCTTCCCCATCCCCCATCAATCAATGTTGGGGGACCTACCATGGCTTCTGATAATATGACTCGGATCAACATTGCCTCCGGGGAGAGGGGCGGGTTTTTTCCGTAATTAAGACAAAGTGTGCCAACCTTTTTTTCCTTGATTGTCTGAGTCATTTGCTAAAAAAATCATCTGTGTTAAGTCTTTTGGCTATAACATGAGATTAAACAAAGATTTCTTCACCAGATTTGGAGGACAGATAGGTTATAACACTGGTCACGTGTTCAAACAATATGCGTCAACGTTCTGTTAGGGACCGGTCACTTTTAAATACGGAGGTATATTTTTCACTTAAAATGGCAGTGAAACTTTAGACATGACCAGTTATTTAAATTCAGATGGATGCTCGACCTCATATATCATCAGCTAAACGTTGAGAAAACATATTCCTGTCATTTATATATATCTCAAGACCAGTATCTATATCTATATATCTTAATACCAGTGTCTATATAACTTAAAATATAGACCTAACATGAAATATGCCTGTTTTGTTTTGACAATAAATCAAAGTTGTCAAGCCATTACGCCCATTTATAAGAATGAGTACATCTGCACTCTTTCGGTACCAAAATCAAGGACATTATGATTATTCAAGAAATAGAAGACACAATGATAGTGCTGATTAAAAACAAATAATGCAAATCATGATTGTTAGAAAAAAGAAGCAACAAATAAATCATTATCGAATAGAAGCTTAGACAAGGATTCGAACCCGGGACAGCGGGGTGCAAATCTCATATGTTAACCACTACACCAACCGGGCGTGTGTGCATATTGTAACTGAATTATACGCTATCAATGCTCGTGTATTGTCATCGCAATGGATCATCGGTTCACCATAAGTATTCATCAAATGTGTCATTGTTACGAAATACAGAACTGATTTTTCAATGGATAAGGGATTAGAGGACAAATACCGTTCGTATAGACCCTTTTTAAGCAAAGATTAAGCACCGCATACCTACCTTTCAACGGTGTACCATTGCTGAAATAATATAAATCTATAGTCATATATGTTTATTTCAGCAGGGGTGAACCGTTGAAACATACCGAAGATGCGATTCATTTCTTCTAAAAGATAGCCTACGAGTTTCACATTGTCCACTTAACACTAATCCATTGAGAAAAAAAGTTTTGCATTTCATAATAATGAGAAATTTGATGAGTTGTAATGGTGTACCGTTGCAATGGTTCACCGCTGCAATATCAATGCACGTGTATTGATAGCGTATAATTCAATTACAACATGCACACACGCCCGCTTGGTGTAGTGGTTAACATATGAGACTTCCACGCCGCGGCCCCAGGTTCGAATCCTTGCCCAAGCTTCTATTTTTCTTCTTCTTGTGTGTGCCTCTAAGCTTATTTCTAAACGATCATAAAGTCCATTTTTTACATAATCGGCACGTTATCTTAGAGTTTTGTCTTCATGGCGCATTATTTGATATATGTGACTTTATTTATTTTCCATAATTTCATATTTCAATGCTAAGAACACAACGTGTCATCTTCTGAAGATAGTAATGTTTGCATGTACTATAACAATGACAAGGCCTATTATACACCTATAGTCGCACACAATTAACATACAGAGACAGCGTTAGTAAATAATGACCAGTCCCTAATACACAAAGTGACTTTTCGTTCTTCTATCTTTGTTTGTATTAGCCATTCTGTTTATGTGGCTTTATTTATTTTGTAAATAAATGTCATTATGATTATTTTCCATGATTATATATTTTAATGCTAGGAACATAACATGGCATCGTGTCATTAATTGCTATCTTCTGAAGATAGTAATGTTTGCATGAACTATAACAATTGCAAGGCCTATTATAGACCTATAGTGGCACACATTTAATATACAGAGACAGCTTTAGTAATTAATGGCCAGTCCCTAATACACTTTTGTCTGACTTTATATGCCGTCTATCAAATGTTGATTAGAAATCAATTAATACATATACGAACTATAATTGTTCTTCAACATTTTGTTTCACATCCATGAAAATAAATTGTAAAAATAACATGTTTTGACGTATATGTTGCCTAAGTATTGACTGACCAATCCCTAAATGACGTAATTGATACTTGTAACTTTTTGGGAATGTTGACAATATACCCTACAATAATCGTGCAAAACCTCATTAGCATTGGGCATTTGGTTCTAAAGTTATAGCCAAAAAACCGATCCCAGATGGTGAATTTAGGATTTCGCTCAGACAATCAAGGAAAATAATAGTTGGCACACTTGACGCAACTTATTACAAATATCCCTGTGCTCGCAATTGAGATCAGACTTGGGACATAGCACTGTTTAATAGAAAGCAAAAGTCTCCCCCTTTCTTATATCCTTCCCCATCCCCCATCAATCAATGTTGGGGGACCTACCATGGCTTCTGATAATATGACTCGGATCAACATTGCCTCCGGGGAGAGGGGCGGGTTTTTTCCGTAATTAAGACAAAGTGTGCCAACCTTTTTTTCCTTGATTGTCTGAGTCATTTGCTAAAAAAATCATCTGTGTTAAGTCTTTTGGCTATAACATGAGATTAAACAAAGATTTCTTCACCAGATTTGGAGGACAGATAGGTTATAACACTGGTCACGTGTTCAAACAATATGCGTCAACGTTCTGTTAGGGACCGGTCACTTTTAAATACGGAGGTATATTTTTCACTTAAAATGGCAGTGAAACTTTAGACATGACCAGTTATTTAAATTCAGATGGATGCTCGACCTCATATATCATCAGCTAAACGTTGAGAAAACATATTCCTGTCATTTATATATATCTCAAGACCAGTATCTATATCTATATATCTTAATACCAGTGTCTATATAACTTAAAATATAGACCTAACATGAAATATGCCTGTTTTGTTTTGACAATAAATCAAAGTTGTCAAGCCATTACGCCCATTTATAAGAATGAGTACATCTGCACTCTTTCGGTACCAAAATCAAGGACATTATGATTATTCAAGAAATAGAAGACACAATGATAGTGCTGATTAAAAACAAATAATGCAAATCATGATTGTTAGAAAAAAGAAGCAACAAATAAATCATTATCGAATAGAAGCTTAGACAAGGATTCGAACCCGGGACAGCGGGGTGCAAATCTCATATGTTAACCACTACACCAACCGGGCGTGTGTGCATATTGTAACTGAATTATACGCTATCAATGCTCGTGTATTGTCATCGCAATGGATCATCGGTTCACCATAAGTATTCATCAAATGTGTCATTGTTACGAAATACAGAACTGATTTTTCAATGGATAAGGGATTAGAGGACAAATACCGTTCGTATAGACCCTTTTTAAGCAAAGATTAAGCACCGCATACCTACCTTTCAACGGTGTACCATTGCTGAAATAATATAAATCTATAGTCATATATGTTTATTTCAGCAGGGGTGAACCGTTGAAACATACCGAAGATGCGATTCATTTCTTCTAAAAGATAGCCTACGAGTTTCACATTGTCCACTTAACACTAATCCATTGAGAAAAAAAGTTTTGCATTTCATAATAATGAGAAATTTGATGAGTTGTAATGGTGTACCGTTGCAATGGTTCACCGCTGCAATATCAATGCACGTGTATTGATAGCGTATAATTCAATTACAACATGCACACACGCCCGCTTGGTGTAGTGGTTAACATATGAGACTTCCACGCCGCGGCCCCAGGTTCGAATCCTTGCCCAAGCTTCTATTTTTCTTCTTCTTGTGTGTGCCTCTAAGCTTATTTCTAAACGATCATAAAGTCCATTTTTTACATAATCGGCACGTTATCTTAGAGTTTTGTCTTCATGGCGCATTATTTGATATATGTGACTTTATTTATTTTCCATAATTTCATATTTCAATGCTAAGAACACAACGTGTCATCTTCTGAAGATAGTAATGTTTGCATGTACTATAACAATGACAAGGCCTATTATACACCTATAGTCGCACACAATTAACATACAGAGACAGCGTTAGTAAATAATGACCAGTCCCTAATACACAAAGTGACTTTTCGTTCTTCTATCTTTGTTTGTATTAGCCATTCTGTTTATGTGGCTTTATTTATTTTGTAAATAAATGTCATTATGATTATTTTCCATGATTATATATTTTAATGCTAGGAACATAACATGGCATCGTGTCATTAATTGCTATCTTCTGAAGATAGTAATGTTTGCATGAACTATAACAATTGCAAGGCCTATTATAGACCTATAGTGGCACACATTTAATATACAGAGACAGCTTTAGTAATTAATGGCCAGTCCCTAATACACTTTTGTCTGACTTTATATGCCGTCTATCAAATGTTGATTAGAAATCAATTAATACATATACGAACTATAATTGTTCTTCAACATTTTGTTTCACATCCATGAAAATAAATTGTAAAAATAACATGTTTTGACGTATATGTTGCCTAAGTATTGACTGACCAATCCCTAAATGACGTAATTGATACTTGTAACTTTTTAGGAATGTTGACAATATACCCTACAATAATCGTGCAAAACCTCATTAGCATTGGGCATTTGGTTCTAAAGTTATAGCCAAAAAACCGATCCCAGATGGTGAATTTAGGATTTCGCTCAGACAATCAAGGAAAATAATAGTTGGCACACTTGACGCAACTTATTACAAATATCCCTGTGCTCGCAATTGAGATCAGACTTGGGACATAGCACTGTTTAATAGAAAGCAAAAGTCTCCCCCTTTCTTATATCCTTCCCCATCCCCCATCAATCAATGTTGGGGGACCTACCATGGCTTCTGATAATATGACTCGGATCAACATTGCCTCCGGGGAGAGGGGCGGGTTTTTTCCGTAATTAAGACAAAGTGTGCCAACCTTTTTTTCCTTGATTGTAGCTCATTATTACATGAATTTATGGCTCAACCTCCCTGGCTGATATTTCCAGCAGAGAGTTGGCGTGGTTATGTCTTTAAAATATAATTAATTAGTTTGTCAAACTCAAAATGTACTTACAAGTGTTGCCCTTCACAAAATAAGATTTAACATATTTTGGTATCGTTATATGAATGTTCATGTTTATATCATGAGTTCATATACAACATATCAAACATAATTCATCAATTCTTCAAAACATATAATGTTATAGCTTAATTTGGAATTTGAAACTTGAATCTTATCCAGTGAAATTTATTATACGAACAAATTTGAAGACTTTTTAATTAAAATTAGTTTCAAAATGACAAAAATGATTTCAAAATGTGTTCAATTAGCTATAATATTATACTTATTTATATTTTATTTTGTCAAGTTTACATTTGGTGTTAAGAGACCTTGTGTGTATAAATCAAAGAAGTGGTGGCAGACTTTAAAATATCGATTTCCTTTATACTTTGCACATGTTTAGACCTTTGGTCAACATGTATATATTTGGTGAAAAAATTACCAATATACCTTTGGTTGCCATGGCAACGGCCAATATGAAAATACCCAATTTTCACTATTTTACCCATTTCACAACTTTAAAAAAGCGTAAGTATTAGGTCATATTTCTGTATGAAGAACATGCATTACAATCCCCTTCTTTTATACAGTGAAGTAGCCATCCTTGAACTTTCCAAAAATGATGTCAACATTAACTTTCATTTTTTCAATGGGTTAAGCCATTTTGTAGAATAGGGGTGTTTTGATTAATTTCAATTATGCAAAAAGTGAAGGTCGTAAAAAATAACATAACCCCTAAAGTGGTGGGGTTTTTTAATCAGCCTATTCAGGGTTAATAGACAGGATGTTGGTCTACATGTTTCAAGAAAAAAAAGTTTCGGTAATTGTTGTACCGGAGAGCAGTGTTGCCAGGAACTTTGCACTTTTTCGGTTTATTGACATTTAATTCATTGTGAAAAATAGGGATTTTGGGGATTTACTTTCATAGAAAATTCGGGTAATGATTGATGCATTCAAATGATATTTGCATCAATTCAGCATTAAGTTGGACATGATTTGATAGTATTTAAATAACAACGTTGCCCGATTTAACGCCCTCAATTGCTCATAACCATAGTAGGGTCATATTCTGTGATCCAGGGAACACAAGAGCGGGAGGTTAAGGTGGGTTTTGATACTATAGGGTATTTAGAAACAAAATTAGCTCCTATTCCTCTCGCAAAAGTTTGGGCAACTGCAGACAGCTGGGATACAGCAATATCCAAAATGGCCGCCAGTGGCCATTTTGAAATTTGGAAAATCGTATGTCTTCTAGACATAAACTTGGAGACATGATTATTATTATTATTATTATTATTATTATTATTATTATTATTATTATACAAGGCATTTATATAGCGCTCTTACACAATGAGGTACCACAGCGCTTTACAGAATAAAATACATATAGAATTAAATACATACACGGTAAAAGGTAAAAATACATACTTGGTAAAAAGGAAAAGTACATACTTGGTAAAAGGTAAAAATACATATACAATAGAATTTTCTAAAATACAACACATTTTTAAAACAAGTTGATGAGAAGAGACAACCAATTAACAGATTACAAATTACGCAAGAAAAGATGTGTTTTTAATAGTTTTCTGAACTGGGTAACAGAAGAAGCATGAAGGATATTATGTGGGAGCTTGTTCCAGAGCATAGGAGCGGCGGCAGAGAAACCTTTACTTGCGGAAACAAGGCGTGTTTTAGGTCTACTAAGAAGTCTAGTGTCAGTGATTGATATAATGATATGTGTATGTTAATTAACTTTATGCCTATGAATCTAATACGGTGGCTAGTTTATAATTTGGAATCTCTTTTCAGCATGAAATCCAAGATGGCTGCTGGCAGCCATCTTGGAATTGATGAAATCCTATAATTTCTATGTCTTTTTTTGACTTTATGCCCTGGAATCCCAAAACAGTGATAATTATATAAATGGTATGCCTTCAACATTAATTCCATATATTCAATATATTCATATGAGTGCACACCACCAAATAATATTTTGCGTTCTGGCAATACCCGGCAGTGTTTGAAATCAAGAAAGACCCCACCATAAGTCTAAATTTAACATCCTAGAAAAGGTAAAAATTGCTGTAAATGTACCTTAAATAATAATTTGGCATTTGTAGGTTATTTCTTCCATATTAGGCCCAAAATCTCATGAATGGTATTATTTTACATGATTTCACTGTTTACACCAATTAGAGCAAAAATCCCGGACCTTAGGATATAGGTAGCCTGTCGTACCTAATATATATATCATTGGCCCGTAGGGGGGAAGCTTTTTAAACAGAAGACATCTTGATCTTCAATAAAAACAATGAATGAACCAGCTAGCTCTAAAAGTGAGACAAATTAACACGAACTTGACCTCTAAACCACACAAAGCAACAAGGTACTTTTTGGTGGTGCGAGACCATATCGGCTGAACCATTTAACCTAGAAACACAATAGATGTTGCTCTTGAATAATTTAATGTTCATGAAATCTTTCTAGGATTCCCTGTAAGAGTTAATTATTCTCACCATGGATATCAAAGAAAACCACCATTTTAGAACATTGATGGTGCATATTTTTTGAGCCAAACGACCTTAGTGATGATGAAAGGGTATTACAATGGACTATGAGAAATCCATTGCTGTTGCTAGCAAACTTGAATTGTCTTGGCAAATTTAAAATGTAGCAAGCCAAAACAGAAATGATGTGTCTTCGCTCCTATTCTGATGCTACCAGGCTTTTTGTGCCTCTATCTAAACATCAATCTGGTGATGATTCCTTTCATGACTTTTCACTAGATCGTAATTTGGCGAATCTGTATCTATATTGACTTTTGCGCTTCAATTGTTTTGCCTTTTACTTATTTATATATTTTGTTAATTTTTTATGGTATTTTATGGTTGTAAAGGTTGTAAAGGTTATTCTTATTATTATTATTATTATTATTATTATTATGTGGCCCCGACTTTGTAATCAGCTCCCGGGTCAGCATCAGAGAGGCACCGTCCGTCTGTATCTTCAAACGCCGGTTAAAAACGAATTTGTTTCCCAAGTACTGATTTTTTATCTTTGCATGAATTGTGTATATTATTTTCTTTGTATTTTTCTTGTATATAATGCTGTTTGATATTGTTAAGAGCTGTGTTCTTTGTAGAGCGCTTTTTAAATGCTTGTTATTATATTATTATTAAAACATAGTAGCTATTTTAAGTATTCTACCACACACTTTCTTATAAGTTTACAGTATAGTTTACGAGTGAATGTACTCTGGGATCATTAAAGGATCACTACTTGAACCAGTAGAAGATCACCACATTTGTTATGCAACGTTGGTTTAATTTGGCACATACACTGCAAAAAGGTTGCTTAAATATTTACTCAACATTTTACACAACGTTATTGAAGTATGCAACCGCTTAACAGTTGCGTAAAATTTACCGTTGGATAACATGTTTTCACCAACAGTTGAACAATTCCAGTTACTCAGCAGTTGCACAATTTTAATTACACAACAGTTGGGTATTATTAATTAACCATTTGTTGGGCATTTTGTGACTGTTGCTTAATTTGTGAATTGTTTTCATTATATATTGAGCATTTTTGTATAGCAACTGTTGCTTAATTTATCAAATATAGCCATATGTTGGGTATTTTATTTGTTTCAAGTTTTTATTATATATTGAGCATTTTTGTATAGCAACACGCGGTAGGCAAAATAATGTTAATTCTGGGCGATGCAGCAGAGCTACATACATCACTTCCTCCCGGTAGTGAACCGGTAACTTGTAATGGGAATTCTAGGCGATGCAGCAGAGCTACATACACTATTCCCGTTCAGTAGTGAATCTGTAATTTATTTTAACATGTTATTAAACTATAGGCTTATACATAATATCTGACATCTCTTTTCAATGGTGTTATTACTGTGACGTTTGCCAAACGTAGTCTTGCTATCTGGGTATAAAGGTATAAATAGTCCATATTATATAATACATAAACATATTTATGTGATTCTTTTGGTGCAAAATAGATCACATGACATGAACTATTCAGTATATGTCATGTCGTGTATTTTTTGGCTATACAAATCGACTATTCAATATTCATCGCTATAACACCGTTGAAATGATATTCATAAACAAATATATGTCAAACAAGGATGTCAATTTTAAAATATTTGTCAGTGTTTTCCGTTTTGGATGCCAATACAGAATAAATCTAATTGTGGTCCTGCGCTGCAAAAAGGTTGCTTAAATATTTACTCAACATTTTACACAACGTTGTTCAAGTATGCAACCGCTCAACTGTTAAGTAAAATTTGCCCAACACCGTTGGATAACATGTTTTCACCAACAGTTGAACAATCCTAGTTACTCAAAAGTTAGGCAACAGTTGTTCAAGTATGCAACAGCTCACGAAATTGTTTTTTTGGACAACAGTTGCCTAAAATTCACATGTGCGTAACTTGCATCAACTGTTGCGTGATTGTTCTCAATGCTCATGCAACAGTTGCCAAAGTGGAATATTTTTACGCAACATATTTTAGCAACAGAAACAGTTTCCACCAACATTTTAAGGACATTGTTTTCGACGAATTGCTCAACGCTGGGGATTTTTTACTTTTATACAACGCCTAACTTTCTACATATATACAACACGTTAACCAACGGATGATTAAAGTACTTTTAGCAACGTATTTTAAGCAACCTTTTTGCAGTGTAGTCCTAAATACTACGATTTATTACGCAAAATCCTCTCCCCAAGCGCATGCTTCCACATTGATTTTGGATGACGTCATCAATCGAGCTAATTATGTGGGCACCAAATTGCTACCCGGGTAAGCTCTTGTGTGTTAGTTAGCTCAGTTAGGAGCGCACGTGGGGCGTGCAGAAGGTACGCGGATCGAATCAGAGTCGGACCGCGGTGGTTTGTTTGTTCAAAATCCCTCAATGTTTCCCCATCCCCCTGATCCACACCAAAACATCTCCGCCTGGGGTAAGGGTTAAAGACCAAAAACGTAACTAGAGTTATGCATTGTATTGCATTCTTTTAAAGCTTTTTTATCGTTAAAAACTAAAATTTGTATAGTAAAATTTGTGAATTAAAGCGGCTACCGTGTTTTATCATACTTTTTTATTTGTCCTTATAACATTTGCAACAATTATTCATGATGGTCAGCAACAGCACAGGATTTTGTAACAGAAATCCACCCATGCTTTTATACTGAAGATGATTGACAAACTTGCCTCTGGAACGGATTCAGCATTGTGGAATTATTGAAGAAATGCCCCTTTATCATATTCAAGAACATCATTACATTTCTAAAATAGTCGTTAAGTAGCCATCTTGAATTTTTCATAATGAGTACAATTAACCCAATACATCTAACCCAATACTAAAACCTACTAGTAGGTCTTAGAATAATTTCATATAAATAAGATGAGAGCAACAACTACATTATGTTTCTAGGTTATATTTCATGCTGGAAACAACTTCAGAATAATAAAATAACTACTGTATATAGGATTCCAAGGCATAACGTTAGTCAAAACAGACACCTAAATAACGTGTCCTAGTTAGGTGTTCAAAAGTTATGTGATTTTATCAATTCCAAGAGGCAGCCATCTTGCATTTCATGCTGAATACAGCCTCCAAATCATAAAATAACCACCGTATTAGATTCCTAGTCATAAAGTTAGTCAAAAAAGATACCTCAATCTTGTCTCCGGGTTAATATGTCCAGAAGTTATGTGATTTTCTAAATTCCAAGATGGCTTCTGGAGGCCATTTTGGATATTACTACAAAATATATGCTGCAGAACAGTCTTAAGAATGGGTCATTGCTTGAGAATAAGTGTTTATGGGTACTTTGTGATGCTTGGTTTCCTGTTAAAACATTCGTAGGGGCTCATTTCCCCCCAATATAACGCTGTAATTTTATGGGAAAATGTCAAACTTTCTGGCAACACTGTTTGCCTCTGTCAAAATTACCGAAACTTGTTTTTGTTTATTTAGGTAAAGCAATACCTAGTCTAGCTACACTGATAATAAAAAAAATTAAAAAGCACCATTTTGGGGTTTACAGCTCATTGAACATTGCTATATTTCAGGAAATAAATATTTACAAAAAACACCCCTATTTCAAACAATGGTATAACCGAGAACTGCATTTCTAGAAAGCTTATGTGTTGTAAATCATGTGGTGTGACTGTCAAGTTCTACCTCTACTTTCCCTACATATGGAGAATCTTAAAACTTTGAAATATTTTAGCCTTATAAAAGTGCTGAAATAGGCCAAAACGTGTCATTTTGATATTTTGGCCGTTGCTATGGTAACGAAGGTCCAGCGGTGACCTAATTTGGATTTTATAGACTTTGACCAATGCTGCACCCTGACATTAAGAAAAAATAATAAAAAATGTGTTGAAGTCTGCCAATTTTTTTTGATTTTCTTTGATTGGTACGCAAAGTTGCTCTTTAAAGAAGCTAAGAAAGTAGTGTTGTACTTGCTTTCTAGTTCTGTACTTGCTTTCTAAATAAATTTGAGTTAATTTGCTCCAGTTGTTGAGATTATTAACTTCAAATGTTACCATAAGTAGTAGACAAACTTATTGGGTGCTATACTAAAGTTTGGAGGCAATTCACTACGTTATTTAGGATTAAATCATGTTTTGTTTAAAATGACGTTAAGGCGAAATTCTTTTGAAAAGAATTTCGCCTTATTCCACCATTAAAATCATAATTATAATTATAATGAAAATAACAATCAGGATTTATATAGCGCCCAACATCAGTCACTAGGCGCTTTATAATGGTAAAAAATGTAAATAATGATAAAAAGCATTACAATATATAGCAATATACATATAAAAAAAACTAAATGTAAACTGTGGCAAGCCAGTTCAACAACATTAACATTAGATAGCATATCACATTTATAAAATGTCATTGTTAAAAAGAGATTTTTTTTCCTTCGTTTTTTAATGTCATATTCGACAATTTCATGTTTGAAGAATTTTGTCAGAAAATACCCATCTTGAAAAATCTTTGACTGAAAAGGGATCATTACATACTCCAGAAGTCAAAGTTGTATTAGTCAAAGACTCAAGGAACAACTAATGAAACATGATTACACCATGTTCATAACATAATATAACTTTCAGATTGATAAGGAAATCAATATTTCAGAAGTAGGCTGCGTTACATGATGGTTTATGTCAATATTCAGTTACCATAATATCCTGCGATGTTTGTTTTTTTGGTATTGGGGTTTTTTTACGTTTCCACAGTAGATGGAGCACTCGTGCTTTTATTTTCTTAATCATAACATAATTTATAACATAACATTAAGAATATTCATTTTTGTTATTGTTGATAAGTTACAGAAATCGTGACTCGATCAGAGAGTCTCCCATACCACTAAATATCGTTAACCTTAGCTTAGTGGTTCACGATTTTCAAAGATACATGACGCTCTCAGTCGAGTCGACAAACAAATACAATATATTTTGATAGAGATAGAAAACAAACAAAAAACAAAAAACAACTAATTTATATGTTTAGAAACGTTTTTAATTCGTTCCATTGTTCTGTATTAGTGATTGGAATCCTCTGGTGTTTTGGTGGTTTTTTTAATTAGCTAGTAACTCATTAAGTTTTTTAACTTCTAAATAAAACAAATGGAATATTGGAATCTCTTTTTGGGTTTCATTATATTTCCGGTTTGTATTAGTCCCATCTAATCAAAGGCGAATTTGTCTTCATGAGGTTCCCTTGTTTTGGATCTTTGCTTTTTGCATTTGGTTTGAAATTTCAAAAGGGGGATGGCCATTGAATGAAATTGTCCTGCCTCGGTCCTTATCGGCACTCAAACCAATTGTGGTTGTTAGCTGTGGCCTTTGTCTCCCTATCTTAATTTGTGATTGGCCATATTGATATTCATGCCTAGTGCTCGTCCATTCAGGTGGCGTGTTGTATCGAGTAGTTGGCATAATTTCGCGCTGTTTTTGGTTTGGGGTTTCAATGTCTTGTTGGAGTAGTCATAGGTGCATGGTAAAAATCCCACCCAGTCCACCCAGTTATTCATATTGGAGGAGTTGATTGGGTTGCTCGGGAATTATAAGACCTGATTTTGCTGGCTTGGGTCTGAGCCGGACGCGGCCTATGACTGGCAGGTTTTTTGTGTAAAGGGTTGGGCAGTTTTTTTAAGGGTCTGGACCATATTTTTATGCTCGTTTCAATGGTTTTGCCTGTGAAATTGTGGAAGGCTAGAGTTGCTCCATTCGGGGACTCGATCCCTTCCAAATCGTGGTCCGGATCCAGATCCTCGTCCTACTTAACGTAGGATGGGCTTACATTTTTTGTTGACTAAAGCATGGTGTATTCTTGACTAAGGCATGGTGTATTCTTTTCTAATGCATGGTGTAATTTTGTTACTACTTCTATGAAAGAAGATGAATACTTGTTACAGTTGTGTGCATCAGGCAGTGATGCTTTGACTACATATCATTAAAGTTACGAGTAAATTTTACAAATTGGCTGTGTGTGTCGTAGTTTCTTGTCTACTGACAGTACATAGCTAAACCTTCTGAGGACAAATCATGCAAAACTTGTATATTGTATAACATGCAACGATAATTATAATATTGGCTATATCAAATTCAGAGTTATTTATTTTCCAGCCACAAATTACGTATTCAAGGGATATTCTGAAATAATTATATTTAAGAGTTCTCAAACATGTTGCTATCTGTTTCCAAAAGGACTTATTCGTGATACATGAGACCAAAAAATGTGTATAGTCATCAAGTTAATTACAGAAAGTACATTTGTCTGATTCGATCAATTTCCATTTATATAGATTTTTTGCATGGAAGTAGATTATAAATCAGGTTAAATTGACCAAACAAGAACAAGTAAAATGTTGGGCATTTTTACTCAACTATTGGACCACTGTGTGGTTCCGATTTTTGTCCTGGGCTTTAATCTACCTTCTTTTTCGCGCATTGTATATATTTTATGTCAGTGTTGCTTGAATAAAGATTGATTACACACATATTGGGCATTTTTACTCAACTGTTGAACATATTGGGCATTGTTTACTCAACTGTTGAACTGTTGCATAGTTACTCAACGTAGAATAAACGTTTTACTCAACATTTTAGCAATAACGAGTGCTCGACATGACTGAAGCATGTCATAGGCCAAAAACGTAATGAATGTAGACATGATTACAATTTCAAGATGCATACCAGAGTAAGGATGAAATCAGGAGAGTATGGCAGTTTTCCTGAATTGTTTGGCGATGCGTTATAATTGACAAGGCAACCTCTTATATCAAGTCTTTTGAGATATTGGGTAACATTACCCATTATGCGACCCAGATTATTTAACAGTAAAGATCATGAACACGCACAGGGTTCATTCGATATTATGTAAACCTTTAGTTCATAATCGAGATATAGATATGCAGTAGTGGAAATACCCACATGACTTTCCACCCGGGGTTGACGATCATGTGTGTCGCAGCTCTATTAATAATATTGTATGCACTGATCATAATAGTAGTATAGCTTTATTCCGTAACAATAAGAGCGATTAAATCATGTATTGGCCAGTTCACCCTCGCTAGTCTAGTGGTTGACCTATATGCTTTACAATGCAAAGGTCCATGGTTCGATTTCCTTGATTCCCACTAGAACCCAGTCAGCAGAGAGGTCACGCTGCATGTCAGATTTTGTTGAACACAAGAAAACAATGGAGTCTTAGTGACTGCAATATTTGCTAGAAATAGCTTCGGGAAATGGTCTATTTGGGCATCTCAAAAACTGAGAAACGTGTTAAAAATCATGTAGAATTTTAGAGGAGGGTCAATAATATCTGCAGAATGGTCAAATATATAGCATTAAACACGTTTTGTGACCAAATTTATGCCGTAAAATGTTGGAAAATTCACGTTTTGAAAATCTGTGGTCTTCGAAATTACAGGAATCCTAACTCATTATAAACCTCATCAAATCATGAAATGAACCCTCTTCTACAATAAAGTCTATGTACGTATTGCTCTATCTGCCTGGAGATAGCGAAGACCACGGAAACTTCATAGCTTCATACCAGGGAATGAAATCCGCCATAGACATTACATGGCGAACATCGTACAGATTTGCACTGCAGTCCTCTGTGTAGGGAGTGTTGACAATAGCAAGGTTGTTTAACTATTGTGTTTGTTCATGTTTGTGACAACTGACCCCGTTTAACAATCTTTATAGCTTTCATATAGGGCTTGGGTGACCTAACTATTGACTGAACCACTTTTTCAACTAATTTATTTCTTTTTGTAAAAGTTGGGGTTAGAACATAGACGGTAAACGTCTATGGTTAGAAATATTGTAAGTCTACTAAGTGTGAAATTCCTAGTCCACCCCGGATGGAAAGTCATGTGGGTATTTCCATCGATGCATATAGATATACGTTATAAGGAATATATTAATTCTAGTCATATTTTCTAGTGCAATCACTGGTTAACGCAAACACAAAAAGCACACATTTTTACGCCATTGTTTTCTGCTGATAGTTTTAATTATTATTATTATATATTTATCTAGTTCTGTTTACAAACACCCATTTTTCTCAACAGAATAAACACTACCAAGTGATAGCAGCAATAACCTTGAAAAAAGTATGATATATTTAAAACGAAGAATTACGCGTTTAGTTTAATTAAAGAGCACCTATCCATCACACTTATTTGAACTTTTTTCCCAGAAGCATTAGCAATATTCCACAATGTAGGCCTACTATACAGAGTGGAACACAAAAACTACTCAATTTAAACAACCTTTTTGCATTTAATTATTTGTTGTTTTCATATTGGTAAAGACAGTTCATTTCACTTCCAGAAATCACTTCGTTGGTCCGTTCAAGAAGTTCAAGAAGTTCATTTGTTCACTGCCTGGAAAAGAAATGAAACAAAAGTTGAAAAATTAGACACATGTTTCTACTTGTGTGTTACAAAATACAATCGCTTAATAACAGACATGTATTCAATATTATGAAGCATTTAAAATAATACAAATTATCATGTATTTTATGGACATCTCAACTTTAATTTATTTAAAAGTACCACCCTTGTTGGACAATGCCCATGGATTGTTACATAAGAGCATACAATGCAACCAAAACCAATTTTGCTGTCAGATATAAAAACAAATAAATACGCTTTTAACTATGACTTTAAACACGTTGCTTAACTAAACTCAATTCTCGAATATTTGTTTACATTAAACACGCGTCTGACTCACTGCAAAACTTTAAACATGAATATGGAGTAGTTTAACGCGCGTTTAACTATGTAACCCATTTGGGCCACAATAAATAGAATACCAGTACCGACCACACTGGGGTCGAGATTTGCGAAGTTTAAAATCAGGTTTTGTTATTAATACGTCGTTTAAATGATAAACTCGCGTTTAATTTAGACACAAGCTAAAACCGTATTTAATACGAGAATAGAGTTTTTGATGAGAACGAATGTGATTAATTTTGGAGACATGTGTGTTAGTTAAATCTTTATCGAGTGTAAGAGGAAGATGTTTTTGTCGTCTGTTACATTCCAGTTGCCTGTAAGGTTTGAGCCCAAGTTTGACAGGTTGAACTGGCCATGACGCTAGTATTAGTAAGTTCCACCCAAGAATTACATCCATCCAACACCATTGACCGAATGCTCGGGAACCTTGAGTATGGCAGCGGTGGAACTGGTAGCAAGCCCGCAGGCGCAGCAGTCTTGCAACATGACTTGGCACATGTGGTGACTTTTTAGCCAGATTTGGGCTAGTTTTAAAACCAAAATCTGCTCTTCGGATAATATAATGTGATTTCTCGAAATTTGAACTTTTGTTTGTACAAAATATGATATAGCACTAGTTTCTTTAACAAATTGTAGTTAAAAGTTGGAATTTCTTAACACAACATTTTTCAAAGTAATATATAGGGCTTCTAGTTACACCCAGACTAAAAAGCCTTGAGCCATGCTTAGAACAGCGGTATATTGTAACAAGCACGCTGGCAAGACACAGGTGGTGTGAAATAAATCAGATAAATGGTGATGATTTATTACCCTGGATAAAGCATCAAAGCCGTGGTCAAGAAAGTTGGATAACATACAGGGAACGGAACCGTAATGTGTATAGAGGATTCGTTTAAACATACTAGATGTAATATTAATATGTCGTTCATATAAATGATGAAAAGCAGGGACCAAGGATAAATATTGGGAACTAGGACACTAACTTCTGTTAAGATGAATTTTAGATATTGGTGATGTGAATCTTAAATCTAGTGACGTACCGGCTCATCCAGCTGGCGTAGTTTATTAATTGTATTAAGCGGCACGCGATGAGACTATTGAGTAATAAAAGGAAGTATAAGACTCATCCCGGGTATATTAAATCGGGTGGTCGTATCGGTTCATATGCGATTTGGTTGTCAACCTACGTGTAGACAGTTAGTTATTCAGCATTAATCTCCAGCGATACCGAACTAATACGTGACTTGACGGACAGATTTCTGAAATTGGCGTTGAAATGGGGGGCCTGATGAGAGCTTGTAATTAGGGAGCTTTCGATTTGGACGACGGACGCTTCTACGACGGTAAGATGACACCTCGAGTCATGTGCGCATGCGTCGACTTAGCAATCCGTCGGTCGTCCAATTTCTGGGACCTGTCTTAGGGAGCTTTCGATTTGCACGACGGATGAATCTAGGACGGTTGAATGACACTTTATGTCATGTGCACATGCGTCAGTTTTGTCATCCGTTGGTCCTCTAAATGCTACAACGCGTAAAGGGACTAACAACCGTCGTGGTGACGACGGCAACGTTTTGTTTACCGTCGTAAAAGCGTCTGTCGAGCAAATCGAAAGCTGAAGACAGGTCCCAGAAATTGTACGACCGACGGATTGCTTAGTCGACGCATGCGCACATGACTCGAGGTGTCATCTTACCGTCGGGCGTATAAGCTTCCGTCGTCCAAATCGAAAGCTCCCTAATTATCGCAGGCGGGTCTGACGTTACCAATCTAATCTTATCATTGTATGTCTGAATTCGGCATGAAATGTGTTCGTCGAGGTATGGCGGTGTTGGCTAGCTGGTACAAGAGTTGAAATGTCTGGTTATGGACCGTCACGGTAAATACGACATACACATATTGCAGACTAGAACTGAATACCAGACGGTTTGAAGATTTGTATTTCTTTAGTTTCTATTTACGCTACCTTGACATAGTGAAATATTGGAATGGAGGAGTAAAAGTGAATTGGAATCTAAAACTTGGATGACTGGGCCGTATGCATCCCTGGGGGAAACTACCGTACTATAGTAGTGACTGAGATTTGCAGGCCTTACGTGGGACTAAATAAAACAATTGTAAGGTCATTTTGTTACGGTTTAAACCATTGTAAATAAAGAGAGATAAGGCCATACACAAAAAGTCACAACGTACACACGAGCGACGAGAGTCCTTAATTATATATGTGATATTAGAGTTGTTATAATTATCAAGAACTGTAGAATTATACAAGTAATCAACTTATGAGTTTACCAACGAACCAATACTACATAATTATTGGAATACCTTCATCGGACTACGCACTGCCAATCAACCACAAGGGAAGTGGTTAGCCCTTGCTGTGCCTATTCCCCCTAACAAACCAAACAAAGCTAATTGCCGAATTCTTAAAACATTGTACTGGATACCCATTTGATTGAATACTATAAGCACACGCGAGTTGAATATGGCTTGTCCGTTGTCTAGGGTTATTTATGACTGTTCTTCGTTGATTTATCAAGAAACTGTTGATGTAGCACACGTTAAGGAGAAGTTACTCACGTTTTTGCATGGAATCCAATTAGGAGTTTCCTGTGAAAGATTTGAGAGAAACAAATGATGAATATGTACTCTATTTTAAAATAACGCACGTACAACGTCAGTTTAAAACCTGCTTATGGCCCTGTCACACTTAAGGCGATCAGGTCATTTTAAATCAAGATCACAAGAACCCTTTCACATTATACTGCAATCAGACCGTTACTTGCATCAAGAACTTATTGGTTGCCCAGGTGAGAACGCCGATCCTCCGCTTGTTTACACAAAACAAGCAGCGTAACAAGCACGCTGCACTGGCGCTCTAGGGCAATCATGGGGACCCTCTCCCGTCCTAGCCCGTGCCCAGTTCGTGCAGGCACAAAACAATCGCGGTGCACTGGCGATCAAGGGCGACCATAGGGACCCTCTCATGGCCCTCTCACGTCCCTGCCAGCTCCCAATGCGTCACCAAGGGGTTCTTGGAGACCTTGATGCGCTTGGCTTAGCGTTTTGATGCTTTTTTCAGCGTAATGCAATCGCCAGTCTGATCGCAGCAGAATTTGAAAGGGTTTTAGTGACCCTGATTTCAAAATTGACAATTTCGGACATTTTTTCGCGCTCTCACTGCGTGTTATTCATATTTGGATATTTTTTCAACGCAGTGCAATCGCTGGCCAGATCGCCGTAGGTATGATAGGGACTTTGGCGAAACAGAAATGACCTGAAACAGTTGGACAAATCAAATGTAAAGGCGTACATTTAATAATTTGGTTCGTAGAAGCGCCCTCATTTTTCTAGGAAACTGGGGTTCTGAAATTGTTATAATGTTTTCCTTTATAATTACCCACAACCTGGAAGAATGAAGCCTGGGGTTAAGTCGTTTCGCTTGCAATGTACATTAAAAAATGAAATGTCGTCTGCAGACGAATGCCGCGTGGAAAGTGTTTTAACACTCTGTCAAATGAACAGACAGTGCAAATATTAAAATATTTGCACTGTCTGTTCATTTGACAAGGAAAAATCATGGAATTATGACACTGGCAGCAACAACAAGATATTAACATTCTGATCAAAACAAAGTTTTCTTTGCTTTGAAGTTTCAGCTTTCAAATGCAACTGCCTATTCACCTTTTTAATTACAGATAACAGAAACATTAAAGCAAAGTTACTGCTTATCTTTTTCCAAAACGAGAGATTTTGGCCATACCCATCGTAAAAATATTTGAAATCAGTGTACTTTTATCTTACATGGTTGCATACATATAGGTAAAATCGTGTTTGTGTTATCACTAATTGTCTTTCTTTCTTTAAATTATCAGGTTTTCATAATGCGAGACCTTTACCAATACATATGAAAGATAGAAAACTTTTGGACTTTTATTTATTTATATTACCTGATGGTGGGTCTTGGCATTTGGTGTTGTGCCAGCCATTAATGCAGTCGCATGTAAACATCCCTTTATCCTGCTTATCTTCACACGTGCCGTGTCCACTGCAACTGTTGGTATCTATGTTACAACGAGAGAGAGAGTCTCGTTCTAGCACCTGCTGATGATCCCGACGTGCATTATCTATTGTATACATGAAAATAAATATATCTTAAGGGTAAAGTGAATAGTGAATTTAAAAATGAACTTGAATTAAAAATGAAAAAGTGGATGAAAACGGAAATGAAAAGGTGTAATTCAAAAGACAAACAGGAAGAGAAAGGGTTATTTTACGGATATATTAGTTTTTGAAGAAATACAAATAATATAATAAAAATGTTGAAAATAAATAGTGCGATAAATGGTGAAAAGTGCGGGGTTTGAGAGAAGGTGTGATTTTCGTTTTCTTGGTCAATTAAAAGTGCGGACACTAGTGAAAAGTGCGGGTTATTTTATAGAAATTTTGGTTTTTGAAGAAATAAAAAATAAATAAAAGCGTTGAAAATAAATAGTGCGATAAATGGTCAATAATGCGTGGTTTAAAGGAAGGTGTGTGTTTTTCTTGGTCAAAATGCGGAATCTGGTCGAAAATGCGGGTTATTTTACCCATACCCATCGTAAAAATATTTGAAATCAGTGTACTTTTATCTTACATGGTTGCATACGTATAGGTAAAATCTTGTTTTTAAGTGTTATCACTAACTGTCATGTATTTCTTTCTTTAAATTATCAGGTTTTCATAATGCGAGACCTTTACCAATACATATGAAAGATAGAAACTTTTGGACTTTTATTTATTTAAATTACCTGATGGTGGGTCTTGGCATTTGGTGTTGTGCCAGCCATTAATGCAGTTGCATGTAAACATCCCTTTATCCTGCTTATCTTCACACGTGCCATGTCCACTGCAACTGTTGGTATCTATATATGTTACAACGAGAGAGAGAGTCTCGTTCTAGCACCTGCTGATGATCCCGACGTGCATTATCTATTGTATACATGAAAATAAATATATCTTAAGGGTAAAGTGAATAGTGAATTTAAAAATGAACTTGAATTAAAAATGAAAAAGTGGATGAAAACGGAAATGAAAAGGTGTAATTCAAAAGACAAACAGGAAGAGAAAGGGTTATTTTACGGATATATTAGTTTTTGAAGAAATAAAAATAATATAAAAATGTTGAAAATAAATAGTGCGATAAATGGTGAAAAGTGCGGGGTTTGAGAGAAGGTGTGATTTTCGTTTTCTTGGTCAATTAAAAGTGCGGAAACTAGTGAAAAGTGCGGGTTATTTTATAGAAATTTTGGTTTTTGAAGAAATAAAAAATAAATAAAAGCGTTGAAAATAAATAGTGCGATAAATGGTCAATAATGCGTGGTTTAAAGGAAGGTGTGTGTTTTTCTTGGTCAAAATGCGGAATCTGGTCGAAAATGCGGGTTATTTTACGGAGATGTTCGTTTTTGAAGAATGATGAAATTCAGCAGTGCGAAAACTGGTCAAAAGTGCAGATATTTTACGGATATATTAGTTTTTGAAGAAATGAAAATAATATAAAAATGTTGAAAATAAATAGTGCGATAAATGGTCAATAATGCGTGGTTTAAAGGAAGGTATGATATTCGTTTTTCTTGGTCAATTAAAAGTGCTGAAACTAGTGAAAAGTGCGGGTTATTTTACAGAAATGTTGGTTTTTGAAGAAATAGAAATTAAATAAGAATAATGAATATACATGTAGATAGTGCGTAAAATGGTAAAACATTCAGAGTTCAAGTAAATTATGTTAATTTTTCTCGGCCAAAATGCGGAATCTTGTCGAAAATGCGGGATATTTTACGGAGATGTTCGTTTTTGAAGAAATGAAAATGAAATAAGAATGATGAAATTCAGCAGTGCGTTAACTGGCCATACCCATCGTAAAAATATTTGAAATCAGTGTACTTTTATCTTACATGGTTGCATACGTATAGGTAAAATCTTGTTTTTAAGTGTTATCACTAACTGTCATGTATTTCTTTCTTTAAATTATCAGGTTTTCATAATGCGAGACCTTTACCAATACATATGAAAGATAGAAACTTTTGGACTTTTATTTATTTAAATTACCTGATGGTGGGTCTTGGCATTTGGTGTTGTGCCAGCCATTAATGCAGTTGCATGTAAACATCCCTTTATCCTGCTTATCTTCACACGTGCCATGTCCACTGCAACTGTTGGTATCTATGTTACAACGAGAGAGAGAGTCTCGTTCTAGCACCTGCTGATGATCCCGACGTGCATTATCTATTGTATACATGAAAATAAATATATCTTAAGGGTGAAGTCAATAGTGAATTTAAAAATGAACTTGAATCAAAAATGAAAAAGTGGATGAAAACGGAAATGAAAAGGTGTAATTCAAAAGACAAACAGGAAGAGAAAGGGTTATTTTACGGATATATTAGTTTTTGAAGAAATAAAAATAATATTAAAATGTTGAAAATAAATAGTGCGATAAATGGTGAAAAGTGCGGGGTTTGAGAGAAGGTGTGATTTTCGTTTTTCTTGGTCAATTAAAAGTGCGGAAACCTTTTTAAGTGTTATCACTAATTGTCATGTATTTCTGTCTTTAAATTATCAGGTTTTCATAATGCGAGACCTTTACCAATACATATGAAAGATAGAAAACTGTTGGACTTTTATTTATTTAAATTACCTGATGGTGGGTCTTGGCATTTGGTGTTGTGCCAGCCATTAATGCAGTCGCATGTAAACATCCCTTTATCCTGCTTATCTTCACACGTGCCATGTCCACTGCAACTGTTGGTATCTATGTTACAACGAGAGAGAGAGTCTCGTTCTAGCACCTGCTGATGATCCCGACGTGCATTATCTATTGTATACATGAAAATAAATATATCTTAAGGGTGAAGTCAATAGTGAATTTAAAAATGAACTTGAATTAAAAATGAAAAAGTGGATGAAAACGGAAATGAAAAGGTGTAATTCAAAAGACAAACAGGAAGAGAAAGGGTTATTTTACGGATATATTAGTTTTTGAAGAAATAAAAATAATATAAAAATGTTGAAAATAAATAGTGCGATAAATGGTGAAAAGTGCGGGGTTTGAGAGAAGGTGTGATTTTCGTTTTTCTTGGTCAATTAAAAGTGCGGAAACTAGTGAAAAGTGCGGGTTATTTTATAGAAATGTTGGTTTTTGAAGAAATAAAAAATAAATAAAAGCGTTGAAAATAAATAGTGCGATAAATGGTCAATAATGCGTGGTTTAAAGGAAGGTGTGTGTTTTTCTTGGTCAAAATGCGGAATCTGGTCGAAAATGCGGGTTATTTTACGGAGATGTTCGTTTTTGAAGAAATGAAAATGAAATAAGAATGATGAAATTCAGCAGTGCGAAAACTGGTCAAAAGTGCGGATATTTTACGGATATATTAGTTTTTGAAGAAATGAAAATAATATAAAAATGTTGAAAATAAATAGTGCGATAAATGGTCAATAATGCGTGGTTTAAAGGAATGTGTGATATTCGTTTTTCTTGGTCAATTAAAAGTGCTGAAACTAGTGAAAAGTGCGGGTTATTTTACAGAAATGTTGGTTTTTGAAGAAATAGAAATTAAATAAGAATAATGAATATAGATAGTGCGTAAAATGGTAAAAAATTCAGAGTTCAAGTAAATTACTCGTATGTTAATTTTTCTCGGCCAAAATGCGGAATCTGGTCGAAAATGCGGGTTATTTTACGGAGATGTTCGTTTTTGAAAAAATAAAAATGAAATAAGAATGATGAAATTCAGCAGTGCGTAAACTGGCCATACCCATCGTAAAAATATTTGAAATCAGTGTACTTCTATCTTACATGGTTGCATACGTATAGGTAAAATCGTGTTTTTAAGTGTTATCACTAATTGTCAAGTATTTCTTTCTTTAAATTATCAGGTTTTTTCATAATGCGAGACCTTTACCAATACATATGAAAGACAGAAACTGTTGGACTTTTATTTATTTAAATTACCTGATGGTGGGTCTTGGCATTTGGTGTTGTGCCAGCCATTAATGCAGTTGCATGTAAACATCCCTTTATCCTGCTTATCTTCACACGTGCCATGTCCACTGCAACTGTTGGTATCTATGTTACAACGAGAGAGAGAGTCTCGTTCTAGCACCTGCTGATGATCCCGACGTGCATTATCTATTGTATACATGAAAATAAATATATCTTAAGGGTGAAGTCAATAGTGAATTTAAAAATGAACTTGAATTAAAAATGAAAAAGTGGATGAAAACGGAAATGAAAAGGTGTATTTCAAAAGACAAACAGGAAGAGAAAGGGATATTTTACGGATATATTAGTTTTTGAAGAAATAAAAATAATATAAAAATGTTGAAAATAAATAGTGCGATAAATGGTGAAAAGTGCGGGGTTTGAGAGAAGGTGTGATTTTCGTATTTCTTGGTCAATTAAAAGTGCGGAAACTAGTGAAAAGTGCGGGTTATTTTATAGAAATGTTGGTTTTTGAAGAAATAAAAAATAAATAAAAGCGTTGAAAATAAATAGTGCGATAAATGGTCAATAATGCGTGGTTTAAAGGAAGGTGTGTGTGTTTTTCTTGGTCAAAATGCGGAATCTGGTCGAAAATGCGGGTTATTTTACGGAGATGTTCGTTTTTGAAGAAATGAAAATGAAATAAGAATGATGAATTTCAGCAGTGCGAAAACTGGTCAAAAGTGCAGATATTTTACGGATATATTAGTGTTTGAAGAAATGAAAATAATATAAAAATGTTGAAAATAAATAGTGCGATAAATGGTCAATAATGCGTGGTTTAAAGGAAGGTGTGATATTCGTTTTTCTTGGTCAATTAAAAGTGCTGAAACTAGTGAAAAGTGCGGGTTATTTTACAGAAATGTTGGTTTTTGAAGAAATAGAAATTAAATAAGAATAATGAATATAGATAGTGCGTAAAATGGTAAAAAAATTCAGAGTTCAAGTAAATTATGTTAATTTTTCTCGGCCAAAATGCGGAATCTGGTCGAAAATGCGGGTTATTTTACGGAGATGTTCGTTTTTGAAGAAATTAAAATGAAATAAGAATGATGAAATTCAGCAGTGCGAAAACTGGTGAAAAGTGCGGGTATTTTACGGATATATTAGTTTTTGAAGAAATGAAAATAATATAAAAATGTTGAAAATAAATAGTGCGATAAATGGTCAATAATGCGTGGTTTAAAGGAAGGTGTGATATTCGTTTTTCTTGGTCAATTAAAAGTGCTGAAACTAGTGAAAAGTGCGGGTTATTTTACAGAAATGTTGGTTTTTGAAGAAATAGAGATTAAATAAGAATAATGAATATAGATAGTGCGTAAAATGGTAAAAAATTCAGAGTTCAAGTAAATTATGTTAATTTTTCTCGTCCAAAATGCGGAATCTGGTCGAAAATGCGGGTTATTTTACGGAGATGTTCGTTTTTGAAGAAATGAAAATGAAATAAGAATGATGAAATTCAGCAGTGGGTAAACTGGTAAAAAGTGCGTGGTTTCAATAAAGGGGTGTTACTTTTTTCTAACTGGTCAGTGCAAAGTGCGAAAACTGGTCAAAAGTGCGGGTTATTTTACGGATATATTAGTTTTTGAAGAAATGAAAATAATATAAAAATGTTGAAAATAAATAGTGCGATAAATGGTCAATAATGCGTGGTTTAAAGGAAGGTTTTTTTCTTCTTGGTCAATGAAAAATGCGGGAAATAATCAAAAATGATGATTATTTTACAGAAATATTTGTGTGGGTTTTTTTTTAAGAAATGAAAATAAAATAAAAGCGGAAAGTGTGGAGTCGCTAAATCTGGACATGACCATTATTTATACTTTCATTGAATATTTTATAATCCTCGTACTTTTGTCACTGCTATAGAAATATCTACATTTGGGATACAATTACTGTGGATCAAAATTTGTAAATGCTTTAAGTTCTAATTGTGTGGGTTGTTGCGCACGCGGCTATGGAAAATTCCCTGTCCTAAATCATGACAGGTATCCTTTGGATTCATGCCTTCCCTATTTTACACACGGCCTCCTGCGAGGGTGCTCAAATGTGAAGACTGGAAAAATACAGTTCCAAAAGTATGCGCTGATAAACTCGTGAATAAACATGAGCTTATTCACGCACCAGTGTGCCGGTAGTTTTACGCGGCGTTGTACACCCCGTGGCGCAGCGTGACGATCATTTGATGCACTGCCTTTGAATTGGACCAATTGGATGCTATTTATGATGTTGCTGTGTACAAATGGTATGAATATTCATATATGCTAAATGCACACTTTTAATGATGGTGGCCATATAGGGGACGCGGGGACCCAGTCTAGTAGCGTACTAACTCAGTAACCTTTACGACTCATTGATCCAGAGGGCATCCTCAATATCTGATGACGTCATCAAGAAACAAAATAGAAACACCCGCCGGCTCTGGATCAAACACAATCCACTGAGGAAGACAACAGTTAGTTGTCGAAACCCGTATGGAACAATAGCAAGTTTCCTGTTTGGAATGTTGTCGAAAATGTATACACAAATCAATGAACGGTCATGCACTATATTTAAGATTCGTAATTGTCCTCTAACATGTATAATACATGTATGTTACCTTGGGGTGCAGCGATTGTCATGGAAATGAGAGCCAAGGCGACGGCTGCCAATAGAATTCTTCGATCCATAGTGATTTGATATCGGGTTAGATTACCTATAAATGATATAACAAGGGATAACGTCAGTGTTTTATAACACTCCTTGGATCATAATCTTTTTACTCCATGCAAACACGGAATTTAGATGAAACAATGATAAATACAGAGAAACTACATTGCGTGAATTGCAGTAAGATTACAAAGTTTGGAGAAACTATTGAATATCTTATACATCTCAATGTACTGGATAGCTGTAGTGCAACAGAGCACAACCGCCCAAAAGTGCAGTTTTAAGGAAGTTTGAGTCTTGTTTCAGATATATCGAAAACTTTTTACGCAGACTTTGAACATCAGCACAACCGAATTTGTTAACAGATTTGACGCAATTTCATATAATTAGCATACGTTAGTGCAGGCTTTCTCAACTGGTGGCGTGCGCGCCACTTCTAGCGCATGAATAAAAATGAGCACCAAAAAAGATTTTAAAAAATAAAAAATAAAAATAAAAATATTAAAAACTTAAAAAACAGCGACTTTCACTTTATTGCAATATAATCATAACATTGTTCAATAATTATGCTAATTGTTTGAAAATTTCAAATAAAACACCACATTTCATGTTAAAATTTGTACATTTGTTACACATTATTAACACATAATTATACCCAAGGAGAGCCGTCCTAAGCCATTTCATATGCCTAAAATCAAAGAGCTTTGAAGAAATTACTTGAAAAAGCCTGCTTTAGAGGATATTTTAGAACACTTTTATGCTCTGTTGCACTGTAGCACTTCTAGTACGAATATTTCTTTTTGTCATTGGATTGATTGAGTTGGTAAAAAATACATGTAGATCTAAAGCAGTGATAATCCAGCATTTCAATCAAAGAATAGTAGCAATGCGAGTTGAGGTTGTTATATATCAAATACGATTCACAATAGAGAAAATCGAACTAAAATTGGATTTTAAGCTAAAACACTGAAATAAGTCATTTGTTTGCTCATAATGTGACAAAATTGGAACATTATTGCTGAAAAAGGTATAGGTCATCCCCCATATCATAATAGTCATGACGTAGCCCTAATACACTTGTCCAAACGTCAGTAGTAACTGACTTTTGCTTGTTTCTATTTATATATTTGAAGGAGGGGTCCCGCAAGCACAACATTGTGCATTATATGTTAGAAAAAAAACTATCGAGCCCAACTTTTGTAATTATATAGAACAAAACACCACACTTATGACAAAAACAAATAAAAATCTCTCAACATGCAATTTTTAAAACTCGCGGCGATCGACAGTACCGGTGTCGATGAACTCATAGTTATACAATGCACATGCGCAAATGAGCACCTATACCCATGACGTAACCGACACCGGGACTTTCGATAGCCGCGAATTTTAAAAATTGTTGAGAGATGGCAGTTTGTATTCGTTTTTGTAACTAGTATGTTGTTTTGTTCTATATAATTACGCAATTTCGGCTCGATAATTATTTTTCTAACAAATAATGCTCAATGTTGTGCTTGCGGGACCCCTTCTTTAAACAGGTAGGCATTTATTTCTCACTTCGTCCAAAGCACGAAATCACCATGTCTAACAATTAACATTGAGTATATTTTCATAGTGTTTATGGAATTTCACATTATGACCAAATAAAATTGAAACAACATTATGACCAAATAAAACGACGAACCTATTTCATGACATCGATGAGGACCAATGTCTTTGGGAAAGCGTATAATTTGAAATCAGACCATTTTCTTATTCATTTTGATTACCTCTTTAACTGATAAAAAAAAAGTCTTTCCCTCGTTGTGGTTGAGAAATGAAACATTCCCTCCTCGATCGGGATGTGAACCCGGTACCTCTGACCTCTAGACAGATGCTCTACCAACTCATTTAACGCGGACATTTGGTATAGAAGCGAAAGAAATGCATCTAAGTAGCTTTGATACATCTGTGTCTACTTTTCACACATACTCTGACAACAATGAACAACAATGTTGAATATATAATTATAATAGCTGTCTATTGTGTTAGTCCTACCAAAGTACTACTATATCTGAGCCCAGTCCGAGAACCGCCATTTACAACAAACATGATAGTATGACTCGGTGTTTCTATATTACATCTTAGTATTTCCTGTTTTTCCTGTTCTTTATAGAATACCCTTCAAGGAAAGCAGTTTGTTAAGCCAAGCAACCCTCAATACTAATCTAAGACTTACCTTTTTGCAATACGGTGCTGTTGCGTTGGAGGTTGGAGGTTTGATGCTGACGTGAGAGCGTAGAGAACGTTCAAGTAATTATCGGTATCATCACAACGATATTTATACTTGAATATCGTTATGGTTTATTTAATGACCCGCGCGTGAGTAATCCTACATGTGTGTTAGTTGAGGACGCGAAGCGTGTAATGGGCAGCCATGCAGATAACAGTATAATTACCTATTTTACCAACGTTCCTGTATTGTTACTGTTTCTGGAAAATGTCTATCTGTTATTGGCAACAGACCTTATTAGCTCTGCAACTCCTTCAGTGATTTTGACCAAACATGATCCGAAGTATCTTACTACTCAGATGGATAAACACTACGAGTCAAAGATCATACAAAAAATGAAGACAACAGATAGTAAAATCGTTTAAGACATTCTCCGATTTACCGAGACATGTTGCATTTCAGGGTACTTTGATTAGACAAGAAAAAAGTTAAAGGGACACGAAGTAGTGTTGGAAAATACTTGAGAATTCAAGATGAACATTAATAAGTACCATTATTGTTGTTTCTACTTACAAAAACACATCAAAACTTGATTAAAACAATACTATCACTATTGAACCTTTTCTTAAAAACGCCCTCTATGTAAATATGCTTCACGTCATTAATCACGCGGACACTGTCTAACGTAAAATTCTGATCGCGGCTAGATCAGCATTTTTGAATCGACGTTTGGTTGTTCAAAAAGGGCTGATTTTTCTTAATCCTTATATTCATTCATACATGTAATAAAATTGTAAAAATATACCAATCCCAATTTTTATCATAATTGAGGGCGCAGCCTCCAACACATCTCTTTATGTCCCTTTAAGCATGGCATCCTGGTCACGGGTCAAGAATGGACCCCAGACATCAGTGGTCTAAATGCTCTGATTTCTACAAGCTGTATCTTACATGTATTTGATGTGACAAAAAGTAAATCATTGATTCCAATTCAAAGGCAAAATCAAAGGTGCGAAATGATTTATAACCATCTATATGTGTCTCAACGACAACTTCACACAATTATAGTCGTACACGTTACATCGATTTCAGTTACATTCTTTCGAAATGGGTCGCTTTAAACTATACACCTCGCATCGGTTTCATTCACAATATACAGGCTGTCCCAAAATGATTAGTACCCATCGATACCCAAAGTTCAATAAATGATTTCTTCATCAAAATTAATGAAATTAGATACGTTTTTTTTTTATCATATTGTGCTATACTGTACCCTTTCATTAGAATTTTAGATCATGAATATCGGACTTATTTTAATGAAGTTACACTCCATTGTGTAAGACATGGTGATTTCACCTTTTTGGCAAAGTGCAAAAAAGATTCTTCACTTTGTCGAATGACCAAGGTGGATAGCCGCATACTTGTAATGCATCTTGCACTTTTTTTCTGGGGTAACCCTATTAAAGGCATATTATGTGATCTTTTCCAGGGAGCGCCCTTTATTCATGATTTTTTTTTAGAAAGTAGATTTTTTTGCAGATTTACATTTCGGCTCATAAATCATAAATATATTCCAAGTTACAGAGCGATACGATTCCTAATTACCTCAAAATCATGGTTTTCGAGTGAATTAAGTGTAAACATAAGTTGCCGGCGCAGACTCCGACAGTTTATTTTCACTCTAAAACCGTGATTTTGAAGTAATTAAGAATCGTATCGCCCTGTAACTTGGAATGTATGTACGATTTATCAGTAGATCCTATTAATTTTCACAAAACGAATCTTTGTTCTTAGTAAATTTTTTCGCATGTTTTTTTAATAAAATCCCAAACTTGAAGCACGTGTCGTTTATGAACTTTCTCTCGATTTTGAGGCACTTCCTCTGCCAACTGACTTGATGATAATTGATGTCATGACTGCGACCCCTTTCCGTATGATATTGGAATTTTGCCAGGTTTTGACAGCTTAAATAAACCTGGCAAAATTCCAATATCATTCCGTTGGCTGATGGCCAACGGAAGAACCTACTGTTCGCCAGCGAAGTGAGTTTGTAACTCTTTGGTAACTGGATCGCGTATTTAAGAAAGATAATCGTGATCCAGTTAACATATTGATAATCGGATTACACATGACACTTCTTCGGCGAATTCCTCTACAGTTCATCCCTCCACCAATGAATTTGTGTTGCTCTCGCTGTTACTGTGTTGTAGATTTTTTTTTTTGTGCTGTTTTTGTTGTTGTTGTTGTTGTTGTTGTTGTTGAATTCCCACTGTGAATAGCATCGCCACTCATGCGTCATTTACAACACTGACTCTCTTTCCATCATATACTAAATAACATTTCGACATTTTGCCCAATATTTTTTATGAGAACAGAAGAATTACCGATATATGCAATTGTTGTAAGCACGTAAATTCGCCTGGTACAATGTTAGAAAAAAGTGTTCGAACACTTTGTAGGTGTTCCGCCTTCCCCTTTGGTTTTATCAGTATTATATAAACTATTCGTCAACGAATTATGTTGTAAAGAATCAAAGACCCATATTTTCTCATTGCTTTTATTTTGACTGATTGGTTGATGTTTTGGACAATATTCTCGTGTTTTAGTCTGATAACCTACAAACGGAAGCAGCAGTTGATTGAAACAAAGACGTTAAGGCTCTAAAATAGTTATGACCATTGCTAGCTTTTCCTTTTCGTCAAATTCATAAAATGTCACTCATATTCTTCATTAGTACACGCACGATATATCATCAATAACCTACAATGGTCATCATATCTCGGCCGGTACTGTCATAAATGTAGTCAATAATCCAGTGGATGTGTAAGGGTTGGCACTTTTATGATTGATGTCCAAATTACCACATGTGGCAAGGCAATGTTACCGCCTTATGATGACGGGCACTAGTAATGCGATATCGATATCGTTACGTTAATTGCAACCTCAGCTTGGGTTAGGGTTAAGGTTAGAGTACGGGTTGGGTTAGGGTTATAGTAATGGTTAGGCTCAGAGTAATGGTTGGGTTAGGGTTATAGTAAGGGTTAGGGTTATGGTAAGGGTTAGGGTTATGTTTATGTTTAGGGTTAGGGTTAGGTTATGGTAAGGGTTAGGGATATGTTTAGGGTTAGGGTTAGGATAGGGTAAGTGTTAGGGTTATGGTTATGGTTATGGTTATGGTTAGGGTTCGGGTTCGGGTTAGGGTTCGGGTTATGTTTAGGGTTATGGGTAGGGTAAGAGTAAGGGTTGGATTAGGTGTATGGTTATGGTTATGGTAAGGGTTATGGTTAGGGTTAGGGTTAGGGTTAAGGTTAGGTTTAGGGTTAGGGTAAGGATATGGTAAGGATTAGGGTTAGGTATAGGGTTATGGTACATGTTGGGTTAGGGTTGGGTTAGGGTTAGGGTTGGGTTAGGGTTATAGCAATGGTTAGGCTAAGAGTAATGGTTGGGCCAGGGTTAGGGTAAGTGTTATGGTAAAGGTTATGGTTAGGTTTAGGGTTAGGGTAATGATTATTGTAAGGGTTATGGTTATGGTCATGGTAAGGGTTAGGGTTCGCGTTATGTTTAGGGTTATGGGTAGGGTAAGAGTAAGGGTTGGGTTATGTTTATGGTTAAGGTTAGGATTGGTTCGGGTTAGAGTTAGATTAAGGGTTAGGGTTATAGAAAGGGTTAGGGTTATGGTAAGGGTTAAGGTAAGAGTAAGGGTTTGGGTTCGGTTTATGGTTAAGGTTAGGATTGGTTAGTGTTAGGGTCAGGTTTATGGTTATGGTTATGGTTAGGGTAAGGTTTAGGGTTAGGGCTAGGGTAAGAGTAAGGGTCGGGTTAGGTTTAGGGTTAAGGTTAAGGTTAGGTTAAGGTTAGGTTAGGGTAAGGTTTATGGTTTATGGTTTATGGTTTATGGTAAGGGTTAGGGCTGCGGTTTAGTAATTCAAAGGACTCATGTTTAACCTCAACTTGAACCATGTTGAATAAACATTGCAATTTGAACTTATATTTAACTGATTCGTTACCACCTGTCAACATTATTATCATGCAGGTCTCAAAAGAAGAAAAAAATTGGGAATTAAACTCAATGTGGTGCCACTTTCTTTATCACTTCTGTATATAAAATAACAAACTATTGAGCATCGAGTTATGTTGACGAGCAATTTCATCTACCCTTAGCCAAATTGAAAACACTAATTACGACTACTTTCATGACTACGACATATCATGATTTCGTAAAGTTGATTTATACAGTGTGAATACAAAAATAGGAGTCTCGTTAAGCATGGATTAAATCCTTATTAAAACTGCTGAACCATGACCAATCTAAAGAGGAAGTCCAACTAATAAAATTGAAATCCTGAAAAGATGAGAAAAATCCATCATCAATTAAGGAAAGTGTGACCAATTAGGCAAGTCAACCCATTTTGTAGTATGTACAATAATAATCATTCTAAATTATTCTAATTATTATCATGCTTATGGCAGAAATTGAAGTTGCCTTACGAGTCCAATTTCTAAGTCTAAAAGTCCTTCTCAGTCAATGATTGGTATAAACACACTATTGACATGATTGGTGCTTTCCTACCACAACTTTTCTGCATGCTGATGCATTCTCATGAGAACATTGAGCAATATTGAACATTGCACAGAATTATTCATGCATCAAAGCTGTGGTTTATGTAGCTATTAATGATTTGTGCCGGAATTAAGAGGAATACCAATCTAATCTTTGATATTGATATTGATAGATGATTTATGAATGCAAAGGATTTGCTTTGATTCTGAAAATGCGATATCGTCTAATAAATGAAAGATCGTGAGCGTACCTGTTCGTCTTGAAAATCTTCCGGTAAAAGCAGGAGATAAATACGATCGAATGGATAGATGATGTATAAGGTACAATGTTCTTCTGAAAAAAGGCCTGTCAATAAAATATAACATGACATGACAGACATGTTTGTACAAATAACTGGAAATATTTATCCCTGTATCCATTTCTCTCTTTAATTGCTATAATTTTTATTTCAGGCAATTACAACGCATATATACTGGACATTTAATTAATGAAACCTCTGTTGTATTGACAGTAAGTTAAATTAGAAGAAAACTGTTTGAGAAAATATAGCATCAAGAAATCATGATTTAGATCCGTCAAACACCGTGTGCCGAACAACTCGATAAAGATAATTAAATATACCAAAATTGACCGTCTTTACGACAGTTGAAATAAAATTCATTTTTACGACTTGTTGTTGAGAAATCCAGGTGTTTCCATAATTTGACCCCCTTTTTTCTGACCCCTGAAACACTTTTTTTCTGATATACATTTTTGTCTTGATTTAAGGATTTTTAGTCAATTTGATAGATTGATAGATTGATCGATTAAAATATTGATATATTGATATATTGATATATTGATCGATTAAAATATTGATATATTGATATATTGATATATTGATATATTGATATATTGATATATTGATATATTGATATATTGATATATTGATATATTGTCATATTGACATATTGATATATTGATATATTGATATATTGATATATTGGCATATTGATAATTGAGGGCGCAGCCTCCAACACATCTCTTAGTGTCCCTTTAAGCATGGCATCCTGGTCACGGGTCAAGAATGGACCCCAGACATCAGTGGTCTTATATAGGGACAAATGCTCTGATTTCTACAAGCTGTATCTTACATGTATTTGATGTGACAAAAAGTAAATCATTGATTCCAATTCAAAGGCAAAATCAAAGGTGCGAAATGATTTCTTACCATCTATATGTGTCTCAACGACAACTTCACACAGTTATAGTCGTACACGTTACATCGTTTTCAGTGACATGGTAGTACTATGGGATTATTAACATTCTGTATTGTAGAATACAGAATCTTACAGAATCCCATGTTAACACTTGCTATTTATTCCGTCAGAATACGAGAATATATTCTGGGCATGGCAATTATCAAGTGATTAAGGTCAAGCATCCCATGTTACTACCATGTGATTCTACATATGAAGAGCTTAGTTCCAAAAGGCGCTAACTCACTTTTTTGAAAAATTTAGTTAGATGTAGAACATGAAAGATAGTTACAAAATACATATTTTAAACTTTGTTCTACATTTTTAGCATGTTCGGGTCCAAAGTTATGGCCCTCGGTAAAAAATCACTATTTTGTTAAGCCAAAATGGTGGAAATATGGTTCTTTTATCATGGTAAAACATTGAGAGGAATGTCCTTAATGAAATGCAATGAAGAAAACGTAAAATGTGTGGGACTATTGTTTTGAAAATTGTACATCGAACAAAATCGTTGTTAATTAAAAAAAATGTGTCAAATTGTCCACATTTTCAGTTTTCTCACAAAATATCAAAAATTCAAGAAAGACATAGGAAATACAGTGAAAATCAAAAAATGAAATCAAACCAATATTTAAGCTTTCACGTATGGTATCTTTTATATGGCAGAAAATTAGCATAATCGAAGAATTGCAACATCCTCATTTTAAAAAACATTGCTTTTTCTCCTACTTTTGGAAACAAACTCTTCATACGAGGGTCATTCAATAAATTCTACCTCCTACCTCATAACTTTATCATTATATGAGCCAGTCTTATCAAATATCACACGATTGTAGCTTGGAATCTCAGCTACAAATCCATTGTAAATTGATCTGAGTACTGGTTGTACTTTTCCGGACCTGCAGTACCTCGATTTAGTGTGACGGAAACGGATGAAAAACAGCAAAATATCGCCGAAGTGTTTTTCAATTGGCCTATTGCAAGAGGCAAAACATACCTATCGGTCAATTATAACCATTCTAAATGTCATATATCTCTTTAACAGACTGTAAACAATAGAGTTGACTGATTGGTTTGGAAAAAATATGCCCTCTAATTAGCCAGATACAGGTCAGGACAACCATTCAGTTTACCGCTCCCCTAGAGAACCATGTAAAAGTCGTATTTGACTTTCATGATAACTAAGCGATCTTCAATATATTGAAATAAATGGAGGGATTTTAAAGTCTGTCAAAGCAATCATTTTTTATCATTGACTACCTGCTTGACTATTCTGAAGGTTGCTCATAATTAAAACTCATAAAGTGACTATTATGGTAAAGATTTAACATTCGAGTCATCATTGTGGCTGAAGTTGTAACAACGAAAATGTGACTAATGACAGTATTCTGGTATGCCAAAGGCATAGCAATACATTTGAGTTGATAGTACACTATTTGCAAGCCTACAACAGTTAATATTGTTTACAATCTTATCTACATGATAATACTGTAATATATTCAGATATCATTCATTCATTTTTATTTCCAGTATTTAAATCATGCACCTATATCTAACCATACAATACGAAAAAAACACCTGAAAACGTGTGTATATTTTTAAAATAATTTTCTGTGTCCATTGTCCAAAATCTCTCTCTGGCTTTGACCGCGTCAAAACAAAAGTAAAACAAATATCAATTATCATTTACTACACATTTGTAGCTATGATTCGGAGCTATAATCATGACAAATGTCATGAGGTTGACAATAATATTAGCGATGTTATGAGGGAGGAGGTAGAACTTATTGAATATACGGAAAATCCATAGTTTGATTATGCACCTGGTGATATTTAGGTGATATCTATCTTAAATCGTTATCTGCAATATACTTTGCGTTCGGATGAAACCCTTACTAGCAATTCTGGTTCCGATGCTACCATTATCACCCGATACTCTATTATCATTACCCGATTTTTCATATGGCTTCCCAGTTTTCCTTTACTCATAGCAATTTTGTTTTTCAAATTTTTGCATCAAAATGACCTATTCTTTAAATTGTTGGAAAAAAAACTTCGATTCTTGAACTCGACACTATGAATATACTTTTTTGCCAAGATGATAATCATATTAATGAAATTGGTATTGCTTACCTCATAATACCCAAGACAAACATTGATACGATATACGAAATAATAATTTGGAATTTCAAATCATTTGATTACTTCCTTCCAAAAGAAAGAAGCCAAATCACACCACAACATTAAATGTTTGACAGTTTCCTTCTCATCCTTACAGAAAGTGCATTTGTCACTCTCAACCTTACCAATTTTAAATAGAAACACATAAGTTGGTATAATCCTATGAATACATCTGTACTGAAAATAATGAGAATGTGCATCAATTGTGCACTTATAAGGAAATTGGCTTCCTGTCACTGCCCTTTTGAAATCAATCAATACCTTGGTATGAACCAGTATCGGACGATACAGCGTGTATCAAAAAGAACGCAACACTTATTGTCGAGAGCTGTACGGTCACAGTAAAAGACAAATCACTCTAAAACTTATATATTCTGTTAGGTCTACTTATTGGCTATCACATAGTCAAATAACAACGATATCGATTATTTATTCACTGAGATATTAAAGGTATAAGTAGAGAAGTGCAAAACACGTTTTACACCGTTCGTTCTAAAAACTTGGATTTTCCTGTCCGATTAGTGTTATGGGTTAACAGTTTAATAACTATGTAACCTTAATGTCTGGAATGGTTTATCTTAATTTCCTTTGTTTGAGTAAGGTGGTACATAACATCATTGAATCGTGTAATTTGATAATCATTCGACCATTTGAATACGTCAATCACCCTTTTTAAGTTATGAACCACCGATTGCTATGATCGCCACATAATGTCTATGGTACGTTCAAGTTCATAATCGATGCATCTTAAAACAAGGACAGCATTTTGAGGGTCGAGCAGCACCATAATGTCCCATTTACAACAGACTAACAATGACTGATTCATACAAGACAATCACAACCTTCACTGGACTATTCCATTTGTTTATCTTTTGAATAATGTGCCATACTGTTTTATTTATGACATTAACGAGAGAAAAAGAGAGAGGATTTGCAAACAAACTTTGTAATCTGGATTTTCAGGTTGTGTCATTAACTATCAACTCATTTATTGCCAGATTTAATTAATATTGATATGATACTGTAATAGCCAGATATTAGATACCTTTAACATGACATTGTCTTCTCAGAATGATGAGTTTGATTCCAATTAGTTAAGTACAATGAGTTATTAAAGTGTCTTGCTAATATTCACCTGACAAGAAAATCAGGCATACAGGATAAACGATGTAAAACGTGTTTTGCACTTGTCTACGTGTATCGTTGATATCTCAGCGAATCAATAATTGATATCGCTGTAATTTGACTATGTGATAGCCAATAAGTACACCTAACAGAATACATAAATTTCAGACTGATTTGTGATTTGCCGTAATCGGAGAGCTCGCGACAAAAAGTGTTGCGTTTTTTTTGATACACCCTGTATATATGTATGTCAATACTAGAACAGTTTAGTGCTAGTATCAAGTATCAAGTATCAAGATACTTGGTGTGCCAGTCCGGAGGGTACTAAAGCATTTCAGTGTCTGCGACATATTCAAAACCTCATGAATAAACGCGATACGTGCGACCCAATCAAATGCGGTCCTTTACTGGTACGCACAAATAAGCGCAGGTCACAATATGAAGAACTAAGTACCTCCGCGTAAACATTGTTAACCCCGCGCATAATGCGTATCAAGTTCGATCACCAAAACTCGCGTAATGCCACGGACGCATGGCGTATTTGCACAACGCAGTAGTTACGCGACGTATGAGCGGGTTCGCCAGCACCATTTTGGATCAGATTGATTGATTTGCAATGGGTGAAGAATGGTTAAATTGCCATAAAGTGTAACTTTTTATATGAATAATTAATAGTATGAGTAACGTCCGTATCATTAAATGACGATTTTAAAAGACGGTTTTTGAATCAGGATAATGACTTTGATCAGTTTTGTTGTCATTAACTGGGTAGAATCAAAACATTTTACCTTTGGACCTCGGAATTTCCCTCGGGGCTACGCCCCTCGTGCAATTATTCGGTTCCAAAGTGAACATGTTTTGATTCTTCACCTCTAAACAACTGATACGCAGTCCGTATCCTTTGAAAGTGCATCTTTTAATTGCCTATAGTAGTCAGCTTGGATCGTTTATCGTACTGTGTGCCCCAAAATTTTTGGAGAGCTAATAATTGTGTAATTAGTATACATTACGGCTTGATGTCAAAGGTATGTATGTTTTCTTTTCTCTTCTTATTTATCAAACAAATACGCTATATTTCCCATATAGAGAACTTTAAAGGTACACATGTCAGAAACCATTTCGCCAATTTATGGGGGAAACTATCAACGCTTTGCATTTACATGTATGACCTTTAAGAAAGGAGCAATTTTTTGTTTTCGTTTTTAAAAACGGATAGAAAATTACAAAAATTCATGGGTTTGGACCGTGGTAGTTGCCATGTAGTGTGTAACAGTAGTTCATACTGTCTTTGAGCCTGCTGAGGGCTCACCATCATAGTATTTTGTTGGCTAGCCTCGATGTAGAAGGAGATACAGGTGACCCAGAATGATTTATACCGAGAAATTCATTTAGCTATGAATACCATCGAGTCAAAGTGCTTATGATGCCAACAATTTTGAATTTTAAGAATCACGTTTCTGACAGACGTTATGGACTCTTAAGCCTATAGTAAATTCCAGTTTGACCAAAATAACCTCTTTTGAAACTCATAAAACCATTGAGCATTTACCGCACAAAACTCAATTTAAATGATATTTGAAATGTGTAGATCTTTCTTTTATTTATAAATGATAGGAAAATCTTTATAAAACAACTTCAAGAATCTCTGCCCTCTTTGAGGACAGGTCCGGTCTGAATTAGAAATCACCATTATGGTTAACAAAATTCTACACAACACCTGGGTGATATTAAATGTACAGAATATCTCCGCAACACGTCGTAAAAACAAATGGTATTTGAAATGTCGTAAACACGATTCATTTACATATCAGCTTTTTAGGTGCCTAATTCTACACAACACCTGAGTGATATTAATACTTTCCACGCGGCAGGCGGCTGCAGACGACATTCCCAAATTTCAAAAAATGTTTTAAAAATGTCAAAATTGTTGAATTTCATCACCGTATTTGAAATCTCCTTGAGAAATGCATTAATTTAAATACAAACATTCCTAGTATTAGTTCAGTAACCCTTGAGATAGACTTTGAAAATTGGGAAAGGTTTCTGAAAAATCTGTTTTGTGTATGGTAAAATAATAGCCGCGTGGAAAGTGTTAAATGGACAGAATTTCTCAACAACAAGTTGTAAAAAAAATAGTTTCATTGTCTTTGACACGATTGCATGATTTGAATTTCTCCACAGCAAGTAGTAAAAACGAATTTTATTTCAAATGTCGTAAACACGATTACTTTACATATCAGCTTTTTAGGTGTATGGTCTAATTTTACACAACACCTGGGTGATATTAAATGGGCAGAATCTCGCAAAAACAAGCCAGTTAAACGATTTTTATTTCATTTTTATTTTATGTCGTAAACACGATGAATTTAAATTTGTAAAACCATTGCCTTGTCAAAATCTTTCGAAATTTATTTCCTATAAAAAGAAAGTTTAAATTGATACCACTTATAATTATCTTAACTATTTCTAACTTCCACTTCACAATGAGCCATCAGCATTGTAACGCGTGATACCATATTGCGCTATCAAACAATACGTGATCAAATCGTGTTTGGTCATTTATCACCCTTCTTGGTAAATACATGTATACTAGTTCAATTAACTAGTTCAAGGTTTTTGTACTTTTGAACATAAAAAGAAAAATTACTAATTAAGTAATTTAGGATTTCCCAAAGTGTAATCCGTGTAACCGTAACACGTGTTATCAAATCTTCACCACAGTACTGTATAAGATTATTGTGGAATGGTTCGTTTTTAGAGGATGTTGAAGAAAAGTTTGAAAACAAACTGTTACGTCTCGTAAAACGTAACGCGTGTTACCGTGGATTCGCCCATATGAATTTTCATGCTGTCGGCGGAAACTTGACTATGTGGTATGTCAAAGTGGTAAATAATCAACCCTCTAGAACTAGTTTAACCCTTAGACTCTGATAACTTATTCCACAAGAAAATCTAAACCATCAAACAAACCTTCGTTATATAAGTAGGAACAAACTGAGGATGTGTAACATTTGCGATCCGTGATAACTTGAAGTCGACAGCATGGGTAAACTTCGCTTGAAATGGGTCGCTTAAAACTATACGCCTCGAATCGGTTTCATTCACAATATACACAGACAGAAACTTCCCATTGTCAAGGATTTTTTCAAATAGAAAATAGTACACAAATGTAATTTACGTTTACCGCACGATATCCAACAATAATCAGCCCAATACACATTTCAAAATAATTTACAAATCCTTCAATAGCTCCGTTTTACTTTGTTATTGTTTACATCGTTAAAAGCTACTAAATTATCACCCTTGGAAAGTCTACAACTTGAGAATTAAACACTGACCAAACGCATTACAAAATAACAACTGTCGATTGGGATGGCAGAAAACGTTATTACAGAAAACGTTAGTATTTAATATCTGGCATATTCCTTCTTCCATTCCATATTGCTATTCCATAATCCATTTTAGTTGATCATTTTGATTTAATTCGGTATTTGAGCATCAAAAATACATATTGTACCGAGCTTAATCTTCCCCCTTCAGGTGACTTCTAGCATAATACTATTTTTACATTATCTTCGCGTCAGTGAATGCACGTACATATGTTTCCAAAGACTCCAAAGTCAAGGCAAGTCCATAAAGATGACGATTCAACCAGTTTAGACGATGAATTCTTTGACGGAACGGCAAAACACCTGAAACAAGTCAGACAAGTGAAGAAAATAAAAATGAACCTCAATAAAGAAACTGTACTGGTTATCAATTGGTCACATTATATGGTATTTAGGCGTTTTTCGTCCGCAATTTGCAGGGGAAATATTCAACGCGAACGACATTTGTGTCGTCAAATTGGTTGTGGATTGACCAATTAGTCACACCGATATCATACGTATCATAAAATGTGATACCGTATCCTACAAAGCAAACCTGGGTTCATTATGTGCCATGAGGGCTCTGAGCAGTGCATAATTTCTTTGATTCGCAGGTAAATTGTTGTTGCTGTTGTCGTTGTTGTTGATACTTGATTATCTGCTATTTAGGTTTTTTCGTCCGGAGTTTGCAGGAAAAAAAAGCTTTTTCCTTGCAATTTCAACGCGAACGACATTTGTTTCGTCAAATTGGTTGTGGATTGACCAATTAGTCACACCGATATCCTACGTCTCATAAAATGTGATTCCCTATCCTAAAAAGCAAACCTGGGCTCATTATGTGCCGTGAGGGCTCTGGGCAGTGCAGAATTTCCTTGATTCGCAGGAAAATTTGTGTTGTTGTTGATATTTGACGAAACAGGCAGTAGTATAGGCCTACACGCTAAAGTAACAGTACGCATTTAATATTATATAATATTAGGCATAGTTTTCTTTTCAATATTGTTTTGTTTTTCTTAACAGTACAACATTTCCTTTCACTACCAAATATAGTTTGTTTAATTCAAATCGGTGGTACAATGGTCGCAAAACCACTCAGGCTGATTTTGACTTTAAAATGACCAAATCAATGGCAAATTGGAAGGAATGGGTCTCACTGTGAACATGCATTGGTTTGGTCTATATATAGGCGTTAATAATGTTGCATTTCAAAGGATTTTAAACAAATAATAAACAATTATTTAAAAATAAAACGTGAAAACCAACAACATGAGTTTGCATAAGTTTCATCAATTCTCCCTTGATGATACAAAGCCAATTAATTCAATCAGTAGAAACACAACCGTTTACTGCTAAAACGGTGAAACTGACCAAATGCATTTCGTGACCTCTTTGTTTAAATAAACAAAACTTATAAATAAAAGCAATTATATTCCAACTTTACTTTTGGTAACTAATGATATTTTTTATTTTGAACTAGAAAATATTATGTTATTGCAGTGTTTGCTCTATTCTTGTTACAGTCTGTACATAGAGTTATAAGAAACCAGAACGAAAACAAGTTTGATGCCATTTTTCTATATCAACACTTTTAAGCCACACATTTGCGCCTATATAGATTCTGATTGATTTTATTATTTCGTCACCTTAATAAACAATTGCCTAAGTCATATTAACTACTTTTGAGATAAAGAGAAAAAACTAGTTTTGGTACTTTGTTACTTTTATTAACCATTTAAAGCATAATTGCATGTTAATACAAGAAACAATTTATTACTCTGTTGACATGTCTCAATAGTGTTACGTATATATAAGTAAAGTGGCTTTTGGACAGTAAACAACATATTTTGTGTTACTTTTTTAGTTGTTAATTTTACTTAGGCACTTTTATCATGTTTATATCAACACACTGTAAGCTTAGCTAAATTGTCTAAACTCGTACAACAATGGCGGCGGTTAGATAGCACGCACAGCGGAGAGCAGCTATGGGATATTAGATATAACAACGGGTTCTGTTTGTTCTATGGCTCTAAAACAGTGAGTAAACCAAGGAATGGTATAAAACGAACGTTATAGCAGCATATGTATGAAATATGGCCACCAGAAGTAAGAAAAATGAGGCTGCAAAGACCGAGAAAAGGCGGCAAGATTCAAATGCCGAACAGTATGGTGCGTGTACGGGCAATACACCCGGCCACACAACAAGCAGTGGTGCTCGCTGTATTGACGCTACACGGAGCGTAACACTAACAGGTGCAGGTGAGAACAGTAATATCGACAGGCCGAAAAACAGTGAAGGTGATGATGTTTTCAAACTGTTTGTTAAAACATCGTTTGAAAAGATACTGTCTGGACAGGCAGCAATCCAGAAAGATTTGGACACTTACAAAGAGGAAATAAAGAGAAGCGTTGAATTCCAGGGTGAAGAAATTAAGGAGCTTAAAGCAAGCGTTTCACTTGTCAAGACCAGAACAACAAATGCATGGGTTGAAACACGAAACAATAAGAAGTACATCAATGAGCTGTTTGAAGAAGTAAAGAAGTTGGAAAGACATTCGAGTGGTAGGATACGTAGAACTGAGAGGGGGAAAGGTGCGCGATATTGTTAAGGAAATCTTCAAAGATCAGTTCGGCAGAGACATCGAAATTGAGCGTGCCCACCGCGACGGTAAACCATGGCGTGTAACGACAGGTCACCCCGTCATATCCTTATAAAACTATTAAGGTTCCAGGACAAAATGGACATTATGACCAGGAAGTGACAGTGTCTTGAAAACGAAGCGTACCATATTATAGAAGATCTAACAGGAGCCGACCTAGAAGAGAAGAAAAGATGGCGCAATAGGGTGATAGACCTTTATGAATAAGGCACTGCTGGAAGATGGCGAGGCAAAGATGGGAAATTAGCCCCTTTCTATCCAAAACCTATAACCTCTACATCGCCCACGAGTGATGGAGCAAGCTGAGAGGATCGTTGACAATGCCCATTTCAATAGTCATGTCTCCAGCTATGTACATGTATATGTATAAAATTCTTCCAGGGTAAAATGAGAAACCCATAATGTTTTCTTTTAAAACTATGGATGGACATTTCCCATAGCCGCCTGTTCTACGACCGCTGGACTTTTGACCCAATAAAAAGTTTACCCAAAATGAAAGTGATATTTTTCCACTTCCTGTAATTTGATATCTGTGCTTTTTATTTTATTATAAAGAATGGGTAATGGAGCGTCTACCCTGAAAAAGTTATTTATTTTGGTTGAGTGGTTTTCAAGATTTGGTCTATTGAACATTGCTTTAACAAAACAGACTTGTCCTTGGGAGCAAAGGCATGATTGAACACGTGAGACATCAAAACTAATCCTTTTACGATGATTTCTTCTTCTTCTTCTTCTTCTTCTTCTTCTTCTTCTTCTTCTCGTCAAGTTCAAATTTCAGTAACTGAAGATAGTCGAACTGAGTGTGGATGCGCGCGTGTTATTCAAACAAGGACGCAGCCATCGTGTTTCGTGCATATTTACAGGTGCAAGTAAAATCCGGTTGGTGCTGGCAGGGTTATCTGGACGCTCCCCTCAATGCTGATTTGAAGGCATTAAGGGACGGGTACTGAGCAGGATCCTTGTCAAGGGCATTCCAGTCACGTAAGGTGCGTTGGAAGAAGGATGAGGAGTACCGCTGGGTTGAGCAGTATGGCGTCCAGAAGCGGGTTAAGATAAAGTACTTTTGATGTTGCGGTTGTGTTTAACCATGCCTAAGAAAAATGATGCTCCGTGGACAAGTCTGTTTTGCTGAAGTAATGTTCAATGGACCATATCTTGAAAACCACCCTACCAAAATAAATAACTTTTTCAGGGTAGATGCTCCATTACCCATTCTTCATAAGAACATAAATACCACAGATCTCAGGTTACAGAAAGTTGGAAAATATCACTTTCACTTTGGGTAAACTTTTTATTGGGTCACCCTGTATACGAACTATATAAATTCTGTAACTAAAAAGATTTTATATATTTATTTGTTTATTGTTACATTTTGTTTTTGTTCATACTTGTTAAATGTCTTTAAATGTTGTATCCTTAAATGTTCGTGAGCTTAGAGACTTTAAGAAACGTAAATCTACTATTTTTCATTCTTGCAAGAAACCCATAGTTGTGTTTCCTCCGAAAATCAATGGAAAAAAGAGTGGGGTGGAAATATCTTATTCAGCCATGGTACAAACCAGAGTAAAGGTGTTGCTATTCTTATCAAACCTAATATTGACTGCAAAATAAATAATGTTGTGTGTGACCCAAAGGGTAGATACATATTTGTAAACATACATATTGATAATCAATAATTTTACCTGCTTAATACATACTTACCAAATGCGGATAAAGATCAGGTTATATTTCTTGACCAGTTATGTAATAGCATGCAGAACATTGTTATTAATATAGCTATTGATCCAATTTTGGACAGAAATTCGGAAGTAGAGACAACGATGATCATAAAAATAGCCGTAATCGTTTAAAGCAACTTATGCTTACGCACAATTTAATTGATATATTTCGAGTTCAAAACCCACACTTGGTGAAATACACTTGGTCAAGAAATAATAAGCGTGAATCTGCTTCCAGAATTGATTATTGGTTCATTCCGTATTCTTTAAAATATAAAGTAAACGAAAGTAAAAAGCTTTCCATATAAATGGAAGATTATATTAAACAAAGAATCTAAATATGATATAAATAATGTTAAAGGTAAAGATATTATTACAAAACCAAATATTAGTAAGTTAACAACCCGTGGTATACGAAACATCTTTAATCTGAAACAAATGACAATACCATCAAGTCAGATATATTACGAGATCAATTGGAGTAATATTTGGTCTCTTCCTTTCAAAGTAACGATTGAGGAAAAAATGAGATATTTCCAGTTCAAGCTGCTACATCGTATTATTCCGAGTAACTCTTTTCTAAAGACTGTAAAAATTATCGATGATGAGAATTACCATTTATGCCTAGAGAAAGAAACTATTGAACATATGGTTTGGCTATGCCCTATAATAAATAGCTTTTGGGAAAATGTTGCATTATGGATAAATGATACATTGAAAATCAACATACAAGTTGATTGTAAGGATGTCTTTTTAGGTTTTTCGAACCACTCAAAATATGTAGTGATTAATTATGTGTTATACTGTACTAAGTATCGTGTGTTTCAAAATAGGTCTATCAAAAGTAAACCTGATATTGAGATATTAAAAAGTATCATTGACTCAAAGATCAAAGATGAAAAAAACTATTTCTACAAAACAAATCAAGTAAGCAACTTTAAAAACAAATGGAAAGGATTTATTTAATGATGAAATTGTACTTCTAAATATTAACATATAAGATAGTATGATTGTACATTGAAAGTACACATGTTAAAAGTGTATACATGTATCATACTAAACAAGTGACATTTTACTTGTCTTGTCGTGTCTTGTCTTGTCGTGTCGTGTCGTGTCGTGGTAGGTCATGTTGTGGCTGTGGCGGGTCATGTCGTGGCATGTCGAATCGTGGCGTGTTATGTCGTGGCATGTCGTGGCATGTCGTGTTGTGTTGTGTCATGTCGTGTCATGTCATGCCATGTCATGTCGGTTCATGATGTTGCGTGTCGTGTCATGTCATGTCATGTAGTGCCATGCCGTGCCGTGCAGTGCCGTGCCGTGTCGTGCAGTGTCGTGTCGTGTTGTATCGTGTCGGGTCATGTCATGTATTGTCTTGTTTTGTCTTGCTATTTTTTCAATGGTTAAATGTACATCGTCTTAAGTGTTAATATAAATTTGTATTATATCATTACAGGTATCTTTTAAGTTAGCTTAATATGTATTTTGATGTAATATGTTGCGAACCAAAAAAATTAATTAAAAAAAACCCATAATTTAAAGCATACAAGAAACAATTTATGACTCTGTTGACATGTCTCAATAGTGTTACGTATATAAGTAAAGTGGCTTTTGGACAGTAAACAACATCTTTTTTGTGACTTTTTTAGTTGTTTATTTTACTTAGGCACTATTATCATGTTTATATCAACACACTGTAAGCTTAGCCAAATTGTCTAAACTCGTTATAATACTATAAGATTATTTGGAAATTACTATATTAGTACATTTAGATGTTTTGCATTTAATTTTCAGATTGTAGCACTACTATGTTCTTTCCTATCGTTCCTATAGACCATTTCAAATTGAGATCGGAAATCTTCGGAAAACAGGTCACGTGGAATAGGTGCGTTGTGCGTTCTTCGCAACTGTTGATCGCATTCACAGCATTGTCCTAGTTTGTTGTCCGCCTAGTGATTTACCATGTTTACATACACGCGTGCACACATAAGAAGTAAAACGTGGAACGAGACTATTTTGTTTTTTATCAACAATGGCGTTGACTGGCAAATTCCAAATGTATCGAGCAGACGATAAAAAGTGTAAATAGAGTTTCTCCGGCACATGGACATGACCTGTGAGCTGGCAGGTCATGTAACCAAGCGTCAAATCACTCGGCTAATCGGAAGCATTCAGAACCGATCGTATATTTTCGGATTTGAAATGGTCTATGGATGGCCATGTTGGAAGTATTCAGAACTGCCTAACTCACTTATTACCAAAAAGGTTCATAAGGATCGTGGATTGTAATATAATATGGAAGGTTCATTATACTGATCCAGTGTAAGTAATCACGTGTACGTTTCGGAAACAACTGTATCCTTTGTCAACACTTGTGGTAGTGATGATCTTGACGACTCATGACGCTTTTTGCAGTCTTGGTGTTGCCAGTTGATTTATCATCTGGGGATTTTTTTGCCAGATGATAAGAGATCATCAAAACGTGAGTGAGGTAGTATTGCCCCTCGTCGCGGTTCATCGTTGATGTCCCCTACTTCCTGATTTCTATAGCCTCTCGGATCCATCTCTTATACATGTCTTGCTCCGTGTCTATAACCTTTGCCTCGTCCCACCCGATAACATGATTAGCGTCCACAACATGGTCTGTTATTGCCGATTTGTTGACCTGCGTTGGCTTCCTGTATACCAGGAGCTTCACTGTACCATCCTCCTTCCTGACGACTAGGGTGTCTAGAAAGGGTAATTTCCTTTCCACTTCTTGTTCATAGGTGAATTTGATCGACTCAGATTTATCGACTTGGTTTATATGATCTGTAAGTTGGTCGATGCAGTCTTTTTTCACTACTTCAAGAATGTCGTCGACATATCTAAGCCATAGCTTGGGCTTGCACTCTATAGGGGCTGTGGCGATGGCCTGTTGTTCCAAATGTTCCATAAAAATATTGGTGGCAATATATGAGACAGGACTGCCCATCGCTGTACCGAAGAGTTGACGGTATATTTTGGATCGAAAACCACCAGAGCAGGGAGAAACGCATCGCTCACGCAGGTCAACAAATCGGCAATAACAGACCATGTTGTATTATATTAAAAGTTCATAAAATCGTCAATAACAGATACCCTTTCCAATTAGATTTTACGATACGATCATTTAAACAGCGCCACCCCTATTTTCAGCCCGGACGCTCGCCTTCTAACCGCCTCCGATTACGTGTGTTTATCCACGTGATGTTTATCCATGTGATAAATTGTCGATACAATCGAAAATCAATATTTTGCAATATCCTGATCAAAGTACAAGAGATTATCTTTCATTTTAATTATGAAATGCTACCCTCACGCCAAACTGATTCCCAAAGGACCCCATTAATCACAAAATCGTTTTTTGATTTTGCCGGAACTTACTACCATTACACAAAACGAGGAGTGATTTAATGCTGTGCGCCCTTATACACAAAAAACGCTCACCTAGTGATATATAAGGCATTTTAAAAACAATTATAAATAAATAGTTTAAAACAATATGTTGCATAAACTTTGGTCTAAAATGTGTTTTAGGATTTATGTAAACAAAATATGGTCCTGCTATATATAAGGAAATTAATTTAAAAAGTAATAAAAAGAGAACGCATCACTTGATGTTGATGATTCTTTCATTAAAAATTATGATAATTCAATCTTCAACTAAAAATAGCAAAACAAATTAAGCAAGTGTCTAACTAAAATGCAAAAGCGCCCTCATGTGTTTCAAACCTTTAACGGCCTATATCTCAAAACAGCGAAAGCGCGTAACTAGGTAAACGGGGGCGGTCGTAACCCAAGAACGCAATATTTGATTGTAATAACATTTGGCACAGATGTTAAGAAGAGCAATGCCAACAAAACAATGAAGAGTTTTTTTGAAATTTCGTTTTCGTTTTTAAATTACGGTGTAAAATACCCTGATTGGCTGCGGCCTGGTTACCATGGCAACCAATTAAAAATTCCGGAGACATGATTTTGTGGGTAATAACGGGAAGGGTGTTAAAGTTTATTCCACTGAAATTGGTTAACAATTGGCTCCAAAAACAGCAAAAAAACTCTCAGATTTGGCTCATAAATGCCACTAGAATTAAACAACATTGTGCGTTGCGCGTTCTACCGCGTAATCATACCGTGGTAACGCGTCGCGTGCATGTTTGCGCAAGGGCTGACTGACGCGCGGCACACGCACTCCAACACGGGAAATGGTTATAGGCCTGTTGGTAGGGTATTTGGTGTCATGTTTCTGGGTGGGGGCGGTGTAAAACCACGGGAAATGGTTAGTTATAGGCCTGTTGGTAGGGTATTTGGTGTCATGTTGGGAGGGGCGGTGTAAAAGCACGGGAAATGGTTTAGGATAGGCCTAGGGTTATAATGGTACAAGTAGCGTTTTGCGGGGGTTAATGAAGCAACCTGATTTCTTTACTTTAAGTTGGCATGCCAAACAATATAAGGGACCGAGGGTTAATGAAGTAGCCACGGGAAATGGTTTAGGGAGGGTTGTGATTATAAATCAAACTGTAGTTGGGGTGTGTGCATGGGGGGGGGGGGGTAAAACCACGGGAAATGTTTTAGGATTTTAGGATAGGGTTAAGAGTTAATGAAGAAGTAGCCGCGGGAAATGGGTAGGAGGGTTATGATTGTAAATCCACCTGGTTGGGTGTAGTTGCAGTGTAGGAGGGCGATTGTAGGGGTTAAAGTGGTAAAAGTACCGAGGGTTAACTTGATGCGGTTTGAGAGGTAGGGGTTAATAAAGTAGCCACGGTAAATGGTTTAGGAGGGATATGGTTATAAATCAACCTGATTGGGGATGGGGGTTGTAGGGGTTTATAATGCCGTTAGGAGGGATATGGTTATAAATCAACCTGGTTTGGGGGTCGGGTTTATGTGGTTTCAGAGGTAGGTAATGTGGCATAACCATCTAGCGGATGAAGTAGCCGCGGGAAATGGTTAGGAGGGTTATGATTATAAATCCACCTGGTTGGTGTAGTTGCAGTGGGGCTGTTTTAGGGGGTTTATGTTGTTTTAAAAGTACCGAGGGTTAACTTGATGCGGTTTGAGAGGTAGGGGTTAATAAAGTATCCACGGTAAATGGTTTAGGAGGGACATGGTTATAAGCTAACCTGATTTTTGGGGGGGGGGGGGTTGTAGGGGGTTTATAATGCCTTTAGAAGGGATATGGTTATAAATCAACTTGGTTTGGGGGGTGTTGTAAGGGTTAATGTGGTTTCAGAAGTAGGTAATGTGGCATAACCATCTAGCGGGGACCCGAGCGTAGCGAGGGTACGCCGCTAGTATTAATAATAAGGCAGTTGTAATGCGCCATCTATCTAGATGAACTATTAGCTGGGGAGCGGAGGCCCATTTTTAGGGTTTTTTGGTCCCGGGATGCTGGCACAGGGAGACATATACCAATGTTCCTTGAAGTCTGTAGCATACAACCTAGGTGGACATCCTTGCCAACTTGGATGTTAAGTTGACCTTTGACCTCGATTTAGGGCCAAAGTTCACATGTGTTTCAATGGGACGTCAACATTTTAATTTAACATAGGAAAAAATTTAAAATACAATATATTGACCATACAAAGTATATCATATTGTTGAGAACAAAAAAGTCAATCACAACTTTAATTGTCGATCAACACTTTTTGACCTATGACCTTTTGAAAATGACATGTCAGCAAAATCGGCCATATTTTACCGTTTTTCACGAAATTGGCCAAAAATGACATGTAATCATTATTTTCAAAATATTGATGGCCCTTGAATGATCGTGATACATCTAGTATTGTTGGTTAATAGACCTACTTTGATTTTAAGACAATTATAAAATCTACCGGCAATGCAGTTTCCATAGCAACCACCATTTATGTCTAAATTTTCCTCCATTTTGACCAATTGTTGACGTTTTTAGAGGCCATTTATGTCTGCTGACATGACAACAGCACACCATTAATGTATCTTAATATCAAGTACATATACCAACCTTAAAACATGGTTTACTATTTCTCAATGAGTTACAATATTTTTTTAAAGGAGACAAAAGTGGAATTTTGCAGAATTTGTGAAAAATAGCCAAAAATTGCCTATTTTTGATGACTTGTGACTTTCAAAAGGTCATAAGTCAAAAAATATTGATCGACGATGAAAGTTGTGATTAACCTTTTTGCTCTAAACAGTCAGCTTAACAATATTATATACTTTTTGTGGTCAATAATTTGTTTTTTAATTTGTTTTTCCCATGTTTAATTAAAGTGTTGCCCATTGAAACACATGTGAACTTTGACCCAAAACGAGGTCAAAGGTCAACTTAACATCCGAGTTAACAAGGAATGTCCACCTAGGTTATATACTACAGACACCAAGGAACATTTTGGTATATGACTCTCTGTGCCAGCAGACCGGGACCGAAAAAAACCATGCACGCTCCCCAGCTATATTCCGATGCGCAAACAAGAACATACATAATATAAATACATAAATACAATAATACAATTGACCATAATGCATGCATGAACATAAAATGTCGGCATTAATTGGCATGCGCAGTGTATAGGAATACCTTCAGAAGCAACCATGCTAGCTTACAAGAATTATGTTCGTGACGACGGTTTGTGTTTTTGGCAGATATTCATCTTTATTTAAGGCACATCTTAAATTATTTTCAATACAATCGGGCTGAAATACATGGAGAACCAGCAAAATCTCAAAGTGTGCATGCACGTAGTTCATTGACCTATTTGCTCCACTGACCTTACAAACCACGTTATCAATAGAATGATTCAAAGCAGTAGAGTTTCCCACTATTTCATCTTCACAAAGAACCGCTCAATAAACAACATACCAAGACATAATAAATCCTTTTTCTATATACTATGCCACCGTTGCTTCTCAATCCCAAACAATAGGGAGCTAGACTATCATATTCAAATCAGATGAATAGGATACTTATTGTGTCCATACTCTAACAGTACTTAGGCCAAAAAAAAAAAATTGTTATATTGGCGTAACCCGCCCGACCCTAAAAATACGCCCGACCCTACCCTTTTTTTTTTTTTTCAGTGAAAAAAAAAAAAAAAACCAACCGACCGACCCTAAAAAATAAAAAAAATGAAAAAAATAAATGTTTTTTCTCGAACGAAGTACGACGGTACTTCTAACAAACAATAGGGAATGTTTAAACTCGGTTAACATTGTTCAAAAACAGCTGCTAAAAAAAAAAAAAAAAAAAAAAAAAAAAAAAAAAATCCCTACCTACCTACCCTATTTTTGTTCAGCCCGTTACGCCAATATAACAATTTTTTTTTTTTGGCCTTATTTACAGTCAATGGGTCCCCGGTGCTTTTTTAACTTGCCGAATTTGCGTTTTTACGGCCCGATATGATTTGGTTTTAAAAAGATGAATTTCTGCCAAAAACATAGTTCGACGTCAGAAAAATAACTTGATATAGCTGGAATGGTTCCTTCTAAAGGTATTCCAATAAACTGCGCATGCTAATTATCATTTACAAATTTCTGCACGTGGCGTTTTCCATCACTTGTTGATCTCAGTGGAAAATTCCTATAGCGTTACACTGCCGATAATGAGCTAATTGATATTCATGAGGTGATTAACTACAGCGATTTTACATTGGAAGTTTGACTTGCTCGATAAAATCATGAATTGTAATGCTTTTAATTCATGAATCTGAATAGGAAACATGAATTTATTGGTATAAAATGTAAAATGAACACAATGAAATAGTAATTGGGTCTGATGGTTTAATATTTTGTCGACAACACAGTGATAACTTGCAAGCTTCCAAGGGAAGAAATACTTTTGCGCGGCAGTGCACATACGATTTAATATTTTGTCGACAGTCACGTTCGGCCTCTGTAAAGATACTGTTTATACATTTGTGTGCAGTCAAGCTTATACGAGGGTCATTCAATAAGTTCTACCTCCTAACTCATAACATCGCTAATATGAATGTCAGCTTCATGACTTTTGTCATGATTATAGCTCGGAATCATAGCTACACATTTATAGTAAATGCTAATTGATACCTTTTTCACTTTTGTCATGATGCAATCAAAGCGGACACGGAAAATTACCCTAAAGATAAATACATGTTTTTCGTTTTCTCTCCGAGTATTGTATGATTAAGTACAACCTCCCGATTTAAATACTGAAAATAGAAAACAATGAATTATTTCTGAATATAATGCTATGCTATCATGTATAAATCAGATTGTAGGCAATATGAACCTTTGTAGCTTGCAAATTATATAATATCAACTCGAATGTACTGACACGCCTTTAGCATACTAGAATACTGATAGTCAGTAAAATGTTCGTTGTTACAAGTCTAGCCACAGTAGTGCCTCGAATGTGAAATCTTATCATGATAATAATGTTTATAATTTTTGCTTATATGCAACATTTAGAATAGTTAATCAGGTAGTCAGTGATAGAAAAATATATCTTCAAGAGACTTGAAATATTTTCATTTAGTCCTGTAAAAAGAAGATATCTTAGTTCCTATGAAAAGCAAATAATATGACTTTTGCAGTGGTTCTCTAGGGTAGGGTTAAATTGGATGGCTGTCCTGGTCTGGCTCTGGCTAATTAGAGGGCATTTTCCGCCAAGAAATCAGTCACTTGTATTGTTTAAATACTGTTCAAGGGATATTTGTAACTTAGAACGATTGAAATTGACCAATAGGTACATTTTGTCTCTTAGAATTAGCCAAATGAATAGCACTTAGGAGTCATTTGGCTGATTTTTACCCGTTTCCGTCGCACTAAATGGAAGTTTGGTTTTTACTGCATATCCAGAAAAGTACAATGAGTATTCAGACCAATTTACAATGATTTGGTAGCTGAAATTCAAAGCTTCAATTGTGTGATATTTCATACGACTGGCTTGTATAACAGCAAAGTTATGAGGTAGGAGGTAGAACTTATTGAATGACCCTCGTACCCGGTGTTTTATCTTATCTGACCAATTTCAATTCTCCACGTGGCGAAGGCGGCTTTATAGCCCTGCGGGGCTCAAACTGAATTGGACCCTCAACCGAACGATGGGAGCCCCATTCCCCTTTGGTGCTCCGCACGTTGGGTCTGTCCCTTGTGCCCTACGGGGTTAACGGGAAGGACCGTGAGCACAGCAAACGATAGGTTGCTTACAATAATAAATGGTACAAGTAGTAGGGAGAATTCAGAATGATCAATCGTACGTACCTACGTACTTACGCGTGTACACGAGTACGTGTTTTACAAACACCGAATCAAGATTGTTTAACATGAACACGCACATGGTTCATTAAATATTATGTAGAAAAATATTTCATAATAGAGAAATAGATATACGTTATTAGGATTATCTTGATTCTAGTCATCTTTTCCAGTGGAATCACTGGTTAACTCAAACACAAAAAGCACACATTTGTACGCCTTTGTTTTCTGCTGATATTCTTTATTATGATTATATATTTATATAGTTATGTTTCCAAGCACCCATTTTCCTCAACAACATGAACAATGCCAAGTGATAGCATAAATCTTGCATATATTATGATAGTTAAAACGAAGAATTACACGTTTAGTTTAATTAAAGAGCAGCCATCCATCATACCTATTTAGACTTTCTCCCAGAGTGGAACACAAAAACAACTCAATTTGTTTGCATTTAATTATTTGTTTGAATTTAATATTTTGTTGTTAAGACAGTAATTAGTGAAGACAGTTCATTTCTCTTCAAGAAATCACTTTGTTAGCCCTTTGTTAGTTGCGCCAACATGTTCAAGAAGTTCAATAACTCCATATCTTCACTGTCTGGAAAAGAAATGAAACAAAAATGAAAAATTAGACACATGTTTCTACTTGTACTGGCATGTATTCATTATAATGATACATTTAAAATTATACAAATGATATCATGTATTTTATGAACATCTCAACTTTGAATTATTTAAAAGCACCACCCTGGGATTGTTACATAAAAACATACAATTTTGCTATAAGATATAAAAACAAAGAAACACGCTTTTAACTTTGACTTTAAACAAGTCGCTTTAACTAAACGCAATTCTCGAACATTTGTTACCTTAAACATACGTCTGACTCACTTCAAAGTGTCTAACTTTAAACATGAGTATGGGGTAGTTTAAAGCGTATTTAACTCAACAATTGTACGCCTTGAAAGGCAAGCTCACATGCAGATCGTGTAGTCTTCAAAATAAATATGCATTTGAGGAATTCGGTCGATTCTATGTAACCCATTTGGGCCACAATAAATTGAATACCAGTAACGACCACGCTGGGGTCGAGATTTGCGGAGTTTAAAATCAGGTTTTGTTATTAATACGTCGTTTAAAATGATAAACTCACGTTTAATTTAGACACACACAAAAACCGTATTTAGTACGACAATACGCCCTTAGAGTTTTTGATGAGAAAGCGTGTGATTAGTTTTGGAGACATGTTTGTTAGTCTTTATCGAGTGTAAGAGGAAAATGTTTGTTTCGTCTGTATAGAGGATTCGTTTAAGCATACGAGATGTAATACTAATATGTCGTTCATGCAAATGATGAAAAGCAAGGACCAAGGATAAAGATTGGGAACTAGGACACTGACTTCTTTTACGATGAATTTGAGATATTGGTGATGTAAATCCTAAATCTAGTGACGTACCGGCTCGTCCCAGCTGGCGTAGTTTATTAATTGTATTAAGCGGCACGCGATGAGACTATTTTCTCGCCCTATTGCGTAATAACAGGAAGTATAAGACTCATCCCGGGTATATAAAATCGGGCGGTCGTATCGGCACAGGCAATTCATATGCGATTTGGTTGTCAACCTATATAATAATAATAATAATAAATAGGCTCTTATATAGCGCAGAAATACCAGCAAAGGCCTCTAGGCGCTTTACAATTAAAAAAACAGATACAAGCAATAACAAGCAATAAAAAAAAATTAAAAAAATAAAAAATAAAAAAAATAAAAAAACCAACTACTCATTAAAAAACCCGACATAATAATGCACATTGATAATTAAAACAAAGCATTAAAAATGAGTGGACCGGCACTCAGCACTCAATAAGATCTATACAAAAATAAAAACATGCTAAAAGTTTTATAAATACACAATAATAATAAGTAAAAGAGATGAATAACATGAATAAAAAGGAGTGATGCAGCAGAACACATATTATACAGATGGATAATTGAAAAGATGAGTTTTTAAAAGTTTCTTGAATGTGGCTAGTGATTCGGCATTCCTAATCTGCTGCGGCAACCCGTTCCACAACTTTGGCGCAGAAACAGAGAAAGCTCGTTCACCGTAAGTTGCAGTTGATACAGTCCGCGGTGATTCAAGAAGACCTTTCGATGATGACCGGAGCGAGCGATTAGGTGTGTAGGGTTTGAGTAGTTCTTTTAAGTAAGGTGGAGCAAGTCCGTTTAGCGATTTGTAAGTGAGCATGAGGATTTTGAAGACAATTCGGTCTTTCACAGGAAGCCAGTGCAGCTCATTTCGACGTTGATCGCTGATGTTTGCGCGATTTTTGCCACATAGTCCGAGAACAAGTCGCACAGCACTATTTTGTACACGCTGAAGTTTGGAGATCGCAGAAACTGGAAGACCATAAAGCAGGCTGTTGTTTGCATCAAGTCTGGATGTCACAAAGGCATGTATCAGACGCTCTGCTGTAGGACGGTCGATATACTTGCGAATCCGACCAATTTTGGAGATAGCCAGACACGCCGCGCGACACACTTTATTCACATGTGATGATAGAGTCATGTGCTGATCCATTAGGGCTCCGAGATTACGCACTTCAGAAACTATATCAACTTCCGAATCACCAACATTTATAGTAGAGAAGTGAGCAGGATTCTTAATAAAACGTGAATTTAGACGCAATACCTCAGTCTTTGAGTCATTCAGAAGTAATTTGTTTTCGGCAGTCCATGCTTTCACGCCGCGGATGCAATCTTCAAGGGGTTGAAGTCGGTTATCACATTGATCACTACAAGGATCCAAAACGAGATACAATTGTGTATCATCTGCATAGATCATTGGTTCAACACCGTATGATCTAACAACATCTTCAAGAGGAGCAGCATAAGCTGTAAACATAAACGGTCCAGCAACCAGTACCCTAGACAGTTAGTAATTCAGCAATAACCTCCAGCGATACCGAACTAATACGCGACTTGACGGACATATTTCTGGAAGTAATTGGCGTTGAAATGGGGCCTGATGAGAGCTTGTAATTATCGCAGGCGGGTCTGAAGTTATGGGCCCCTCACATATATCCGTGTGAGCTGGGCGGCCCCTTACCGTGTGAAAAATGGGTGCGAACGGCGGCGCACACGGTGGGCCATCCGTTGAACACGTTGAGGGGACTTTGCCGGCCACCGGAGTCTTGAGCATGTTCAAAACTCCTGGCGGGTGAGTAAAAGCGGCGGCGAATGATGAGAGTCCGGTATGAGCATGCTTAAAATGCATCCTAGGAGAAACTACCGTACTATAGTAGTGACTGAGATTCGCAGGCCTTACGTGGGACATAAAACAATTGTAAGATCATTTCGTTACGGTTCTAAATCATTGTAAGTATAGGAGGGATAAGGACACACACAAGAAGTCACAACGCTCACACGAGCGACTTGAGTCCGTAATTATAAATGTGATATCAGAGTTGTTATAATTATTAAGAACTGTAGAATTATACAAGTAATCAACTCATGAATTTACCAACAACTAATACTACATAATGTATATTGGATTACCTTCATCGGGCTACGTGTGCTACATCAACAGTTTATTGATAAATCAACGAATAACAATCATAAATAACCCTCCTCGACAACGGACAAGCCATATTCAACTCATTGTGATAATTTGTAATATGTTATTTTTGTAGTGAACAGTTACGAAAATTAATAATTATATATTAAGTAGAATAATATAAAAGAAGAGTTGTTTGATTATTTGCGTTTGCGTAATATTATAGTATTCAAAGGGGTATCCAGGACAATGTTGTAATAATTCGGCAATTAGCTTTGTTTGGTTTGTTATGGTGAATAGGCACAGCAAGGGTTGATTGGCAGTGCATGACCTGTATGTGTACGATGTAAGATAGCTTTTTAACCAATATCCGAATACAACAACGGTGAAGTTTATCAAGAAGAACGCTGTGGTCAATGGTATCGAATGGCTTGGACAGGTATATTATATGGTTTGAGTGCTGTGGTAGGTTTGTAGTAGTTCAAGTAGTACCATGTATGTCGAGCGATTGGATCTGAATCCATATTGCTCTTTGACAAGAGTATTGTTTTGTCAAGATCATGGTTTAATCTGGTGTGAAATTTGAGATCGTTGAGTAGGTAAGTCTATGCTGGGCTATTTTATGTGCAAAAAGATCTCAGGGTGACGTAGGCCTTGCAGGCCGGAACGAGCAATTGGCTTGATGAACGAAGAACTGGTGTTAGAGAGGTGAGTGATGAATGAAGGGTTTATTTTACGCAGATATTTTGTTACCTATTACCAAGATTGTTCAAATATTCATGAATTTGTCAATAAATGCATACATAAGACATACAATTTATATGTCGCCTAATCATGAATGTCTAGGCGCCATTACAAGAATGAGAAGCCACAAACAGGCAAAAGAAACAAAACAAAATACAAGCAAAATTACTGATAACGATATAGGTGGGATTTCAACGACCGGCGACAGAAAAGGCATGATCACCAACTGTTTTGGATGTTCTGGGAATGTGAAGTTTAGTAGCGTCCATAGCAGATCTAAGAATACGAGTGCCGGTGACAGTAGACGAGTGAAAAGAAATATCATTGCACAAATAAGATGGAGCTTCATGATGAACACATTGGTATATGATAACAAGAAGTTTGAAGTAGATCCTCTGTCTGACCGGAAGCCAGTCCAGGCTGTGAATGTAAGGCGATATATGATCACGTCGTTTGATTCGGAAAATTATGCGAGCGCTTTATTTTTATTTTTACACGCTGGAGTTTGTTTAGATTATTTTCAGTTAGACCGGCTAGCAGAGAATTACCTTAGTCCATGAGAGATGTGACGAAAGATCTTACAATGTGATGACAGGTTTCTGTGTCTAGGTATCTGCGGATACGAGCAATGTTGTAGATCTGGTAATTGAGTTTACGGCAGAGCTCTGTGACTTGTTTGTCCATGGACATAGTCTGATCAAAAAATATCCCGAGATTGCGAACTGTTGAAACTGGTTTCACACTTGCTTTGCCGATCTGTAGTTGTAGTTGTGGCAAGTTTCATAGATGATAAGTTGAGCCAATGACTAAAAACTCGGTTTACCATGTTGAGTTTAAGACGACATTTCAAAATTTCACAAAATGTTTCAAAAATGTCAAAATTATTGAATTCTATTACTATACTTGGAATCACCATGAGAAATGCATTGCATTAAGTACAAACATGCCTTGTATTGGTTCAGTAATCTTTGAGATAGAACTTGACAATTGTGAAAGGTTTCTGAAAATCTGTTTTGTGTATGGTAAAAATAATAGCCGCGTGGAAAGTGTTAAGAGTCATCCACGCGTTGATGTTATTTATACGGTCATGCATGCGCTTAATAGCTGTTTCATAGTCGTTTGGAATGTTCGGATTATAAGACGTGTACAATTAATCATCATCAGCATACTTGTGGTACAATAGCTTGTGACTGATGATGATTCTGCCAAGAGGGTGAGTACATTTGTTATAGACAAGTGGTCCCATTATGGATCCCTGTGGCACGCCACAGTTAATGTTCTTGGAAAATATCCCCTCAATACTAACACGGCTGCACCTGGAGGACATGTAGGTACTGCACCTCGAGAGGTGGACCCGTTATTCCAATTGAGTTTTCAAGACGACGAATAAGCGTGACATGGTCTATCGTGTCAAACGCTGCAGTTAGGTCCGACATAACCAACAGAACAACACGGTTTCTATCCAATTGATGGAGAATGTCCCCCTGAACTTTCAGGAGGGCAGATTCAGTGCTGTGTCTCTTACGGTACGCAGTCTTGGGTTGATCGTCCAAACTGTGCTCAGTGAAAAAAGACCTTTAATCGGCTAGCAATAAGAGTCTCAAGTACTTTAGCAAGGTAATGAATATTCGAGACCGGTCTGTAATTTTTGAGATTGTTAGAGTCTTAGGATTGCTTTTTCAGGACTGGCGTAACGATAGCATCCATCAGGGCATCCGGGAAGACACCAGAATGCATGGAGGCATTGGCAATACAAGTTATGAACGGTAAAACAACCCCAATATTCTCCCTCAACAATAATCTCGTGGGGATCAGTGAGAGTTGTGTCGTTCGGGAATCGATTGATTCGGGAGTGTGTTGAGTCTATGGTTTCTGCCAATAATTATTTTCTGGAAATTCAGTGATTTTGAGAGATCGTGCTTGAGTTTGAGAATTTGGACGGTGTTATATATTTCATTTGCGAGCCGAATAATGTGTTTGAGTTTGTTCTTGATTTGTTTATACCTCTCGCCTGCTTGCAGTGTGTTTAACAGACATTTATTTCCAACTTTGGGTACATTTTTATCCCGTTTATACATAGGTTATTGCAGCATCCTCTTAAATGAGCAGATTAGGGAAAACCCTTCATATATGCGGGTACTTACTCTGTCTTCTCTGCGTGTCAATAGGCATTGCCTGGCCTTCTGCGCCAAGAAAATTGCCTAAAAGAAAATTAAAGAACACATAATTTTCAATTGTTATTTTGATCCATTGCTAATAGCGTATCCACTTTATTTGATATAATATAGGCATGGCTGGGTCATTTCGGTTTAAAGAGTTGCTCTCAAATAAAAAGATTTGTAAGTTTAAATAACATAATATCAATGGCATTTTTTATTTTTGAACACATGTGGTTTATCAGGTGTTCCATATTAGCTATTATGAACATTAGCGTTCAGCGTGACACTCATACGTATTTTAAACACATTGGATGGTTCCCAACGCGTCCGAGGTGTTCAAAAACAATGCCTTAGAACATTAGTGTGCTAATTGAGAACAATAGTTTGGTAATTTAGAACACATAACAATGTTTCCGAACCCTATCGTTCCCATTGCAAAATATTGCAAAATAATCCTTTTGGATTTTATGAAAACGTGTCCGGTGTTAAAAAAGTGTTACATTTATGAACACGTCCGAAATGTCCCCTGCGATTTGCAGTGTAACATTCATCGATTATTCATCACCATTATTTTGTTGGTTAGATAGTAGTTAAAACATTCTTATGTGATTTTGGTCCTTCGAAAGATGCACTAGCCGCCCCCTGTACTTTAACAGGCAAGGGGGGGGGGGGCTAAAATAAGTGAAATCGTTGGTACAGTAGAAGTGTATGCTCATAACTATTTGTCGAATTATTGTGAGCGTTTCGTTTCAGCGTGACAGAACGAAAGACTATTTCGGGAGAAGGTTGCTACGAACCCCCATTAAACCAGTGTTAATCAAATGTTTGCAATTTAAAAAGGGAAAACTCAGGCCTACATGAAATATTTGAAAATAATTCCTTGATCCGAATTATATTAAATTCTTTTCCTACTCATACGCACACTAACTTTCTTTATCTGGCCTTCGTGTCGAGCGGTGTAACATTTTACATCATACCACAAAGAAAACCCGTTCTACGGGCAAACGGGCCCCTTTTATATATATATATAAATATTTCGAAAACATTCCCAACATTTTCCCAAATTCTGTCTAAAAACAAAAAGCAATAAAGGGTCGGTCGGGCCTATAAAACAAGGTTTTATCGTGGCCTTTGGGAGAAATTACTCACGTTTTTGCATGGAATCCGATTCGGAGTTTTCTGTGAAAGATTTGAGAGAAACAAATGATGAATATCTATTCTATTTTAAAATGACGCACGTACAACGTCAGTTTGAACCTGCTAATGGCCCTGTCACACCTACAGCGATCAGGTCATTTTAAATCAAGGTCAAGTGGATGTGGATGTGGATCAAGTGATCATGGTATGGGATGCATGAGTGATTCTATTGAGGGATAATGTGATCAATACAAAGTATGAACCTTTATCTTTCAAACAGTACAGTTTTGGATTTATAAGTGTGAACTATAACGTCATAGCATTGTCTCAAAGTAAGTACACTTGGGACACTACTAAATCAGTTATTTGGTGGGAAATTTGAATTATTTAAACATGTGATAAGAAGATTGCATAACATGACACCAGAAGCAGGTAAATCCCATTTTTTTTTCGCGTAAGTATGATAAAAAGACAATAACTTAAATCCCTGTGTAATTTGATGTATGTAGTATAGGAGGAAAAGGTAAGGAGAGGCAATCGATTAAAAAGTATACAAATATCAGTATTTCAAATAGCCAATTTTTATTGAAAAATGCCCAGTCAGCGAATCACTAATATTGCGGAAAATCAAACAATTTATGAAAAATCCAAGCAATTAACCAGTTTGGGAGATTCCATATGATAGTTAACTAATTTTCTGAACTTATTCGCTTGAAACCTGCAGAAAATGTGCGCATGCGCAGACTGCAGATCATTTTGAACAGGGCCACAAATGGCTAATATCATGAAATTTACCAGATAAAAGCTTACTGTGCCTTCAAATTCTAATCAGAAATAATAAAAAAAATGCTTAAATCAATGTGTTTAAATATTGTGATAATCAAAATAAAGATATACATGAATGTATCAATCAAAGATGGCTGCCACAACCTCTCTTATTACTGTTATCTTTAGAGTTACTATATATGTATTGTTAAAGTAATCGTCAAATAATTTCAATGGTTTGAGGAAATTTATGAACAGCTCCTCTTAAAATCCCCACTATTATTGCTTTACATCCCACAAAAATTTACTAAATTATAATCCATCCATTGTTCTTTATCCTTTGTTGTTTTCAAAGGTATATTATTGCGGATTTTGCTAAATAAAAGCGCATTTGAGATGGTCCCTTCTTGTTTGTGTTAAGGAATTCAGATCTAAAAAATAGTGTCAAGCGGAGATAGATGTGTGTTCTAACTATCTGCCAAGTGTTATCTGTTTTTATGCTTGCATTGTCGAGATATACGCAAATGTATCGATAAACCCATTTTCAACATAGTACATATCCAACCAAATAATTGACAGATTTCAGTCAGTGTCTGAAACCTATTGTGTTTATTTTTATGACATTACATAACCAAAGGTATCTAACAATCCAAAAGTGTAATGTTTGAAAGACAAAGGTTCATACTTTGTATTGATCACATTATCCCTCAATAGAATCACTCATGCATCCCATACCATGATCACTTTCATTATTTATTGAACGACCCTCGTACATAGAACGACGTAGACAACATGGAAAGATTTAAAGGCAATGCTTCAGCACCCAAGAACGCCGAACTTCCGCGCTTTTTTGTGCAGGCACAAGACAAACGCGGTGCACTGGCGCTCAAGGGCGACCATGGGGACCCTCTCACGTCCCTGCCAGTTCCCACTGCGTCACCAAGGGGTTCTTGAAGACCTTGATGCACTTGGCTTGACGTTTTGATGCTTTTTCAGCGTAAAGCCTGATCGCAGCAGAATAGGAAAGGGTTTTATTGACCTTGATTTCAAAATTGACAATTTTGCACATTTTCCGCGCTTTGACTGCGTGTTATTCATATTTTGATATTTTTTCAACGCAGTGCAATCGCTGGCCTGGTACTTTGGCGAAAGTACCAGGCAGAGACTTTGGCGAAACAGAAATGACCTGAAACAGTTGAAACAGTTGGACAAATAAAATGTAAAGGCATACATTTAATAATTTGGTTCGTAGAAGCGCCCTAATTTTTCAAGGAAACTGGGGTTCTGAAATTGTTATAATGTTTTCCTGAATAACTACCCACAACCAGGAAGAATGAAGCTTGGAGTTAAGTCGTTTTGCTTACAATGTACATAACAAAAATTTGGAATGTCGTCTGCAGACAAATGCCGCGTGGAAGGTGTTAATATATGCACTGTCTGTTCATTTGACAAGGAAAATTCATGGAATTATAACACTGGCAGCAACAACAAGATATTAACATTCTGATCAAAACAAAGTTTTCTTTGAAGTTTCAGCTTTCAAATGCAATTGCCTATTCACCTTTTCAATTACAGATAACAGAAACATAGGCATTTAAGCAAAGTAACTAAAAATGGGCTTCTTTGCTTATTTTTTCCAAAACGAGAGATTTTTTTCTAAATTATCGGCCATATCTATCGTTAAAAATATTTAAAATCAGTGTAGTTTAATCTTACATGGTTGCAAAAGTATAGGTAAAATCATGTTTTTAAGTGTTATCACTAATTGTCATGTATATCCTATCAATATGAATATTTTCTTTAAATTATCAGGTTTTCATAATGCGAGACGTTTACTAATACATATGAAAGATATGAAACTTGTGTTATATAACACATTCAAGTTATGGCCTATTATCACTTTTATTTATTTTGTACTCATAAAAAATGCTGAATGTCACTTAATCATTAAATCGATAGTTTCATCACGATGGTCACAATATGTGTATTATTATACATGCAATCACACAGTTTATCTGATGACGTCATCAAGAATCAAAATAGAAACACCCGTCGGCTCTGGATCAAACACAGTCCACTGAGGAAGACAACAGTTAGTTGTCGAAACCCGTATGGATCAATAGTAAGTTTCCTATTTGGAGTTTTTGTCGAAAATGTATACACAAATCAATGAACGGTCATGCACTATATTTAAGATTCGTAATTGTCCTCTAACATGTTTACAAATGTATGTTTCCTTGGGGTGCAGCGGTTGTCATGGAAATGAGAGCCAAGGCGACGGCAACCAATAGAATTCTTCGATCCATAGTGATTTGATATCGGGTTAGATTACCTATAAATAATATAACAAGGGATAACGTCAGTGTTTTTATAACACTCCTTGGATCATAATCTTTTTACTCCGGCCATGCAAACACGGAATTTAGATGAAACAATGATAAATACAGAGAAACGACATTGCGCGAATTGCAGTAAGATTACAAAGTTTGGAGAAACTATTAAATAGCTTATACATCTCAATGTACTGGATAGCTTCTGTGCAACAGAGCACAAACGCCCAAAGGTTGAGTCTTGTTTCAGATATATCTAAAATACAAGTTTGATACTTGCAGCACTTTTTACGCAGACTTTGAACATCAGCACAACCGAACATTTTACCAGATTTGACGCTGTTTCATATAATTAGCATACTTTAAACTGCACATTTCTGTCTATTCAGAATTTCCAATTTTGATTGTGATTTTATTTTATGCGCATGATTAATTAATTAATAAGCTGAAAATTTGAATTTGTTTAACCGCTTTCCTCTTTTTCAAATAGGTCTGTTCAAAATTGATTTCCCTTTTATAGTACTGTAATAATATTAATTCATAGTTAATTACGCAATATATTCCTACAATTAAAATGTATTTTAGACATTCTGTGCACAGACTTGGCAGAGTTTTTCAATATTTAATCCACCGTGCAGGCAAATAATGGAAGCAGCGTGCAAGGCCATTTCAATGCTAAGGAACCATATTTTGAAATACGCGCTCAAGATATTGAAATGCCAGTTAACTATGTGGTTGAGTTTGGTGTATATTTAACTTTTAAGAGGATCATGTCCTAACAAGTTCAATCAAAATGGCCTATGTATTAGGTCTAAATAGTCAACCCCGTGACAGCAAGCAACCATCTGCTGGTCGGATGAGCATATGGGCTTACACAGTAGTACACAGAATTGTCCAAGTCAGGTTTAATAAAACAAAAATCATACAAGGACAACACAGCGTACTTTCAAACAAAACTGTTTTGAATGTGTACGATAAAGATACCGCGTAATGCAATTGTCGTGGTGTAGAACACTCAAGAGGCATTATTTTAATAGTTTTATTTATGGGCAATTATGCTCTGTTGCTATTGGATTGATGGAGTTGGTAAAATACATGTAGATCTGAAGCAGTGATAATCCAGTGCATTTAAATCAAAGAATTATAGCAATGCAAGTTGAGTTTGTTATCAAATACGATTCACAATAGAGAAACGCATCAATGAATTGAATTTATTGCGATTAGGATTAACAGTGTAGCGAGTTGGTAGATTTACTCGTAGATCAACATAAAAAGGACAAATTATGACAAAGTGGTATTCGTCTTCAATCAGTCCTACCCTATCTGAGACCAAGAACTGATCCCAATCTGAGAACCGCCATTTACAACAAACATGATAGTATGACTCTGTGTTTCTATATTACATCTTAGTATTTCCTGTTTTTTATAGATAATACCCTTCAGGAAAGCAGTTTGTTATAAGCCAAACAACCCTCAATACTAATCTAAGACTTACCTTTTTCCAATACGGTGTTGCGTTGGAGGTTGGAGGTTTGATGCTGATGTGAGAGCGTGGAGAACGTTCAGCGATATTTATACTTGATATATCGTTATGGTTTATTTAATGACCCGCACACGTGAGTGATCCTACATTTGTGTTAGTTGAGGACGCGAAGCGTGTAATGGGCAGCCATGCAGTTAATAGTTTAATGACATGTTTCACCTTCACCTATGGTAAGAAATTTCAACGTTCCTGTATTGTTACTGTTTCTGTAAAATGTCTATCTTTTACCGGCAACAGACCTATTAGCTCTTCAACTCCTTCAATGAGTTGACCAAACATAAGCTGAATTATCTGTCCGTGAACCACTACTCAGATGGATAAGCACAACAAGTCAAAAATCATACAAAAAAACTAAGATCACGGAGTAAATAGTTTAAGACATTCTCCGATTTTCCGAGACATGTACATTTCAGGGTACTTTGATAAGACAAGAAAAAGGTTAAACCTTCATCCAGGTCACGGGTCAAGAAAGAACCACCAAACAAATGCTCGGAATTCTGCAAGTTGTATCTTACATGTATTTAATATGACAAAAAGTAAATCATTGAATCCAATTCAAAGGCAAAATCAAAGGTGCGAACTGATCTCTTAACATCTCTGTGTCTCTACGACACCTTCACACAGTTGTAGTCGTACACATTACATCGTTTTCATGTATTCCTAGATTTTCCTAGGTTTATGCGTTGTCTTTTTATTATTTTTTATTTATGTATGCGTGTTTAGAAACCAATTGCACAATTCTGCAATATAAATGGAATGATAACAGCTTAGATAAGTTCATATATATATATATATATATATATATATATATATATATATATATATATATATATATATATATATATATATATATTAACACCATTGATTGTGTATTCACATTATCATATGTGTACTGTACCATTGATTGTGTATTCACATTATCATATGTGTACTAGATCTGCGATCAGAGAAGCATCTATTCACCTGAAGATTGGACAAAATGACCGTATGGGATTGTCCATGAAACTCAGAGTAGCGATAATATTCCGGAAGGTCTATACCTCTGAATGTTTATACGCTCTACCGTTTACGGTATTGAGCACTCTATTCAAATGTCGTAGTCTAACCAGAAATGGTTGTCAATAATAATTATATTACGCTCCTGATTTTTTCAGTTGAGCACTCTCTGATTATCTTTTGATGTGTACTGACCACTTCGGGAATATTATACTGCTCTGATTGCTGATCAAAAACACCATTGATTGTGTATTCACATTATCATATGTGTACTAGATCTGCGATCAGAGAAGCATCTATTCGCCTGATGATTGGACAAAATGACCGTATGGGATTGTCCATGAAACTCAGAGTAGCGATAATATTCCGGAAGGTCTATACCTCTGAATTTGTATACGCTCTACCGTTTACGGTATTGAGCACTCTATTTAAATGTCGTAGTCTAACCAGAAATGGTTGTCAATAATAATTTTATATATATATATATATATACATAAATAATCACCCAAGATGATCCTCGTAGAGTGCTCAACTTAAATAAGGAGCTTCATAATAGATTTTAAAAAAATGATGAAGGTTCTTCGGTAGAGTGCTCAACGTCAGAAACGGAGCATTAAATACATAAATAATCACCCAAGATGATCCTCGTAGAATATATATATATATTCTGCAATTCTGCAATAAATGGAATGATAACAGTTTAGATAAGTTCAGTGAATGTGTTAACTCTCAATTTGTTCCCAATGAGTTGGATGATATCTGTAATGTATTGTTGCCTAACAAAATGCAGTATTGATGATTCAATCGATCGTGTATGCCGTGTACTTTATAAAGCCTGGATCTCAATGCTTAAGGCCATGTGTTTTGACAAAAAGGGTAGTGGCGTTGCGTTTTTGGTAACGAATCATCCATCTCTCTCTATTAACTCAACAACTAAATGTGGTAGAGCTATGATTGAGGTGTCATGTGAAAGCCTAGTATTTATCTAGCTACATTGTGTGAATAAATCAGGTATTTCTGTAACTGTTTGGCTGAGATATGATTAATTATATTGTGATAGTCAGGGGTGGTGGCGGCGGCGGCGGCGGCGGCGGCGGCGGTACAATATATATGGGGAATATAGGAAATGTTCCCAATTCTACGTTCAATTTACAATAACTCCTCATCCCTGTATGGTACACACATGATTTTGCTCTCATTTTATAGATAATTTTATATTTTATAAGATTCTGTTTCAACAGAGGTGACAACTATTATGTAACAATTGTAATCATGAATCGATTGCATTGTCCTTGGCTTTTTCCCTATTCGCTACACAGTGAACTTGCCCTAATTCATCGGTTTTACATACATTACTATAACAACAACAAAAGTATTCAACCGATGATAGCAAAATTATACATTTTTGGAAAGCTCTCAAATAGGGGAATTCAAAAATGCCGTTTAAATCAGGATAGGGAGATACCCAAAATAGTATATTTGTAAACTCTAATAAATATGAAATTTAAACGTTTGTGCTCATTTACATCTCGATATAGTATATTTCAACAAGTTACCATTGACAACCATTATGTTCTGATGGGTAATTGCATGAGGAACTAATATGCACAGTAAATTATGATTGGGATAGGTATAAAAATATTATAGAGCTTAAATCAAAACGAGTGTGGGCGAAAGCTCACACGAAACAAATTTGTCTTGAATAAAATGTAAAAAGTTTACTCACAATCATTGTTATCTATCTATCTATCTATACATGTATATCTCGGAAGGTCTAAACGATCCAGTCACACGATCAGTATCCCTTTCTCGGAAGGTCTAAACTTTGAATTTTTATATAGCTCTCCCGTTTGGGATTGAGCACTCTGATTCGAAAGATAGTCTGACCATGAAATCGATTCGATGTTCATGAATTTATGTTATTTATGCTCCTGACTTTTTTAGACCGGTCCTGAGAAATGGTCTGGTTGGCTCACGGGCTGGAAAAGCGTGATGCACTTTTAGTGAATAAACACCATTGAAAGTGTATGCATGTTAATCTAGACCTGAGCGAACCAGTCACACGATCAGTATCCTTGTCGTCTGACGATTGCGCAAGCATGAAACTCAGAGTAACGACTCCCTTTCCCGGAAGGTCTAAACTTTGAATTTTTATATAGTTCTCCCGTTTGGGATTGAGCACTCTGATTCGAAATATAGTCTGACCATGAAATCGATTCGATGTTCATTAATTTATGTTATTTATGCGCCTGACTTTTTAGACCGGTCCTGAGAAATGGTCTGGTTGGCTCACGGGCTGGAAAAGCGTGATGCACTTTTAGTGAATAAACACCATTGAAAGTGTATGCATGTTAATCTAGACCTGAGCGAACCACTCACACGATCAGTATCCTTGTCGTCTGACGATTGCGCAAGCATGAAACTCAGAGTAACGACTCCCTTTCCCGGAAGGTCTAAACTTTGAATTTTTATATAGTTCTCCCGTTTGGGATTGAGCACTCTGATTCGAAATATAGTCTGACCATGAAATCGATTCGATGTTCATGAATTTATGTTATTTATGCGCCTGACTTTTTAGACCGGTTCTGAGAAATGGTCTGGTTGGCTCATGGGCTGAAAAAGCGTGATGCACTTTTAGTGAATAAACACCATTGAAAGTGTATGCATGTTAATCTAGACCTGAGCGAACCACTCACACGATCAGTATCCTTGTCGTCTGACGATTGCGCAAGCATGAAACTCAGAGTAACGACTCCCTTTCCCGGAAGGTCTAAACTTTGAATTTTTATATAGTTCTCCCATTTGGGATTAAGCACTCTAATTCAAAAGATAGTCTGACCATGAAATCGATTCGATGTTCATGAATTTATGTTATTTATGCTCCTGATTTTTTTAGACCGGTCCTGAGAAATGGTCTGGTTGGCTCACGGGCTGGAAAAGCGTGATGCACTTTTAGTGAATAAACACCATTGAAAGTGTATGCATGTTAATCTAGACCTTAGCGAACCAGTCACGCGATCAGTATCCTTGTCGTCTGACGATTGCGGAAGCATGACACTCAGAGTAACAACTCTCTTTCTCGGAAGGTCTAAAATCCTTAAATCACGAGAAAAAAGTATATCAGAAAAAGTGTGTCAGGGGTGACAGAAAAAGGGGGTCACCTTATTGAAACACCCGAATTTCTCTACAACAAGTCGTAAAAATGAATTTTATTTCCAATGTCGTAAACACGGTTAATTTACATATTATCAGCTTTTTGGTGTATGGTCTAATTCTACACAACACCTGGGTGATATTAAATGGACAGAATTTCTCAACAATAAGTCGTAAAAACGAATTTTATTTCAATTGTCTTTAACACGATGAATTTAAATTTGTAAAACAATATTACCTTTTAAATTCTACACAACACCTGGGTGATATTAAATTGGCAGAATTTCACAAAAACAAGTCGGTAAAACGAATTTTATTTCAAATGTCGTAATAACACGATGAATTTAAATTTGTAAAGCCATTACCTTTCGATATTTATTTCCTAAAAAAATTGATACCACTTGTTATTAATTTTTTTCCTAAACTATTCCAAACTTCCACTTCACAATGAGCCATTCAAATTGTAACGCGTGATAACAATGGAGCATAGCAAGTGCACCTGTTGCTTGTAATAGAGTTATTTAAATAATGTGAATAATGCATTTACGCGTATATCCTGTTAGTTCATTATCGAAGGCATTACTTATTCTTTAGCATAGGAAATGCTTATGGTATCTTTCATCGTGCCGTTTATGTCAGATTTAAATAGCATTGGTGATGAGCTGTTTGGTAGTTGAAGCTTATCAATGCTTATGTTCCTTATAACCGGTTCCACATAGTAATTCATGATTGTTAAAAACAATTTGAGTCTCCAAGTATACGAGTAAGTTTAGCCCGCAGTAACCTTAATAACCTCTATAACGTTCTGTAGGTAAGTGATTATACATTTAAAGTGTCATTCATCAGTTGGTGTATGCCAGTCAATTCAGACAAAGGTATTTCACAGCTTACTTGGCTCGTGGCAAACACATATTAGAATAGATGTGGTGTATCTTTGGTTTAGGAGTCAAAATAGATAAATGTGCACTATGCTCGTAACGGAACCAAATTGGGCTTAGTACAACAACGATGTGACAATGATTTGAATGCAGGGTGTCTCAAAAATAGTTTCCCATGTGAACCATGATTTCTTTGGCAACGAAAAGTATACAATTTTTTGGCAAAATACTCATAGTCATGTTCTTTAATGTGCCATACACAAGCCTTAGAGAAGGGACATTATCAAGAGCGCCATCGCTTGATGGCTAGTCTCAGTTTATTTTTGATTGACAGTTAACATATTTTGTTCCTCTCAAGCGATTGTCCTGGACAAAAGTCACACGAGTCGATGTACGTACCCGAGTCATCGCGTACCCATTGTTTAAACCCCATGATGCAACGATAGGTTGTGGATGTTAATTTTATTTTGTATTTATTTAAAGGGATAAGATACTCCCAGTCATACCATTCATGAGCAGCGGTCTGATACGGCATAATTGCATTTCACTATCAATGTGATTATGTAAATCTCTGGTAACTGGGTTACCTTTATCAATGCTAGAACATCCCATTGGCTTTATGTGGCGATCATTTCGATCGGTGTTCAGGACTTGGAAGCGTGATCCAGTTTCTCTAGATATGGTAATAATTGGTTTACATTACACGTAGCACCTCGATAGTGAATAGTGGATGGCCAATCGATTATCATCATTCATTTTAATTTGTAGTACAACCTCATTATTAGAGTCAGCGCGATATTTTAATCCAGTGTTATCTACACGCGTATGGTTTATTTTTCAAATAACCAGAACACGCTTTACAGGGTGTATCAAAAAAATTAAGTCTCTGTTTCATGACGGTGTAATTATTATTATAATCATTGGACCATGACCAATTTAGTCTCAAAGTAAAGCCCAATTAATTATTATGATATCCTGAAAATATAAGATCAATCCGATGCAAAATAAGAAAACTAGCGTACTTTGCGCAAACCATGTCATTTACATGTTTGTACAATGGGATCTACATGTACAGACCAGTAAATAACATGGTTTACGTTTCAATACGTTATAATATTATTGTCAACATAGTAAATAATCTATCAGTCAATAGCAAAGTTTAGTTTGATAATCAATTTAATTCTGGCACAAATCAATACTGCAAGGCTAAAAAAATCCGCAAAACAGAAAAATTGACAAGGGCTTTATCTCAATACTACATGCAGTATTCATAACATTATCTCAATCAATAACATTGAATATAATAGAGACATTGCATCACGGGGTATTTTGATGGGCACCGACGACTCGGGTAGAAAGTGAATCAAAAGAAATCAATCATGTGTCATTCATCGATATTACAGACCATTCAGTTTATTCTTTGGATTGACGCGGGATATTTGAAAGGGAAGTAAACTCGCATGATTATAAAATGGGCTTTTTACTACTTGAAGTTTTGGTGAACAAAGTTTAGTCATTATAATGTCACAACAGTATACGTTGTATTACCTGTATTGTTTTCAAATGAGAATAAAATATAACTTGAGTATATTAGAAAGTACGGAATTCCAAAAATAAATATGGTATGAACGTAATTCACTGAGAAAATAAGCTTTGAATATTACCCGTACTTGTTTTATAGAGTTTAAAACATCTTACCATCATGGAATAATAATTCCGTAATTGCTATTCTACTAGTATTCTTTTATCTTACACTCCTATAGATAGTGATATCTAATGGGCTATTTCTCTAATATTTCAACATTTTGGAACATAATGATCATTTAAATATAACGACGATAGACTACATCCCCTGTTATTATACTTAAATATTACAATGAAGCAGACGAAGTAACGCCCTATAGCGTCACTAAGCGGCGTTGATATTGCAGTTTATATCCAGGAGGCGTAACCACAGTAGCTTTCCGGTTCATGATTATTCACAAACACGCAGTTTGAACGTCGAAGAGGGCGCTCGCATCAATGTCCAATTTTTCCCTTGTGTAAGGCTTGTGCATAAGATTTTTTTCCTATCCATTTTGGAGCTTCCGTTATCAAATTTTGGCAAATCTACTCGGGCATGTTCAAATTCAGCTTTGGCCACTTTTCATGTGAAGGGCGCTCTATTATTTAAAAATCGTCATTAAATGTGTCATTGAATATAACAATAAAATCAATAATTATCTACCTACGAAATATTAGTTGAATTGAACAGAAAAACATATTTTCATCCATATTATCCAAGACATACCATAATTTATTCAAATTTTAGACGGTATCAATACATTGACATCCTAAAATCATCATCGGAATCACAAAGGCAGTTTTTTCAGTTGAAAGTCATTTTCTTGTTCAAAATTGGCCAAAGTGGGATTTGCACTCTTGTTACTGAAACGATCATCATATCTCGGTAGTTAGGCGGTGAAATTCAATGGGATAAATTGTATTTGATAAACGACTAATAGAAATTATTCTAAGAAATATTCTAAGAAATGTTAAAAGACGTATATATAACACAAGATTTTCTAGTGTGTACTGTTATTTTCCTGGGGACCAGTCATTACATTTTAATGGACAAGTCTTTAATCTTAATCATTAGAAGTGTGCAGTCCGCCAATCTCAAACCGTAGATATGCCAATTAGCCTTGTTTATTGATATAATTTTTATGAATTCATGATTGGTTGATTTACGATATACTGACAAGAGCTATTGCTCCATGCTTATTTTGACTGCAACACGACTCTCAGTCCCCTACAGAGCACCGCAGTAAGAAAAGTTAAACCTTACATATGTAATGGTAATACGTTGCAAATGAATTGTCGTAGAATCTACTGAATTGCAGTGTACATGATTGCCCTGAAGTAAGATGAAGTACGCTTGCACGCCGAACCCGGTCGATACTAGTGTCATTCATCGACTCTTGTAGCCAGTGAATCCTTATGACATTATGACAAGGGTCGTGGCATAATGCACGTAACCCATAGGCAACACGTGCCTATTTATACAGAATATGGTGTATCTTTCATGTATATAAATTCCGGAAGCGTGCAAGACTACATTATTTGTTATTAGGTTACAAAATGTGCACATGCCAGAAGCATTATAAACAAACGGGATTTGTCGTGGTGTATCTTTAGTGTAGATGCTAGAAGCGGTAAATCTACATTGTGCGCGCAATAAGAACACAAGCAAGGACGATAATCAATTGCTAAATGTACCATGCGTAACGAACTGTGTTCAGACATACCCTGTCGCCGTCTTGTTTCTTTAGTGTAGATGCTATAGGCGGTAAACCTACATTGTGCGCGCAGTAAGAACACAAGTAAAGACGATATCAACTTCAATGTACCGGGCCGTCATCGTGTCTCTTTAGTGTAGATGCTATAGAAGCGGTAAACCTACATTGTGCTCGCAGTAAGAACACAAGTAAGGACGATATCAGCTTAAATGAACATGGCAAGATTCCAATATCATACGGAAAGGGGTTGCAGTCATGACATCAATTATCATCAAGTCAGTAGGCAGAGGAAGTGCCTCGAAATCGATAAAGTTCATAAACGACACGTGCTTCGTGTTTAGGATTTTTAAAGAAAAACCCGCGAAAACGATGTAACTAAGAACAAAGATTTGTTTTGTGAAAATTAATAGGATTGACGTAAAGGGAAGTTTATATTAAAGACAGAAAATGATCTTGTGGACTATAAAGAGAGACTTGAAGTTCAAGACGACAGGTTGGCTAAAGGTAATCTGGTAACATGCGCACGAGCCGAATATCGTATTTGAAAATACGTGAAATGGTGGTTTGCATTCACCAACAAAGTTCACACATTTTTATTACTGAATCTCAACATTTAGGATGAGATGATTTAATTCTAATATAAGATGTGGCATTTGGAAATCTGTATGGGATATTTCGGATTAATTATATAAGTGTATGTATTAGCTTGGTGTAGATTCATCAGGATTGTTCAGATAAATAGTAGAAAGTTTGATTTTTCTTTTGACAAATCCATGGTGTAAAGTATAATAAGCTTATACTTACAATTTACGCGTAACGTTTCATGCTCACTGAGCACTTCATAAATCCTATACCCCCCCCCCCCCCTTAAGTGTAGATTTTCGTAAATTGTCTGCAAAACGTTGCACTATCGCCATAACGATTTTGCTTCTAACACACAATTCACGTACTACCGTCCCCTATCCCAGTGTGGTACAGGTCACACTAGCATCGTCCCACTTCGAAAAATCGGGGACACGACCCGAATTAAGTAAGTAAGTAAGTATATATGTTGCCCACGTCACTAAACAATCGACAAACACGGGTTCAATCCTCATGTATTCCTTATTATTCTTTGACTTTTATATTTTATTTATTTTCTATTATTTATCTGTCATTATCTCTTGATTGGACAGGAGCTTGGGTGTATCATTTTATATTCACAAGGGATTTGCAACCTACTTGCGATTAGTAAGCAATTGGCAACCGATTTTAGCCCGAAATCTTCACCTTGAACTTTCTATTCTATATGAAAGTGCATCGCAAATAAAGTCAAGTACTTAAATTTGAGTTAATTTGCTCCAGTTGTTGGAATAATTCGCTTCAAATGTGCCAATAGTAGACAAACTAACGGGGTGCTATACTATTGTTTTACTACGTTATGTTTCAGTAAAAAACGTTTCATTATTTCAGAAATCCCATTAACGATCCCTTGAAAACGTACGTTTTACTATATATTTTATCAATTCCTTTAAATTCACTCATATCGTAAGTTTCCCTGTCTGAGCAATTTCTTTAAAGATCACTCTATGTCGTACGTTTTCCTGTTTGAGCAATTCCTTTAATTACTTCTTATCGTACGTTTCCCTGTTTGAGCAATTTCTTTAAAGAAATATCACTTCGTATCGTACGTTTCTATGTATCAGCAATACCTTTAAAGATCACTTCATATCGTACGTTTCCCTGTTTTAGTAACTCCTTTAAGAATTCACACCACCAAATGGTTCGCCTATACGTTTACATGCTAAATTAGTGTTACAAAATGCCCATTTTCTCGCTTATAAAGCGACTGGATTTTTCAATTTGACATTTTCCTTAAATTTCATGATATCTTTTATCATTAAATCAAAACAATTATATATGATATCCCCGAAAGTTCTGAGAAATTGGCCCCCAAAGTTGGACAATTAGTATAGCGCCCTCATTTATCAGAAAAAGTTGAGAAATGTTACCAGAACATTTACAATTAAAATACACCCAAAAAACCTACACATTTTTTTTTTTTACATTGGGGGGGGGGGGGGGCTGATGATTTGATCGGGGATAATTTATGACTGGCAAATGAATCTATTAGATGTATGAATTGATAATATGTCCCCAATTTGCACACATAAACAATTCAGGCTAGAATTCAAAGTAAGCTTCAAAATCCAATAGCTAGGCAATGTATCCTTCCCACACTGTTTAATTTTGAAGCTTTATCAATTCAACTAGCCGATATTGTATGCCTTGATTCAGCACAAAACTAAAAACTAACCCGAGTCATTAAATAGCTGCTTCAAGGTAGACTGGATCGCCAGTCTCTGGCATAGCCTAGGGATCTAGACTAATCTTTTTAAGACTGATTTCAACATAAAAAAGACACCACCTTAATCTTAATTTCACTTTCCACCAACACTCAGATTGACCTTGTTTGCAAAGCGAGTATACTTCAAGGCAGCTATTTATTATAATTTGAGCTTCTAGTATGACCGTAACATAGTTGGTGAATGGCATGATGTAGTAAGCTTATCAATGATTTCACTTTTTTACACTGTTGCCGATGATGACAAGACTGTTGAATTCGGTGAGCTATTTTTTCGTCGAGTAATTTGCCTGTATAATTTGCTTATGAAATCGAATATTTTGCCCTATCTTACCATTGTTTAGTAGTGGAAATGTCAAATTGAACCTGATCGCTGTGAATTTCAAGCAAATTGGACTTTTGTGGTAGAAGACTCATTCAAAATATCATCAAAACAGCCGAAAAGCAGGCGATATCATAACACTCCAGCAAAGACCAGTATCTTCAGAATTCACACCACCAAATGGTTCGCCTATAAGTTTACATGCTAAATGAGTGTTACAAAATGCCCATTTTCTCTCTTATAAAGCGACTGGATTTTTCAATTTGACATTTTCCTTAAATTTCATGATATCTTTGATCATTAAATCAAAACAATTATATATGATATCCCCGAAAGTTCTGACGTTTCCCTGTTTTAGTAACTCCTTTAAAGATTACGTCTTATCGTAAGTTTCCCTGTTTGAGCAATTCCTTTAAAGATCACTTCATATCGTACGTTTTCCTGTTTTAGTAACTCCGTTAAAGATTACGTCTTATCGTAAGTTTCCCTGTTTGAGCAATTCCTTTAAAGAACACTTTATTTCGTACGTTTCCCTGTTTGAGCAATTTCTTTAAAGAAATATCACTTTATTTCGTACGTTTCTATGTATCAGCAATACCTTTAAAGATCATTTCATTTCGTACGTTTCCCTGTTTTTGAGCCATCTCGATATCGTACGTTTCCCTATTTTAGCAATTACTTTTAAAACAACTCGATTATATACGTTTCCCTATTTCAGCAATCCCTGTTAAGATAACTCGACGACACGTCAATTTAGTGATTCTGAATCAAGCACGTCGTTTCGATGGATATGAGTTTACTCAGCTCTTGTCACAAGCATTTTAGTCTCATCGCTTAACTTTTAGTCCATGAGTTTTTTTGAAGGACATTTTGTTTAGTATCTTGTATTGCTATATCGTGAATAACTATAAGAACAAGACTACAAAATCAGTACCTTTTAAATTGAAGTATTCTGTTTTAATATTTTATTTCAAAAATAAAATAACTTACAAACAAAAATAAAAGCATTTTTCAGAATGCCTTATAAATATGCAGCCAGGATTAAATCTTCGTGAATACGGAGTCAACCTACTATGGTCCATAAGTGACGAATAAGAGCTCGCTTTTTAGAGGGTGAATTAAGACCGGTGTTGAAGGAAACAAAGTCCACTGGAGCCATAGTTCGCCTTTTATAGTGACATATAGTTTGTTATAGGGCACTTATCTCTACACTAGTTTCACGCTTCATTCCGTGTATATCTATAGAGGCCGAACTGTGGCTCCAGGGGGACTATGACTCCTTTCACATCAGTGTTGCTTTATTCATGTTCAGGGGCAAGAGCACTTACCAGGTTTTGATAGATCTGTTTTTAGCCCTTGAACATGATTAGAGCAGACCGCCCAGAGATTTACATAGGAAGTATTACTTTATACATGCTGATATATTGGTATTTCGAATTAGCTCTTAATGTATACAAAGGTTTGAGGAAAATTGAGGATTTAAAAAAAGCTCAAGAATGTTTTGTTGTTGCTTTGTATAAAGCTATAGAATGTTTTGTTGTAGCTTTGTATTTCTATGACTTTGTATTGATATGTTGTGTATGCGAAATAAATAAACCTGAAATAAATAAACCTGTAACCTGAATATACCTTTAAAGCGAACATAGGAATTATCTAGAACGTTTTATATTATTAAATTTAGCATCCCATTATTATGCCAATCACGTTAAGTATGGGAAATCGTTGCAATACTTATTGACACTCGTGAGACAGATGGAGCATGAAAACCACCATATGACCCGTATAAAAACTGGGATAAATTACAATCAGATTGGATTGTCCATTATTATCTAATTGATTAATGTGATGTGATGGGATCTTGATGTTCCTTATTGCTTTATACATAACGTTTATCATAAACGTCAAATTAGAATAACAATGTTCTAACGGGCATTTCAGGGTTGTTTAATTGGAGGGAATATTATTTTTAAAACGTTAAAATATTTACAGATCTCATTTTCAGTCCATATGGTCCATTTATGTTGTTTTATATTGTTGTCTGTGAACTTGGGCAGCGATATTTGCTATTGATTACGTCACTCTAACGATAATGATTATCCCCATTGGGTTCATTTTAATGCAGAGAATTGGCCTTTCATATTTAAAAAAAGGTTAGATCTCACAGCATACTGGTAGCGATGACTAAAAGTACTTATCTGGAAATAATGGAAACTGATGATTGTTGCAGACACCTGAAGACGGTAAATTAACGAGGCAACGCGTGATGGTGCGTGGAAAAGCTCATGAGTTTTTCAGTTCTCACGTTTGAGCACCAACTAATCAGAGCCTTGAGGTCGAGATGACGTAGTGCGCACAACGGAGAACCACGGGACCGTTTTGGGGTGAGGTTGAGCAGGCGTACTTTACGCGAGCTCAACCTTATGTGACGTGCGCGCATTAAGGGGGACGAGGACATTTTTAACACATGGTTCCCGCACCACCCGCTTCCGCAGCATATGTATGTTTCCGTCACTCCCTTTGAAAAGTGCTCTTTGATTTCTGCGGTGTATTATGTCATGGACCTTTATGAAAATAAAATCAATCTCCTAACTTAATGCATTATCACGACATCACCAGCATTATAGTTAGCTATCATATATTTATATCCACATCACGGATATAGGTCATACAGATGCACAGGATTTATTATCATAAATGAAATGACAATTCAATTTTTCGGAGTACGATAAGTGTCATCCGTGATTAAGAAGGTGGATACCTTGTAATTCAGGACGCGTATGACAGACGGTGGTGAACACGATACGGCGAAATGGGCTATTCCAATTAAATCCAAACCCCCAATGGAAGACATGACCTTAATCTTAAACAAAGACATGACCTTAATCTTAAACAAAGACTGAGTGTCGATTTCAAATGGCGTTAACCATGCAGATATCCCCATTTGAAAATCACACTTCCTGTGGAGAAGAGGTTATGTCTTCCATATGGGGTGTATGGATTTCAAATGGAATAGCCTAATCTGCTTTGTTGTATTGGTTTAACATGTTAGACTAGATTTCCAACATTCCATGTAAAATATAATACAATTATTTCAATTAGTTGGTAACGGAACATAATTGAGTGTGTAAGTGATATTTAGTGTGTAATAACCCTCATTCTCAATACGTGTATTTTGAAATCAGATGATTTAGCATCAGATGCACATCGATCTGACCGCAACCGTCTTTCTCGTAAAATTAGCACATTATATGTGGTTAATAGCGTTTATGTGAGGTCTGAAATCAGTCACCTTATGGACAAATAAGCTATATCTGTTATTATTTCTGAATGTAAAAGGGTGTCAGCATGTCACGCATCTTACGGGACAGAAAACACTACCGTGCGACATTTGAAATACTCGAAATATTCAATTTCCTTGCTTTTTAGGAACAACAGCACTATTTTGTAACGATATATCTAAACAAATGGCCTTTAAAATCCTCACTGTTGCAATGCTATGCAAGACATTCACGCTATATTAGGCGAGCGTGTTTTGTTGTTGTTTGCGAAGCAGCTTCCAGATGCCTGAAATGAGCGACAGATATGCCTACATGCGCGTGACGATTTCACGATTGACCAATTTAAAACGCGCTGTCATTTTTGAAAGCATACGGTACGCACTCCCGGGTTTACGCACGCATTTTCGCACGTACGCACGTATTATTAGAAGTATGTCCATATCATTATGACGCTGACTCTAGATAATTAATAGTATTATGACGCTGACTCTAGATAATTAAAATTACAATCATTAGAATAAAGGATTGTTTCTTTTTTCATAATTTGACCAAGACGCAGACTTGTAATTTCAATTTGGCATTGAGATTTTATTCTGACCACGCTGAAACTGCAACATCTCTTAACCCGTCGAAAATTATATTCTGATATTCAGTCATTCTTCAAATGAAATAAACCAAAATTGTCGCCCAGTGGTCGACCTTCAATGAGCTACTAGTCTGTTCTGATATCGACGGAAAAGAATATTTATTAGTTTTGACCAGACAATGAAAGCAAAGTGTGCTCTTTAAAATGCTGCCAAAACATTGAACCCATTAGAGAATAGCTATTGCAAACTTACTTTAGGAAACCCTATGATTATTTCATATAAAATTTTAGACCAAATATAGAAACGCTGTTGCGCATAACCAGGAAAGTGGTCCTGATTGTGACTGACACACGAGTGCCGATACTATATATGACCCGTTTATACTGCCGTCGTTGTTGTGCGGGAATAAGATTTTTCGCTCAACGCATGGATTGCACTGATGATGCGTAATTGGAGAGATTACGAACACTATAATCAGTTATAAGAACACCAAATACACTAAATTAAGGTCAAACAAACTACACTCGTCCAAAGAAGTTCCTTACCACTCATTGAAGTTCAAATATTTCACATAAATATTTAATATAAATTAAACAATTGCATGTCAAAATAAGCAGACAATAATTCTCTATCATGTCTGTATGAAATTAAGATGTACGCATTCATGCATGGCTGAGCACATTCATTAAGCAATGGTAAGGTGCGTAAAAGGAAATTGCAAGAAATGAGCATTTAAAGTCATTTGAATGGAGGGATTATCCATGTTAAGCTGTTAGAGGATTACTTTCTGCTTATTTTGATATACAATTATATATATATAATTATATACGAGGAAGAAGCATACAAATACATTTATTCCATAGTGTTTATTTCACAACAGTCTGTTTCGCCCAAAGGCTCATCGGGTGAATGAGGTCACTATAGAAAAAACATTAGGTATATCAAGAGACATGGATATGGATGCACTCAAAGCAAAGTGTTACGAAATAAGATCAATTGTGAGTCAACTGAGTGTAAAAGATAAGTGCATGGATTAGAGCACTCAAGAGAGAAGTCATGACAAAGCATAATACATACAATTAACTACATAATCAATGGGGGAAGACAGGTAGATTGGGTATTATGGGGCATCAATGTTCTAAAGGAGGTACTTATTGGCATGACGACATTTACTAATTAATTCAGACTTAGTGTTCAGAGTTATCGATTTGTCCGCGGTGATGATGAAATACTTTTCACACAGGCACAATTGTTTAACATGAACACGCACATGGTTCATTAAATATATGTAAAACTTTAGCTCATAATCGAGAAATAGGTATACGTTATAAGGAATATCTTAATTCTAGTCATATTTTCCAGTGGAATCACTGATTAACTCAAACACAAAAAACACACATTTTTACGCCTTTGTTTTCTGCTGATAGTCTTTATTAATATTATGTATTTATATAGTTCTGTTTCCGAGCACCCATTTTCCTCAATAACATGAACAATGCCAAGTGATAGCATAAATCTTGCAAATATTATGATAGTTAAAACGAAGAATTACTTGTTTAGTTAAAGAGCAGCCATCCATCATACTTATTTGAACTTTCTCCCACAGTGGAACACAAAAACTACTCAATTTAAAAAACCTTTTTGCATTTAATTATTTGTTTGAATTTAATTTGTTGTTATTTTCATATTAGTAAAGACAGTTCATTTCACTTCAAGAAATCACTTCGTTGGTGGTCCGCCCAAGAAGTTCAACATTTTCAATTGTTCTCTGGCTGGAAAAGAAATGAAACAAAAGTTGAAAAATTAGACACATGTTTCTACTTGTGTGTTACAAAATAAAATCGCTTAATAACAGGCATGTATTCAATATTATGATACATTTAAAATTATACAAATTATATCATGTATTTTATGAACATCTCAACTTTAACTTTGGGCCACAATAAATTGAATACCAGTAACTACCACTCTGGGGTCGAGATTTGCAGAGTTTAAAATCAGGTTTTGTTATTAATACGTCGTTTAAATAATAAACTCGCGTTTAATTTAGACACAAGCTAAAACCGTATTTAGTACGACAATACGGCCTTGGAGTTTTTGATGAGAAAGCATGTGATTAGTTTTGGAGACATGTATGGACAAGTTAAGTCTTTATCGAGTGTAAGAGGAAGATGTTTGTGTCGTCTGTATAGAGGATTCGTTTAAGCATACTAGATGTAATACTAATATGTCGTTCATACAAATGATGAAAAGCAGGGACCGAGGATAAAGATTGGGAACTAGGACACTAACTTCTTTTACGATGAATTTGAGATATTGGTGATGTCAATCCTAAATCTAGTGACGTACCGGCTCGTCCCAGCTGGCGTAGTTTATTAATTGTATTAAGCGGCACGCGATGAGACTATGTTCTCGCCCTATTGCGTATTAACAGGAAGTATAAGACTCATCCCGGGTATATTAAATCGGGCGGTCGTATCGGCACAGGCAATTCATATGCGATTTGGTTGTCAACCTAGACAGTTAGTAATTCAGCATTAATCTCCAGCAATACCGAACTAATACTTGACGGACAGATTATTGGCGTTGAGATGGGGCCTTATGAGAGCTTGTAATTATCGCAGGCGGGTCTGACGTTACCAATCTAATATTATCATTGTATGTCTGAATTCGGCATGAAATATGTTCGTCGAGGTATGGCGGTGTTGGCTAGCTGGTACAAGAGTTGAAATTACTGGTTATGGTCGGTAAAGACGACATACACAAATTACAGACTAGAACTGAATGCCAGACGGGTTGGAGGTTTTTATTTCTATGGTTTCTATTTACGCTACCTTGACATAGTGAAATATTGGAATGGAGGAGTAAAAGGGAAAGTGGAATCTAAAACTTGGATGACTAGGCTGTATGCATCCCTGGGGGAAACTACCGTACTATAGTAGTGACTGAGATTGGCAGGCCTAATACCGGGCCTAATACGTGGAACTAAATAAAACATTGTAAATAAGGAGGGATAAGGACACACACAAGAAGTCACAACGCACACACGAGAGACGCGAGTCCGTAATTATAAAATGTGATATCAGAGATGTTATAATTATTAAGAACTGTAGAATTATTCAAGTAAACTCATGAGTTTACCAACAACCAATACGACATAATGTATATTGGAATACCTTCATCGGGCTATGTGTGCTACATCAACAGTTTCTTGATAAATCAACGAATAACAATCATAAATGCAAGAGTATTGTTTTGTCAAAAACATGGTTTAATCTGGTGTGAACTTTGAGATCGTTGAGTTGGTATATAAGTAATGCTGGGCTGTTTTATATATGTGCAAACAGATTTCAGGGGGTGACGTAGGCCTTGCAGGTCGGAAAGAGTAATTGGTTTGATGAACGAAGAACTGGTGTTAGAGGGGTGAGTGATGAATGAAGGGTTTATTTTACGCAGATATTTTGTTACCTATTACCAAGGTTGGTGAAATAGTCATGAATTTGTCAATAATCTCGTGGGGATCAGTGAGAGTTGTGTCGTTCAGGAATAGATTGATTCGGGAGTGTGCTGAGTCTATGTTTTCTGCCAATATTTATTTTCTGGAAATTCAATGATTTTGAGAGATGTTTTATTTGCGAGCCGAATAATGTGTTTGAGTTTGTTCTTGATTTGATTATACCTCTCGCCTACTTGCAATGTGGGTTAACAGACATTTATTTCCAAATTTGGATACAGTTTTATCCCGTTTATACATAGGTTACTGCAGCATACTCCTAAATGAGCAGATTGGGAAAACCCCTTCATATTCAGATGCCCTTGAATGAAACCGTTCACAGAGTAGCAAATCAATAACTGCAGGTACTTACTCTGTCTTCTCTGCGTGTCTAGAGGCATTGTCTGGCCTTCTGCGCCAAGAAAATTGCCTAAAAGAAAAATTAAAGAACAAATAATGTTCAATTGTAATTTTGATCCATTGATAATAGCGTATCCACTTTATTTGATATATAATATATGCATGACTGGTTGTAGCACCCCCACCCCCCCCCCCCCCCCCCCCCAATTGTCTTTAAATGCCGTATTTGGTGTCACTGTACATGTAACTATCAGTCTCCTCTTTCAACTGTTAGCAAAAATGCACTAATTGATTATGATCTAGCACCAAAACGAACAACCCCATCATTTGCCCACAAATGCTTTTGTGATTACACTGCATGCAAATCGCATGGAACACCTCGGACGTATTCATAAATGTAACACCGTTTTAACATTGGACACGTGTTCATAAAATCCAAAAGGTTTATTTTGAAATATTTATGGGTCATTTCGGTTTAAAGAGTTGCTCTACCTCAAAACAGCAATCAAAGTCAAAATTGTGTAACTTTGTGCAGTTTAAATAACTTGATATCAATGGCATTTTTTATTTTTGAACACATGTGTTTTATCAGGTGTTCCATATTAGCTATTATGAACATTAGCGTTCAGCGTGACACTCATATTGTTAACACATTGGATGGTTCCCAACGCGTCCGAGCTGTTCAAAAACGCTGCCTTAGAACATTGGTGTGCTAATTGAGAACAATAGTTTGGTAATTTAGAACACATAACAATGTGAACACTAGCCTTCCGAGCCCTAGTGTTCACATTGCAAAATATTGCAAAATAAACCTTTTGAATTTTATGAACACGTGTCCGGTGTTAAAAAAGTGTTACATTTATGAACACGTCCGCGGTGTCCCCTGCGATTTGCGGTGTAACATTCATCGATTATTCATCACCATTATTTGTTGGTTAAATAGTATTTAACACATTCTTACGTGATTTTTGTCTTTCGAAAGATGCACTAGCCGCCCTCTGTACTTTAACAGGCAAGGGTAGGCTAAAATAAGTGAAATCGTTGGTACAGTAGAAATGTATGCTCACAACTATTTGTCGAATTATTGTGAGCGTTTCGTTTCAGCGTGACAGAACGAAAGAATATTTCGGGAGAAGGTTGCTACGAACCCCCATTAAACCAGGGTTAATAAAATGTATGCAATTTAAAAAGGGAAAACTCAGGCCTACATGAAATGTTTGAAAATAATTCCTTGATCCGAATCATATTAAACTCTTTTCTTACATACGCACACTAATTCTCTATATCTGGCCTTCGTGTCGAGCGGTGTAACATTTTACATCATGCCCCAAAGAAACCCTGTTCTACGGGCAAATGGACCCCTCAGATAGGGTCGGTCGGTCGGGCTTTTATTCTCAAAGTTCTGGATGTTGGTGATTTTTCAAAACATTTCAACAACAAAAATTGAAAATCAAAAACAAAAAATCTAAATATTTCGAAAACATTCCCCACATTTCCCCACATTTCCTCAAGTGTAATCGTGGCCTTAAGGAGAAATTACTCACGTTTCTGCATGGAATCCGATTCGGAGTTTCCTGTGAAAGATTTGAGAGAAACAAATGATGAATACGGTATATAATCTATTTTAAAATGACGCACGCACAGCGTCCGTTTCAACTTGCTAATAGCCCTGTCACGCGGCGCTCTGTCTGGCACTCGAGGGCGACCACGGGAACTCTCTCCCGTCCTAGCTACAATTCCGGAAATAACTGTTGAACCACTTTGAGGAGTCCGTTGAAATCAACCCCCCAGTCCCCCCATTCAATGTTGTTCGGAACCGTTTCATCACCACGGTCGTTGGGACCCTCAACATTGATTGGTGGGGGCGGGGGAGGGATATCACTTAGTAGATAGCTCAAGCTTCCCACACAAGTTTGTTGCAAAATCAGCGCTTGAAAATAGTCCCTTAAAGTGGGATATTAGCAAAGAAATTGACTATGTGGTCCAACACCAATTTTCCTGAATTGTCTGAATGAAGTCCAAAAAAAATCATCTGATTTTACATTTTTAGCCACAACTTTTGTATTTGTAAGTCTTTTTTGATCAAATTTTCAGTAAATAGAGATGCTATGAATCTCCTGATATACCATTATCAAGAGGTGTCTACAGTACTGAATTAGGGACTGGTCATATTAAATACCTAATCCTGCATATTTGCTCCTATTATTCAAGGAAGCCTGACTTATTTATTTAAAAAAAGCATCTGATACCCCGATAAACACGAGAACATTATAAAATATGATTTAAATACAACTTTGACGGTTCGTGCGTGGCGCTCGACCCAATCCCATGCGTATCCCTTGGTTACAGCTTGCGCTACGCGTTTGCATAAACTTCGAGCATAGCACTCGACTTTGTTACCAAGAAATAACATGAACAATGAGATGGTAACTAACATTGCGGTTCATTACATATCAATACATGCAGGCAAGATATGAATAGGTTCAGTCATTACATTCATTGTTCGTGTACAGATCATGATTAACAATCTATACGTCTCGCGCGCAGCGCTCGACACGCCACGCGCACTCTTCGTGCACATCGATTGACACGCATCGCGCATATCGCTCCAAGCGGCTCGGACATAGCGCACGACATTGCTTGCGTAGCATACCGCGGCAATCATTTATTACAGAATTATTACATTTATAACATTATAACAACAAGGCCAAAGCTAAATAAAGAGAATTATATTAAATAGCATCGTCCACAGTGATATAAACATTACATTGTAGGTAATTCGCTGAACCCTGTCTTTGGAATTCTAATGACGCGGTGATGGACAACCATCACACGGTTATCCGTATTGAATTGCACGTGTGTACACGGTTGTCCGTCTAAATTGAATAGATAATAGGAGTTAGTTCTATTATTTATCGGGGTCAATCGACCGATGTGCATGCTTTTCAATGGATGGACAAACGCAACGGTTGTCCATACTCTGATAGTACGAGGGCATGGTTCTGAATAAAAAGACGCTATAAGGCGTTACTATGAAAGGTGTATTGTGAATCAGTGCTAATTTCTAAAGCCGAATATAATATGACACTTGATTTGGCTTGATATTGCATAGATGGGCGATTAGCTCAATTGGTTAGCGCGTTGGCCTATTCATACTTAAGGGCAGAGACACGGGTTCAAATCCTCATGGCGGGAGCCATTGGTGTTTTTAATAATGAATTAATATAACATTTTCGTTATTCGCGTGGCTCATTAACTGGTTTATTTTATTCGTCTGTTTGTCACATTATTGTTTTTGTTTTTTCACTCTTTTGGTTTTTGTTCTTCTTTATTTTTGAACTTTTTTCGGTGGTTGTTGTTTGTCTTTCTTTCTCTCTGTATACCACATGTAAAATGACCAGTCCGTCACAATGCATTTCGTACTTTTAATGCATTTATTAAACACGGAAGATAAATTATAACCGTCAAGTTAAGTAAATGCAAAGAAAATACAATCATTCCATGACTTCAATGGCAAATACAACGCTACCATAATTGACACAATAGTTATTACTTTATAACGACTATAATGCGGTTGTGACCGGTCCCTTATCAAAAAAGAAACGCATTGCGATAACAAAAAGGATTTTAATTGATTGTTGCATAATAAACTACTGTCATATAATTAGTTTAAATAATGAATTTCACCCGTTGCACCCTATGTAAGACTATACATGTAACACTCGCGCATTCCATATAAATGGGCCATAATCACGCATGAAATGACCAGTCCCTAACAATGTACATCTTGTATTTTACTTTATCTTTACCATATAGAATGAGTATATACATATCTTGCCACTCTCCAAATTAGAAGAGTATGCAATGTATAGAAGACGAGTTATTCCCTATAGACAGTTGTCATATTGAGTAATTTACCATACAAACGGGCCATAATCACGCATAAAATGACCAGTCCCTAACAATGTAAATGTCTTATTTACTTTATCTTTACCGTATATAACAATTATATACATATCGTGCCACTCTCCAAATTAGAAGATTATGCAATGTATAGAAGACGAGTTATTCCCTATAGACAGTTGTCATATTGAGTGATTTACCATACAAACGGGCCATAATCACGCATAAAATGACCAGTCCCTAACAATGTAAATGTCGTATTTACTTTATCTTTACCGTATATAACAATTATATACATATCTTGCTACTCTCCAAATTAGAAGATTATGCAAGGTATAGAACACGAGTTATTTCCTATAGACAGTTGTCATATTGAGCATTTACCAATAGCCTCAGACAATTCCGGAAATAACTGTTGAACCACTTTGAGGAGTCCGTTGAAATCAACCCCCCAGTCCCCCCATTCAATGTTGTTCGGAACCGTTTCATCACCACGGTCGTTGGGACCCTCAACATTGATTGGTGGGGGCGGGGGAGGGATATCACTTAGTAGATAGCTCAAGCTTCCCACACAAGTTTGTTGCAAAATCAGCGCTTGAAAATAGTCCCTTAAAGTGGGATATTAGCAAAGAAATTGACTATGTGGTCCAACACCAATTTTCCTGAATTGTCTGAATGAAGTCCAAAAAAAATCATCTGATTTTACATTTTTAGCCACAACTTTTGTATTTGTAAGTCTTTTTTGATCAAATTTTCAGTAAATAGAGATGCTATGAATCTCCTGATATACCATTATCAAGAGGTGTCTACAGTACTGAATTAGGGACTGGTCATATTAAATACCTAATCCTGCATATTTGCTCCTATTATTCAAGGAAGCCTGACTTATTTATTTAAAAAAAGCATCTGATACCCCGATAAACACGAGAACATTATAAAATATGATTTAAATACAACTTTGACGGTTCGTGCGTGGCGCTCGACCCAATCCCATGCGTATCCCTTGGTTACAGCTTGCGCTACGCGTTTGCATAAACTTCGAGCATAGCACTCGACTTTGTTACCAAGAAATAACATGAACAATGAGATGGTAACTAACATTGCGGTTCATTACATATCAATACATGCAGGCAAGATATGAATAGGTTCAGTCATTACATTCATTGTTCGTGTACAGATCATGATTAACAATCTATACGTCTCGCGCGCAGCGCTCGACACGCCACGCGCACTCTTCGTGCACATCGATTGACACGCATCGCGCATATCGCTCCAAGCGGCTCGGACATAGCGCACGACATTGCTTGCGTAGCATACCGCGGCAATCATTTATTACAGAATTATTACATTTATAACATTATAACAACAAGGCCAAAGCTAAATAAAGAGAATTATATTAAATAGCATCGTCCACAGTGATATAAACATTACATTGTAGGTAATTCGCTGAACCCTGTCTTTGGAATTCTAATGACGCGGTGATGGACAACCATCACACGGTTATCCGTATTGAATTGCACGTGTGTACACGGTTGTCCGTCTAAATTGAATAGATAATAGGAGTTAGTTCTATTATTTATCGGGGTCAATCGACCGATGTGCATGCTTTTCAATGGATGGACAAACGCAACGGTTGTCCATACTCTGATAGTACGAGGGCATGGTTCTGAATAAAAAGACGCTATAAGGCGTTACTATGAAAGGTGTATTGTGAATCAGTGCTAATTTCTAAAGCCGAATATAATATGACACTTGATTTGGCTTGATATTGCATAGATGGGCGATTAGCTCAATTGGTTAGCGCGTTGGCCTATTCATACTTAAGGGCAGAGACACGGGTTCAAATCCTCATGGCGGGAGCCATTGGTGTTTTTAATAATGAATTAATATAACATTTTCGTTATTCGCGTGGCTCATTAACTGGTTTATTTTATTCGTCTGTTTGTCACATTATTGTTTTTGTTTTTTCACTCTTTTGGTTTTTGTTCTTCTTTATTTTTGAACTTTTTTCGGTGGTTGTTGTTTGTCTTTCTTTCTCTCTGTATACCACATGTAAAATGACCAGTCCGTCACAATGCATTTCGTACTTTTAATGCATTTATTAAACACGGAAGATAAATTATAACCGTCAAGTTAAGTAAATGCAAAGAAAATACAATCATTCCATGACTTCAATGGCAAATACAACGCTACCATAATTGACACAATAGTTATTACTTTATAACGACTATAATGCGGTTGTGACCGGTCCCTTATCAAAAAAGAAACGCATTGCGATAACAAAAAGGATTTTAATTGATTGTTGCATAATAAACTACTGTCATATAATTAGTTTAAATAATGAATTTCACCCGTTGCACCCTATGTAAGACTATACATGTAACACTCGCGCATTCCATATAAATGGGCCATAATCACGCATGAAATGACCAGTCCCTAACAATGTACATCTTGTATTTTACTTTATCTTTACCATATAGAATGAGTATATACATATCTTGCCACTCTCCAAATTAGAAGATTATGCAATGTATAGAAGACGAGTTATTCCCTATAGACAGTTGTCATATTGAGTAATTTACCATACAAACGGGCCATAATCACGCATAAAATGACCAGTCCCTAACAATGTAAATGTCTTATTTACTTTATCTTTACCGTATATAACAATTATATACATATCGTGCCACTCTCCAAATTAGAAGATTATGCAATGTATAGAAGACGAGTTATTCCCTATAGACAGTTGTCATATTGAGTGATTTACCATACAAACGGGCCATAATCACGCATAAAATGACCAGTCCCTAACAATGTAAATGTCGTATTTACTTTATCTTTACCGTATATAACAATTATATACATATCTTGCTACTCTCCAAATTAGAAGATTATGCAAGGTATAGAACACGAGTTATTTCCTATAGACAGTTGTCATATTGAGCATTTACCAATAGCCTCAGACAATTCCGGAAATAACTGTTGAACCACTTTGAGGAGTCCGTTGAAATCAACCCCCCAGTCCCCCCATTCAATGTTGTTCGGAACCGTTTCATCACCACGGTCGTTGGGACCCTCAACATTGATTGGTGGGGGCGGGGGAGGGATATCACTTAGTAGATAGCTCAAGCTTCCCACACAAGTTTGTTGCAAAATCAGCGCTTGAAAATAGTCCCTTAAAGTGGGATATTAGCAAAGAAATTGACTATGTGGTCCAACACCAATTTTCCTGAATTGTCTGAATGAAGTCCAAAAAAAATCATCTGATTTTACATTTTTAGCCACAACTTTTGTATTTGTAAGTCTTTTTTGATCAAATTTTCAGTAAATAGAGATGCTATGAATCTCCTGATATACCATTATCAAGAGGTGTCTACAGTACTGAATTAGGGACTGGTCATATTAAATACCTAATCCTGCATATTTGCTCCTATTATTCAAGGAAGCCTGACTTATTTATTTAAAAAAAGCATCTGATACCCCGATAAACACGAGAACATTATAAAATATGATTTAAATACAACTTTGACGGTTCGTGCGTGGCGCTCGACCCAATCCCATGCGTATCCCTTGGTTACAGCTTGCGCTACGCGTTTGCATAAACTTCGAGCATAGCACTCGACTTTGTTACCAAGAAATAACATGAACAATGAGATGGTAACTAACATTGCGGTTCATTACATATCAATACATGCAGGCAAGATATGAATAGGTTCAGTCATTACATTCATTGTTCGTGTACAGATCATGATTAACAATCTATACGTCTCGCGCGCAGCGCTCGACACGCCACGCGCACTCTTCGTGCACATCGATTGACACGCATCGCGCATATCGCTCCAAGCGGCTCGGACATAGCGCACGACATTGCTTGCGTAGCATACCGCGGCAATCATTTATTACAGAATTATTACATTTATAACATTATAACAACAAGGCCAAAGCTAAATAAAGAGAATTATATTAAATAGCATCGTCCACAGTGATATAAACATTACATTGTAGGTAATTCGCTGAACCCTGTCTTTGGAATTCTAATGACGCGGTGATGGACAACCATCACACGGTTATCCGTATTGAATTGCACGTGTGTACACGGTTGTCCGTCTAAATTGAATAGATAATAGGAGTTAGTTCTATTATTTATCGGGGTCAATCGACCGATGTGCATGCTTTTCAATGGATGGACAAACGCAACGGTTGTCCATACTCTGATAGTACGAGGGCATGGTTCTGAATAAAAAGACGCTATAAGGCGTTACTATGAAAGGTGTATTGTGAATCAGTGCTAATTTCTAAAGCCGAATATAATATGACACTTGATTTGGCTTGATATTGCATAGATGGGCGATTAGCTCAATTGGTTAGCGCGTTGGCCTATTCATACTTAAGGGCAGAGACACGGGTTCAAATCCTCATGGCGGGAGCCATTGGTGTTTTTAATAATGAATTAATATAACATTTTCGTTATTCGCGTGGCTCATTAACTGGTTTATTTTATTCGTCTGTTTGTCACATTATTGTTTTTGTTTTTTCACTCTTTTGGTTTTTGTTCTTCTTTATTTTTGAACTTTTTTCGGTGGTTGTTGTTTGTCTTTCTTTCTCTCTGTATACCACATGTAAAATGACCAGTCCGTCACAATGCATTTCGTACTTTTAATGCATTTATTAAACACGGAAGATAAATTATAACCGTCAAGTTAAGTAAATGCAAAGAAAATACAATCATTCCATGACTTCAATGGCAAATACAACGCTACCATAATTGACACAATAGTTATTACTTTATAACGACTATAATGCGGTTGTGACCGGTCCCTTATCAAAAAAGAAACGCATTGCGATAACAAAAAGGATTTTAATTGATTGTTGCATAATAAACTACTGTCATATAATTAGTTTAAATAATGAATTTCACCCGTTGCACCCTATGTAAGACTATACATGTAACACTCGCGCATTCCATATAAATGGGCCATAATCACGCATGAAATGACCAGTCCCTAACAATGTACATCTTGTATTTTACTTTATCTTTACCATATAGAATGAGTATATACATATCTTGCCACTCTCCAAATTAGAAGATTATGCAATGTATAGAAGACGAGTTATTCCCTATAGACAGTTGTCATATTGAGTAATTTACCATACAAACGGGCCATAATCACGCATAAAATGACCAGTCCCTAACAATGTAAATGTCTTATTTACTTTATCTTTACCGTATATAACAATTATATACATATCGTGCCACTCTCCAAATTAGAAGATTATGCAATGTATAGAAGACGAGTTATTCCCTATAGACAGTTGTCATATTGAGTGATTTACCATACAAACGGGCCATAATCACGCATAAAATGACCAGTCCCTAACAATGTAAATGTCGTATTTACTTTATCTTTACCGTATATAACAATTATATACATATCTTGCTACTCTCCAAATTAGAAGATTATGCAAGGTATAGAACACGAGTTATTTCCTATAGACAGTTGTCATATTGAGCATTTACCAATAGCCTCAGACAATTCCGGAAATAACTGTTGAACCACTTTGAGGAGTCCGTTGAAATCAACCCCCCAGTCCCCCCATTCAATGTTGTTCGGAACCGTTTCATCACCACGGTCGTTGGGACCCTCAACATTGATTGGTGGGGGCGGGGGAGGGATATCACTTAGTAGATAGCTCAAGCTTCCCACACAAGTTTGTTGCAAAATCAGCGCTTGAAAATAGTCCCTTAAAGTGGGATATTAGCAAAGAAATTGACTATGTGGTCCAACACCAATTTTCCTGAATTGTCTGAATGAAGTCCAAAAAAAATCATCTGATTTTACATTTTTAGCCACAACTTTTGTATTTGTAAGTCTTTTTTGATCAAATTTTCAGTAAATAGAGATGCTATGAATCTCCTGATATACCATTATCAAGAGGTGTCTACAGTACTGAATTAGGGACTGGTCATATTAAATACCTAATCCTGCATATTTGCTCCTATTATTCAAGGAAGCCTGACTTATTTATTTAAAAAAAGCATCTGATACCCCGATAAACACGAGAACATTATAAAATATGATTTAAATACAACTTTGACGGTTCGTGCGTGGCGCTCGACCCAATCCCATGCGTATCCCTTGGTTACAGCTTGCGCTACGCGTTTGCATAAACTTCGAGCATAGCACTCGACTTTGTTACCAAGAAATAACATGAACAATGAGATGGTAACTAACATTGCGGTTCATTACATATCAATACATGCAGGCAAGATATGAATAGGTTCAGTCATTACATTCATTGTTCGTGTACAGATCATGATTAACAATCTATACGTCTCGCGCGCAGCGCTCGACACGCCACGCGCACTCTTCGTGCACATCGATTGACACGCATCGCGCATATCGCTCCAAGCGGCTCGGACATAGCGCACGACATTGCTTGCGTAGCATACCGCGGCAATCATTTATTACAGAATTATTACATTTATAACATTATAACAACAAGGCCAAAGCTAAATAAAGAGAATTATATTAAATAGCATCGTCCACAGTGATATAAACATTACATTGTAGGTAATTCGCTGAACCCTGTCTTTGGAATTCTAATGACGCGGTGATGGACAACCATCACACGGTTATCCGTATTGAATTGCACGTGTGTACACGGTTGTCCGTCTAAATTGAATAGATAATAGGAGTTAGTTCTATTATTTATCGGGGTCAATCGACCGATGTGCATGCTTTTCAATGGATGGACAAACGCAACGGTTGTCCATACTCTGATAGTACGAGGGCATGGTTCTGAATAAAAAGACGCTATAAGGCGTTACTATGAAAGGTGTATTGTGAATCAGTGCTAATTTCTAAAGCCGAATATAATATGACACTTGATTTGGCTTGATATTGCATAGATGGGCGATTAGCTCAATTGGTTAGCGCGTTGGCCTATTCATACTTAAGGGCAGAGACACGGGTTCAAATCCTCATGGCGGGAGCCATTGGTGTTTTTAATAATGAATTAATATAACATTTTCGTTATTCGCGTGGCTCATTAACTGGTTTATTTTATTCGTCTGTTTGTCACATTATTGTTTTTGTTTTTTCACTCTTTTGGTTTTTGTTCTTCTTTATTTTTGAACTTTTTTCGGTGGTTGTTGTTTGTCTTTCTTTCTCTCTGTATACCACATGTAAAATGACCAGTCCGTCACAATGCATTTCGTACTTTTAATGCATTTATTAAACACGGAAGATAAATTATAACCGTCAAGTTAAGTAAATGCAAAGAAAATACAATCATTCCATGACTTCAATGGCAAATACAACGCTACCATAATTGACACAATAGTTATTACTTTATAACGACTATAATGCGGTTGTGACCGGTCCCTTATCAAAAAAGAAACGCATTGCGATAACAAAAAGGATTTTAATTGATTGTTGCATAATAAACTACTGTCATATAATTAGTTTAAATAATGAATTTCACCCGTTGCACCCTATGTAAGACTATACATGTAACACTCGCGCATTCCATATAAATGGGCCATAATCACGCATGAAATGACCAGTCCCTAACAATGTACATCTTGTATTTTACTTTATCTTTACCATATAGAATGAGTATATACATATCTTGCCACTCTCCAAATTAGAAGATTATGCAATGTATAGAAGACGAGTTATTCCCTATAGACAGTTGTCATATTGAGTAATTTACCATACAAACGGGCCATAATCACGCATAAAATGACCAGTCCCTAACAATGTAAATGTCTTATTTACTTTATCTTTACCGTATATAACAATTATATACATATCGTGCCACTCTCCAAATTAGAAGATTATGCAATGTATAGAAGACGAGTTATTCCCTATAGACAGTTGTCATATTGAGTGATTTACCATACAAACGGGCCATAATCACGCATAAAATGACCAGTCCCTAACAATGTAAATGTCGTATTTACTTTATCTTTACCGTATATAACAATTATATACATATCTTGCTACTCTCCAAATTAGAAGATTATGCAAGGTATAGAACACGAGTTATTTCCTATAGACAGTTGTCATATTGAGCATTTACCAATAGCCTCAGACAATTCCGGAAATAACTGTTGAACCACTTTGAGGAGTCCGTTGAAATCAACCCCCCAGTCCCCCCATTCAATGTTGTTCGGAACCGTTTCATCACCACGGTCGTTGGGACCCTCAACATTGATTGGTGGGGGCGGGGGAGGGATATCACTTAGTAGATAGCTCAAGCTTCCCACACAAGTTTGTTGCAAAATCAGCGCTTGAAAATAGTCCCTTAAAGTGGGATATTAGCAAAGAAATTGACTATGTGGTCCAACACCAATTTTCCTGAATTGTAGTTTCCACAACGTCTCCAATCGGTTCTTAGATACCTTAATGCGTTTGGCTTGGCGCTTTGATACTTTTTCAGCGCAATACAAGTTTACAAGGATTGTTTTCGGGATTTGACAAGTGAACAACATACATAGAACGACGTAGACACCATGGAAAGATTTAAAGGCAATGCTTCAGCACCCAAGAACGCCGAACCTCCGCGCTTTTTTGTGCAAGCACAAGACAAGCGCGGTGCACTGGCGCTCAAGGGCGACCATGGTGACCCTCTCACGTCCCTGCCAGTTCCCACTGCGTCACCAAGGGGTTCTTGGAGACCTTGATGCACTTGGCTTGACGTTTTGATGCTTTTTCAGCGTAATGCAAGCGCCAGCCTGATCGCAGCAGATAGGAAAGGGTTTTATTGACCTTGATTTCAAAATTTACAATGTTGCACATTTTCCGCGCTTTCACTGCGTGTTATTTATATTTTGATATTTTTTCAACGCAGTGCAATCGCTGGCCTGGTACTTTTGCGAAAGTACCAGGCAGAAACTTTGGCGAAACAGAAATGACCTGAAACAGTTGAAACAGTTGGACAAATAAAATGTAAAGGCATACATTTAATAATTGGGTTCATAGAAGCGCCCTCATTTTTCTAGGAAACTGGGGTTCTGAAATTGTTATAATGTTTTCCTGAATAAATACCTACAACCTGGAAGAATGAAACCTGGAGTTAAGTCGTTTTGCTTACAATGTACATAACAAAATTTGGAATGTCGTCTGCAGACGAATGCCGCGTGGAAGGTGTTAATATTTGCACTGTCTGTTCATTTGACAAGGAAAAATCATGGAATTATGGAACACTGGCAGCAACAACAAGATATTAACATTCTGATCAAAACCAAGTTTTCTTTGAAGTTTCAGCTTTCAAATGCAATTGCCTATTCACCTTTTCAATTACAGATAACATAAACATAGGTATTTAAGCAAAGTAACTAAAAATGGGCTTCTTTGCTTATTTTTTCCAAAACGAGAGATTTTTTTCTGAATTATCGGCCATATCTATCGTTAAATATTTAAAATCAGTGTACTTTAATCTTACATGGTTGCAAAAGTATAGGTAAAATCATGTTTTTAAGTGTTATCACTAATTGTCATGTATATCCTATCAATATTTAAAATTTAAAAAAATTATCAGGTTTTCATAATGCGAGACCTTACTAATACATATGAAAGATATGAAACTTGTGTTATATAACACATTCAAGTTATAGCCTATTATCACTTTTATTTATTTTGTACTCATAAAAAATGATGAATGTCACTTAATCATTAAATCGATAGTTTCATCACGATGGTCACAATATGTGTATTATTATACATGCAATCACACAGTTTATTACACGACTGTCACTCCCCAACCCCTCCCCCATTATGTCCACATGCAAGAGTACGCATGTGCATAGTGTGTGTTATAGAAAATTCAGAAAATCTTCGATAACTGAACACGCACTTAAAGAAAACCACGTCATAAAATGTGATGACTCTAAGATTATCACCAGAAATGTGATTAAAATACTAAATGGTTACGCAAATCAATATCTGGATTCGGAGGGCGTAGCGTACTAACTTAGTAACCTTTACGACTCATTGATCCAGAGGGCATCATCAACATCTGATGACGTCATCAAGAAACAAAATAGAAACACCCGTCGGCTCTGGATCAAACACAATCCACTGAAGAAGACAACAGTTAGTTGTCGAAACCCGTATGGAACAATAGTAAGTTTCCTATTTGGAGTTTATGTCGAAAATTTATACACAAATCAATGAACGGTCATGCACTATATTTAAGATTCGTAATTGTCCTCTGACATGTTTACAAATGTATGTTACCTTGGGGTGCAGCCGCAGCCGCTGCGGTAGTCATGCAAATGAGAGCCAAGGCGACGGCAACCAATAGAATTCTTCGATCCATAGTGATTTGATATCGGGTTAGATTACCTATAAATGATATATCAAGGGATAACGTCAGTGTTTTTATAACACTCCTTGGATCATAATCTTTTTACTCCATGCAAACACGGAATTTAGATGAAACAATGATAAATACAGAGAAACGGCATTGCGTGAATTGCAGTAAGATTACACAGTTTGGAGAAACTATTGAATTAGCTCCTGTGCAACAGAGCAAAAACGCCCAAAAGTTGAGTCTTGTTTCAGATATATCGAAGATACAAGTTTGATACTTGCAGCACTTTTTACGCAGACTTTGAACATCAGCACAACCGAACATTTTAACAGATTTGACGCAATTTCATATAATTAGCATACTTTACAGGATATAAACTGCACATTTCTGTCTATTCAGAATTTTCAATTTTAATTGTGATTTTATTTATGCGCATAATTAATTAATTAATAAGCTGAAAATTGGAATTTGTTTAACCGCTTTCCTCTTTTTCAAATAGGTCTGTTCAAAATTGATTTCCCTTTTATAGTACTGTAATAATATTAATTCATAGTTAATTACGCAACATATTGAGATGCTGCAAAAAAGATCTTGTCGACTCATGCTTGGCAGTAGGTACGCACACTATGACACTGCCCTACTCGAATTATGTATTGATAAACTTAGCGACCGCCGGGAACAACTGGTTTTGAAATTCGGCCAGAAGCTCCTCAATTCGGAGCGCCATCAACATCTGCTCCCTGCAAAACCCGCAATAACGTATGCCCTCAGGAATCAGAAAAATTACCAGGAGCCAAAAACAAGAACTGGCAGATATTACAACTCAACTATCCCATATGTCATTCGTCTTTTAAATCAATGTTAGCTGTTTATAATATTTTATATATATATATATTTCTGTATTTTTACTATGTATGATATGTAACTTGTAAGCCAGTGTCATCAGCTGTGCTGTTTTGCTGGCATTTGTATACCATGAATAAATAAATAAATAAATAAATAAACATGTTCCTACAATTAAAATGTATTTTAGACATTCTGTGCACAGACTTGGCAAAGTTTTTCAATATTTAATCCACCGTGCAGGCAAATAATGGAAGCAGCGTGCAAGGCCATTTCAATGCTAAGGAACCATATTCTGAAATACGCGCTCAAGAGATTACAATGCCAGTTAACTATGTGGTTGAGTTTGGTGTATATTACTTTTAAGAGGATCATGTGCTAACAAGTTCAATCGAAATGGCCTATGTATTAGGTCTAAATAGTCAAGCCCGTGACAGCAAGCAACCATCTGCTGGTCGGATGAGCATATGGGCTTACACAGTAGTACTCAGAATTGTCCAAGTCAAGTTTAATAAAACAAAAATCATACAAGGACAACACAGCGTACTTTCAAACAAAACTGTTTTGAATGTGTACGATAAAGATACCGCGTAATGCAATTGTCGTGGTGTAGAACACTCAAGAGGCATTATTTTAATAGTTTAATTTATGGGCAATTATGCTCTGTTGCACTGTAGCACTTGTAGTAAGATTTCATTTTGTTATTGGATTGATGGAGTTGGTAAAATACATGTAGATCTGAAGCAGTGATAATCCAGTGCATTTAAATCAAAGAATTATAGCAATGAAAGTTGAGTTTGTTATCAAATACGATTCACAATAGAGAAACGCATCAATGAATTGAATTTATTGCGATTAGGATTAACAGTGTAGCGAGTTGGTAGATTTACTCGTAGATCTACATAAAAAGGACAAATTATGACAAAGTGGTATTCGTCTTTAATCAGTCCTACTCTATCTGAGCCCAAGAACTGATCCCAATCTGAGAACCGCCATTTACAACAAACATGATAGTATGACTCAGTGTTTCTATATTACATCTTAGTATTTCCTGTTTTTTATAGATAATACCCTTCAGGAAAGCAGTTTGTTATAAGCCAAACAACCCTCAATACTAATCTAAGACTTACCTTTTTCCAATACGGTGTTGCGTTGGAGGTTGGAGGTTTGATGCTGATGTGAGAGCGTGGAGAACGTTCAAGTAATTATCGGTATCATCACAGCGATATTTATATTTGAGATATCGTTATGGTTTATTTAATGACCCGCACACGTGACTGATCCTACATATGTGTTAGTTGAGGACGCGAAGCGTGTAATGGGCAGCCATGCAGTTAACAGTTTAATGACATGTTTCACCTTCGCCTATGGTAAGAAATTTCAACGTTCCTGTATTGTTACTGTTTCTGTAAAATGTCTATCTTTTACCGGCAACAGACCTATTAGCTCTTCAACTCCTTCAATGAGTTGACCAAACATTAGCTGAATTATCTGTCCGTGAACCACTACTCAGATGGATACGCACAACAAGTCAAAGATCATACAAAAAACTAAGATCACGGAGTAAATAGTTTAAGACATTCTCCGATTTTCCGAGACATGTACATTTCAGGGTACTTTGATAAGACAAGAAAAAGGTTAAGCCTTCATCCAGGTCACGGGTCAAGAAAGAACCACCAGACAAATGCTCTGAATTCTGCAAGTTGTATCTTACATGTATTTGATGTGACAAAAAGTAAATCATTGAATCCAATTCAAAGGCAAAATCAAAGGTGCGAATTGATTTCTTATTATCTCTATGTGTCTCAACGACACCTTCACACAGTTATAGTCGTACACATTACATCGTTTTCACGCATTCCAAGATTTTCCTAGGTTTATGCGCTGTCGTTTTATTATTTTTATTTATGTATGCATGTTTAGAAATTTATTCATCATATCTACTCAAATATACCCAGGATGTCGTCGTTTGATTTGGGTCTTTCGTTTATAATTAAATTAAATGTAAAATCAAGTAACACGCCTGCCGATTTTATCCGGCTCTAGTTGGGGTCCTTCGCACAAGTTGTTCTACGAACGCAATTCTGTAGTTCAAGTATAGAGTGTTACTGCAACACCCAGAATATCGATCGATATTGGAATATTGTATGGGTTCCAGAATCGCTCCGTACTGGAACGGTGGAACTCGTTTAATGGGCCACTCACATGTATCCGTGAAAATGGGTGCAGACGGCGGCACCCACGGTGGGCCGTTTCCCGTCCGGTGAACACGTTCAGGGGACTTTGCCGGCCACCGGAGTTTTGAGCATGCTCAAAACTCCTGACGGGTGATTGCACGCGGCAGCGAACGTTGAGATCCATGTATGAGGACGGTATCAGGACGGTATCAGGACGGCGCACCCGTTTCGCGCCCGTGTGCAGTGCGGTGTTGGACGGTGGTGGACGTTGACCATCTCATCGATGGGCTGCGAACGGGCGCATGCCGCATGGTTAGTCGTTCGCGGAACGGACTCTCAGCAGGCATGTTGTATTATAGATGTTGGTCGTACGAATTCCGGAATGTAAATGAAGCGGCGAGCTTGAGCGTGTAAGATACAACTTGCAGAAATCAAAGCATTTGTCTGGTGGTTCTTTCTTGACCCGTGACCAGGATGTCGTGCTTATCAATATATCAATATATCAATATATCAATATATCAATATATCAATATATCAATATATCAATATATCAATATATCAATATATCAATATATCAATATATCAATCGATCAATCTATCAAATTGACTAAAAATCCTTAAATCAAGACAAAAATGTACAGGGTGACCCAAACAAATGTTAACACTCCGGGCACATAAGATATCTTAAAAGGACAGGAACACACGGGTCTAATCTTGATGTATTATGAAAGCTGAGTAAATAAGCTTTCATTTGCAATTGATTGCGTTCCAATTGGTTATTTAGAACGGGAGATATGCTTCAGCAAACATGAGGAAGCAAAATCGGCTTGGTCCAATTTGCATTAATTACAACTATGATTACGAACTTGTAAGAATGCCAAAAACATTGTGCAGTAGTTCAAAAGTAACAATACCATTGCAACATTTAATCCTAAGTATCGATTATTGATTTATGGTTAATTTCAGTGCAATACTAGTTTTATTTCAGTGCAATATTAGTTAATTTGTTTAATTGGATGGACTATTTCAACAAAGAACATGAAATGTTTCAATTTCAATTTTAAAGACTGCTTTACTGACAGCTACCCATTGCACACGGAAAAAGAGTATAGAACTTGAACTCATGACAAAATACCCATATAATTTATGTGGAATATATTTATTTATGTCTTTTAAGCTTGAAAAGAATCGAAAGAATGCGTTGAAAAGAACAAAGAAGAGATTAACTGATGTGTGTGTGATTTAATCATGTTGCATCTTGCTTCGTGCATTTTAAAAGCTTTACTTTCATACTGAGAGGATTGGACCAAGCCGATTTTGCTTCCTCATGTTTGCTGAAGCATATCTCCCGCTCTAAATAACCAATTGGAACGCAATAAAATGCAAATGAAAGCTTATTTACTCAGCTTTCATAATACATCAAGATTAGACCCGTGTGTTCCTGTCCTTTTAAGATATCTTATGTGCCCGGAGTGTTAACATTTTTTTGGGTCACCCTGTATATCAGAAGAAAAAAAGTGTTTCAGGGGTCAGAAAAAAGGGGGTCAAATTATGGAAACACCTGGATTTCTCCACAACAAGTCGTAAAAATGAATTTTATTTCAAATGTCGTAAACACGGTTAATTTACATATTTACAGCTTTTTTGGTTTATGGTTTAATTCTGTTTTTATCGTAAATTCTTCGCATGTTTATCGAGTTGTTCGGCACACGATGTTCAGTTTGACGGATCTAAATCATGATTTCTTGATGCTATATTTTCTCAAAAACAGTTTTCTTCTAATTCTACTTACTGTTGACAATACAACAGAGGTTTCATTATCGAGCTGAATTATCTGTCCGTGAACCACTACTCAGATGGATAAGCACAACAAGTCAAAGATCATACAAAAAACTAAGATCACGGAGTAAATAGTTTAAGACATTCTCCGATTTTCCGAGACATGTACATTTCAGGTTACTTTGATAAGACAAGAAAAAGGTTAAGCCTTCATCCAGGTCACGGGTCAAGAAAGAACCACCAGACAAATGCTCTAAATTCTGCAAGTTGTATCTTACATGTATTTAATATGACAAAAAGTAAATCATTGAATCCAATTCAAAGGCAAAATCAAAGGTGCGAACTGATCTCTTAACATCTCTGTGTCTCTACGACACCTTCACACAGTTATAGTCGTACACATTACATCGTGTTCATGTATTCCTAGATTTTCCTAGGTTTATGCGTTGTCTTTTTATTATTTTTTATTTATGTATGCGTGTTTAGAAACCAATTGCACAATTCTGCAATATAAATGGAATGATAACAGTTTAGATAAGTTCATATATATATATATATATATATATATTCTGCAATTCTGCAATTCTGCAATAAATGGAATGATAACAGTTTAGATAAGTTCAGTGAATGTGTTAACTCTCAATTTGTTCCCAATGAGTTGGATGATATCTGTAATGTATTGTTGCCTAACAAAATGCAGTATTGATGATTCAATCGATCGTGTATGCGTGTACTTTATAAAGCCTGGATCTCAATGCTTAAGGCCATGGTGGCGTTGCATTTTTGGTAACGAATCATCCATCTCTCTCTATTAACTCAACAACTAAATGTGGTAGAGCTATGTGAAAGCCTAGTATTCATCTAGCTACATTGTGTAAATAAATCAGGTATTTCTGTAACTGAGATATGATGAATTATATTGTGATAGTCAGGGGTGGTGGCGGCGGCGGCGGCGGCGGCGGCGGCGGCGGCCCTGTGTACAATATATATGGGGAATATAGGAAATGTTCCCAATTCTACGTTCAATTTACAATAACTCCTCATCCCTGTATGGTACACACATGATTTTGCTCTCATTTTATAGATTATTTTATATTTTATAAGATTCTGTTTCAACAGAGGTGACAACTATTATGTAACAATTGTAATCATGAATCAATTGCATTGTCCTTGGGTTTTTCCCTATTCGCTACACAGTGAACTTGCACTAATTCATCGGTTTTACATACATTACTATAAAAAAAAGTATTCAACCGATGATAGCAAAATTATACATTTTTGGAAAGCTCTCAAATAGGGGAATTCAAAAATGCCGTTTAAATCAGGATAGAGAGATACCAAAAAAAATATACTTGTAAACTCTAATAAATATGAAATTTAAACGTTTGTGCTCATTTACATCTCGATATAGTATATTTCAACAAGTTACCATTGACAACCGTTATGTTCTGATGGGTAATTGCATGAGGAACTAATAATATGCACAGTAAAATTATGATTGGGATAGGTATAAAAATATTATAGAGCTTAAATCAAAACGAGTGTGCGCGAAAGCTCACACGAAACAAATTTGTCTTGAATAAAATGTAAAAAGTTTACTCACAATCATTGTTATCTATCTATCTATCTATACATGTATATCTCGGAAGGTCTAAACGAACCAGTCACACGATCAGTATCCCTTTCTCGGAAGGTTTAAAACTTTGAATTTTTATATAGCTCTCCCGTTTGGGATTGAGTACTCTGATTCGAAAGATAGTCTGACCATGAAATCGATTCGATGTTCATGAATTTATGTTATTTATGCTCCTGACTTTTTTAGACCGGTCCTGAGAAATGGTCTGGTTGGCTCAAGGGCTGGAAAAGCGTGATGCACTTTTAGTGAATAAACACCATTGAAAGTGTATGCATGTTAATCTAGACCTGAGCGAACCAGTCACACGATCAGTATCCTTGTCGTCTGACGATTGCGGAAGCGTGACACTCAGAGTAACGATTCTCTTTCTCGGAAGGTCTTAAATCCTTAAATCACGAGAAAAAAAGTATATCAGAAAAAAGTGTGTCAGGGGTCAGAAAAAAGTGTGTCAGGGGTGACAGAAAAAGGGGGTCACCTTATGGAAACAAGTCGTAAAAATGAATTTTATTTCCAATGTCGTAAACACGGTTAATTTACATATTATTATATTTTGGTGTATGGTCTAATTCTACACAACACCTGGGTGGTATTAAATGGACAGAATTTCTCAACAACAAGTCGTCAAAACGAATTTTATTTTAATTGTCTTTAACACGATGAATTTAAATTTGTAAGAAAATATTACATTTTAAATTCTACACAACACCTGGGTGATATTAAATTGGCAGAATTTTACAAAAACAAGTCGGTAAAACGAATTTTATTTCAAATGTCGTAAACACGATGAATTTAAATTTGTAAAACCATTACCTTTCGATATTTATTTCTTAAAAAAATTGATACCACTTGTAATTAACTTTTTTCCTAAACTATTCCAAACTTCCACTTCACAATGATCCATTCAAATTGTAACGCGTGATAACAATGGAGCATAGCAATTGCACCTGTTGCTTGTAATAGAGTTATTTAAATAATGTGAATAATGCATTTATATCCTGTTAGTTCATTATCGAAGGCATTATTTATTCTTTAGCATAGGAAATGCTTATGGTATCTTTCATCGTGCCGTTTATGTCAGATTTAAATAGCATTGGTGATAAGCTGTTTGGTAGTTGAAGCTTATCAATGCTTATGTTCCTTATAACCGGTTCCACATAGTAATTCATGATTGTTAAAAACAATTTGAGTATACGAGTAAGTTTAGCCCGCAGTAACCTTAATAACCTCTATAACGTTCTGTAGGTAAGTGATTATACATTTAAAGTGTCATTCATCAGTTGGTGTATGCCAGTCAATTCAGACAAAGGTATTTCACAGCTTACTTGGCCCGTGGCAAACACATATTAGAGTAGATGTGGTGTATCTTTGGTTTAGGATTCAAAATAGGTAAATGTGCAGTATGCTCGTAACGGAACTAAATTGAGCTTAGTATAACAACGATGTGACAATGATTTGAATGCAAGGTGTCTCAAAAATAGTTTCCCATGTGAACCATGATTTCTTTGGCAACGAAAAGTATACCATTTTTTGGCAAAATACTCATAGTCATGTTCTTTAATGTGCCATAAGATTGTGTTTCTATCCATTTTGGAGCTTCCGTTATCAAATTATGGCAAATCTACTCGGGCATGTTCAAATTCAGCTTTGGCCACTTTTCATGTGAAGGGAGCTCTATTATTTAAATCGTCAATAAATGTGTCATTGAATAAAACAATAAAGTCAATAATTATCTACGAAATGTTAGTTGAATTGAACAAAAACATATTTTCATCCATATTATCCAAGACATACCATAATTTATTCAAATTTTAGACGGTATCAATACATTGACATATCCTAAAATCATCATCGGAATCACAAAGGCAGTTTTTTCAGTTGAAAGTCATTTTCTTGTTCATAAGTGGCCAAAGTGGGATTTGCACTCTTGTTACTGAAACGAACATCATATCTCGGTAGTTAGGCGATGAAATTCAATGGGATAAATTGTATTTGATAGACGACTAATAGAAATTATTCTAAGAAATATTCTAAGAAATGTTAAAAGACGTATACCACAAGATTTTCTAGTGTGTACTGTTATTTTCCTGGGGACCAGTCATTACATTTTAATGGACAAGTCTTTAATCTTAATCATTAGAAGTGTGCAGTCCGCCAATCTCAAACCGTAGATATGCCAATTAGCCTTGTTTATTGATATAATTTTTATGAATTCATGATTGGTTGATTTACGATATACTGACAAGAGCTATTGCCCCATGCTTATTTTGACTGCAACACGACTCTCAGTCCCCTACAGAGCACCACAGTAAGAAAAGTTAAACCTTACATATGTAATGGTAATACGTTGCAAATGAATTGTCGTAGAATCTACTGAATTGCAGTGTACACGATTGCCCTGAAGTAAGATGAAGTACGCTTGCACGCACCCGCCTCGATACTAGTGTCATTCATCGACTCTTGTAGCCAGTGAATCCTTACAAGGGTCGTGGCATAATGCACGTAACCCATAGGCAACACGTGCCTATTTATAGAGAATATGGTGTATCTTTCATGTAAATTCTGGAAGCGTGTAAGACTACATTATTTGTTATTAGTTCACAAAATGTGCACATGCCAGAAGCATTATAAACAAACGGGATTTGTCGTGGTGTATCTTTATTGTATATGCTAGAAGCGGTAAATCTACATTGTGCGCGCAATAAGAACACAAGCAAGGACGATAATCAATAGCTAAATGTACCATGCGTAACGAAATGTGTTCAGACATACCCTGTCGCCGTCTTGTTTCTTTAGTGTAGATGCTATTGGCGGTAAACCTACATTGTGCGCGCAGTAAGAACACAAGTAAGGACGATATCAACTTCAATGTACCGGGCCGTCATCGTGTCTCTTTAGTGTAGATGCTATAGAAGCGGTAAAACTACATTGTGCTCGCAGTAAGAACACAAGTAAGGACGATATCAGCTTAAATGAACTTGGCAAGATTCCAATATCATACGGAAAGGGATCGCAGTCATGACATCAATTATCATCAAGTCAGTAGGCAGAGGAAGTGCCTCGAAATCGATCAAGTTCATAAACGACACGTGCTTCGTGTTTAGGATTTTTAAAGAAAAACCCGCGAAAACGATGTAACTAAGAACAAAGATTTGTTTTGTGAAAACTAATTGGATTGACGTAAAGGGAAGTTTATATTAAAGACAGAAAATGATCTTGTGGAGTATAAAGAGAGAATTGAAGTTCAAGACGACAGGTTGGCTAAAGGTAATCTGGTAACATGCGCACGATCCGAATACTGTATTTGAAAATACATGAAATGGTGGTTTGCATTCACCAACAAAGTTCACACATTGTTATTACTTAATCTCAACATTTAGGATAAGATAATTTAATTCTAATATAACAAGTGGTATTTGGAAATCTGTATGGGATATTTCGGATTAAGTGTAAGTATTAAGTGTAGATTTTCGAAAATTGTCTGCAAAACGTTGCACTATCGCCATAAAGATTTTGCTTCTAACACACAATTCACGTACTACCGTCCCCTATCCCAGTGTGGTACAGGTCAAATAATATAAACATGAAAACAAAGTTAGACCTGTTTTCCAAACAATGTCAAAATTTCACAATACACCTTAATAATAATAATAAGTGAGATTTATAGAGCGCCTAATAGCAGAGGTCTCAAAGCGCTGTACAACCTTTTGACCGTAGTCTAAAGAACCGTCGCCCGGAGAACGCAACTGTGATTTTATTCGTGATAAAAAAAACCGTTTTTCATATATATCTAAAAGATAGTTGGGGTTACCTCAGCTAGTTAGACCACACATCCATTAAGCATGTGTATTCTATTACTATTAAACCTTATAGGAGAGCAGATTTCACCGTTCCAATCGGGGAACCGGCAATTACGATACACATTGGAATTTTGGGGCTAATATTGAAAACGACAGTTTCAAGTGCCTGCCAGTAAAATTTGCAAAAATTCGCGTCAATAGTTTTGAAACAATAGTGTCACTAACATCAAATGTGCATAATTGTTATGTCGCCATGGATCTGCGATTTAACCCTTGTAAAAGGAAAAATAAAACCACATAGAATCATGCAGTTTTTTGTAACTTGAAGAACAGCGTATACTCTGACAGTATATATCAAAATACATTTTGAATTTAAATAAAAATATATATTTTTAACATAAATGTTTATGTTTTTTGTCTTTTTTCTGAAAATGACCCAAAACTTTCACTTATTAAAGAAATATTGAACGTTAGTCATCAATTAATTCTAAATTTTATGATTAAGACATATGTTTTGATTGTCCATGTTAAATCTGGTGGTCGTACGACAAACATTGTGATAGCTGTGGTACAAAACAGCAAGTCAATGTTTTTACAATTTTGAAGGTATAGCGACTAGTCAAGCTTAGTCAATGGGCCCATGCATACAATAGACACGTTATGCCGGTGAGAATCCAACTTCGTACCAATAGACATGGCCACTATGTAATTTCGTTGGATTTTGGTGGGGAGTTGCTAATTTTTGCATCTAATTAATGTTTAAAGATCACTGATACCAGAAACCAATGTTTACACATTTTTAAAATATCCAATGGTGGCCATATTGGATTTTTAAAATGGCGGCCAAATTTTAACATATTTACACTATTTTTAAACAAAACATGACATGTGGTCACTTTTTAAAGCTTATTTTTTGGTAGAATTGTCAAGTCTGTTGCCCCTAAAGCAGGACTAACAAGTCCTGATCTTAATTTCAAAATGGCGGCCATGACTAAGGGGTTATTCAAGATGGCGTCCAAAATGGCCTCCCAAACTGGTCAAATCTCATAAATGACATAGCAATCAACATGTATGGTTTAAGTATAGTTTTAATAGTGGGATGTATGTATTAGACCACTAGACACTCATATCCAGAATTGTTGCTCCGTTAACACACCTCAAACCAAGATGGCCACTAAAATGGCCGCCAAAAATTGTAAGGCATAAATGAACCAACATGTATGATCAGTGTATAGCTTTAACAATGGGATGTATGTATTAGACCACTAGAAACTCATATCTAGTATTCATGCTTTGTTAACATACTTTAAAACCAAAATGGCCGCCAAATTAATGCCAAAAATGGTCAAATATGGTCAAAATTTAATAAAATAGCATAATATCAACCGAAATGTATGATGAAAATATGATTTTAACGATGGGATGTATGTGTAAGACCACTAGTAACTCATATCCAATATTTTTGCTGTGTTAACATACTTAAAAATCCAAAATGGCCCCCAGAATGGGTCCCAAAATGACTGAACAAATTGTCGAAATTCCATAAAATGGGATAATATCAACCAAAATGTATGATGAAAGTATAGTTTTAACATTGTGATGTATGTATTAGACCACTAGTAACTCATATCCAGTATATTTGCATTGTAATAGCATACTTTAAATCCAAGATGGCCACAACAATGGCCGCTGTAAATGTAAAAATAGTCATAAGTGTATGATATTCCAGAATAGATATTGTAAGAGTGTATATTACATTACATGCACCAAATAGTATGTTCTAAACTGTTAAGCTATTGCTTTTACATGTAAGGCCCACCTTTGTGACAGTTTTGATTCTATATAACTTTCCAAAATGGCTGCCAGAATGGTTAAGTTGATGTTAAATGACCCAACAAAATTGTTTTGTATTGTAAATGACCATGTTATGTAATGCCAACACCCCAAATCTAATGGGACAGCATTCATTATATAACGCATGAAAATATTCTAGCCATCTGATTGGTGGATACTACATCAGATAACACAAAATAGTTTGGTCCATTTCATGCTTGACGTCACTTCCCGGTCTTTTTTTGTCTTTCAAAAAGTACTATTGACCGGGCGGTCAATAATACTTTTTGAAAGACGAAAAATGCCCTGCCTCGTACGATTTTACTATAATGGCTTGGAGGATCGACTCGCCTGTAAGATCTTGTTCATGTTTAATTTGATGAAAATCGCACACAAATATATTTTCATGCGTTATATAAAACAAATATGGACTGCTCTTTATTCGTGAAATGGGGTGAACTATTGTCCCTCGGTGATCTGGAGACCTATCTGGATCTGGAGCCTACTATTTTCCCTCAGCCTTCGGCTTAGGGAAAATAGTAGGCTTACGGTCTCCAGATCACCTTGGGGCAATGGTTAACCCCATTTCCCTCATGAACAGTCCATATTTGTATACTATATGTCTATGATAAAGCCTAAGGGCTGTAGATATAGTTTGAGTACTTTAAAATATCCAAAATGCATACTTTACATTTGTTTGGTTAAGTATTCCGTGGACAGCTTGCAAAATGAGTACCTTTATTAAAATAGACATAATTCTTCTTAGCAATGCTCAATATGTGTCATTCCTTTTTCCTAATAAGCAGAAGAGAATGCATTTTAAATATATGCTTTACTGAACTCTTGAGTGTCATTTGTTTGTTTTTTAAAACATCACCAATCCGGGTAAACTTCTTTTTGACTCACCCTGAGACGAACCGAGTGATTGTTTTTTGCACCAGAGTTGGAATAAGACACGGTTACCCATGCTAGTGCACCCTCCCTCTTCAACACAAGTCTTTGGTGGGTTTTGAGGGGACAGCATGCAAGATTAGGTGGGAGGTCTAATATTACCAACCTGAGATTTGATGATGACATTGATCTCATCGTAGGTCATCGTAAGTGCAATAAAACTGGGTATGGAGATCAGTGTAGAGCAATGGTTCCAATCTTTTTGTGGTGGTGACCCCATTCCAGAAACCAGCATCAGAGCGCGACCCCACCACCCGCACCCCACAGAACAAATTTAAGTTCCATTTGGGATATTAGCCAATGCTATATAACTATGAAAACATAGCATTTTATTTTTGTTAAATTAGGCTAGTCCGCGACCCCACAAAAAGTGCGTCGCGACCCCAGTTTGGGTCGACCCAGAGGTTGGGAACCACTGGTAAGAGATACGATGTAAGGTAATGAAGATGCCCGGGTGAAGATGGGGTCCGATGTGCATAATGAATCAGTGACAGCAAACATTGAAGTAGAGACAGTGGAACAGTTTAAGTATCTAGGGGCAACGAATTCAAGATGATACTATAAGAGGAGATTCAAATTACTGTCTCACTTCCAAAGTTGAAACCCATCTGGAGAGATAAGAGTAATTATCACAGTCATCTTGTATCGGAAACCTGAGAAATAAATGCGAAGGTAAAGGAACGAATAAATGCTTTTGAAATAAATTGCATGCGAAGATTTCTCCAGGTTGAACTATTCGTAACATACAGCCAACCAACAAGTGAGGAAACTGATGGAAACATATAGTAAGCAAGACTATTTTCTTTCAGTTGAGAAAACTCATATGGCTAGTGGCTTAGGCATGTTGGATGAAAAAGGGGTGGCAAAATCAAAAAGTGGAGAAATGAGCTTCGATCGCGTGATCGGAACAGCTGGAGATGCAGGCAGTTATGGTAAACTTGAGACTCTAGATCCATTACTGTGTCGGCCCATCGACGGCTTCGTTAGCGTATGGAAGTCTAATGGGACATAGACCGATAGACAGCGATAGTCGGTCATGCTAACTTTATCACTGATCGTATTCATTTATTACTTAACATACTGCAACTCGTCATGATCTTCGTTGTGCTGGACAACAGATACGCCTTTCGAAACCAAGATTTTTATCGCTCTTGTTTGACATACTTGAAAAGACTGATCTTTTACTCGACACATGCTTACATCTTATATTTTGAGCTGTCTGTCGGAATCAGTGGCGTAACCAGCGGGGGGGGCAGGGGGCGAGAGCCCCCCCCCCCCCCTTGGAACCCTTGCCCCCCCCCCCCCCCCCGCTTGCCCCCCAAATGAAATCAAGTACGGCTGTAAATTAAATTTACAAACAAAGTACACACCAAATCCCCCCCAATAATGACATCGTGTCGGTTGAGATTGGCACTGTCGGTTCATTTGACGAAAGGAATCATGGAATTATGATGGTTAAAAGTACACATATGAAAAAAATTCGCATATGTCTTCCCAAAATGAAATATTCTTTGGTACAAGCTTGTTTAGAGCAAAAATGTAGCTCAATTGTCCAAAAAATAGCTGTAAAGTCGAACATTTTCTCAATTTCATTTGTTTGTTTATGTTTTAGGGCCTATTTTCTATTTTTATGCCAGTGGTAACTGATTTCGAGTGCTTGCTAACAGTAATAAATAAAATAAAATAACAAAATAAGAATAAACCAGATACACCTATCATTTATCAACAATGCCGATTCATTTTTTGTTTTGACTTAAAAGTAGATTCACTGAATATATTTATTAATAAAATGTTATCAACACTGTTTACCTATTTGATCATTTAGAGTGCAAAGAAGAGTGATTTAGTCATGGTTGTATTTCACAACGTGCTACAAATGGCAAGCATGGCACGAATAAGACTCCGTACTACGGTGTTTCTAGTAATATTCAAGCAAGTTTCACTGCGTCTTTACTTTTAGTCTCTAAATGTACACATTTTAATATTTAAAATAGAAAACAATAAAACAGTATCCATTAATTTCCTACTATACGAGTTGAAAAATATAAATTACATACCATAATTGCAACAATTTTACCGCGCAAATGTAAACGTAGCATAAAATGCCTGTGTACATGTGTACGGCAATTCACTTTCAATGAAGCACGTCATGTATAACAATGCTCATTGAAATGGTAGGTATTCAATAGGGCCACCCGGCATTCATGCACTCTGTAGCGATTTTCAAGATTTGAAAAAAGGAGGAGTTAAGTTTTTTGGTCTAAATTGAGTTCTATATGGTTTTTGAGCCTGTAATTTTCACCACAAGTAGCAATTATATTGGTTATTAAGAATATCTAACAAAATATTCCGATTTGTTTTAATAACGTCTAATTACAATAAACGGAAATTGGTGAAAACAAAAAAAATACAAAATTGGGTTAATTTTATGCACAAATATACATGTTGCTTTAAACGTTTTATACAAATATTGGTATTATTTGATAGCCTGATATGTTGCCTAAAGCTTACTATATGTTTCCATCAGTTTCCTCACTTGTTGGTTGGCTGTATGTTACGAATAGTTCAACCTGGAGAAATCTTCGCATGCAATTTATTTCAAAAGCATTTATTCGTTCCTTTACCTTCGCATTTATTTCTCAGGTTTCCGATACAAGATGAGTATGCTAATTATATGAAATTGCGTCAAATCTGTAAAAAGTGCTGCAAGTATCAAACTTGAATCTTCGATATATCTGAAACAAGACTCAACTTTTGGGCGTTTGTGCTCTGTTGCACAGGAGCTATCCAGTACATTGAGTTGTATAAGCTATTTAATAGTTTCTCCAAACTTTGTAATCTTACTGCAATTCACGCAATGTTGTTTCTCTGTATTTATCATTGTTTCATCTAAATTCCGTGTTTGCATGGCCGGAGTAAAAAGATTATGATCCAAGGAGTGTTACTGACGTTATCGCTTGTTATATTATTTATAGGTAATCTAACCCGATATCAAATCACTATGGATCGAAGAATTCTATTGGTTACCGTCGCCTTGGCTCTCATTTGCATGACTACCGCTGCACCCCAAGGTAACATACATTTGTAAACATGTTAGAGGACAATTACGAATCTTAAATATAGTGCATGACCGTTCATTGATTTGTGTATAAATTTTCGACAAAAACTCCAAATAGGAAACTTACTATTGTTCCATATGGGTTTCGACAACTAACTTTTGTCTTCCTCAGTGGACTGTGTTTGATCCAGAGCCGACGGGTGTTTCTATTTTGTTTCTTGATGACGTCATCAGATGTTGATGATGCCCTCTGGATCAATGAGTCGTAAAGGTTACTAAGTTAGTACGCTACGCCCTCCGAATCCAGATATGGATTTTCGTATCCATTTAGTATTTTAATCACATTTCTGGTGATAATCTTAGAGTCATCACATTTTATGACGTGGTTTTCTTTAAGTGCGTGTTCAGTTATCGAAGATTTTCTGAATTTTCTATAACACACACTATGCACATGCGTACTCTTGCATGTGGACATAATGGGGGAGGGGTTGGGGAGTGACAGTCGTGTAATAAACTGTGTGATTGCATGTATAATAATACACATATTGTGACCATCGTGATGAAACTATCGATTTAATGATTAAGTGACATTCATCATTTTTTATGAGTACAAAATAAATAAAAGTGATAATAGGCCATAACTTGAATGTGTTATATAACACAAGTTTCATATCTTTCATATGTATTAGTAAAGGTCTCGCATTATGAAAACCTGATAATTTAATTTTTTTTTAAATATTGATAGGATATACATGACAATTAGTGATAACACTTAAAAACATGATTTTACCTATACTTTTGCAACCATGTAAGATTAAAGTACACTGATTTTAAATATTTAACGATAGATATGGCCGATAATTCAGAAAAAAATCTCTCGTTTTGGAAAAAATAAGCAAAGAAGCCCATTTTTAGTTACTTTGCTTAAATACCTATGTTTCTGTTATCTGTAATTGAAAAGGTGAATAGGCAATTGCATTTGAAAGCTGAAACTTCAAAGAAAACTTGGTTTTGATCAGAATGTTAATATCTTGTTGTTGCTGCCAGTGTTCCATAATTCCATGATTTTTCCTTGTCAAATGAACAGACAGTGCAAATATTAACACCTTCCACGCGGCATTCGTCTGCAGACGACATTCCAAATTTTTGTTATGTACATTGTAAGCAAAACGACTTAACTCCAGGTTTCATTCTTCCAGGTTGTAGGTATTTATTCAGGAAAACATTATAACAATTTCAGAACCCCAGTTTCCTAGAAAAATGAGGGCGCTTCTATGAACCAAATTATTAAATGTATGCCTTTACATTTTATTTGTCCAACTGTTTCAACTGTTTCATGTCATTTCTGTTTCGCCAAAGTTTCTGCCTGGTACTTTCGCAAAAGTACCAGGCCAGCGATTGCACTGCGTTGAAAAAATATCAAAATATAAATAACAGGCAGTGAAAGCGCGGAAAATGTGCAACATTGTAAATTTTGAAATCAAGGTCAATAAAACCCTTTCCTATCTGCTGCGATCAGGCTGGCGCTTGCATTACGCTGAAAAAGCATCAAAACGTCAAGCCAAGTGCATCAAGGTCTCCAAGAACCCCTTGGTGACGCAGTGGGAACTGGCAGGGACGTGAGAGGGTCCCCATGGTCGCCCTTGAGCGCCAGTGCACCGCGCTTGTCTTGTGCTTGCACTAAAAAGCGCGGAGGTTCGGCGTTCTTGGGTGCTGAAGCATTGCCTTTAAATCTTTCCATGGTGTCTACGTCGTTCTATGTATGTTGTTCACTTGTCAAATCCCGAAAACAATCCTTGTAAACTTGTATTGCGCTGAAAAAGTATCAAAGCGCCAAGCCAAACGCATTAAGGTATCTAAGAACCGATTGGAGACGTTGTGGAAACTAGCTACGACACCTCGTCTAGACTCAAATCTCATTTTCTTTTAGCCACGCAAGCAACAAAAACGGATTCAATAGGTTAAATTTATTACAATCCTTATTTTTATATATATATATATATATATTATATATATATATATATGTGTATACATATAAAAGTATGTTTATGGGGACATCTGTCTATAACCTGTTTATGGGGACTTGGCTTTTTTTAACGGAATTAGAAAAAAAACCTATGTACAACAATGAACTGCTGCTACTGAATTTATATATCACAACAAAAATGTAATTATTTAAATTTTAAATGTGTTATTCCTTATATACGTATCTGTATAAGATGGTTGTATGGGGACATTGGTCCCCATAATCGATATATACAGTGAAGTCCCCATAATCTATATATACATAATATACAGTTAAGCCCACAATTATTCATACCCCTTGAAAAATATGTGTTTTTTGCGTTTTTCTCATATCTATACCAGCTGGAGTGGTGGAACTTTTGCTTTACACTAAAGACAATTAGTTTACAAGTACAAATCAATATATTTGGGCTCAACATTTTTTGCATAACAATAGAATTGAACAAGAATTGTGTTTTTATGCCTGTCCAAAATTATTCGTACCCCATACCAAGTCTCAGGATGAGGCCACATTTTGTGATAATACACATGTTTTTGACATTCCAAACATTCTTTATATTGTGTGATAGGCTTTTATATTGTTATGCAATTATTCAATACAATGTGGATGCATTACAAATGTGTCCTATTGAATGTACAGTGAGGGATATTATAGGACAACACTCTAGCTCTTTGACAGCATGACGAAGGGGATCAAATAACTCAGTGAGGACCTTTTTTGTGCATTGTGAATGCTCACAATGGGGGGAAAGGCTACAAAGCTATTTCGAAGCAATTTCAAGTGCCAAATTCCACCATAAAAAGCATAATTAGGAAGAACAAGACAGTTAAAATCAGTTCAAATCAGTTAAAAACCCTGAAGAACACGGTCGGAAGCCAACAGTGTCCCCTTGTTTGACAAGAAAAGTATGGTGAAAGGCCAACAACAATCCACATATCACCGTCAATGCTCTCCTGAACAACCTTGGTGAGTCTTGGACCAAGATATTAAGGCAGACACTCCAGCAGACATAGTACACAAGAGTTCTCCACGGACTCCGATCAAGAAAGACTCTACTCCTGAAAAGAGACAATGAGAAACGCATCTAGCATTTGCAAGAGCACTTCTGGACAAAGATCCAAGTTTTTGGTCTTCAGTGTTGGGGTTGCTTAAGATGCAAGACAAGTTTCTCTGTGTCTCTTTTAAGGAGTAGAGTCTTTTTTGGTCGGCCTCCATGGAGACCTCTCATGTGCCATATATGCTGGAGTGTCTGCCATGATATCTTGGTCCAATAATTGCCAGGGTTGTTCAGGAGAGCATTGATGGTGATCTGTGGATTGTTGTTGGCCTTTCGCAATACTTTTCTTGCCAAACAAGGGGACACCGCTGGCTTCCGACTGCATCCTTCAATGTTTTTTAGTGAGTTGAACGTCTTGTTCTTCCTAATTATGCTTTGTGTGGTGGATTCTTGCACTTGGGATTGTTTCGAAATAGCTCTGTAGCCTTTCCCCTCTTTGTGAGCATTCACAATATGCACAAAAAAAGTTATTTGATCTTCTTCGCCATGCTGTCAAAGAGCTAGAGTGTTGTTCTATAATATCCCTCACTGTACATTCAATAGGACACATTTGTAATGCATCCACATTGTATGCACACATCATGGGATAATTACATAACAATATAAAAGCCTATCACACAATATAAAGAATGTTTGGAATGTCAAAAACATGTGTATTATCACAAAAAGTGGCCTCAATCCTTTGACTTGGTATGGGGTATGAATAATTTTGGACAGGCATAAAAACATAATTCTTGTTCAATTCTATTGTTATGCAAAAAATGTTGAGCCCAAAGATATTGATTTGTACTTGCAAACTAATTGTCTTTAGTGTAAAGCAAAAGTTCCACCACTCCAGCTGGTATAGATATGAGAAAAACGCAAAAAACTCATATTTTCCAAGGGGTATGAATAATTGTGGGCTTAACTGTATATACAAGTACAGTGTAGTCCCCATAATACAGTGTAGTCCCCATAACCTATATACAGTGTAGTCCCCATAATCTATATACAGTGTAGTCCCCATAACCTATATACAGTGTTGTCCCCATAATCTATAAATGTACATATAACCTGTTTGTGGGGACTCGGCTTTCCCAAACGGCATTATTAAAAAAAACTATGAACAACAATGATCTGCTGCTACTGAATTTATATATCACAACAAAAATGTAATTATTCAAATTTTAAATGTGTTATTCCTTATATACGTATCTGTATAAGATGGTTGTATGGGGACATTGGTCCCCATAATCGATATATACAGTGAAGTCCCCGTAATCGATATATACATAATATATATACAAGTACAGTGTAGTCCCCATAATACAGTGTAGTCCCCATAACCTATATACAGTGTAGTCCCCATAACCTATATACAGTGTAGTCCCCATAACCTATATACAGTGTAGTCCCCATAACCTATATACAGTGTAGTCCTCATAACCTATATACAGTGTTGTCCCCATAACCTATATACAGTGTTGTCCCCATAATCTATAAATGTATATATAACCTGTTTGTGGGGAATCGGCTTTCCCAAACGGCATTATTAAAAAAAACTATGAACAACAATGATCTGCTGCTACTGAATTTATATATCACAACAAAAATGTAATTATTCAAATTTTAAATGTGTTATTCCTTATACGTATCTGTATAAGATGGTTGTATGGGGACATTGGTCCCCATAATCGATATATACAGTGAAGTCCCCATAATCGATATATACATAATATATATACAAGTACAGTGTAGTCCCCATAATACAGTGTAGTCCCCATAACCTATATACAGTGTAGTCCCCATAACCTATATACAGTGTAGTCCCCATAACCTATATACAGTGTAGTCCCCATAATCTATAAATATATATATAACCTGTTTGTGGGGACTCGGCTTTCCCAAACGGCATTATTAAAAAGAACTATGAACAACAATGATCTGCTGCTACTGAATTTATATATCACAACAAAAATGTAATTATTCAAATTTTAAATGTGTTATTCCTTATATACGTATCTGTATAAGATGGTTGTATGGGGACATTGGTCCCCATAATCGATATATACAGTGAAATCCCCATAATCTATATATACATAATATATATACAAGTACAGTGTAGTCCCCATAATACAGTGTAGTCCCCATAACCTATATACAGTGTAGTCCCCATAATTTATATACAGTGTAGTCCCCATACATAACCTATACACAGTGTAGTCCCCATAACCCATATACAGTGAAGTCCCCATAAACTATATACAATGTAGTCCCCATAACCTATATACAGTGTAGTCCCCATAACCTATACACAGTGTAGTCCCCATAACCTATATACAGTGTAGTCCCCATAACCTATACACAGTGTAGTCCCCATAACCTATATACAGTGAAGTCCATATATACAAGATTGTGGGGACATTGATGATGTTTTGCTTCCTGTCCTTTGTTTTCTTTGTCCTTCTCGTTGGTACCTATGTTTATATATATGAAAGACTGAGGGAGAGGAAGGGCTGTTGAAATGGTAAACTTTACACATTAGTCGACAAAACAAACGCATGGCGCGCGCATGCAGTCAAAACGCGAAAATCGAGGTTTTGAGCCCCAGACTTCTATTGCATACATGTAGCCTCTAGAAAATTGCTCTTACTAGAAAAGTAATGAATAATTTGAAGTAATATTTTTAGAATATGCTGTTAAGACCCTATAAGGAAGATGATGATATAAAAAAAACTAATCATTTTAAAATTTCAGTCCTCTTCTAAGAGCATTTTTGATGGTAACCGTCATCTTCCTTTCATGGTATCTTATATAGGCAATAAATGATCCTTTGCCCGCCACGGAATAACTGTCTGAGGCGCCAAAACAAATGCATAGTCGCCACGCGGAGAATGATTGATTAGGCCTACGATTAAAATCGCGCTCGAGATCTAATTATTTCTGCTTTTTTCTCAGAATTGGGGCCCGGTGGGTGGTGGGGGGGGGGGGGGTGGAAAGAAAGACCGAGGGAGAGGAAGGGCGGTTGAAATGGTAAACTTTACACATTAGTCAACAAAACAAACGCATGGCGCGCGCATGCAGCCAAAACGCGAAAATTGAGGTTTTGAGCCCCCGAATTCTATTACATATAGCCTCTAGAAAATTGCTCTTACTAGAAAAGTAATGAATAATTTGAACTAATATTTTCAGAATATGCTGTTAAGACCCTAAGGAAGAAAATGTATAGTAGCTACGCGGCAAATGATTTATTAGGCCTACGATTAGAGCAACTGAAAATCGCGTATACATATGTTATGACATGATGACATGACATGACAGACATAATATGTCTGTATTGTGGGGACATTGATGATGTTCATATGTTATGACATGATCAGACTGACATGGATATAAGATTGTGGGGACTCTGATGATGTTCATATGTTATGACGTGATCAGACAGGCATATATACAAGATTGTGGGTCATTGATGATGTTCATATGTTATGACATGATCAGACAGACATATACAAGATTGTGGGGACATTGATGATGTTCATACGTTATGACATGATCATGATGATCAGACAGACATATATACAAGATTGTGGGGACATTGATGTTGTGCATATGTTATGACATGATCAGACAGACATATATACAAGATTGTGGGGACATTGATGATGTTCATATGTTATGACATGATCAGACAGACATATATACAAAATTGTGGGGACATTGATGATGTTCATATGTTATGACATGATCAGAGAGACATATATACAAGATTGTGGGGACATTGATGATGTTCATATGTTACGACAGGATCAGACAGACATATATACAAGATTGTGGGGACATTGATGATTTTCATATGTTATGACATGATCAGCCACGCGGCGAATGATTGATTAGGCCTACGATTAAAACAACTGAAAATCGCGCTCGAGATCTAATTATTTCTTCTTTTTTCTCAGAAATTGAGGCCCGGGGTGGGGGGTGGGGGGGGGGGGGGGGTGGGGTGGTGGAAAGAAAGACCGAGGGAGAGGAAGGGCGGTTGAAATGGTAAACTTTCCACATTAGTCGACAAAACAAACGCATGGCGCGCGCATGCAGCCAAAAAGCGAAAATCTAGGTTTTGAGCCCCCGAATTCTATTACATATAGCCTCTAGAAAATTGCTCTTACTAGAAAAGTAATGAATAATTTGAACTAATATTTTCAGAATATATGCTGTTAAGACCATAAGGAAGAAAATGTATAGTCGCCACGCGGCAAATGATTTATTAGGCCTACGATTAAAGCAACTGAAAATCGCGTATACATATGTTATGACATGATCAGACAGACATAATATGTCTGTATTGTAGGAGAGCAGATTTCACCGTTCCAATGGGGGAACCGGCAATTACGGTACACATTGGAATTTTGGGGCTAATATTGAAAACGACAGTTTCAATTGCCTGCCAGTAAAATTTGCAAAAATTCGCGTCAATAGTTTTGAAACAATAGCGTCATTAACATCAAATTTGCATAATTTTCATGTCGCTATGGATCTGCAATTTAACTCTTGTAAAAGGAAAACAAAACCACATAGAATCACGCAGTTTTTTGTAACTTGAAGAACTGCGTATACGCTGACAGTATATATCAAAATAAATTTGGAATTTAAATGAAGAAATATATTTTTAACATAAATGTTTATGGTTTTTGGTTTTTTTCTGAAAATGACCTAAAACTTTCATTTATTAAAGAAATATTGAACGTTACTCATCGATTAATTTTACATTTTATGATTAAGACATATGTTTTGATTTTCCATGTCAAAAAGTGCCAACAATTAGATTTTTGAGATAAAAAACATTTTGTGGGCACTTTTTGGTCAATATTTACAAAACAAACAAATTTTAAGCCCAGAAACAAATCTCGATCCTAGATAATTGACTTAAGATGATTGCGGTGAAATTTTGGAATTTTTAATCAAAAACTGATATTGTTAGGTTGTCTGAAAATTTGTGGCGCCAAAAAGGTGATTTTGGGGCAAAAATGTAAAAATCACTAATTTTTGTACAATTTGATACCAAAAATGGATTCTCTGACTCATTTCATTACAAAAAAAATGTATACTTTTATGTACATTTAAAAGTTACAGTGGCGCCAAACAGGGTTGACACCAGCCTTAAATAACGTTTCCTATCTCTAAATCAAACATATATCTGCTGATTTGAACTCGTAATCCTAAGGTCTAGATGATTGTATTATTAGGTGCCAAGCCATCTTCAGCAAATCACAATCAAAGTGGTTTCAGAATAAATAATGTGCGGGCAAATTGTTTATGAACGTTTGCAATTTTCTCTTACTTTGAATGAGTGGAAATCTAGTGTTCTGGAGGGAATATTAAAGGCTGAGAGTAAATTGAGGCACTCTATAAGAGTGATCCTACCACTCAAGATACATACTCCAATTGTAGGACTCTTTTGGATCTGTAGTACATAATCATAAAAACACCTGAAAGAGTGAGATTATGTATGACTCTTTAGTAATGAACTGTCACTCTTTTCGGTTTTGGAGTTGTTTCTGAACGTACTCCTAGTAGATTTGTACTTTCGTAGTCTTACATTAAGATAGTTTAAGGTGTCCCAAAACTTTTGATAGTTTTATATCTACTGTAAAATAATTCACAATTTGACGTTGAAAACATATTTATATTGAGAAAACTTGTATAATTATTCTGATACGATTATCTTTGTTGCCAAAATGCAGACGAAAAGTGTTCAGAACTATATTAAAACGGCACTTTCGTATAAATGAGTAGTATATCATATATGATTACCTTGTGTAATTAATTGAAGGGAGCGATCGGAAGGGAGAGAGGTAGTGAAGAAAGGGTTTCCTATGGGAAATGTTATGGAAAGCCGTTTGGAAGAGCCATATCAAATTACAGACCGGAAGACCCGGAAGAGTGATATAGCCAGTGGGGACGTCAGCATCTTCATTTTTGTGAGGAAAAACCAAAGCTGGGGGAAAAGAAATAATTAGTTGGCATGGTGGGGGAAGATGGGTCTTGAGCTGATTGGGGCGGGGCGAGGGGAATGGCGGGGGCAGCAAGGGGGAATGGCGTGGGCAAGGGGGATGGCGTCGGGATTCCATCTAAAAATTATCAATAATTTGACGTTGATAAGCTTGGAATTATTGAATCGTGGCACCTTTTTCGCCCAAACACACATATAGATCCACAGTCATTAACACCCCTAAGTAATTATAAAAACATAATAACCCATCTGACCATGGAGGGGTAAAATAAAGCCGAATGTCTCCAAAAGACGATTTGCTTTGCTTTATTTATTACCCGTCGGAATATTGTCTGGTAGAAAAGGGCGATTCAGGAAGGGAAATTAGGGACTTTTTTGTTAACAATTTGGGAATCTTATCAAGTGAATGACCCCCACAGGTCCAGTTAGGTCAATGGACATCTTTTTATTTGATTTTGTTTTTATTAAACTATTTTTTTAAAGATTATTTTATCTTGCGATTTTTGTATGCGATCCACGATTTCTTTCTGGGAAAGTAGCCCTGTTTGATACTGCGAAATATTTTACCGAAAGATAACTTTAAATATGTATCAATACCTTTAGGATACCCTGTACCCGGATATCTTTGCAGAATAAAACCAAATTACCTTCTTCCTTGTGACCTCTTCTTGACCTTTGACCTGGTTATTATGATTGACTTATTTTCTTGGCTTATCAATCTGAACAAGATGCAATAAACCCGGTCCAAATCGGAGGAAGCATGTCTTAATTTTTACCCCTGTAAAGTTCAATGACCCCTAGTGACCCCGTATGATATGTCACTTTTTAATCGCTGAACACCCTATATGTGCATCGACCCAAGGAATCTTTTGACCAATTATGAAGGTCATAAGTCATTTCCTCTGAGACAAGATGCATTTTAAGTGATCGAATTGAAAATTTACATTTTGACCCCTAGGGACCCCAAATAATTTTTCATTTTAAAAATCGAACTATTATATGCGTACGATCATAAGGAATATGTTGACCGATTCTGACGATCCTAGGTCATTTCACTAAATTGAAAGAGCGTTTTAAGTGAAAGTCACTTTTTGACCCCGTGTGACCCTGTGTGACCTTTGACCCCAAACTGTGAACACCCTATATGAAGGTTAGGTGGGGGGTTCTACTGACCAAGTCTGGTGATTATAGCATGTAAACTGTAGGAAGAGAAGCATTTTAAGTAATATAAGTGAAAATTAACATTTTGACCCCTAGTGTCCACTTTTTGACCTTTGACCTGGTCAATATGATTTATTTATTTTATTGGCTCATCAAACCAAACAAGATGCAACAAACCCGGTCCAAATCGGAGCATGTCTTAACTTTTACCCCTGTAAAGTTCAATGACCCCGTATGACATGTCACTTTTAATCGCTGAACACCCTATATGTGCATGGACCCAAGGAAACTTTTGACCAATTGTGAAGGTCATGAGTCATTTCCTCTGAGACAAGATGCATTTTAAGTAATCGAATTGAAAATTTACATTTTGACCCCTAGTGACCCCAAATGATTTTTAATTTAAAAACCGAAATATTATATATGCGTACGGTCATAAGGAATATGTGGACCAATTTTGACGATCCTAGGTCATTTCACTAAATTGCAAATGCGTTTTAAGTGAAAATCACCTTTTGACCTCTAGTGACCCCTGTGTGACCTTTGACCCCAAACCGTGAACACCCTATATGAAAGTTAGGTGGGGGTTCTACTGACCAAGTCTGGTGATTGTAGCATGTAAGATGTAGGAGGAGATGCATTTTATAGGTGGGTTTGAGGAAAGAAACAAAGAAAGAAGAGGAGGAAGAAGAGGTGGAAGAAGAGGAAAGAAACGGCAGAGATACAGAACCTCGATTTTTGGAAAAAAATCAAGGTAACAAAAGTCTACTGCAAGCAGGCGCCTAAAAGAAGGGTAACACATTGCTGAATTGTCAGTTTTCAGAAGTTTATCTTTAAGGGGACCATGGGCGTATAATAACATTGATCAAAAAAACAGAAATGGTTTGAAATATTTACAAAAAAAAGTTATAATCCCCCTTTAATTTCCTAAAGCATGTATATAATGCTAACAAACGTGCAATAGGCAAAACAGCATTTTCCCACTTAGGCCCTAAGCTATGGAATGACCTCCCCATTTTTATTCGCAATGCCTGTAGCGTTCATACTTATAAAAAGATGCTAAAAACTCACTAGCTGTTTCCATCAGAGTAATTTGTTTTTCATCACTTTACATGGCCTATTGGCTCTATTATTGCCCGTTTTTACATTAATGTATCTATATTCTTGGTATTTGTATTCTATATACTTGTTGTATTTTTAAAATACTTTAACTGTGTACTTTGATCGTATCTTTTTAATATTTTATAATGTTGTTATTTGTATTGTGTACGGCGCTTTGATCTTTTTTTTGGAAAAGCGCCTTATAAATGCTCTGTAATAATAACCCCCTTTTGATTTCTTTAATTTAAATGGCAACAAGCCTATTCACAAAGCGTCCTCATACAGGATAATTGGAAAAAAGGGTGTTATGGTTGATATAGTTAGGTCAAAAACCTCAAATCATGACCATTCTTGGCTAGTAAGGTTTGAGGATTTATTTCAATTCTATGGACCTTTTAGAAAAAAATAGCCTCCATCCCTCGCAAAAGTGTTGGGAACTCCCAGGAGACAGCAACATCCAAAATGGCCACATACAGGCCCTTGCCCAACTCGAATGCTATAACAGCCCTCACAAAGCATTCATGAAGTGGTCGAGGGCTATTATAGTGGTTTTACAGGTGTCTTAGCACTCGAGCACTTTTAGCGGTTTGCTGAGTGCTAAAATGGGTATCTAATAGTGGTTTGTTTAGCTGAAATAGTATTCGAGAGCTGATAGTGGTTGCTCAAAGTGGTCGCATGAATGCTATTGATATCAATGATGGTTGATAGATATGGATAGTGGTTCTATATCAATAGTGGTTCACTAATTTGCATATATGTCACATGATCACCAACTGGCAGTTGGTGATCTATTTCAAATTTGTTATTGTTGGAGTAGCTGTGATCATGGCAGTAGGTTGTGGAGCATAAATGTTGGATATTTTGGTTTCTTTTCGAGGGTTCCAAGTGGAGGGGCTCCCGCCCCGCCACCCCCCCCCCCCCCACCCCCGTTGGTTACCAACGTGAGATGTTCGACATTATATTTGCGTAGCAAAAACTGCTATGCACATTTTGACCTGGGTAGCAATTCATAATTTTTGAGTAGCAATTTTTTAGGTAATAAAAATGGCGCACATTTTATTTTTACTTTTTTGAGTTAGACAAAATAAATTATAGACTTAGGCCCTAAGTAATACGGCAGGTATAAAAGACAGAATGCTGAAACGACAGAAACAGCTGCAAACCATTAAAAATAATCCAGAAGTATCAACGTGCGTGGGGGGGGGGGGCAAGCGGGAGCATCTCACGTTGGTAACCAGCGGGGGTGGGGGGGGGCGGGCGGGAGCCCCTCCACTTGGAACCCTTGCCCCCCCTGCTTGCCCCCCCCCCCCCCCCTGCTTGCCCCCCCCCCCCCCAAAAAAAAAAACATGGTTCAGCACTAGTATAGCTACAACCATGTTACAACCGAGTACACAATTTGCAATGCAGCCGAACTTTAATAACATATTACTGTTGGGTTAACCTGCAGTGGGGTTGTGTAGGATAGGGTGTGTTGTTGAATTGGGGCGTTGATCTAATATTCAATAGGACATATTTTTTATTGAGCCCCAGGCATTGGGTTCTTATAGAAGTGTGTTGATACTATTTCAAGATTCTATAAGTCATGGAACAAAAGTGACAACAACATAATTTATACATCACAAACATGATTAAAATTTCAACAGCATTATCAACAATTATAATAATAATTACAGTAGGCCTACACTACTCAAGAGGTTATATGTGTCGTTTCTTTGTGTTTTTCCCATATTTAAGGCTTGGTCTGTGCTCGCGGCATATTAAAGCTGCAATGGATCTTTATGATATACCTGTCCTTCTCCTCCGTCACCATTCACTCGCCTTTGGGATCAAAAGATCTCTTCCATCCATCTATCGTACTTTTATTCGGGAGGGTCAGTTTCTTTGCCATTTGAATCCTGCTTTTTAAACCACCACCATTCACTCTCACGGTAAACTTTCCGCCAACAAGAATAGACCGTTTCTGGGACTGTTCCATTTGTATCAAGGTAGTTCTGTCATCGCTGATTTGTCCGCTCAAAAACCATCAAAATGGAAATTAAATCGACAGCTTATAAATATTTTATTTCAACACATACATTTAAATTCCTGAGTCTCTGTATACAAATTGCTGCGGTGCAACGTTTTAATCTTAAAATTACCAATACCAAATTTACCAATCCATTATTTAGTTTATATATTAAATACCCACACCGGAGCACCCCCATTAAATTATTTCGACAGCGCCATTACGACATAATATTATGACATGACGTCATCTATTTTGATCAAATGTTTCGTGCAGTTTCTACACTACCAATTTATATACATGTAAATGTACAGATCGACATTTGCCGCTATATGAACGGGCCGACTAGAAACAGATACCACGTGCGTTGCGAATTAATAAATATAATCAGTCTGGGGAAATACCATATATGGAAGTACCAATCTCTTACAAGTATGATCACTCAAACATCGCTATTCAGTGCAGCACATATCCGAAAGCGATAGACTTGCGCTTGTGAAGAGATTAATTTACTAAAAACAAAGGGTATTTCTCAATTAAAAGTGAGAACTTAGACATTTTTCGTACTTCCTAGTCAAAATATGGCATCGCAAAATATGCGACGGGTCTATGCTATTGATTGGAGTTAGCCGAGCGTATAAAGCACTGGTCCCCTATTATTTATTTATTTATAGAATTCTTCGCGAGCTAACTCAAGTTACAGTGATTTGAACACAGCCTGCTATGCAAAGCACGTAAAGTCTATGGGGGCCGAATTAGTGATGTACCGTATGTACGTCCTCAACTGTTGGGAAGAACGCAGGCAACGCGACTACTCCACGTGATATGACCTGTTTTTCCGAAGATTTGCGATCTCAATTTGAAATGTTCTCATGCAACATTTTCCGGTGTAGATTTACTTTTAGTTCGTGAGGATGAGTTCCCGGAAGTGAAATTAATCAGGAGTTCGCGTAAACGGGACATAAACACTGAAGATGATATCATTTGAACGCGATATTTCGTAATTTTTCAATATTTTTGAATAGGCCCAATTCTTTTTGTTTTTATTATAATAAAAGTTGTATACCGGTATTTCATTAGCGTAAAAGAAAATTGAAATGATAACTTTCACATAAAATTTCAGCCATTTTCAACACTTAGTAGTGCAGATCACCGAGATTAACGGGCCTACTACTACTATGCAGACGATCAAAGTTGCCCGGCCGAGAGCTACAGCCCCGACTAGGCGATCTAGTGCTACAATGTATGCCGGGGTAAATTATTACATATACTAAGAGAACAGATCATATAACTCCTGTATTAGCGGACCTACACTGGCTTCCAATTGAACAGAGACTGAAATACAAGATATGTCTTATTATTTTCAAAATCTTACATGATGCAGCTCCTTCTTATTTAACAGAACTTGTTCAACCATATGTGCCAGGGCATCGCGGGCTACGCTCTTCAAAACAAAGTCTTCTTCAGGAAACATTGGCTAAACATCAGTGGGGACAGCGAAGTTTTCAAGTCGCAGCACCGAAACTATGGAATAGCTTGCCTGAATATGTGAAACTGTCAAACTCTGTACATATTTTTAAGAAAAACTTGAAGACATATTTGTACTCTGAAGCATTTGCTTGATGTGACTCTCCTCATCTTTGTTCCTATTCGTGTTTATGTTATTTTGGTTGTTATGCAGAGAAGCGCCATGAGCGTCGCTTGCGGCGGATACCGGCGCTTTATAAATTACCATTATTATTATTATTAAATGCGCCATGCTTTTATGAAATCCCCCGTATAAGTACTTTAGCCTATAGCCTGTAGGCCTACTATACTATAATACTTGCTTGCCCATTTTAATAGCCGTCTGCCGGTCGTGAGCATAGAGAACCATTTCCGTAAATTACGATACTACAAGTCAACAACAAAGCTAAATTGTGAGATAGGCTTTTACGACGGGTATTCGTGGCAATCTCTGATTTTTGTTTAATATTATAATAATTTGGTCCTGAGAAGTCAGAGCTAATCCTGACGAAAGCTTGACAGATTAAACTTGTCCGACGGCGAACACGTTAAACGTTTAACTTTATATATAACAAAGCTAAAGGTCGGCAAAATAAAGACACTCAAAGCTAAACGGAACACAATACAATACAAAGACGCTTGTATACTCAGTAACCATTACAGATCAACATCACTTCAAGCATTGTTAATGATAAAGACAACATATATCGCCGTTTATTGGCGGTGAAACCGCGTGAATCATCGTTGTGAAATTGGCATATAACTATTTAATAATACTTTGATATCATTTAATTGGATTTCGATGAATGATCACAATACAAAGGTGAATCGATTGAGAGACGAATAGAGGGGTAGATGTGTGGTAGAGCATGACATTGTATTCAGTGAGCTCATTTGCATACTTGGGACTGCTACACCATACCGCTACCCGAATCTGGGCGAAAACGAAAAACGTGTAACAGACGATCGAAAAACGCGATCTGAACGTACTTCTCAGTAGTGACATGGTGCCTTATAATATAGTTAGTATAAGCTTATAAAGACAATTTGTTTGCAAACCTTTAAATTTTGCACATCATATTAGGCTGATCAGTTTAATTGTTATCCAGTAATGTAAAATAAGACTTTCACACATGCATATTTGATCTGGTGTGGGACATGTATGTTGTACCAGATGAGCACAATCTGTCTGATTTATATTTTATCTATACTACAATGTGGGTGTGTGTGTATCAATTTTATTTGGCATGGACAGAATTTAAGCAATGAAGTTTATTTATGTTACAGATTTTAGGTCTGTTGTGGTTGGATAGGGATTGACAAAACCCTGTGACCTCAATACAATGCAACAAACATTTCAGCAAGCACTACTACAATAGTGGTCGAGTGCATACAATAGTGGTCGAGGGCTATAACGAAGGGATTTCTGAATGCTATAAAAGCCCTCGAATGGTATTAATGTTTCAACCACTATTCAGCATTCGCATTCAATAGTGGTCAAAAGTATTCGAAAGCTAAGCTCATTTACATTTTTCGGCTCTGAGGATGGCTATTCGAGGGCTTTGCGAATGCTATAAAGCACTCGAGGGTTATTTAGCGGTTTTTCTGATACACGAAAGCATATGAAGGCATACCTATAGTAGTTGTATATAGTGGTTAATATAGCATTCGTTTGAGGGCTTTTGACAACAATACGAGTGCTTTGCGAATGCTTTAATTTTAGATAAGGGGGGGGGCCCACAAATCCAAATTGCTTTAATTAAGGTATAAAATATAGCAAATTGTTCGACTGAGCACAAGGATTCCGAAAAAGTACAGTTTGCCTAACTTCCAATTGTTGATTAAGGGTCCATATCCAAACTCTCAGTGCTTTTAAATTGTTTTTCTAGCGATTTAAAAGCGCTTTTCCAACGGTATTTCGTTCTATTGTTAAAAGCATCGGAAAAAGATCGGTGATTAACTAGAAACCTCTCTACTTATCTGGCGTTAACAATAGAACTATTGTAGTACTCTTGATGGCCCAATTAGTGAAGCAGACACATGAAAGCGCGAGGAAGATTGTGTTATTAAGCTGACCAGTGTTCACCCGACCCCCTGTTGTGACGTAGAGAGCGACCCATTTGCCAGATTGTACACCTATCGGGTTTCTAGTACAAGTCCCGGGGGGGGGCACTGACATTTGAAAAGGATATAGTTAGGTGCCGCGCTGAAGACCCCCTTTTTCACCCTCTGCTGCTAGTTCTTATGACCCCCCCCCCCCCCCGCCCCCCCCCCCCCCCTTTGAGCCTGCATCAGTTCTTAAGACCCCATTTTCATTGAAAATTCAAAAATCGCGAAATGTTGCGTTCCAAAGCACCAATTTTGTGTTCCAAAGCCCCAATTTTTCGAAAATGTTGCGTTCTTAAACCAAAATAAATCGAAAATTTAACTATAGGCCAGTTCTCAAGACCTATTTTTTGGGGAAAAAATCAGTTCCTAAGACCCTATTTTTCGTCATAAAATCCACTCAGTTCAGTTCTTTAGCCCCCTTTTTGAGACCCTGGGCGGCACACCCCTACCCCCAAAAAAGTTGAGTGCCCCCCCCCCCCCCCCGGGGTACAAGTGCCAGGTTTTATCATGGCAGGTGATAGAGGCTAATCGCGACACTCCTCAAACAATATGTTTGTAGCCGCCTATTCATTGCTAGGCTTATTGTAATCCACTCGTTAACGTCATAAGAATAATCCTCCTTGAAGTGGCCTTTAAAGACTATTGTTCAGCCGTGGATGATTTTAGAGTAAGCAGGGAGGTGTCAATGACACCTCCCTGCACTATGAAAACTCTCTCATTGCTTGCGTGGTAGATTTCGATCGCGACAGGAGCATGCGCAGATGCGATTTTTGTGTAAGTGGTCTGTGATTTTGTCAATATTATATTTTTACTGTGATTTGTCGATCTGCATTAAATGCAAAAAGTAACAACGCCCCCGGCTGGACTCGAACCACCAACCTTTCGGTTAACAGCCGAACGCGCTAACCAATTGCGCCACGGAGGTGATTATTACTAGGCTGTTTTGGTTTGTCATGTTCACCCGTACACTTCCCCGTACACTTTCTTGCAAAGTCGGGCATCGTTTTTTCTCAAATGTTGCTTGCATATTGCCTTTGCTGTCGCCTTTAATACATGTGCTGTTACTTGAACTTGGAACCAACGTTTAATTTGAACTGTCTATTTTCAATAAAAAAAATACTCCAATACGGGAAAAAAATCAGAAAAGCTCACAGACAACAAATAAGAACATCATTTTACTCGACCTAGAATTTCAATCAACGGATTTCAATCATCGGCAAAACCCGATGATGTGAGTGACGTCATTTAATGAGCTCATTAGCATAATTTATGTCCGTGAAATATACAATAGGGTTTTGGTAGTGCCCTGGTACAAGCATGGATAATGTTATCATTGAATACTAAACAATATGGGAGCCATTAAACATACAACGTGTTATTGTTTTCTGGTATAGGCATAATGTGTGTAATCAAGTAGCATTATGAATCTTACTACCCTAAATAGTGTCATTTTTCTGCGTTTTTAGACTATTTAAGAATGTTGCATACACTCTGAACGTGACCTAATCAATAATAAATAAATAATAAATATGAAGAAATTAAGTAATTAATGTAAATAAATAATATATAGATTAATAATTATATCAATAAAATAGTATATTAAGGCCTATTTATAATTAATTGATTGATAAATAATTAAATAAACATCAACAATTAAGAAAGTAAATACAAAATAAATAAATAACGTTAAAATTATGTCAATATAAATGAAAACCCCGAACGGACGTATAATGAGAGAACAATAATAAATATTATATTTCGGCATACTTAAAACCCTAACCGACCTCTACCCAGACTCGACCGCTCTAAGCATAGAGCACAAGGAATATAAACCGCCACAAAGATTCGAACGTACGGCCTGCTGATTGAGAGTCCTAATCTTTACCAACTGAGCTATTTCGATTATCCTGAAATCCTCAGCGCTTTATACCCAAATATAGTTCTCATTCAACTATTCCCTAAATACACACGGGTTTTTCAACACGGTGTTGTTGTCTATAAAATGAGTCTATGATTGATTAGATTTAACGAATAACAAATCCCGTACTTTGTGAACCGATTCTTAGAGAGGCGTGTACATCTCAAGTGTTTGTCCTGGACAAAAATCACATGACTCGCTTCGCTCCCAAGTCCTCGCGTGCCCGGCAAAAAGCCCATGATGCAATACTAAGTCGTAAAAGTGTGCACATAAATCGACAAAATGCTGTACAAACGAAATATAATATATCTAGAATTGTTTCAAAAAGTAGTGTTATTCGTTACATTTAAATCAGAATTACTTTCTTTAACAGTAAATAATCAACTTTTGAGCGAGAAACTATCTTAAAACTACAAAGATTAAGAAATATAAAGCATTTTAAACATTTCATTTAGAGAAGAGTGGTATGTTGAACCATATTACTTTTGTTTGTTATTGCGTTCACATAGCGCATAGTTGGCTCAGCGGTAAAGCATTGGACTAGTAAACCGGAGGTCGTGGGTTCGAATCCTATCACGTCTTGAAATTTTATTTTAATCGTTTATATACATTTTTTTTAAATTAGTTTTCGATATTGTTTATCATTTCGTATAATTATTCATTATTGTTCAATTATAGTTTATTTTGGAATGTGGAATTATTTACGATTTCATTTTAATTTTCCACTGACTGTTTAGTGTGCATGGCATCATGAAATGTGAATGAACCGCGGTATACCATCGAACTGTCCTAGTCCTATGCAACAGGCCAATACAATAGAAACTCGTTGTGTGTTATTATCGATTGAGCTAAACTTGTAAAGTAAATGCCAGCCGTTATGTAATACAAATCAATGTGCCTGTATTATTATTATTGAAATAATGTTGCGGTGGTGTAGGAAATAGGAAAATCGATTCAAGGACATGAGCCGACTGGCTTCTTATTTACATAACAATTGGCCTTTGCAGATCATGTTCATAGACTAGCTAGGGGCCATTTAATGTAAGCCTAGGAGTAGTAAACACAATTATATTTACAGGACATTCTTTATCGCAGTGAAATTGCAAAAGAAGAAAAAATCATTCAACATTCAATAAATATAGCGAACGATAAGCAATCCTGTCAATTTATAAAAACAAACAGTGTAATAACAAAACAGAAAAGAAAACCATCCCCATCCGCAGGATTCGAACCACTGACCTCATGATTGTGAAGCCGGCGCTTTGACGTTTGAGCTAATGAAGGCTATACATAAACGTTTTGAAGAAAAACATTACATAGGGTTCAAAATACAAATATCTCTTAAATCGGAGGCTAAAATCGAAAGGACAAAAGTCGGAAACAATATCCTCTCTAAACTAATGACTTGGATTATATATTGTATAAACATAGGTATTATATTGTATAATACTTCCAAACATGATGGTCAATATATTACGCCCCCTCCGTCATCACCCATCCATTGTACAAATATGTTACGTGACCTATCGCCAAAATGTTTTCAGCATTGATTTCAGTGGAATGAAGGGTGAAATGGGCTACTTTCACAATATCTTGGCAATACTGCGCCAAACAATAGATGAATAGAGTGATGGAGCGGTAGCTTAATTCATATTTCTAGACGACCAGATACATTGATCGGCGGTGAACGTAAACATTTTATGATCGGATTTAAAAAGCTTATAAATAGTATTTCTTAAAGAATATAACACAACCTTCCTCGCGCTTTGATGTGTCTGCTTCACTAATTGAGTCATCCAGAGTACTACAATAGTTCTATTGTTAACGCCAGATAAGTAGAGAGGTTCCTAGTTAATCACCGATCTTTTTCCGATGCTTTTAACAATAGAACGAAATACCGTTGGAAAAGCGCTTTTAAATCGCTAGAAAAACAATTTAAAAGCACTGAGAGTTTGGATATGGACCCTAACGAGTTATCGGGTAAAACGTAAAACGGTGAGAAATGTTCGCTTTTTTTATCTCTCTGCGAGTAAAAGTAATTTGGAGCATACAAGCGCTATTTTGGCATGCAAGCATCACGCATACGGTTCACATTGCACCGTGTTGAGCCGTGCAAGATTTTTGCGGGCCCACGCTCTTCTGAATCCATTCGCTGCTGTAATTGTAAGGACAGGATCAGAAGTTTGTTAAAGGTGGAGAGAATCCTATGGATTCTCCTCCATTGAAATGTTGTTAGATAGCAGGAGTTTAAAAACCTTTTTAGGCTATGAGGCTAGTTTGAACAAATTCTGCAAAAGAAATTCCCTTAGTTAGTACATTTTACCATAGGACAACATTTTCTTAGGGGGCTATTTTGTGAAAACTGGGGGCTAATTGCCCTCCCCCCTTAGATTTTGACCCCTGTTGTATTCTGGCAACTTTACCAGTGATAATTTTTGCGAGAATGGATTCTTGGATTCTTGGATTCTCAAATTTCTGACCCTGAAGAGTGTCGCCAATTTGGAACTGACTGAACAATAGCATTATCGTAATCCTACCAAGTTCCCCCGAAGGCGGGACACAATTTAACGACCATTAACAGACATTCCAAAGTCCCCGACCACATAACCCACAGAAATTTGAAAGTACCAGCAAACCTATCGCGAAACTCAATGACAACATTTTTTTCATTGGATTGCTTTCATGTTCTGTGAGGAGTGTAGGCCCAAGAATGAAACCCAATTTGGTTTTTTTTATAAAGAAAAAGCGTGATACTGCAATTTCAATAGATACACATGCATAGAAAAGCACCCCCCCCCCCCCCCCAAAAAAACGCTGTTGATGTGATTACACTGCAAACTCCGCCCAATTGTCAGTATCTGTCGCACACTCAGTTGTACTCATGATGAAACGACATCACAGAGTCAATGCTAATCATCAAATAAATAGGCCACACCTTAAAGGGACATGAAGTGGTGTTGAAAATTTTAAATGTTTAAAAAATTACTTCAGAATTAGCATTACAATGAACATTAAATGACAATGAACATTAAAAATTGCCATTATTGTTGTTTCTACTAACAAAAACACAGCAAAACTTGATTAAAACAATATCATCGCTATTTATTGAAAAACGCCCTCTATGCAAATATGGTTCGCGTTATGTATCATGCGTACTGCAGGGGGATACTGCCGGACGTAAAATGCTCGTCCCGCGGGACGAGCATTTTTGAATCGACGTTTTCTTGTACAAAGAGAGCTGATTTTTCTTAATCCTTATAGGTGTAAGTTCATACATGTAATACAATTATAAAAATAAACTAATCTCAGTTTTTATCATAATTGAGGGCGCTGCCTCCAACACATCTCTTAGTGCCCCTTTAACTGGTTCAAACGACAGAAAAGTACCCCAAAACAACTGTGCATCAAGTATTTTAAAAAAAACTTTTTGGGCTATGAGGGCTATTTTGAGCATATTAGGCCAAAAATTGCCCCTTTAGGCTTTAGGGACCGTTCATAATTTCTACCGTAGGGGAGGGGGGGGGGGGGCAGCACCAAACAGGGGGGAGGTCAATCAGGTCATAACTTTTCAAGAAATCAAAAGGGGGTTTACAACTTTTTTTAGGAAATTAAAGGGAGGGTCATAACTTTTTTGTACTGTACTAATATTTCAAACCATAATTTTGTTGGGATAACAAAAGTACAAATAATTGCTATATTTCTCGCGCGCATGTGCCCACAAAATAGATTTTCGGTGTTTTAAAGCATGTTTAAAGCCAAAATAGACCTCAATCATGGGAATTAAGGCTATTTTTCTCGAGCTATGCACGCATGTTCCCACAAAATAGACTTTCGGTGTTTTAAAGCACGTGTAAAGCCAACATAAACCTCAATTATGGGAAATATGGCTATTTTTCTCGCGATATGCGCGCATGTGCCCACAAAATTGATTTTCGGTGTTTTAAAGCACGTTTAAAGCCAAAATAGACCTCAGTCATAGGAAATATGGCCATTTTTCTCGCGCTATGCACGCATGTGCCCACAAAATAGATTTTCGGTGTTTTAAAGCACATTTAAAGCCAAAATAGACCTCATCAATCATGTGAATGGCCGGCTATTTTTGCGCGCAAGTGCCCACAAAATAGATTTTCTGTGTTTTAAAGCACGTTTAAAGCCAAAATAGACCTCAATCATGGGAAATATGGTATTTTTCTCGCGCTATGCGCTCATGTGCCCACAAAATAGATTTTCGATGGAAGCACATTTAAAGCCAAAATAGACCTCAATCATGTGAATGGCTATTTTTCTAGCGCTATGCGCGCAAGTGCCCACAAAATATATTTTCGGTGTCATGGGAAATATGGCTATTTTTCTAGTACTATATGCTTGCATGTGCCCACAAAATAGATTTTCGGTGTTTTAAAACATGTTTAAAGCCAAAGTAGACCTTAATCATGGGAATTAAGGCTTTTTTCTCGAGCTATGCATGCATTTTCTCACAAAATAGACTTTCGGTGTTTTAAAGGACGTCTAAAGCCAATATAAACCTCAATCATGGGAAATATGGCTATTTTTCTCGCGATATGCGCGCATGTGCCCACAAAATTGATTTTCGGTGTTTTAAAGCACGTTTAAAGCCAAAATAGACCTCAGTCATAGGAAATATGGCCATTTTTCTCGTGCTATGCACGCATGTGCCCACAAAATAGATTTTCTGTGTTTTAAAGCACATTTAAAGCCAAAATAGACAGGCACTCATCAATCATGTGAATGCATGGCTATTTTTCTAGCGCTATGCGCGCAAGTGCCCACAAAATAGAGTTTCGGTGTTTCAAAGCACGTTTAAACTTAAAGCCAAAATAGACCTCAATCATGGGAAATATGGCCATTTTTCTCGCGCTATGCGCTCATGTGTCCACAAAATAGATTTTCGATGGAAGCACATTTAAAGCCAAAATAGACCTCAATCATGTGAATGGCTATTTTCTAGCGCTATGCGCGCAAGTGCCCACAAAATAGATTTTCGGTGTTTTAAAGCATGTTTAAAGCCAAAAATAGACCTCAATCATGGGAAATATAGCAATTTTTCTCGCGCTATGCGCTCAATAGAATTTCAGTGTTTTAAAGTACCGTATTATCCCTATTCAGCGCCCAGGGCTCTTAGCAAAGTCATTTTGGATGGGCACTTATTAAGTTACATGGAAACTGTCAAATTGTTTCTGAATTTTGATGCACATTTTTTGTGGAAAATGTGCACAGCCCGCCAATACGTGGATCACCAACATGTTGTTGATGCCGGGACTTTCGGACGCTACTTTCATGCTTTATTTTGAGCTGCAGTGGCTAAAGGATGGGCGCTTATTAGGTGTTACCTTTTGGTAGTCATTGGGAAAAAGAGGGGTGGGCGCTTATAAGGACATGGGCGCTTAATAGGGATAATACGGTAACGGTATGTTTAAATCCAAAATAGACCTCAATCATGGGAAAATAGTAAATTTTGGCGTGCTACACGCACATTTTTTAGTCAGTAAAAGTATTATCGGTTAATTTTTAATTCTAGCACCATCAATTTCAGATATGCCACAGTTTTCTTTCTTTTTTCCCACAGATTTTCCCACCAAATTTCTGTGGTTTTTAAAAAAAAAATTGTTTTCTGCAAAAAAAAGGGGTTTTTTTACCAAAAAAATCTGGAAACGCTGTTTCCCTGGAGTTTTGGAGGGGGTGGGGGCTGGAGGTGGGTCTCAATCCCTGGCAGGAGGCGCTTCCCCTTAACCCCGCTTGAACCACACTTGAACCCCAGCAGAGCCGGCCTATTTTCAGATTTTTTCCCCAAGGACTAAAAACCTAGCTACGCCGCTGCATGCCCATGCTGAGAACATGCCCATGCTGACAGCACATACACTGTCTGAAATTATACACTTTACTCCACAAAAATCATAAGTGTATAATAATAATGATTGTTGTATATATATTTATATATTTTTGAGAATAGTATTCTCAAATATTCCGAATTGAAGGGGTGGGTGCAATAAAGTGCAAAGTTAAAGTGATAAGTTATTGCACCCACCCCTTCAATTGTGTATGCTATTGTATTTGTAGGCCTATTGTGTGAATGCATTCCTATGTGTTTTTTGGTTGTTGCTTTCTTCCACCTACATCCCCCCGTCTGGTAGAAATAATGAACGGTACCTTTGTAAATGTATATTTTAACATAGACAAACATTTGCTCAGCCCCCGTGTATTTTGAGCCTTGGTTTACATCAAAATGTCATTTATAGGCCTAGCAGCTACGTAATACAGTTGATTCATGTTATTTATAGCCTATGGTTTTATTCTATATCAAATATCCACCTAAATTACAGGATTGCCCCTACATGTACGAATACAGAAGACGGACACATACTCGGATCGTGACAATCTGAATGCTCTGTTTGACAATTAGGCCTAGCTAGGGCCTGTCTATCTTGTACATTAAGACGGAGTTGAAGAATTTGTTTCCGGTTTTTGTACCGAGTATCAGTTCCACACCACGCCACAAATACTTTCTTTCTTGGTGTCATTTACAGGGTTGCACAATGTGCGGGATCAGAGCCAAATTGGGGGAAATAATGGCAAGTGGAAAAAGAAAAAGTATTGGAGAAAAGGGTGAAAAAAGACAAATAGAAACAAATTGCAACGTTGGGTGTTGAGCTGTGGTTGTACAGGTATACTAACGTGTATATTGTTTCATTGCTTTCCCCAGTGGCGGCGCTACAGGGGGCAAGGGGGCATTTACCAAAAAAATAGTTTTGTGCCCTATTCCCCACTTTGCCCCCCCCCCCCCAAAAAAAAAAAATCCTCATTTCGCGCACATCATTATTTTTTCATGCCCCCCCCCCCCCCTACAAAAATCCAAATGTATATATATCTAAACAACACTATAATAGCTAACATTACTTGTATCAAACCTGTAAGTGTACATGTAGGTGGGGAAATGTTAAGGTGGTCAAAACCTTGCTCCTTGGGAAGAAACAACTTTGTGCAACCCTGGTCATTTTATTCCATAATTCCTATTATTGTGCCCATCGATATTGATTTAGGTAGCCTCATGATGTAAAGCAGGGGTGGGCAACCTTTTTGAATGAATGAGCCAGATATAAGGAGTGAAAAATTGAATGGGTAGCACCCAACCAATTTTTTTAGCAATGACCTGCTGTTGATTTCAAACCTTCTGAACACTGTGTCAAGCAATAGGTTTGTGTGTGTTTAATAATCCATCTTCACAAAAACGTAATCTCAACTTACAGATGACAATGGGGAAAATAGACCTACGCACGTTGAGGAACATAGTTTGTGGCGATAAATGCTAAGCAGCTAGCTGTTTTTGTGATGATGTAAAATATATTGATTTTTCTTCTTCTTTTCTTGAGACATCTCGCGGGCCACAAAAAATCATCATCAGCTGAACAAGTTTTTTTAATATTAAAACTGTTTGGTTTGACTAAAGAATAAATAACACTAACCACCGTCCACGCTAGACAATTTTTTTCTTCTTTTCCTATTCTCTGTGCGTGGATATTGTGAACATTTTCACAGCTGTTCGGTAACTTAGCTACCAGTGCTGCTGCGAAACCAAGGATTCTAAATAAAAGGGATGTGTACCAGTAACTTAGGACAGAGGACTGTTTAATACATTTAAATCATTACTAGATCCATTTTTCTTATGTTCTTTGTTCATTTACTCAGTGTTAGTGTTCACCATTTTATATACGGTGGCCATTCAATGCCTAATTTTACTATAAGATGGTTTTAATTAATTGTAAAAAATAGGTAAAGGTGGTCGATCCTGTACCCGGGATCCTGTAATACCAGGAACGGAGTCAGTGCCCCTCTCTCTTTCAAAGTGATAGGGCCAGACTCACTTCCTTTTTATATTGTTGCTGTGTGGGGCTCGCTACACCTCCTCCACTGCGAGTATGTTACCTTCCCAGCACTGGAGAATGCCGGTACCCATTTAAATACACCTGGGTAGAGAGGAGTAATTGCGGTAAAGTGCCTTACTCAAGAGCGCAACATGCTGACCACAGCGGGACTCGAACCCACAACCTTAAATGAGTCCAGTGCTCTACCCACTGCGCCCACATTTAATTGTATAGGTTTGAAAATCACAATTGTGGCTCTTTTTTATTATTCGGAAGTGATATCAGATTCTGTGTTACGTATAACATTATATGACTAACTTGTGAATGTTGTTCGCCTTCAAATGGCATGGAAAAACAATTTTTGTGTACGATTCATGCCACCAAAATCAAAATAGCCTAAAAATGAGCCCAGATTTGCTTTTTGGATATTATGCACTTATCAACTGATGTCCCAACCCCTGGGTACCCGGGGATGGCCGGGACTTGTCACACACGCTTAGCCGAGATTTTACTGATTTTTAGTGCCCGGGTGGCCGGGTTTTGTAGGTTGTTTGTGCCGGGATTTGTTAGAGGATTGCAACACTGGTAAAATCAAAATAGCCGGGATATTGGTGTCGGGTGTGGCCGGGTTTTGTAGGTTGTTTGTGCTGGGATTTGTTAGAGGATTGCATCGTCCAATCGGAGTACGCGCTGAAGTCACATGTGCTGCTAAACAATTCACTGTTGATATCGGGTATGAAAAACAGCCATTTTGAGAGCTTCGCCAAATATATGGGTCTATAAACGCCGTGACCTTCACTCACTTATTTGAATTTAAGATTGTTGAACCTTAGATTGAGAAAGAATAGCAAAAAGGTATTATTTCTTGAGCAGGATGTTTTTTTCTGCGATCACGATAAAAAAGTGAAAATTACTCAGGTAAATTTACTAGTATGACAAAAACATTTCACTTTTACAAATAAATGAACATTCTTCTTTAAAATAAGACCAAATTTAGTCATTTTCATTGAGGCAATCTATTATTATCGCGAATTTAAAATGGTCCTTCAAAAATAAAAATATTGAGAAGTCACGTTCTGCGCACGGGTCGTGCTTGCAAAATAAGTCGATATTTATGCTCGTGGCTGGCACGATCGAGCATTCAGGTCGGGGGAGGGGGAGTGTACAGAGAAAGGCCCAGGGTTGCATCGCAATTCCCGGCAGGCTGGGGCCTGGACATGTGCGGGGGCTTACACAAAATGTGTGCCCGGCCCGGGGAATGTCATTTTTTAAGCTACATTTTACATGCAAGTCCGGGCCATCCCCGGGTACCCAGGGGCCGGGACATCAGTTGATAAGTGCATTATTAGGCCTAGGCCTAATCACATTTTGAACTACGTATGATATCGCTGTTACTAACCTGTAAAACCGCAACACATTTGATGACACAAATGTTTTTGAATTGTTAAAATAAAAAGTAAATATGCATAGGCCTATACCATGTTGTAATCTGTAATCATGCATCTTTTTCTGCAAGTTGTATTAGGCCCTACAGGTTCATTTTTTTTTAAATGGGTTTTTTAGAGAAACAGAACCCAATTGGACGAGGCGGACCTACGTCATGCCGGTGAAAATAATCAAATGCCCGTGAAAACAACTTGCGCAGATCAATCAATTAAGGCAACCGCACAATGCATCTACTGCGAATCAACTTCAAGTGCGTAACGCTCAGCGTTGAGTGCGTGCATGGAATGTTTTGCTTTTGAAACACTTGTTGTCAAGCAAATTTGCTAAAAATAACTCAAGTCCGCTATTACCTATTGCCTAAACCTAGCTTCACCCGGGGGGGGGGGGATCAGTAAACATACCAAGTGGGTACACATGTGCGTCCAAGCACCTCTGAAATGGACAAAAATGGCGTAAACCAGAACAATGTTTTGATATCCCTAAATGGCGTAACACATACAAACCCTACCTAAATAGTAAGAGTAAAAATTGCCACACAAATAAAAAAAAAAGTTTTAAAAAAAAAATGGAAGACAAAAAACAGCGCGCGTCGCCCGATTTTGAAGCCTTCGAAAGCTTTGAGACAAACCTTTTTGTTTGTTTGGCCTAATCCAGCAACTTTTTTGATATACCGGGGATATACAATTAAAGTAGGGAAATTTAGAAGATTTTTTTCAAAATGTTGCATGTTTATTGAAAAGTCACACATACAGGGTGAGTCAAAAACAAGTTTACCCTAATTGAAAAAATAAAATAAAAATTTCTGACCACAAAATCAAGGCAAACAAAACTTTAAATGATTGCGCCATTTCTTTGCTTTCATCTGGAAAAAAAATCACGCTATTTGATGATACCGTTAAGTAAATATGACTATTTCTGTACAGGAGCTGTTTTTTCACCAAAAACACGGTTTTTAATTTCAAGCTTAACGAGCTTAATAATGTTTACTAGGATTTTGATGTAAAGCATTACACATCTTGTTTATTAAAAGAATTAAGTAGACAATAGACTTGTTCAAAATTGTCTCCTAATAGATTAAAACATGAAATATGGATTAAATCGTATCACCACTGCCAGTTAATAAATAAGAATTGCAAGGAGTAAATAGTCCGCAAGGGATATTCATAAACATGATAAAACTAGATGAGGATATTGAATAAAAATTGTCACCAGTGACTATCTGATAATGTGATTAATAAACGATATAGTATTTTGATAAAATCAATAAACATAATATTGCACTTAATTTTCGTAAATATGTCCGATTAAAGGTAGATTTTCCGATTTTCAACTTGAAGTTTTCTATTCTACATGAAAGGTCATCCTTAAAAAAGTCGTGTTCCAAAGTTTGAGTTGCATAGCTCTAATGGTTTTTATTTTAGACGCACAAGATGCTGTGAACTGTAGGCCCTACCCATTAAGTAGTACACAAACTATATCGGTGGTTTACCACCATTCGCGGTAATTCGACGTTATTTCATCGATTTCTCCGTAATTATACCGATTTAGGCCGTCAAATTTCAGTATGATGATGAGAACAATACGAGCTTTCATATGATATGAAAATCTCCGTATGTTTGAAATAATTCTGTGTTACGAAAATGTGATCGGGTCATCTACCTTTAAGTAAACATTATCCTTGAACCAATCAAAAATTGTCAATGTCCACAGTAAGACTAGTAAGTAATAGTCTATCCCTCTCTTTCTCTCTCTACATATCAAATTTATTCCTGAAAACAATAATATGAATAGAAACCCACTTGATAATCCAGCATCTTGTTTGGTCTTTCTCCTGATCTTTGAGAGTGTGCTTAGGATGGTTGCACTGAGGGACAATAGACAGCTTTAGGGCCTATTTATGACACAATTACCACACTTTAATCATTTCATAACAAAGGAATTGATCCTTTCGCTGTCGGTATTGTAATTTTTTATTGAGTCGTATCTTATGAAATATAATGGTCAATATCTGGAAGCGTGTTCGGACGTTAAATTGGTCACTTTTATTCAAAACAGCGTAAAATAAGTTTCCCTCAACCAATCTAAACCAGATAAAATTAATATTAAAGCTAATTGATTTGTCTTTACCGTAGTAAATTGTTTTGAAAACAAACGAATGCTTTTTTCTAGAAAAATCGCTGAAGTTGAGTAAACTTTTTTTTGACTCACCCTGTACAACAATTACTACCCCTAAACGTCGATACCCCCCCCCCCCCCCCCCCCACCGGAGTTTCACCCAGGCCTCAAATAAAGAAATGAAAAGAAATGAAAAGGGCAAGCAATTTAAGGAAATTTGAAAGGGCACCAAGGCAATTATGTACTTTTGAATGGAGTGAAAATAGCCAGAAATGGAGGGCATCTAGGCAACTAGGTGGGGCATCGAAGGCAACTGCCTTCGATGCCTTCGATTAATTTGAGGCCTGGCTTCACCTGTGCGTAGTACAGGGTTTATTTAGCTAGTTTAAATTATGAAGTGATTATTTAACACAGGCCTAGCTAAACTAGGCCTCACAAATTAATGATTGAACAAACACGCAGGCAGCACAAAGATGATCGCGCCCAATATTGTCACACTTATGGATGTGTGTGCTTCACGCAATATATTATGCAATACGCTGCTTCATTCATGTGTTCGTTCGTTCAATCATTCTGATTAATTAAGTCCATGGTATGCTTCAATTATAAATCCGGAAGCTGGGAGTGGAAGCCTTGCTTCATATCACCATGCATGGCTAATTTAGTAATTCAACATGTGAAATGGGCAGGGAAGGAAGTTTATTTATGTACACAAGGCGGTAAAGGCAGATGGTCTTCAGTATTGTTTAGCAACTCCTCGGTATTGTTATGAGAGAAGATTATCTCTCAAACTCGTCACCTATCGACTTTATCGACGACAGATGATTATCCTATCAAGTTATCAACGTTATCTCCCTCCTTGAAATCGATTAAGTTCAATCGGTATACCTATCAATACAAATTCACACGCGTGTCTTGACCGCCGCCAACGCACTTGAAGTTTGGGAAAGTACTAAGTAATCAAATTAATCTCATATTTAATGAATACTAATTTGTTGTAATAATATATTTGTCAACAATTTGAATTGAATTCCTCAAATATTCGTCCATGATTGCAGAGTCAAGAGGCCAATCCCTTCCCGATCCCCCTTCCAAACAAGTGAACACCCCCGCCTCTCTCCCTTGCACTACCAAAAATACAAAACAATTCATTGATCAATCCGTGCTGTTTTGCATTGACACTGTACACATCATAGTAAGACATCGATATGGCGGCACCGTCTCACGGCGTCTGTGTATCTGTATTGTTATTGTTGGATGTACTTTAATGATAGGATAAGTGCTCGAAAGGATAATCACCATCAAACTTCTGTCAGAACAATACTGAAGACCATCTGCCTTTACCGCCTTGTATTTGAACTAAAATATACTCTTTTTAAAACAAAAATAGCCATGATATAGCTCACCTTACGGTTACCTTACTGAATACATCGACAGTAGTTCTTGTTACAACACTAATTACTGGACTGCTGCGAATTCGACAGCCTCTCTGTGTGGTGTTGCACTAGTACAACAAATCATACTTAGTGATACTTGTCATCAGTTGGTATTATTCATCATAGGGTATTTTGCATGTTTCACTATCTGTCCCCATCCTAAGTAGTTGGTAGGGGAAAAAAACAAACAAAAAAACCCACCAACGTATGGGTTTCCTGTACTAGTGTTGCACGGCGGCACGGCGGCACGGCCCGACAGTAAAATGAAACATTCTCAAAGATACACACTGTCTAATGTTAAATTTTGACCAAAAATAAGTGTCAAATTTAAAGACAGGGAATTATTGTCGATAAAACATTCACAATTTATTTTCAAATGGGTTTCCAAACACCGTCCTAAAATTAAATGAAGATATAATCAGTAGAACTGGAATAATCCAACAAAAACCGAGTGTCTTCCTAATGACGTTTTGAAACGATGGATAATAATACAATTAATAATGGTTCTTTTTTCCCAAATCTGCCATTTAAAAAAAAAAATCAATTCTTTAAAAAAACCTCTTAAATGTATTGTCATACATCTAGACTACACCCTATGTGTGATTTCCGGCCTCACGAATGATTTTGTCTACCTGTAGTGAATACCAAAAACGTTAGGGAGACACGAAAATGTCTCCCTAACGAAAATGTCTCCCTAATGACGGTTTGAAACACCGAAATGTCTCCCTAAGTCCAATTTATATACATAATAATAATAATAATAATAATAATAATAATAATAATAATAATAATAACCATATTTGTATAGCGCCTAACATCGAGATCCCTAAGCGCATGAACATAAAACATAATAACAAACAAATACATGGATTTGGGCTACAATTAAAAAGCCATTGTGAACAAATGATATCTCAAACACAAATTGAGCCAAAGCACTGACATTTAGCGAACAATTGATTACAATATCTTGAATAGATAGCATGTGCCACTCGGCAAATTCGGACCGTTTTCAAAGCAACGGGAGCAATTGTTATCAAAAAATAACAACTTTCACTGGTTTCCATTGACAAAATGCACGAACAAAATCAATGAATTCATAAAACTATGCATCATACATGTTGAACACTCAATGAACAGCATATCAAGTATCATGCTGCCAGGCCAGGTTTTGGAGTCAAACATGCAAAAATGAGTGACTTAGAGCTCATTTTTCATTTTTCATTATTGGTTCAGGAGAATCGGGTCGTCACCGTAACCCGAAAAGCCACGTCACGCATTTTCAGCGAACCGAACTGAATCGACAATTTGTGGAGTCGACCTGACGCTGAAAATTTCGTTCCAATCGCTCGATTCGTTCCCAATATATTGCCCCGACAAGGTGTTGGCCATGCGCAAACCTGCTAAGATGTTAGCCATGCGCAAACCCGCTGATCGTTATGACATGCCTCCCAACTACCCTTTGACTAAATTGTAATCGCTCTAAATTCACGTAGTTTGTGATTTGTTCAATAAAATGTTTATATATATTATGTTATCTTGTATAACTTTTACATAACTGAAAATCAACCCCAATTTGCTGTCAATATTATTAGATATAAACAGACAGAATTTTCATTACGAGTCCATCGACTGTATATATCCAGACATTCGTAACCATCGATTTGAGGCAATATAAGGGGTAATAATGAGTCATCTGTGATTCTACCAAGTTTCTACTATCTCTCTGAGTTATTACACCGCCTGTAGCGTTTGGGGTAACCAAATTTAGGCCGTTACTACTCTGCCGAGTTTGAACAATGGACTGTGCATTTGTTGGGGGTCTCTGTGACACTAAATTAATGTAGTCTTTGTTGATATTCGTGATTTAAAGTACAAAAATGAATACCTTATATACAAATAGCACAGTCTGTTTTTTGAACGAGCAACATTGGTGGGGTATGAACGAGCAACATTGGTGGGGTATATACGAAGTTATGGTAAAAGAAAAGATTTCATGGTCACAATAATTGCATAAGTCCTCCATAGATGTCTATATATAGCTTCAACATTCGATAATAAGTTGGATGAAGCAGCAAGCCCAAAATGTTAAGTTTATCATATGTTATGCCATAAATATTATACTTTGAACTTCAATTTGTTAAAAAAAACTAGTGCTGTGTCAGACTTTGTAAAACAAACAAAAATAAAATTTGAAAATAAAATCACGATATTATAGTAATGCTAGACAGCGTCCGAATTAAGGGAAAAAATCTGGTTGTCCGCCGGGCAACCAAGCAGGAAATTATGGTTGCCCGGCAGATTTTTTAGTTGCCCGTATTTGATGTGCTTATTTTGTTTAACTTAGTAATCTACACCCAATGCGATTATGCGCCGCGCTAGAAGTCACAGTTGTTATAATGTACACAATTATGACAGTCATTTAAAACATGAATATGTTACTAATACTAAGTAATCACATCACCGTCACTCACACCATCATCATCTTGTTATTTTCAAACTTTTGTTCTTTCAGTTTCAGAAGTTTCTGTTGTTGGAGCTTTGGAGCTATTACTATAAACATATTGAAATTGAGAATCTCGACCACAAAAAACTTGAACTTGAATATACATGTACTTGTAAGTACATGTATATTCAAGTTCAAGTTTTTATAGATATAGATATTTTTATTGTAGTACATGATATAAATGTAAATGTTGAGTTGATAATTCAAGTTGGGTTATATATTGGAATTGTAGCCACGGTCTGCCACTCTCTGCCCATTCTGATTGATATAGCCGTTTCCGTTTAGACTTATACATTGGAAATACATTGGATTCAATTGTGGTGTAACATCTTCAGGTGAAGGAGGATGTTCATCCTGTGATGATTCACCTTGTGGTGGTGGCATATTGATTGTGGACAGATGATTGTTGGCTAAGTATGAACTGTACCATATATATTAACCACAATACAATTTATACCTACAATTCAAACTTTGCCAACTGTTATGTCATAAAACGGTACAATCACAAGATATCACACAATATGTATAATGGTTGTACACAGTAGATAATTCTATCCCATAAGACATTGATGATCAACCGAAAAAAGGGTTTTGTTTACTCTCATGTAAATATCAAGATACACACTGGTGATTGTAAACATTACTTTTACTATCCAATTGTAAACGTGGACAAAGAATCTGTCAAACTTGTTATGACATGAGGAATAGACCCGAATAGTCATCACTATAGTCTATCCATCTGAGACCGATCTTCCAACCACGTGACTCAGCCGTTCCATTGACTGGGAGAGGAGGCTATTTTCTGACAAAAATATCGATGGAATCAGAAGAGTGAAAAACGGCCATAATAAAAAATAATTATGTTACCCCCCCCCCCCTACTTTTATCATCATAACCCAAGTTGTGCCATGAGAGTCAGTTTAATTGACGTTGCAAAGACAGGTAGCTTTCCCTTCCAATTTCTCCATTTCAAAAAATGCTTTCAATTTGGCAAGCACTGGCTGCATCTCATCGTTAATGTCTTATTTGGTGCCATTTTTAAGCTCTACTGTACTACAGGCTTCTATAAACAGGTACATGTAGAGTGATAGACCCCGATGAAGACAACCTTTTATTTTACAAGTCAGAAAATAAACTTTATTTAGTTTGTCAACGTTGAAATTGTATAATATTTGTTTGAAAATAAAAATCGTACCATTCAAATATCGATACCATATCATTGTAAGCGTATTTGTTTCTTTCTATACTTAACAAGGAAATCTGATTGATTCGGACATGCAGACAGAACATAGGGATACGGAGTTTCATATCATTTTACAACCATTTTATCTTACTATAGGCCCGGCCAACCTGAAAAATAAACATTATTTACTGTTGGAAACATTACAAGATAGCAAATACAAATTAAATGTGGCCTCCTACATTATGCTAAATGTTAAAAGTCCATCACTTTCGATCTTTTTCAGCTTTGTGATTCTATTCATAGGCCGAAATCACAGGTGTCGATTTCAAAGCCTTTTGATTTCAGATAATGCGCAAATGGTTCGATATTTGTCTCTCTTTGAATAGTATACTAGACGTAGCTGCTATGTGCATGCGTGTGACGAGAATAATATGCATTGGAACAGTGTTGTGTGTTTTTGGTTGGCCGGCCAAGCCCGCCAACCTTATAGCATGGGATTGCATATTCTTCCACATTTTGGTCTTTCTACATATACATGGAGGCTGCCATTTTGTTTTTAGTATATGGAAAATTGTCTAAATTATTGTGTAGTCTTTGTAAATTACATGTACCTATGCAGTTTATTTTAACAGTCCTGCAGTCTGTGATGGAGTCAAAGCTATATATATTTGTTTAGCCTTGATAATTCAATCAGAGAGATGTTATTAGACTCCCAACAGAGAGACATAATAGCTTATCTTGTTTGACTAAGGGGAAATCTCCCAACTGTCCTGGGGCTGTTTAATGAGTTGTGGATGTCATATATACCTAGATTGTTCTTCAGATGTTACCCCCCCCCCCCCCCCCCCCTCCATGCACACACATCAACTTTATTGATTTCCTGTACTATTTTTAGACTGTTGTGTTTTGATTTGGGGTGTTTTTGTTTGTTTGAAAGATACATACACCATATCCCTGGTATTTAGGTATGCAACAGAATGAACAGATGCTTCAGAAAATGGTTACAAAACATGATTCTTTCTCTTGGATCGCCCCCATTCCATTTCAATGGAATTTTTATATAATAAACAAATAAATTCTACTTCAACCATAGTTTTACTAAAGAATATTGGCCATATTAAATTGAATATAATTCTAATCAAATTAATTGATTATATATGACATATTTAAAACTTCAATTGAATGTAAAATGTATTCATTTCTATATTTCTATATTTACTTATTTACTTTTTATATTATTAATTAGGGACCGTTCATTATTTATGGTGGAGGGGGGTTGGGACAAATTCGAGACTCGTATGTCAAAATTACCTACCCCCCCCCCCTACAGCTGAAACTGAACATTACATGACCCCCCTACTAACCAATAGATTTTTACACAACCCCCCCCCCCCCCCCCCCCCCCTCATACATACTTAGGGGATGTATTTTTCTTTTGCCCATGGATTCGTTGGTTGTGCCCTCTGAACGGCCAATAATTTAATGACTAACTACATTGCGAGCGTAGCGAGGCGGAACATTTGTCATATATTTATACATTTTGGGTGTTTTGTGAGTCTTTATAACCCGAAAAAAAGTTAGAACATCCAGACAAAAACGTATGAAATATTCTTGTGAGCTTTGGTGCAGAGCTGAGAGTGAGACGAGGTGAAAAGCATGCAAGAAATTACCGTTTTTAATCAAATTATATGCCTAGGCTATATTAACATGTTTTTATACACCTCATGGCTCTAATGTTTTCAACCATTGATGATTATATAGGTGTTTTTCCAACAGATCATCCGAGCAGGGTGTGCACAAAAATGATTTGCTGTACGAAAGTAGTCTCATCATAAGTAGCCTACATGTTTTGAAGTTGAAAGGTCGTAAGAAAATGTGCAAAAAATTGGCATTTACACTCCAAAATAGCCTCTAAAATCACTCCAATCACCACCATCTTTATAGTTTGAAAAAGTTACACAACCCCCTGTTTAAGAATAAAAAGTTACATAACCCCCCCTATTTCAACATATGAAAGTTACATCCCCCCCCCCCCCTATATTTTACCCAACCCCCCTCCACCATAAATAATGAACGGTCCCTTATCTACATAATTATTCATTTATTTATTGAATCATTTTTTATTTATTAATGTTTTCTCATGTTTATTTGTTTTAATTTCTTTATTTTATAATTTTAATTTTTAATATTTTAATTTTTAATATGCGTGTATTTATGTATTGATTCATTAGTTTATTGATTCATATATTTTCGATTTAAAATTTAATTTTCGATTTATATTATTATTTATTAACAAAATTATTCAACTATTTATTTAAAAGTATTTTTAAAAATATATGTTACTCATCTATTTATTTCTACATTTATTTATGTATTGATCAAATAAATTGAATACATATGACATATATTTAAAACTTAAATTAATGTTAAATTTATTTATTGGCTTATAACCTATTTATTTCTATATTTATTTATTTATTTATTTATTTATTTATTTATTTATTTATTTATTTATTTATAATATTACTTATTTGCATAATTATTCATTTGTTTATTTGATTCAGTATTTTGTTTATTATTTTTTATTTATGCTGCCAAAACCGTGTTTATCACTAAACTATGGCTGTAATTTATATTGCTTTCTAGTAATGCCATGCAAGAATCTTGCACAATTATCATCTATGCGCTTGCTTCTTCTGCCACATAATTTTAGCAACTAAAAGCCGTATTTTACAAATGTAGCTATTTTTGCTCTTTCTATTTGCCATATATCGCAATTTCCTTTTGACCGCCAACTTTCCATTTTAATGGAATTTTTATTGCATAAGGCAGCTTAATTGTTTCAAATCACATTATAGATGAGGTTCGACCGGAGTTTGGAATCAAATGGGATCCTTCGACAACTAGCAAATATACGCCAGAAGACAGCACATCTTATTTTTGCTCATCTCCCCTGCCCATCCGAGCACCAAAGATCGCTCTTCGATGAATTCACTTTATAGTTGTAGGATTAACAACGAATCTACTTCACTCAATCTTGTTATTGTCATAGGATAACCAACGATCATGACGATTCCACTTCACTCGTATAATTTGTATGGGTGACAAATTTAAATATCAACATGAGAAAGAGAGTGTTATGCCGGAAAAATGTATATACACAATTGCTAAATTCATCACAGTTCTGTCCGGTCGAAAGTCTTAGCATTCAAATGCTTTCGATTCAATATCAATGTTTTTAGTGAACCGTTATTAGTTTACCTTATCAATCCACGTACAAATATCTTCGGTCTTCGGAACGGATATCGTCGGTCTTCGGCACGAATATCTCCGGGCTTCGGCACGGGTAAGCAAAATTTTATGTCCAAAAAAAAAAAAAAAGATCCACAGATAGAGAATAGGTACAAAGTTCCCGAAAATCTCTCCAGTCACAGAACGTCTTGAAGTTGATACCGCAAACTTGTGCATATGTTCTTTTCACAGCTGTCTCAGGCAACTTGCTGATTTTCGGCAAACCAACATCTAGGTAGCGCCCAGTGATAGGCAATAGGAATCCAGGTAGCGCCCTGGGCTATAGGAATTATCGTCGAATCTCCACCCCCATCTGATATGACACCGGTTGGTGTCAGTTTTTGCTCAATATAACGTATGGCAAAAACCAGAGTTCTCTAATCTCCCATCTGTTTCAATGCCGGACGGCACTTGTTTTTGAAAATATATCGTATATCAAAAACGGAAGAACTCGAAAATCCTCTCGAATACCGGATGGTATTCTTGTTTACGCTTTTATAACTTGTAGGTAAACAAATTCAGCTCCTCTTCTGCGTGGAGTATCGGTTGATACTCTTTGTTGCGCCTTTTTGAAACTGAACGATGACAAAAGCGAATTCATTGTATTTGGATCTAAATGTCTACGTGACAAAGAAAATATACCCCATTTACGTATTGGGAATTCTTCTATTGTTCCAGCAAGTAAAGTTCGCAATTTAGGCGCTTATTTTGATATGGACATGACACTGAATCATCATATTTCTGCGATTTGCAGATCATCTTCTTTTCATCTTCGTAACATAGGACTTATCAGAAAATACCTCACAAATGATGCTACTGAACAACTCGTCCATGCATTTGTTACATCGCGCCTTGACATGGGAAATTCTATGCTTTATGGACTCCCGAATCTTCAGATCAAGCGTCTCAGTCGCTTACAAAATATAGCTGCTAGAATTATCACATGCCCCAAACGAACTGAACATATCACACCAGTTCTAAGAGATCTACATTGGCTTCCAATCAAGGACAGAATTATCTTCAAAATACTTATTTATGTTTATAGATCAACTATTAATATGTCACCATTGTATATCTCAAATCTTCTAACTCCATACAAGCAAGATAGACAATTGCGTTCGAACAGCAAAATACTTTTCACTGAACCGCGATTTACAAAATCCTGTGGATCACGTTCTTTTTTATGTGCTGCACCTCGCTTATGGAATAAGCTTCCGGAGTCTGTAAAAACTGCAGAATCTGTGGATTCATTCAAAACATTGTTAAAGACTTTAATTATGAAATCTGAGAGTGATTTCTTTGATTAATGTTTTTGTGAATTTTTATGTTCTGTATGTGTACGTTATTATTTGTGGCATTGTTCACATTGTGAGTGGGGATTGTCATTAGTTCAACCATGTCAACGCTACCATTGTTGTTGTTGTTGTTGTGTTGAAGTGATGACGGTTTTCCTTCATTAAGAATTTTGCACTAATTTTGTTTTGCAATGTTGTGTCGATGCGCCTGGAGCAACACTTTTGTTGAATGTTGGCGCATTACAAGCTGCCATTATTATTATTTATTATTATTTATATCGTATGGCCTACACAAATGATAAAATGTCAAATACCTCGTGTGAATAATAGTCTGTCGAATTCGGCAGTCTCAATTTATCGCCAGTCTTTTTCGGTGAGTTCAGCACCGCTGCTACCAATTGTAAGAGACGTTTCTCGTTGGTTTCTTACAGTATAAAGGAGTAGTCTATATCACAACTTGATACATTTCGTCGCCATTATCTGGCAGTTTATTAAAGAATACGATGCTCCAAAGTATACAAAGATTTACAATCAAAATGATGAGACGAATACAAGACAGGACTGCAGTCGACAAGGTACAAGACGAGAGATAAAGAAAATCTCTTGGCGAAGCCCGCTCGTCAACTCAGCGCCCAGTTGTGATTGGCTAATGGTTATTCACGATCTGAGCGCTAATTGGCTCAAATCAATATAAATAATGCTTATTCTAATAACCAATCTGGACAATACCATTATTAGTGTAGGGGTGTTTTTACATCCCACAGGTACATGAATGATTAACCCTACCTTGATCTGTTTAACAACACGGTGATACCTGAGTTGTTAGCACATAGAAGATACCTGTTCAATTGATTGGCTCCATCTCGTCTATGGTGGTTTCAGGATTGGTACCATATCAGGAGGAATCATGAACAATTTCATTATTTCTGGACTCAACGAAATTGATCAAGATATTATTATTTATTAATTCAACTTCATGAATTTATTTATTGAAATGAAATATTTAAAAAAGGTATGTAGTTCTCTTTATTATCCTCGCATGATACCCTAAGCATTTAATGTCAACAAACAAGACTGTATTCTATGCTGAAAATGGCCCAACCCGATTTATAGACGACTATAGTAGATTGGTCAAAATTTTAACACACAACCAGTTAATAAAGACCAAGTAAATTATTCTGGTAGTCAACACATCGGTTACTACAGAGTGTAAATGATTTTGACATTGCATGCTTTTAATATTGTGTTAAAAATGAAATTGCAATTGTATAACTTCTTTGTTACAGTCTGTTAAGCGACGTGGGGACTCAGTGTGACCTTTTTACTGTAAACATGAGGAAATATTCTGCCAAACAGTAGCGGAAGAAAGGCCATTGTCATGACTTGATTCAGTCAACACTTCCTTGCATGATGAAAGTTCTTTATTCATCATAATTGTACTATTTGTTTATGTTATGATCTAGGATGGGGCATGCATTGAATCATGGAAATAGTAGATACAGAATGTATAACAATGATCCATGATTAAAGCTCCAAACACATGGCCGAGCTTTAACATTGATTGTTATAAAATCCTTTTAGCGAACATTATCCTAGCTTAGCGTAATGCGAAATGCTACTTTTGTATAGCCATGGAATTAGTAGTGTTTCCGTTGGCGGGAGTTTTGAACAGGGGTCTCAATAACGTTGTTGAATATGAATACATTAAAATGATGTGTTTGTCCCTGCTCATATCGGTCCAATACAAAAAACATATTGAATTATATGCGCCACTTGATAGTTGTGGCAGAATATGTTTGGCTTATCAAATTTGATTGTCTTGTCTGAATCCCGACGACGACAGAATTCCCCCTGTGTCATAACCATGGGGGACCCACAGCATGCCACATATTTGCGCGAATCAGTTTCAATGTTTTCAACTTTTAATTATTCAAGCTTAACAACAACATGGTTTCGGGAAAGTTTTCTGGAACATTTAAGTTAGACAACTAGACATGTTTGCGCGTTCGAGCGAATCTGTGTCATTGTTTAATTATTCAAGCTGAAACATGATGGCTTGAGGAATGTATTCTGGACATTTTTTGTATTACAGAAGACAATTTGTGTTCGCTTCGCGCGTATTAGTTTCAAGGTTTAGTTGTTTATGCTTAACAAGATGGTTACAGTATAGAATTGCCAATTTTTGCTCATTTGGCGGGAATTAGTTTTGAATGTTAATTATTCAAGTTTAACAAAATGTTTTCAGGAACGTTTTCTGGACCATTTTAGTGGGTTTTCTAAAATAGCCAATTTTCTGTTCATTTTTAGTGTTAAAATCGCCAATTTCTGATCGTTTCGCGCAAATTAGTTTCAATGTTGAATTAATGAAGCTTATCAACATGGTTTCAGGAACATTTTCTGGTCCTTTTTAGTGTAAAATAACAAATTTTGCGCACTTCGCGCGAATTAGTAATGTTGTAAGTAATGTTGTATTATTCAAGCTTAACAAAATGGATTCAGGAACGTTTTTTTGAACATTTTAGTGTTAAAATAGCTAATTTTTGCGAGCTGTGTGCGAGTTTTAATGTGTTTTTTTATTCAAGCTTAACAAAATGGTTCCATGAAGATGTTCTAGACCGTTTTAGTGTTAAAATAGCAAATGTTAGCGCGCTACGCGGGGATTGGTTTGAATGTTTTATTATTCAAGTTAAACAAGATGTTCTATACCGTTTTAGTGTTAAAATAGTACCTTTGTGCGCGCTTCATGCGAACTATTTTAAATATGTAATGCTTCATCTCGTTAAGCTTGATTGTTTTAAAAAACATTGAAACTAATTCGCGAGAAGGATTTGAGTCTGGACCATTTTAGATAAAAAACTGAAACCTCAGAGAACCCCATGCCGTAAAACGCGCCGCTCACTCCTCTCCGATCGCGCCGCTGATGATACATTATATATAGCCATGGTAAGCCCCCTCCCCCGGTTCAACAGAAGCCTATGGTGTACGGCTCGTATGTCAGTCAACGTGATCACCCAATCACGCAACAGTATCCAGTATACGCTGAGCAGCAGAACAGCGATGTTTCAAATCCATTTGGAATTAAAATAGAACGAACACACTGTAGCAGCGTTTTGCGTAAAATCCGGGCGCGATCATCTCTGTGCTGCGTGCTTGCGTGTATTTAGTTCCATATATTGTATCATTGTATCTACAATCAAGGACAAAAGGTTGGCACACTTTGGCCTAATTACGGAAGAAAAAAAACCTATTATGTTCCTTGATTGTAGGTTGTTGGAAACAATCGTAAGGAGGGGACACATTACGAATGTCACAGAATATTACCTAATTGGTAGTCTTCTTGGGCTACATTTGAAGTACTTTGATAGCCCATTCAGGCTACTTTTAAAGGATGTTTACATGCCATTGTTTAATAATAGGCGGTGTTTTGAAGAAATAACTGGGGCTACTTTTGCCATGAATCATCGGGGAACCAGGGCAGAGTAATGTAATCAAACTTGTTGACATCTCAGCCAACCAACTGTACACCAATGGTAAGGTCGCTATGATGTATTCTGAACATTACTACTATGGTGGAATACATCTCGCAGTATGTCATCAGTTTGGCACTAGTTACAAGAATAATACAGTAATAACAACAGATTTCTGTGACGAAAACAAGGGTAAAGTGTACTTTAGGTCCCAGATTCTGGACTGTACTAGATCGTTCAATATTGGGACAAATCTCAATGGTATCACGTGTACCAGTATCAATCGATACTTATACTGGAACCTTAACACTTTCCACGCGGCAGGCGGCTGCAGACGACATTCAAAAATTTCACAAAATGTTTCAAAAATGTCAAAAATATTGACTTTCATCGCCATATTTGGAATTGCCCTGAGAAATGCATTACATTAAGTACAAACATTCCTAGTATAGGTTCAGTAATACTTTAGATAGACTTTGATAGTTGGGAAAGGTTTCTAAAAATATGTAGTGTGTATGGTAAAAATAATAGCCGCGTGGAAAGTGTTAAAACGTTCCAGTATCGCACGATACTGGAACACAATCTGGTGTGGAACAGTAAAATCGTACCAGTATCGACCGATACTGACAACCTTTATGTTCCAGTATTGAACGATACTGCTATAATACTAGTATATGGGACATAAAGTACACTATTTAAAAACAAGATACATGTAGCATGTTTTCAGTGCAATAACAACTCAATTTGATAAGGAAGAACTCGGTAGCATTCAAGAAAAGTACAGCGATACCCTGTGTTTTAATCATACTTTGGACATCGTGATACGAATTGGGAATTAAACACCGAATTCGAAAGGCAATACCCAGTTGTGATTGTAAATAGTAAGACAAAGTGGTACAGAACAGAAACGTTTTATAAGCTGGTGTTTTTTAGAGGAATTTTAACAAAATAAGGTGTGAACATTGGAAATGGAACGAGGTCTATAATGAAAAAGCAACATAATGGTAACTTTATGAATTGACATTTTAGTGCCATGAATTGAATAGGTCTTCCAAACATTGCTTTGTGTGGTTAATTTCTTTCACCTTTAGTGCAAACTGGTTCATTCAAATCATTGTTTTGGTGAAAACCGTTAAATCGTGTAAAAGAATAGCAGTCAAGAAAAAGATCGAGATTGTGAACCTAATGTGGAGAAATTAACCTATGAATTCCAAATTATGAAACACGTAGGTACATTTACTGCACTTGCTTACCTTTATCTAGGACGTTAACATTGATGGGGGGGTCTATTTTAATTTTAAACACTGTCGGGTATTGCCAGAATGCAAACTTGTATATGGTGGTGTGCCCTCTGCTATATTTGATAACGTGATATGCTTTTACCGATACCTTACCGAGATGTGGTTTGCCCAATGATCAATAATACTATTCATAACAAATTGACTTTCTTGCTATTGTTTTAATGATTTATTCTTTACTTATATGTCTCTTCAGACAAACATTTGCTAATGGTCCATTAATGAGGATCAAGTAGGAAGCTGACTTGTGCATGACATCTGGACGTTCAACAGAAGGCCCATATGTATTGTTTTAGAACTAGAACAAACTTGGGAGTACATTGACGATATACATTCTTCAGAACCATGGGACTATTGATTACGAGTAACGTTATATACTTTAATAAAGTCCCAAACAATCCCAGCAGGGGAAAGTGGTCTTATTTAAATAAAATGGAAACGTTTTCAAGATGTCTAGTAGGCATCTGCTGTAATTCAAATGTCGGCAACATTATGGACAATAATTCCCGCCTAAACACAGATCAGGACATGCTACGTCACAAAGTGTCCCTGGTGTACAATATGGACAGCAAGTCTTTGAGCTAAAATAAACAAATAATAATAATTAAAAAAACATTAATAAATACAATAATAGTATAATAATAATAATAATAATAATAATAATAATAATAATAATAATAATAATAATAATAATAATAATAATAATAATAATAATAATAATAATAATAATAATAATAATAATAATAATATCACTCATATCAATAGTGGAATAAGGCGTATTTCATTTGTTTGAAATGTCCCCCTTAACAACACTGTTTGCGCCTCAACGTAATTTAAACAATTAAATACTAACAAGAAGGTACACAAAGAGAACAAATACTCCTTAACCTAACAGGTCTAGTGATTGAGAATATACATTTTAAAACTAAGAATGAAAAGAAAGAAAAATATAGCAGGGTTGCATTTTTCATGAGGTAAATCAATTTTAGATGAAAACTATCCTCGGAAATCATCATAAATCATTAGGTTATCATAACTCCAAAACAGTGTGGTTCTGCAATTAAGAAAAAGGGTCTCATATAATCTCAGACCTGAAAAATAGCTTATATCGTAGATATTGAATGTAAATTATGGTGGCTCTGTTTAGGCACTTGGGAGCGCAAAAGTTGATCTAGATGGTCACAAATAAGCATCTTTACAATGTTTGTATTACAATGGAATAATTATTGAGTTGTGTGCAAGTTAAACAAGCGAAACACTACCGTGTTGTGCGCAGCACTGGCAAACTTGAGTTCTATAATTGTTCCTATATATTTGATTGAATGATGAGCAAAATGTGCAGCAACGTTTAACGTTATTATATCACATTTGGGATTTACGGATTCTCTTCTACAGTGTTAAAGAAAGAAAGCGCATCAATGTTGGCTAAAATATTATGTTACCGGTTTATTTACACACACACGGTGCATGCGCGGATGATCGCCGAATAATATACCACAACATCACAATGTACATCAGGCTCTTGCTGCATCTATGTTTTGAGCCACGTTGGACTATATCTCTTGACATATTGACAGGCCAAGATACTATATGAACACATGTCCTGACTAAAATCTACTCTAGAAATGCTATATCGCGACTTTTCTCAAAATGTGACCTTTTTATTTTATAAAATCTGAAATTTTAAACACTACTTTTTATAACAAATTGAAGTTAAAAGCTAGACATTCTTTACACAACCACGCTAACACATGCTAAACCCTTACGATTTAGGTGTTGTTTCAACCAAAAATTGGCAGACCAATTACCATCGACAACATGCCCACGTACTGGGGAACTTGCTTGAGGGCTTGCTTGACCAAAAGGCATTAGAGATTGCCACATGAAGTAATTTAAAGTTCACATTGTGCTCTCATTTTTAAAACTAAAATCTGCCCTAGCATTACTCTAATATAGTGATTTTTTTTTTTTAATTTGATTTTTTTTTTACAGAGTCTGACACAACACTAGTTTTTTTTAACAAATTGAAGTTCAAAGTATAATATTTATGGCATTACAAATGATAAACTTAACATTTTGGGCTTGCTGCTTCACCCAACTTATTATCGAATGTTGAAGCTATTTATAGACAGCTATGGAGTGAATGGACTTATGAAATTATTGTGAACATGAAATATTTTCTTTTACCATAACTTCGTATATGTCCCACCAATGTTGCTCGTTCAAAAACAGACTGTGCTATTTGTATATAATACACCTATCAGTTGTAAGACGCACTATACGACCCTTTACCGAGGTGCGTCAACTTCTCATGCACCATGACGCACCCTGTGTCAAAAAAAACGACGGACCATTGCCATCCAAATACGCACCCTCAGTCAATTTTTGGACGCACCATTGGTTGATTCTGACGGACCATGACGACGCACCCCGTCGTCAGATATCGTTGACTAAACTGGATAAACACGATGACTACTGAAAATGAAACTACTTTTGATTCACTGGGGATCTGCCCTTATTCGATGTTGTCAACCCTGGCCCTCGAATATATAGACCCCGGACCGGGACGCGATTTTTTTTTTACTAGTAAACATTTGTAAAATGTATTTATTTCGTTTTAATACGGATTAAAGCAAAACTCACTGAATAAAGTGATTTTTAAATTTATTTTTTAAAAAGTCAACTGATTTTATCTGTGAGCCCATACAAATGTTTACTAGTGTAAAAAAAATCGCGACCGGGACCGGGATGGACGGAACCAAGAGGAGAACTTTTATATGCACAATAAATGTCTGACTGGTCTAAAATTCATAAAATATTTAACTGATTATCATAAATGTCAGGATGAGGATGAAACAATTTCGAGAACATTTCCCATTCTGCTTCGACCCGTTCAGTGGCGTTACCAGGAGGTGGGGGTAGGGGTGGGGTGGAGGTGGGGAAGGGGGCATCCTTCATCCCTTGTTATACATTTCTGATTTAATCAATGCCACCCATATACTTCGAGAAAAGGCACCCTAAAAGGCGGCACATACACGTATACCGCTATTATGACAAGTCCCCGGGGCTCCCCCACCCTGATGCCCCTAAATGAAATTACAAACTCGATGTAAACCTTTGTATACTAAAACAAATAGTCAGATATGCCCCCCCCCCCCCCCCCCCCCCCCCCCCCTGATGACCCCACATGCGATGCCCTAAGTTTGACTACATTTGCATGGACAACACGGGTGATTACGAGTGCTTCCCGGGCGGGGGGTACTAGCTAAACATGGGGTATGATTTGGTGCTAAAAATCCCTAATAATGGGGTCACTTTTGACAAATGGGTCTATTTTCTGCGATGTTTGTGTCTATTTTCGCAAAAAATTGCAAAAATGAGGTCTATTTTTCCGATAATTTGCGAAAATTAGGTCTATTTTTCCGATAATTTGCGAAAATTAGGTCTAAAATGAAGCAAAACCCCTAAAAATGGGTACCGTTTTCCCCCCAAAATCACCCCTAAATGGGTAGGGGTTTTGAATCTCCAGCGGCACACCCCGACCAAACCAAATCCCTCTGGCCTGTGATCAAAACCGACTGTACAGTCATATCATAGACTGTCATTTCATTTCGGTGATGGGGACACTCATGCCCCGGCTCTCTCAGCAGGGCCTGGCCTCGAATTTATTAACCCTTAACACCATTGGCCTTCCGGCTGGGCTATAATAGTGTTTTGTTTTGTTCAAATCAAATATCTCCCAGGTTTTTTTTCTTTCTCTTTTTAAATACCCGACTTTTTGTTGTTTGATGTCTGTGTCCGTGAGCTTGATTGACAAATTCTGTGTGACATTTCCTCGGGGGGGGGGGGCACTCGCCTAAGCGGTGGCGGGGATAGTGCCGTTTAGTCGCTTTTTGCTGAAAAAAAACATAATGGGGTATGATTTTGTGATGGAAAATTTCTCAAAATAAAAATGTGCCCCACTTGCTACAAATGGGTATATTTTAAAATCCTTAAAAATGGGTATATTTTCGCGAATTGCGAAAATTGGGTCTAGTTTTCCCACACAAAAAAATAATATAAATTAATCTATTTGGTCTATTTTCCAGATAATTTGCGAACGGGGTCTATAAATGAAGTAAAATCATTAGAAATGGGTACCGTTTTTCCACAAATCACCCTTAGAAATGGGTATGTTTTTTATTTGAATCTCCTGCCGCACATCCCCGAATCCCCGAACAAGTCCTATTCCGGGGGCTAGTCCTCCTACCTCTGTGTTTTTAGATTGTTCTGCGCTTGTGCGGAAGAGCGCAATGCTGATCCCCTATCTTATACGTGACACTACTCTAAAAATGAAAGGTTCGCGGTTAACTGTCGGTTCCTTGTTTTTTATTCTCGTTTGCCAAACTCTTGTATTGCAATTGGCGATGATCGAGTGATTTCAGGCATTTTAGAACATGCGGTATAACTATCGGAGTGATGTTTGCGGTATTAAAGTAGAGCCTGGTTGGCGGTATCAAGGAGTTATGTGGTATAGTAGGCCTATAGCGTATTATTTAAAGGTCGTATTTTGTTGTTCGTAAACAGATGTACACTGTGACGCACCCATGTAAAGTGACGGACCTTGACGCACCCTCCGTCATTTTTTTTTGACGGACAAAAGGCTGCCACTGACGTACCCTCCGTCAAAAATTATTGGTAAACGACGCAACCACGACGCACCTCTCCCGGGGGTCGTATAGTGCGTCTTACAACTGATAGGTGTATAAGGTATTCATGTTTGTACTTTAAATCACGAATATCAACAAAGGCTACATTAATTTAGTGTCACAGAGACCCCCAAAAGATGCACAGTCCATTGTTCAAGCTCGGCAGAGTAGTAACGGCCTAAATGTGGTTACCCCAAACGCTACAGGCGGTGTAATAACTCAGAGAGATAGTAGAAACTTGGTAGAATCACAGATAACTTATTATTACCCCTTATATTGCCTCAAATCGATGGTTACGAATGTATGGATATATACAGTCGATGGACTCGTATTGAAAATTATGTCTGTTTATATCTAATAATATTGACAGCAAATTCGGGTTGATTTTCAGTTATGTAAAAGTTATACAAGATGACATAATATATAAACATTTTATTGAACAAATCACAAACTACGTGGATTTAGAGCGATTACAATTTAGTCAAAGGGATGTACAGAGTTTAATAAATGTAAGAGTGTGCTCCCTTGCGTCACAGGCGCGAGATGGAAATCACACTTTTGCCAATATAATTATGGTTTTGTCTAAAATTTGACAACATTGTGTTATACATAGGTCTACTAATAGTGTCATACTTTTACAGAAGCATTAAACGAAGCTAATTCGATAGCATCCGAAAGTTAGGCAGGCTATTATATTGAAACGAATAAGTTTAGTTTCCTATTGATACTTATCTGATATCACCATCTCTCTGAGTCTGAATGGTAAATTAGGGGTTCAATAAGGTTTCGGAGTTGTTTATCTTGAATCGACAACGGTAATACGGGTTTATTTTGCGAGCAAAATAAACCCGTCTTACCGTTGTCGATTCAAGATAAACAACGACGAAGACCTTGTTGAACCCGTTCAACAACGACCAAACATATTTACATCATTCATATGTGAATAGCGTTTTGGAAAATTGATGAAAACAAGTAAAAAACGTGGTTTAATAGACTTAATTCGACATAAAAAATAGCTGCTCTTTAAAAAACGGAACAAAATGTTTACGTTTTATTATAAGTAGGCCCTTATTTGGACATCGTCAGTTCCCTGTAAATAGGCGAGGGAACTTCTGAATGGGATGGGTTACAAAAGGTAAACATTAGAGAAGACAAATTATTGCGCAAGTAATTGTGGAATTTAAAATATTTTGTAAATAGCATTTCATTCACACACCACCTTTAACATTCAGAGAAAAATTAAATCAAGAATGCGATCAATTTACATAACACATTTTGATATATGTTTACAGAATATTTGTATCAAATTAGACACACCCCTCCATTTCAATAGTGGTACGGTCCAAATAGATCTGAGGGTTGTCATTTCACCGCGCGATGATACAAAATGGCGATTCTCTTGTGCTGGGTAGCGACCGTTTCGGCTAAAATTGTGGCTTTAGGAATGGTCCGTGACATATGGCCCTCGCCAAAAATATTTTCCTCAGGGATATAGCTACATTTTGGTATATAAAGCTGTTTGCTAACTTTAAGGATCGCATGGCGAAATGCATTTATACGCCGAAAAAACGGGCGAAAGAATGAACACATTTTGCGAACATTTGTTGTTTGTTTACAATTTTGCATGATGCATGGTTTCCAAATAAGGTTTGCCATCCTATTAATTTGCATATGAAGTTGATATCTCAAATCAACAACGCTTTGTTACTGTACAGGTATGGGGGAGTTGTTGAATGCACTATATACCTTACGTACAGTTAGGAATGCAATGGTGTGCCTATAAACCATCTCTTGGAAGTGAAGAGGTGGAATATGAGGTGTGTCTATCCACAGTTTAAGTAAAACTAGCAAGTTGATGATGATATTTAATCATCAGGGAGACTTTAGTTGAGAATGAGTATCTTAAATGATATTTAATTTGTTCCCAAAAGCCCCAAAACGGTCAATATTTATTGGTATGCATGCATGGAACATCCTTATTCATAGGTGGATGACTTCTATTCATCAAGTGACTAGTATAAATAGATGGATGCTGTCACAATCTGTCATGTCACAATATCACATTCTTCCAAGTTAACGGTTAGGCTCATGGTGCATTCCCCGGTACCTCTGAACAGTCACCAAGTATGGATAAGGTAGGGCATGCAAAATGCTATGAACACATGATAAAAACATCTTTAGAATTGTCGATTCAGTTCGGTTCGCTGAAAATGCGTGACGTGACTTTTCGGGTTACGGTGCCGACCCAATTCTCCTGAACTCATAATGAGAAATGAAAATTGAGCTCTAAATCACTCATTTTTGCATGTTGACTCCAAAACCTGGCCTGGCAGCATGATGCTTGATATGCTGTTCAACATGTATGATGCATAGTTTTATGAATTCATTGATTTTGTTCGTGAAATTTGGTATTTGTTTCTACAAATTGCTCCCGTTGCTTTGAAAACGGTCCAAATTTGCCGAGTGGCACATGCTATCAATTCAAGATATTGTAATCATCTTTTTGCTAAATGTCAGTGCTCTAGCTCAATTTGTGTTTGAGATATCGCATCGGAAGTATTTCTCCCGGCTTTTCAATGGGGAAGATATTATAAGAGAAGGGAAGGCATCCAGATTTATATGGATTGAAAAACATCTGACGCTTTGATTAGACGCACTGGCTGTCCGTTCGCGGGAGTTGTTCAATGCGTTCGCTGACCATTGCTAAACACATTTCCGAAAACTCCGAATCGACACACGGGGAAGTAAACAAACAAACGGTGAGAAAAGAAGTGGCCTATTGTTATCCGATAATTGGTTTGCTTTAATATTAACTGAGTAACAAGGCCATTTCGTGAGTGCCGTTGTACCTTCTAAGCGTCATTTACTTCTTCAATCAAGAATCAATAACAGCCCTGTTACTTTTTAGGATCTGGAAACCAACTATTTTTTCTGCTACGTAGTCCAAGTCTGTTGGAAATTCGTTATTAGATGTTGTGATGAACAAATGATGCAAATTCGTGTGTCAGCGAAGAAAAACAATCTAATATTAGTGAAATCACGTTTTAGAAATGGGGAACGATCTTTTTTAACCGCTAAACGCGGCTTAACTTTTTTTCTTTTGCTGCACTCCCCCCCCCCCCCCCCCCTCCCCCTTCGTGTTGTAATGCATTCCTTTATATTGATGTGGTTGTGGCAACGTTTCTTGCCAAACAAATATTAATGAAATCATGTTTTAGAAATGGAGTCGGTAATGCAGATATTTGTTAGCCAAATACAACATTTACACGTGCGGCGTGGGAGTATGAAAATATACTTAAGGAATGATTATTACATAATGTATTAATGTATGATTACTAGAGAGTGGACCTGGTCTACCGCTACTGTATTATAATTTGAGACCAATTTACAATGAATTATGAATGCCACGTGCATCAGTTCTATATTAATAGGAGAGCGACATATCAGAACGAAAGTTACGGGCAATTGACGGGTCAAACCTGGGTCAGTGAATGGGTATGCATGATCCTGTTGCATTCCGTTCATTTGGATGTACACTAACACTGAGTAAAATGTTACGGTCCCCTTCGAAAATCTGTATCAGGCTAAACATGAAGTCATTATATATAAACATGCGTTTTTTTGTTTGGACAAATAGATCATGTGGATAGAAACTAAAAAGCAAAATAACTGGCCTCTAGGTTTGGTAATATTCTTATATGCGTTTTATTTATTTCGTATTATTATGATTGTCTGGATATAAAGCACTTTGCGTCTCTGAAAATTAATCCCTTTTCTAGAAACCACATTGAAACCGTCATTATTATTGTACTTTTAAAGGTCAACCTTCTTTTGCCAATTTTAGTAGGCATATCCCATCCCAGAACATTGTAAATATTTTGTTACAAAAGCAAGCCAAACATCAAAAGAGTGTGGTGTAGAAAACATTCACCACTGTTGTTGTTGTTGTTGTTGTTGTTGTTGTTGTTCTTTTAAATATAATCCCCTGCTCCCCTAATACACCTATCAGTTGTAAGACGCACTATACGACCCCCGGGAGAGGTGCGTCGTGGGTGCGTTGTTTACCAATAATTTTTGACGGAGGGTACGTCAGTGGCAGCCTTTGGTCCGTCAAAAAAAATGACGGAGGGTGCGTCAAAGTCCGTCACTTTACATGGGTGCGTCACAATGTACATCTGTTTACAAACAACAAAATACGACCTTTAAATATACGCTATAGGCCTACTATACCACATAACTCCTTGATACCGCCAACCAGGCTCTACTTTAATACCGCCCACATCACTCCGATATTTTATACCGCATGTTCTAAAATGCCTGAAATCACTCGATCATCGCCAATTGCAATACAAGAGTTGCCAAAAAAACAAGGAACCGACAGTAGAATCTAACAACACAGAGGTAGTAAAATATGTTATGAATTTTAGACCAGTCAGACATTATTGTGCATATAAAAGTTCTCCTCTTGGTTCCGTCCATCCCGGTCCCGGTCCGGGGTCTATATAATTATTCGAGGGCCAGGGTTGACAACATCGAATAAGGGCAGATCCCCCGTGAATCAAAAGTAGTTTCATTTTCAGTAATCATCGTGTTTTATCCAGTTTAGTCAACGATATATGACAACGGGGTGCGTCGTCATGGTCCGTCAGAATCCACCAATTGACTGAGGGTGCGTATTTGGATGGCAATGGTCCGTCGTTTTTTGACACAGGGTGCGTCATGGTACATGAGAAGTTGACGCACCTCGGTAAAGTGACGCACCACTCTCGGGGGTCGTATAGTACGTCTTACAACTGATAGGTGTATAAGGAGGACATGACATTAATCTACCCACCGAGAGTGTATTTCAAATGGGGTTTCCTCCATGGGTGACTCCATTGGTAATTTACACTGCATGTGTGTAATATTATGGTATAAATGTTTTCCATAGGGGTGCGATGAATTTCTTTTATAAATCCCGACTTGTTGACAAAGGCATTCAGCCTAACTAATTGGATTATACGTGAATGGTCACTTGCGAGGAAACCAATTACACGCGGACATTATACGATATCGATCGATCAATACCTTTAACAGTCTGCTCCGGAACAGGAGCGCGTTCGGCTTGAGAGCGTGCTATTTAAGACGCACTGCCGTCAATTTGTATACATGCGGTGCATCAAGTGACGGGAGTCCATCTTTCGCTGGGTGACAAATAAGTTTGATATTTCAATAGAGGGCGGGCTTGGGAACGGGACTGCGTTTCCATGGGAACGGCCTCCCGTCAAAGAGTGTGAATATAATCCTATTTAGCCGATCTTCGACCTTAAAATAAGTCTCTTATATCTGAGATAATGTTAAAATGTTCGACCTGTATTGCGAGATTTTTGTGTCAAAGGTGAGATAACATCATTGGACTAGCTGCCGCATGGAATTCTAGTAGCTAGGCTGCACCAAATGTTTAATATGTAAATTTGTATGCAAACATTTAGGATTGAAAAGCGAAAATGCAATGATTGCAAAATTTGACGGGTACACGTTACAGTGACGCACATCAGTCAATCTGTAGCGCCCTCAAGTGAAACGGGATCTCGTTCCGGAGCTGACTGTTTAACGGGGAAATCACGACGGAGCAAACATTATCTTTCGTATTGGCTGGCGGGTCATTATTTAACTGCATTCCGTTTATCTACACAAAACTGTCCGTTTATCCCAGTGCGTCTACCCTTTGCGATCGACGATTTTCATTCCATACGAATCTGGAAGCCATCCCTAAGCTGAGATAAGCTATATCCATGGTAACAAAATGCCAACGCGTATTTGTTTCCGGAAAGCGTAGTCGTGACGCATGTCGAGAAATTAACCTGTGTGCTGTTTCTTGTTGGAATAGGTTGATTAGTTTTCCAGTAATTCAAAAATGATAGTCGGTCCAAAGAAAAAACCCAATATACTCTTGTATTAACTTACAGTTAATAGTGGAGTATAATAGTATCAATAATATAAAACAACAGTGATACTAAAACAATAATAACATTAATAAGAATGGAGAAAGAAGAAAGAAGAAACTAGGAGAAACACTAACAAAGGGAGGAAAAAGTAAACAAGTCATTTAAACATTAAAAAAAAATGAAAAAATGAAAACAAACCATTAACAAAATAAATATGAAGAAATACTTACCACCAATCTCTTTCAAGGATTTCGAAATATCTGGAAGAAACAATAACGATGGGTAAATGTAAACCGTTTTCATTTGTACTCACCAATTCGACTAGTACAGCGTGTCCCAAAAAAACTGGGTTCAAAAGTTTGCGAGCTTATAACTAAAAAAATAAGGAAACATGAATAGTTCATATTTAGGGATATCAAACAAGATATACCTGACCATAATTGGTTAAAGTTTGTGATTAATCCAATATAAACTTTTTGAAATTATAAATATTTTAATAGCGCGTCGTCAAAACCCATTTTTCCCATTTGTCAAGGAAAACCCCGATGTGTTGCAAGTGCGCATTGTTGTGACTTTATCAACGTTTTGCCTTTGCATTCATTCTTTACATAGACTTGGGCAGTAAACAAAATTATCTTGGACATATTGCAATAATACAAGTTCATTATTTACATAAACATTAAAACAAAATTGTTATAGTTCGAGTTATTGTTAAGTTCTTTCGGAGAATAAACCCCATGCCGAGAATGCTGCACATAGCGCACGATTTCATGCAATGCACGGATGGTTTATTCCTTAAATCGGGACAAATGGGTTCTGACCACGCTCTATTCAAATCTTTGTATTTTAAAAAGTTTACATTGGATTGGTCTCCGAAGTTACCCAATTAAGGTCAGAAATATTTTGTTTACTATCCATGTTTCCTACTTATTTCGTTATAAGCTCGCAAACTTTTGAACCCAGTTTTTTGGGACACGCGATAATTCATTACAGGGTGTATAAAAAAAAACGCAACACTTTTTGCCGAGAGCTGTACGATTACAGCAAATCACAAATCGCCCTAAAACTTATATATTATGTTAGGACTACTTCTTGGCTATCATATAGTTAAATTACAGCGATAACGATTACGAATTCGCTTTTATATGCAAGATATAAGTAGACAAGTGCACAACACGATTTACATCGTTTATCCTATACACAGAGTTGTTGGTCTTGGGCATGCTACGGAGTGGCCTACTCGCTCTCTAGACCTTACACCGTTATTAGCCTTTTTCTTTGGGGGTTATTTAAAGTGTCAAGTCTTCAAGACACCACCACCTATTCTCCCTCCGAGATCTTAGGAACTGCATCAACAACCGTACGCTGTTTAGGGAATAAGGCGCAAACAGATGACACTTCGAGTAGTGCTTCTCATGCGGGGATGTGCTCTGTCTTATATATAATAGGTCAGGGTCAAATAATTCACAGCTCGTCTCCATAAAACAAGAAGTGTCTTGAAAAGCAGTGTGTACATTTCACTAAGTTACTTACTAATATGCCTAATGCTGTTGTACAGTAAAGCTTTTACATACTGGGATCTTTCTCCGCTGCATTCGCCAGATTAGGTTATACATGTGTTACGTGTCCAATAATTTTACTCACGAACATTTTTCCCGTATACCTGACTGATCTTGAAAAGGAAGTACTTAGGAAACATGAATGCTCCAGAATTATAAACATTCCCCCCCCCCCCCCCCCCCCAATTGCAAGCACATTCTTTTTATCTCTACAATTTTTGAGTTACTGTCTTTTGCCAAATGGCGGATGTGCTATACTCAAAAGTGGAAACGGGTAATAAACGAATGGAATCATGATACTGCTCCGTGGATGAACAAAATACATATTATATCTCCAGAGATCCGATACACAATGACCCGTAGTCTCGTAAGTTTTAAAGCTAAACACGCGTTTAACTTATACTTAAGGTGGCTCAATTGGCATAGTCCACTAATTAAAATGTCTAAACATATTTATTAGTGGCCCTGATTAAGTATGCAAATGGACATTAGACAAAAAGGATACTGGAATTGCCTCTCGATATCAGGAGCTATTCCTGTCTTTAATCAAGAGACACATCTACGGAATGATAAATATAATACTATGATATACCAAGCGTAGTGAAAAAAAGTAACGGCCAATTCAAATTGAAAACCTTTTCTTTTATAACGAGGAGATTCGTACAATGAAGCATGTATTCAAAGGGAATATTCGTCCAATCATCTTAAAACACGAATCACTGGAATGGGTCCTTGCTATCAGAAGTTCGTTTAATAATATACGTGCACCCCACCCCCACCCCCCCCCCCCCCCCCCCCCCCCCCCACCCGGACTAAAATCAAACAAACCAACTTTGTGGGGTGTATTTTAGGGTCCTTAGACACATTTTAGATGTTAACAGTGACAAAAACGGGATGCTCTCTAGATATCCAAGATGGCGTCCAACATGGCCGCCAAAACTGGTCAAATCTCATAAAATGACATATAGCAATTAAATTGTAAGGTGAAAATATAGTTTTAATAGTGGGATGTTTGTAGTAGACCACTAGACACTCATATCCAGTCATATCCAGTAAAATTCCATATATTGGCATATATAAACCAACATGATCAGAGTATAGTTTGAACAATGGGATGTATGTGTTAGAGCACTACAAACTCTAGTAGTTTTACTTTGTTAACATACTTTGAAACCAAAATGGCCGCCAAATTAATGGCCAAAATTGGTCAAAAGTGGTCAAAATTCCATAAAATAGGATAATATCAACCGAAATGTATGATGAAAATATAATTTTAACGATGGGATGTATTTGTTAGACCACTAGTAGCTCATATCCAGTTATTTTGCTTTGTTAACACAGTTCAAAATCCAGAATGGCCCCCAAAATGGTTCCCAAAATGGTTCCCGAAGTGGCTGCAATAATTGTCAAATTCCATAAAATGTGATAATATCAACCTAAATGTACGATATAAATATAGTTTTAATGATGGAATACATGTATTAGACCACTCTTGACTCATGTCCAGTATTTTTGCTAATAGCTAATTTTGGAAACTCTCAGGTGAATGACGAGCAAATTGTTAAAATTCATTCAAATTCGAGTTATATTTAAACCTGGGACATTGAAACACAAAGACGAATTAAAGTGGGAATGAAATAATTATTTAGGTATAAAAAAAGTTATTTTTTGTTTTACTAACATAAACAAGCAACAGAAACATTGACATGTATTACTATTTCCGAAACAAATACATTTATACTAGGATTTACCTTGTAACCACTTAACGTGAAACATAAACTCTGACAAAAACGGAATAGTGTCTATCATTTCAGCCAACTATATTAATTTTGTTAATATCTTTCAGGCTTTAAATGTATAGTGTATGAGCAACAGTGAATATTTTGATCCTGGATTCGGTAGAGTCCGACTTTGTTTCCACTATGTAATTTTGGATTACTTCTAATTGTAAAACAGTTCAAAAAAAAGAAAACTCTAATGCAAGCAATTGTAATTGGCACAGAGAGACTGTGAAGACATGTCGGGTTGGTTTGGTGGGGGTTAGGTGGGGGTTGGATGGTGGTTGGGTGGGGTTGGGTGGGGGTTGGTAGGGGTGGGGGTTGGGGTGCGTCTGTAAATACCTACAAACGAGGACTTCAATGTGGATACACACCTTCCAAATGAGGACGCACCTTCAACCGAGGACGTCCTCGGTTAGATTAACTGCAATTTTCCGTTATTAACCGCCCAAACGAGGTCGCTATGTTATTCCCATTCTAATCTGAGGCAAGTCCTCGGTTTCATTGATAAAAATCTGTTACACGGTGTATCTGTGTGTAATCATTTCACAACATGTGACATAATACTGCCCTTGTATAACAAGCTGCATACAACGTCCACGGTTAGTATATATGTAGAAAATTAAAGTGAGATAGGTTGAAGGTAGACTTTTTTTTAAACGCGATATAAATGGTTCACTTGAATACTTCATATTTTGGCCCATAAATACCAAAAATTCATGAATTTGAAGAAGTCCACGGTTGTATGGGTAAACGTACAAGTCCTCGGTCGGAGGTATTTACAAGTAGGGGTGGGCGGGGTGATGGCGTGTGTTCCGGCGGGATGCAAATATAATTAAATTCCAGTCAATTTGACTTTCATTCAGCAAAGAAGGACTAATTGAAGTCATTATCTAGTTTTTTTATCTTTTTTTTTTTTTTAAAAGAAAAGAACCGTATATTCCCTGCCCAAAAAAGTGAATTTGAAAAAATATTATGTTTGATCAATGATTTACTTTTCGAGATATCGACGATTATGTAAATTTTATTCCATAGAGCTCTGTATAAAAGCACATCTTTTCCACCCCACTGTCTTTTAATACAAGATTGTGCGACATTGGCGCTTCTCGGACACGTGCCATAGACATAAATGATTGCTTTAAACGATTTAAAGTTTAACATGTATATTTATCGAAATTACCAAAATATGAGGGTCTAATTTTCGCTAGTAGGAACAACATTCGGAGAATTTTTTTTTTTTTAAATATCAAAAATATAATGTTAAACGTATTACGCTCTAATGAGAACAAAAAAATATTTTTAATGTAAGTTTTGCATACTTCCGTAAACCCCCTCTCCGAACGGCGCGGGGTCTAACATGATCTAAATAGTATTTGTGATAAAGTGTTGCTATGGGGATTCTAGTTTTAATGATTATGTAAGAGGTGTAAGTGAAACCCTGGACAACAGACAAGACCATGAGGCTGTGCATGCATGTCCTTGTCTGTGATTGGCTAGTGAGATGGTGTGAGGATGAGAGTGGGGTTTGGTAGAGTGACATGACAGGTGTCAGGAAGCCCATGCTGGGAGAAGCTTGACCGCATGGAAAAGACCTGGGCTGGTGTGTGTGGGGGGAGAAATTGGGTTAGTTTTACATTGGACTCCATCATGGATAGGTGCCAGATAGATAGGCTGGAGAAATAAAATAGAAACATAGAGATAGATAAATACGAAGTTAAAAGAATGTCGTCGGTGTGTTAATTCTTCGGGAACTTCATAATAGTATTTAAAAAGACATTTTTGATTCTAAGACACGTGGAGTTGACACCCATGCCCCCCCCCCCCCCCCCCTCCCCCTTCCCGGTCTATTCGCCGCCGCCGCCGCCGCCGCCGCGTAGAATTGACAGAAATAATATTTGTAACAGATTTTGAATTCAAGTTCTGCATACTTCAGCATGCCCGCCCGCACCCTCTCCGTTCGCTGCCGCGTGGAATTTACTGAAATAATCTTTTTAACAGATTTTGAATTTAAGTTCTATCAGCATGCCCGCCCGCACCCTCTCCGTTCGCCGCCGCGTAGAATTTACTGAAATAATTTTGTTAACAGATTTTGAATTCAAGTTCTGCATACTTCAGCATGCCCGCCCGCACCCTCTCCGTTCGCCGCCACGTGGAATTTACTGAAATAATCTTTTTAACAGATTTTGAATTTAAGTTCTGCATACTTCAGCATGCCCGCCTGCACCCTCTCCGTTCGCCGCCGCGTGGAATTTACTGAAATAATCTTTTTAACAGATTTTGAATTTAAGTTCTGCTAACTTCTGCACTCCGCCCGCCCCCCCCCCCCCCCCCTCCCCTCCCCCTCCCCGGTCTATTCGCCGCCGCCGCCGCCTCGTAGAGTTGACATAAATAATATTTTCAAAATATTTTGGATTCAAGTTCGGCATACTTCCGCACCCACCCACCCCCGGCCCCTCCCCTCCTACGTTCGCCGCGGGCGCTTCCATGTCACGCAAATCCACGTCATCGATTCTGCTATAATGGGCCGTATCGACTGCAGAGCATGCCAGAACCGGGCATGGGGGTGTGTTTGGGGGAGGGGGTAGGTGTGATATTCTGTGGCAAGCAGAATTTAATAGCGAGTAGGACTACTGATATTTGACCATTATTACAAGCTCATCGCTGTTAAGTCGCGGGCGTTGATTGATTGAGTTAAATGTCGGGTTGGGTGGGGGTCTGGTGGTGGTGTTGGGATGGCGTAGATGTGATATTCAGTTGCAAGCAGAATTTAATAGCGAGTAGGCCTACTGGTGTTTCACCATTATTTTTGATTAAAAGCTCATCGCAGTTAAGTCGCGGGCGCTGATTGCGTTAAATGTTTCGCGTAATTCAATGCTCTGATTTTACATTGCTTTTGCTGGTCAGCACGGGCATCTAAATTCACTGATGAAGACACGTCATGTGGAATATGGGCCTAATACAAAAGTGTAAGTGTACGCGAAACTTTTAATTTTTTAATTTTTTAAGTGCGTTACGAAGAAATCCGTCTGAAAAAAACAGAACACTTCAACAAAAAAGTTGGTTTGGTTAAGAGAGTAGAACAATTTAAAGTGAAATAAATGGTGTTTTTTTTTGTATTTTTAATTATTTTCGTAGGGATGTTCTGTCAGTGTTGTGGTATGATCAACTTGCACGAAAACCGTGTGAAATTCTTTTTTTAAAATTCAAGTTCTGATTCACAACCCTCCCCTCGCTTAACAATAGGCCTAACTTAAAATGAAATTCCTTCTAAGCCGACGCTTGTATCGGTCCGGCACCGGTGACGATCGCCCCCCCCCCCCCCCCCCAACATTGCCTCTAAGCCTGATGTGCGTATGGACTGTCCGCCGCCAATTTATTATCCATACCTGATACCTAGTAAACATTATTTCCTGTACGGCCAGAGATGCGCATCCGTTCACCGCCAGTCTCCCCATCCCTCCACCTCCTCCTACCCCCCCCCCCCCCCCCCCCCCCCCCTATAACACGCCACATCAGATTTCCACCGCACACCGTCGACATTACCTATAACTTAAGCAACGTTCATCAGGATCCGTTAAAACACCGCCAAATCCCTCCCTTCCTAGTCATGCTAGTTGGCTGGCATCGATTGTGAAGGTCTTTTTAATTGACAAACACAAAAATTCAGATTTTTTGTTAAAATATAGAACAACCATTGTTCAGGAGATAATGAGTTTCAAACAGGTAATCGTTGTCCATTATGAATTGGAAAGTGTGCACACATAAACAATGGCCTACATAGTAAATACATGACAAAAACCTCATTCATTGCTAGTCAAAACAAATCGCTGCTTTACAATCAAGCGCAATGATGTGGAGCATTGCTTATATAACATCATGCCGCGTGGCGAAGATTTTTTAAGTGATTTTTTCCTTATTTTTTTATTTTTTACGATACCATAATCATAAATTACTCGAATGTGAATTAAAAGTAGACTTTATTTTGTCCAACATGAAACTATCTCTTGTTGAGCGTAAAAGAGCTCTTCGAACATATAATCCGTTTGTAAATCTCGGGTGTGCGGGATGTTTTAAGATTGTTTCGGGGAGAACGTTCTGGGAGGGGAACATTTGTCTACGTTTCTTTACAGACACAACTAATACATCAAATTGTAGCTCTTTGTTTACTGATCTCAAAAATATATAGTTTGACATGGGTTTGACTTATGTTATTGAAGTTATGAGTTTGTCTCGCTTCATAGATTATAGGTCTATATGGATACTGCAATTCCTCATTTGCATATATTACAATTTTTCATTCAAAGACATCTTCAAATAAGTCTATCCTCAACACACACAATCTATAAAACATGATAAATTGTATTATAGCATAGTTCATTTGTTGCTCATCACATTGTTATAGAAATCAAATATTTCAATGTACCTAACTGCCTAAAAAAAATTCTTACGATGTACTTGTTTCATTTGAGCGTGAAAGAGCTCGTCTAAACATGTGCTTTGTTGGTTTGTCAGATTTGATTGATATTTTAGGAAACATACATTACGTTCACGACTAACTTCTATTTGACTCGCACTGTATGTAATATGATCATCCAAAATCAGTCGGAAGTCGGAAGATATATTGCTGTTTAAAATATGGAGGTAAGTGTCCATGTGTCATGTTCCATGGATGTCCTGTATCATCTATACTAAATGTTTTGCTCATGTGTAGAGACAACTGAAGAGAGATACATGGATATGACAACGCATTATGTGTATCGCAATAAAATCCTATTTTACCCATCATAGAATAACATTTAATGTAAACTAACGTACTTACATGCCATTACTATCAGTGTCTTTTGATCCAAGCGAAACAGCAAGTCCCAATGCGCATAAAAACACAATTACCAACAGTAAAGAGCGAGCCATTGTAATGATGTTCAGGAATATAGTCAATGCAGTAATACGAAATGTAACATGCTTATATACACACACAATTTGCAAACTCAGCTTAATTAAAAGAAATGCCATCGCGGCTTAAATATATATATTATATATATATATATATATATATATATTAAAAAAAATAAGGATTGTAATAAATTTAACCTATTGAATCCGTTTTTGTTGCTTGCGTGGCTAAAAGAAAATGAGATTTGAGTCTAGACGAGGTGTCGTATTGGCTTTTGCGGTACAAAGCTGAGACCTGAGTCTAGACTAGCCGTTGTACAGCATTTCATAATAACCTGCAACCAGTGGCGTAGCTAGGTTTTTCATAAGGGGGGCAAGAAATTAAAGTGAACTGACAAGATTGTTCAGGCAAAAAAATGCGCGCGTAGAGCGCGAACATTTGCTATTTTACACTCATTTTTGCCATAATTGAGGTACATTTCGGCTTTTAACGAGCTTCTATCAAAAAGCTTTATTTTGGGGGAGAACGGGCGCGCTGCGAAAATTTGCTAATTTACAGTCATTATTCTGTGATTCTACTTGTCAAATGAACCGACAGTGCCAATCTCAACTGACACGACAGTCAATATTGGGGCGGTAGCCTTCTCGTCAAATCGGTTGATATAGTTTCTGACATACTCTTTCACAACGCTCCTTCACAATAAGTTGCAGGTAATCTAGGACTCGTAGTATAGACATTTCTAGCACAAAGTCTAGACCTTTGACCGTTGCATACACATACTAAAAAGTAGAAATCTAGACCAGTCGTTATTTCACAAGTTGAGACTTGAGTCTAGGTTAGAGGTTGTAGCCGATGTTCATTCCCTGCACGTCTGTTCCTTTCATTGTTCATAAAATCTGAATGTCACGCGATACATGGCAAAAATAAGCAAAACTAAAGAAACCTGAACATCCCTATGTCCTCCAAACCTTAAAAGCACAACTATATTGTGAATCCCTGCGGACATTTAGTAGGAATATTGCAAAATGGTTCTCTCGTGCAAGCCGAGCATAACCAATAAAGGTTACGGGGGAATTGAAATACAATAGTCACGAAGGAAACACGGTATAGATAGCCAGTCCCAAACATAGGTGTCAAGTACCTTTTAGCGATACCCGTTAGTGGTCTCCCAGCGGCTTTTGGTTAACACGTTGTTGGCCGACACCAATATTGATACAACGAAATGCATGACCATCACGTATTTAGGCTATCATTATATTCTAACGAAATACTGTTTCACGGGCCTAACCGAACCAATGTTTTAAAACATTTCATTTTTCAACTTATCCTTTAAATATTTTCACTATTATATTTTCAAAACTTCTCGACCATTTGGAACAAATTTCAAAAACATTCCCAGACGACAAGCCCGACCTGCTTGAAATATTCGTTCGCTCGTTAGAGCAACGTGGTTTTCGTAACCGTATGGAGTTTAGAGGCAATATGAGCGTCCTCAGTGCTTGATTCTTGTGTGCCTTTGCAATCAAGCCATATTTGTTTCTATAAAGAGATAGGGAAGATGAAGCAATCTCAACTATACACATGGAAAAAAGTATCGCACCACTTGTTGAAAAGTGCAAATGTGGCCTCGAATTTTGCCACCATGGTGTGATATTAAGGATCATTTGTTTGCGAAAACTGTCCAGCAAAATGTTATGCAATAAAAGGGCCACATTTGAGTTTGTGACGTAATCGATGTAATGTTTTTCAAGGCCAATGGGAAAATGCATAAAACAAGTTTGGATATAACGCGATATTGAGAGGCCCAATGATTAATCTCTATAGTTGTAATCCCTGGTAACACATTCCAGCCTTCCAAGGTCAAAGGTCATCTGGGGTCAAATTTCAAAAGTTGCCCTCAAATATGAAAAAACACCCTTTTTCGTACACCCAACGGTTATGGGGTCAAAGGTCAAAATAAGTCAAATTTTAAATAAGTTCAAATGACAAAAAACAATATTGCGGAAGTGTTGACCGAGGTCAAATAATAATACAAAAATCAACGGTGACCTCATCGTATATACTGAATTCATGAGCAACAAAAAATGGCATGTTTGGACTCATTCACTGCATTGTAGCCTATAATGTCTAAATGGAACAATTCTTGCACCAAATACAGAACTAATATAATGACTATTTTAAGTTTTTAAAGTCTATTCAATATCGAGTTATACCCAAACTTGTTTTATGCATGTTTTTGGACAAAAGCATGCATTTTCCCCTTGGCCTTGAAAAACATTACATCGATTACACAAACTAAAATGTGGCCCTTTTATTGCATAGCATTTTGTAGGACAGCTTACGCAAACAAATGATCCTTAATATCACACCATGGTGGCAAAATTCGAGGCCACATTTGCACTTTTCAACAAACAAAAAAGTGGTGCGATACTTTTTTCCATGTGTATATAATATGAATATATGCTGCTTATGGTCAGTACGTGTGTTCTTCCGAATCTCTCGGGTGCAAACACCAGCATGATACAGGCGTGCTAAACGAGTAGCAATGACGTATAGTTTCGTCTGATTCATTTTACGTAGATTATGATGAAATGCAGTGGCGGATTTAATAGTCCGCAGGGTCCACGGGACATTATGGATAAAAAGGACAGAAACATCTTGCCGGAGATAATGGGAAATTTGTCAGGATTTCAATGTCGTATTATTCGGCACACTGACATGGCGTGAGGTACAACTTTGTGTTCTAAAACCCTTCAAGAAACTTACCAGTATCTTGCAACTCGTTGCTGGTAGCAAGCCGTCTTTTATCTTCACGTCACTCAAGTTGTGCACAGCGTTGTTAGCTCTTTTATCGATGCAGTTTGCACCATTTACAAAGTATAGGGCACTTCTTATACGAGGGGGTATCAAAAAGTTTTAGAAATCACCCAGAAGTGAAGGAGCCATAAACTTCATTTTGATATGTGATCCTTCAGACATCTTTACAAAGTCACTGTGCAAAGTCACACATTTCTCACACCATTTATTACCTGTCCACAGACCGCCATTGTAGAGATCCTCAGATTGACCGCCATTGAATGATTCTCAGATTGCCTCAGATTGTGTTATTCCCAAAACAGCAATAAATAGTTTAAAGTTTTGACAGAAAGGGGTCAAAGGTCATTACAAACAAGCTTGGTGACAATAATCTTATGGGTAACATGGGGTGTACACATATTGACCTCTAATGACCCTTACATGACCTCTGACCATTTCTGTCAACACTGGGGAATAACACAATCTGAGGCAATCTGAGGATCAATCAATGGCAGTCAATCTGAGGATCTCTACAATGGCGGTCTGTGGACAGGTAATAAATAGTAGGAGAAATGTGTGACTTAGCACAGGGACTTTGTAAAGATGTCTGAAGGATCACATATCAAAATGAAGTTTCTGGCTCCTTCACTTCTGGGTGATTTCTAACACGTTTTGATAATGTGCATTATCCACAGCTTATCGGTTTTTCATGCTGTTTGGGCGGACCACACTAGATGCTAGCGAGTCACCATTACTCAATAGTCCTAGTTATACTATACCTCTCCACAGGGAGTGTGATTTTCAAATGGGGTTATCTGCATGGTTAACGCCATTGAAATCGACACTCCCTGTGTGGAAGATTAAGTTCCTGTCGATGTTTAAGATTAAGGTCATGTCTTTGCTTAAGATTAAGGTCATGTCTTCCATAGGGGGTGTGGATTTAATTGGAATTGCCCATTTCGCCTCATCGTGTTCACCACCGTCTGTCATACGCGACTTTCTTAATCACGGATGACACTTATCGTAGTCCAAACAAATTGAATTGTCATGTCATAATGACGATAAATCCTGTGCATCTGTATGACCTATATCCGTGATGTGGATATAATACGTGATAGCTAACTATAATGCTGGTTATGTCGTGATAATGCATTAAGTTAGGAGATTGATTTTATTTTCATAAAGGTCAATGACATATACACCGCAGAAATCAAAGAGCACACTTTTTAAAGGGAGTGACGGAAACTTACATATGCTGCGGAAGCGGGTGGTGCGGGAACCATGTATTAAATATGTCCCCGTCCCCCTTAATTGTTCCTGACACCCCACCCCTTAAATTCTGATGCTTCAGAACGCCAAAGAAGACTCATAATATGAGCATCTTTAAAATTAAATTATTTATACAGAGAGTTCGTTGCCTCGTTTATTTATCTTATTATAATAAACTAGGTAATGAACTAAACTAATTCATTGTTTTGTTGCAATCAAAGCGGTCTTCAGGTGTCTGCAACAATCAAAATTTTCCATTATTTCCAGATTAATACTTTTTAGTCATCGCTACCAGTATACTGTGAGATCAAACCTTTTTCCTTTAAATATGAAAGGCCAATTCTCTGCATTAAAATGAACCCATTGGGGATAATCATTATCGTTAAAGTGACGTAATTAATAGCAGATTTCGCTGCCCAAGTTCACAGAAAACAATATAAAACAACATAAATGGACCGTATGGACTGAAAATGAGATCTGTAAATATTTTAACGTTTTAGAAATAATATTCCCTCTAATTAAACAACCCTGAAATGCCCATTAGAACATTGTTATTCTAATTTGACGGTTATGATAGACGTTATGTATAAAGCAATAAGGATCATCAAAATCCCATCACTTACCTTAATCAATTAGATAATAATGGACAATCCAATCTGATTGTAATTTATCCCAGATTTTATACAGGTCATATGGGGTTTCTTATGCTCCATCTGGCACACGAGTGTCAATAAGTATGTCAACGATATCCCATACTTAACGTGAGTGGCATAATAACGGGATGCTGAATTTAATAATACAAAAACGTTCTAGATAATTCTTATGTTCGCTTTAAAGGTATATTCAGCAACAACAAAACATTCTTTAGCTTTTTTTAATCCTCAATTTGCCTCAAAACTTTGTATACATTAAGAGCTAATTCGAAATACCAATATATCGTCGCTGTTCTTTCAAATCCTCTTATTCTGATTTTGTAGTCTTGTTTTTATAGTTATTCACGTTATAGTAGTAAAAGATACTAAACAAAATGTCCTTCAAAAAAACTCATGGACTAAAAGTTAAGCGATGAGACTAAAATGCTTGTGACAAGAGCTGAGTAAACTCACATCCATCGAAACGACGTACTTAATTCAGAATCACTAAATTTACGTTGTCGTCGAGTTATCTTAACAGGGATTGCTGAAATAGGGAAACGTATATTATCGAGTTGTTCTAAAAGTAATTTCTCAAACAGGAAAACGTACGATATGAAGTGATCAGCGCCTGACAACAAGTTCTCAAAGCGCTATTGCCAATATATCCTGAGACTAGTATCTTATGGTATACTAGTCTCAGAATATATCGCTGTCATTAGGAAATCGTCAGAATCATTTCGCTTCATATACGTGGCTACTGGCTAGGCGCACACAGTATCAGCGCTTAGATTGTAATATCACACTTTTTAACAACTCCCCAATCTCGCTTGGGTCAACGTTCGCACTTCGTATCCGTGGAACCTAGGAATTCATTATTATGAACGTACAAATTCAGACCCGGGATGATACCCTACTCTTTACAAAGGAGTCTGTGACATTTTTAACGTGCACAGGTATAGCTCTGCCGATACACAGGACCACCATTTCTACGTTACTTCCGAACCACGGTGCGCTAAACATGCCTACTTCAATATGTATGGTCTGAAGAAGGCACGGGGACAAGGTTGTATGGGAATCGCCGCAATTCGCATGTCAATTGAAATCAACAAACAGGGAAACGTACGATATAAAGTGATATTTAAAGGAACGTTTTCAAGGAATCGTTAAAGGGATTCCTGAAATAATAAAACGTTCTTTATTGAAACATAACGTAGTGAATTGCCTCCAAAAATAGTATAGCACCCCTTAAGTTTGTATACTGCTCTATTGAGACATTTGAAGTGAATTGTTCCAACAACTGGAGCAAATTATCTCAAACGTACTTGACTTTATTTACGATACACTTTCATGTAGAATAGAAAGTACCGTAAAAGATACTAAACAAAATGTCCAAAATGTCCTTCAAAAAAACTCATGGACTAAAAGTTAAGCGATGAGACTAAAATGATTTTATTTTATTTTTTAATTCATATTGATTTTTGGACTACCATCTAATTGAATCTAATCGAGTAAATGCTGTCCTAAAACCTGCAAAAGTCGAGTTTTTGGGAAATAGGGTGTGTCTATATTTAAGCTAGGGCACTCTCTTACCGAGGTGCTTTCAATTTTCTCACTTCAGCCGCTCAATTACGGACTTGATACGGACTTGGTTACTTTCCGCACTTATTTTTTCTTCTTTTTATTAATAAACCTGCACGTCTATATTATTACAATCTGACAAATATAGACATGATTATGAACTCATCTATAAGACGACAATTGATGTATTAAGTACTGCCTGTCAACTTTATAATACCCCAATCATACATGCCACATTCATATCATAAATAACCCTTTCACAGGCGTCAATTTCAAAAAGGCAGCGAAGAGCATTCATCATGTCGTTAACTTCAGGCATTTCAATTGACATTTCCAGTGAACTGGTGAAAGGTTTCAAAAATGTTAACAAGTGGCTAATACTTAGGGGAAATTAGTGAGATATCCAAACGGATAATCAATCTCAGGCAGATTGGGAAACATAATAGTCTATTATGTTAGTGTTGATAGTGTAGCCCTACTCTAGACCCAAAGAAGATTTTAAAGACAACACCACAAAGCATTGCGTTTTTGCAAAATGCCCTTATTCTGGTCTCCAATTTGTCTTGGTTCCCATAGACATGCACACCCTCATGGTTTCAGAGCGCGTTCATCGTTGGAGCTTTTAGGTTTTAGTTAACATCAATGAATAAATTAGTTATCAGTGTTCCTTTTTCTTAGTTCTAAAACTTAAGAGCTCGACAAATGCATCGTGTTAAAAAGCTTTAGTTGGCTGTCGTTAACGCAATGCATTGTGGGAAGATCTTAAAATATTCTTTGCTCTATACCATTGTCATCAGGTACATAATAGGCAGGTACATAATAGGCAGGTACATAATAGGCAGGTACATAATAGGCAGGTACATAATAGGCAGGTACATAATAGGCAGGTACATAATAGGCAGGTACATAATAGGCAGCAAAGAGCATTCACCGTTCTGAACTTTAATCTGACTAATATAGACGTGATTGTGAACTCACTATACAAGACGACAAATTGGCGGGTGTATTAACACTTTCCACACGGCAGTCGTCTGCAGACGACAGTTCCAAAATTTCACAAAATGTTTCAATTATCTCAAAATTATTAAATTTCACCACCATATATGTAATCACCATTGGAAATGCATTAAAATATTAAAGTACAAATATACCTAGCATTGGTTCAGTAATACTTGAGATATACTTTGAAAGCTTTGAATGATCTGTTTTGTGTAAGGTAAACTATATAATAGCGAAGTGTAAAGTGTTAAGTACAAATAACCTACGTTAGCCAACTTTATAATACCCCAATCATACATGCTACATTCATATCATAAAATTACCTTTTTACCATGTTCATCAGTGAGATATCCAAACGGATGTTATCAATCTTAGTGCAGATTGTTGGTTACTCCTTCATGTAATACCGCACGAAATATAACATATAACATATATATAAATACACATAAATATAACACAAAATATAATACATATAATACATCAATATAGCACGAACATTAATAGCACGGTGACGGTGAGTTTAATTCATTATATATACTATTATGTCTTATGATATCATACTATTATGCGTTTATATCATACATTTAATTACTTTTTCGCCTGTGACATTGTGTCATCTGTGACACGGCGGGTTTCATTAATTCTATATACTATTATGTCTTTCTTTAATATCATACATTTAATTACTTTTTCGCCTGTGACATTGTGTCATCTGTGACACGGCGGGTTTCATTCATTCTATATACTATTATGTCTTTTATATCATACATTTAATTACTTTTTCGCCTGTGACACTGTGTCATCTGTGACACGGCGGGTTTCATTCATTCTATAATACTATTATGTCTTTAATATCATACATTTAATTACTTTTTCGCCTGTGACATTGTGTCATCTGTGACACGGCGGGTTTCATTCATTCTATATACTATTATGTCTTTAATATCATACATTTAATTACTTTTTAGCCTGTGACATTGTGTCATCTGTGACACGGCGAGTTTCATTCATTCTATATACTATTATGTCTTTAATATCATACATTTAATTACTTTTTCGCCTGTGACATTGTGTCATCTGTGACACGGCGGGTTTCATTCATTCTATATACTATTATGTCTTTAATATCATACATTTAATTACTTTTTCGCCTGTGACATTGTGTCATCTGTGACACGGCGGGTTTCATTCATTCTATATACTATTATGTCTTTAATATCATACATTTAATTACTTTTTCGCCTGTGACATTGTGTCATCTGTGACACGGCGGGTTTCATTCATTCATTCTATATACTATTATGTCTTTTATATCATACATTTAATTACTTTTTCGCCTGTGACATTGTGTCATCTGTGACACGGCGGGTTTCATTCATTCTATATACTATTATGTCTTTTATATCATACATTTAATTACTTTTTCGCCTGTGACATTGTGTCATCTGTGACACGGCGGGTTTCATTCATTCATTCTATATACTATTATGTCTTTTATATCATACATTTAATTACTTTTTCGCCTGTGACATTGTGTCATCTGTGACACGGCGGGTTTCATTCATTCTATATACTATTATGTCTTTTATATCATACATTTAATTACTTTTTCGCCTGTGACATTGTGTCATCTGTGACACGGCGGGTTTCATTCATTCTATATACTATTATGTCTTTTATATCATACATTTAATTACTTTTTCGCCTGTGACATTGTGTCATCTGTGACACGGCGGGTTTCATTCATTCTATATACTATTATGTCTTTTATATCATACATTTAAATACTTTTTCGCCTGTGACATTGTGTCATCTGTGTCACGGCGAGTTTAATTCATTATATACACTATTATGTATTTTTATATCATACATTTAATTACTTTTTTGCCTGTGACATTGTGTCATCTGTGCCAAACCGGGTTTTAATTCTTCTCATAACTATTATGTATTTTATATTATAAATTCATTTACTTTTTCGCCTGTGACATTGTGTCATCTGTGCCAAACCGGGTTTAATTCTTCTCATATACTATTATGTATTTTATATCATAAATTCATTTACTTTTTTGCCTGTGACATTGTGTCTTCTGTGTCAAACCGGGTTTCATTCTTTTCATAAACCATCATGTCTTTTATATCATAAATTCATTTACTTTTTCGCCTGTGACATTGTGTCATCTGTGCCAACCGGGTTTTTTCTTTTCATATACTATTATGTCTTTTTATATCATGAATTCGTTTACTTTTTTGCCTGTGACATTGTGTCATCTGTGCCTGTGACATTGTGTCATCTGTGCATAACCGGGTTTTAATTCTTCTCATATACTATAATGTATTTTATATCATAAATTCATTTACTTTTTTTGCCCGTGACATTGTGTCATCTGTGCCAAACCGGGTTTTATTCTTCCCATATACTATTATGTATTTCATATCATAAATTCATTTACTTTTTTGCCTGTGACATTGTGTCTTCTATGTCAAACCGGGTTTCATTCTTTTCATATACCATTATGTCTTTTATATCATAAATTCATTTACTATTTCGCCTGTGACATTGTGTCATCTGTGCCAAACAGGGTTTTATTCTTCTCATATACTATCATGTTTTGATATCATAAATTCATTTACTTTTTTGCCTGTGACATTGTGTCATCTGTGTCAAACCTGGTTTCATTCTTTTCATATACCATTATGTATTTTATATCATAAATTCATTTACTTTTTTGCCAGTGACATTGTGTCATCTGTGCCAAACCGGGTTTTATTCTTCTCATATACTATTATGTTTTTATTATCATAAATTCATTTACTTTTTTGCCTGTGACATTGTGTCATCTGTGTCAAACCTGGTTTCATTCTTTTCATATACCATTATGTATTTTATATCATAAATTCATTTACTTTTTTGCCAGTGACATTGTGTCATCTGTGCCAAACCGGGTTTTATTCTTCTCATATACTATTATGTATTTATATCATAAATTCAATTACTTTTTTGCCTGTGACATTGTGTCATCTGTGTCAAACCGGGTTTTATTCTTCTCATATACTATTATGTATTTATATCATAAATTCATTTACTTTTTTGCCAGTGACATTGTGTCATCTGTGCCAAACCGGGTTTTATTTTTTTCATATACCATTATGTCTTTTATATCATAAATTCATTTACTTTTTTGCCTGTGACATTGTGTCATCTGTGCCAAACCGGGTTTTCATTCTTTTCATATGCTACTATGTCTTTTTATATCATAAATTCATTTACTTTTTCGCCTGTGACATTGTGTCATCTGTGCCTGTGACATTGTGTCATCTGTGCCTGTGACATTGTGTCATCTGTGCCAAACCGGGTTTTAATTCTTCTCATATACTATAATGTATTTTATATCATAAATTCATTTACTTTTTTTGCCTGTGACATTGTGTCATCTGTGCCAAACCGGGTTTCATTCTTTTCATATACCATTATGTCTTTTATATCATAACACCTATCAACTCTTGTTATAACTGCTAACAATGCCGCAAACGTACAACAATTGCGAAAGCTGTTTGTGGATGAGCTTCTGTTGAACAAGCGAGTCTATGAACAATGTCACAGGCAAAATAGTAAATGAATTTATGATATAAAGACATAGTGGTATATGAAAAGAATGAAACCCGGTTTGACACAAAAGACACAATGTCACAGGCAAAAAAGTAAATGAATTTATGATATAAAATACATAATAGTATATGAGAAGAATAAAACCCGGTTTGGCACAGAAGACACAATGTCACAGGAGAAAAAGTAAATGAATTTATGATATAAAATATATAATAGTATATGAGAAGAATTAACACCCGGTTTGGCACAGATGACACAATGTCACAGGCAAAAAAGTAAATGAATTCATGATATAAAATACATAATAGTACATAATAGTATATGAGAAGAATAAAACCCGGTTTGACACAGATGACACAATGTCACAGGCGAAAAAGTAAATGAATTTATGATATAAAATATATAATAGTATATGAGACGAATAAAACCGCGTTTGACACAGATGACACAATGTCACACGCAAAAAAGTAAATGAATTGATGATATAAAATACATAATAGTATATGAGAAGAATAAAACCCGGTTTGGCACAGATGACACAATGTCACAGGCGAAAAAGTAAATGAATTTATGATACAAAAGACATAATGGTATATAAAAAGAATAAAACCCGGTTTGGCACAGATGACACAATGTCACAGGCAAAAAAGTAAATGAATTGATGATATAAAATACATAATAGTATTTGAGAAGAATAAAACCGGTTTGACACAGATGACACAATGTCACAGGCGAAAAAGTAAATGAATTTATGATATAAAATATATAATAGTATATGAGAAGAATAAAACCCGGTTTGGCACAGATGACACAATGTCACAGGCGACAAAGTAAATGAATTTATTATGTAAAATACATAATAGTATATGAGAAGAATAAAAACCCGGTTTGGCACAGATTACACAATGTCACAGGAGAAAAGCAAATGAATTCATGATATAAAATACATAATAGTATTTGAGAAGAATAAAAACCCGGTTTGGCACAGATGACACAATGTCACAGGAGAAAAAGTAAATGAATTTATGATATAAAATACATAATAGTATATGAGAAGAATAAAACCCGGTTTGGCACAGATGACACAATGTCACAGGAGAAAAAGTAAATGAATTTATGATATAAAATATATAATAGTATATGAGAAGAATAAAACCCGGTTTGGCACAGATGACACAATGTCACAGGCGACAAAGTAAATGAATTTATGATGTAAAAGACATAATAGTATATGAGAAGAATAAAAACCCGGTTTGGCACAGATTACACAATGTCACAGGAGAAAAGCAAATGAATTCATGATATAAAATACATAATAGTATTTGAGAAGAATAAAAACCCGGTTTGGCACAGATGACACAATGTCACAGGAGAAAAAGTAAATGAATTCATGATATAAAATACATAATAGTATATGAGAAGAATAAAACCCGGTTTGGCACAGATGACACAATGTCACAGGAGAAAAAGTAAATGAATTTATGATATAAAATATATAATAGTATATGAGAAGAATAAAACCCGGTTTGGCACAGATGACACAATGTCACAGGCGACAAAGTAAATGAATTTATGATGTAAAAGACCTAATAGTATATGAGAAGAATAAAAACCCGGTGTGGCACAGATTACACAATGTCACAGGAGAAAAGCAAATGAATTCATGATATAAAATACATAATAGTATTTGAGAAGAATAAAAACCCGGTTTGGCACAGATGACACAATGTCACAGGAGAAAAAGTAAATGAATTTATGATATAAAAGACATAATGGTATATAAAAAGAATGAAACCCGGTTTGACACAAAGGACACAATGTCACAGGCAAAAAAGTAAATGAATTTATGATATAAAATACATAATAGTATATGAGAAAAATAAAACCGGTTTGACACAGATGACACAATGTCACAGGCGAAAAAGTAAATGAATTTATGATGTAAAAGACATAATGGTATATGAAAAGAATAAAACCCAGTTTGACACAGATGACACAATGTCACAGGCGAAAAAGTAAATGAATTTATGATGTAAAAGACATAATGGTATATGAGAAGAATTAAAACCCGGTTTGGCACAGATGACACAATGTCACAGGAGAAAAAGTAAATGAATGTATGATATAAAAAACCATAATAGTATATGAGAAGAATTAAAACCCGGTTTGGCACAGATGACACAATGTCACAGGCAAAAAAGTAAATGAATTTATGATATAAAATAAATAATAGTGTATGAGAAGAGTAAAACCCCGTTTGGCACAGATGACACAATGTCACAGGCAAAAAGTAAATGAATTTATGATATAAAATACATAACAGTATATGAGAAGAATAAAACCGGTTTGGCACAGATGACACACTGTCACAGGCAAAAAAGTAATTAAATGTATGATATAAAAAAGACATAATAGTATATAGAATGAATTAAACCCGCCGTGTCACAGAAGACACAATGTCACAGGCAAAAAAGTAATTAAATGTATAATATAAAAAGACATACTAGTATATAGAATGCATTAAACCCGCCGTGTCACAGATGTCACAATGTCACAGGCAAAAAAAGTAATTAAATGTATAATATAAAAAGACATACTAGTGTATAGAATGAATTAAACCCGCCGTGTCACAGATGACACAATGTCACAGGCAAAAAAGTAATTAAATGTATAATATAAAAAGACATACTAGTATATAGAATGCATAAAACCCGCCGTGTCACATATGTCACAATGTCACAGGCCAAAAAGTAATTAAATGTATGATATAAAAAAAGACATAATAGTATATAGAATGCAATAAATCCGCCGTGTCACAGATGTCACAATGTCAAAGGCGGAAAAGTAATTAAATGTATGATATAAAAGACATAATAGTATATAGAATGAATGAAACCCGCCGTGTCACAGATGACACAATGTCACAGGCAAAAAAGTAATTAAATGTATGATATAAAAAGACATACTAGTATATAGAATGCATTAAACCCGCCGTGTCACAGATGTCACAATGTCACAGGCAAAAAAGTAATTAAATGTATAATATAAAAAGACATACTAGTATATAGAATGCATTAAACCCGCCGTGTCACAGATGACACAATGTCACAGGCAAAAAAGTAATTAAATGTATTATATTAAAAGACATAATAGCATATAGATGAATTAAACCCGCCGTGTCACAGATGTCACAATGTCACAGGCAAAAAAGTAATTAAATGTATAATATAAAAAGACATACTAGTATATAGAATGCATTAAACCCGCCGTGTCACAGATGTCACAATGTCACAGGCAAAAAAGTAATTAAATGTATAATATAAAAAGACATACTAGTATATAGAATGCATAAAACCCGCCGTGTCACAGATGTCACAATGACACAGGCAAAAAAGTAATTAAATGTATGATATAAAAAAGACATAATAGTATATAGAATGCAATAAATCCGCCGTGTCACAGATGACACAATGTCACAGGCGGAAAAGTAATTAAATGTATGATATAAAAGACATAATAGTATATAGAATGAATGAAACCCGCCGTGTCACAGATGACACAATGTCACAGGCAAAAAAGTAATTAAATGTATAATATTAAAAGACATAATAGCATATAGATGAATTAAACCCGCCGTGTCACAGATGGCACAATGTCACAGGCAAAAAAGTAATTAAATGTATAATATAAAAAGACATACTAGTATATAGAATGCATTAAACCCGCCGTGTCACAGATGACACAATGTCACAGGCAAAAAAGTAATTAAATGTATAATATTAAAAGACATAATAGCATATAGATGAATTAAACCCGCCGTGTCACAGATGACACAATGTCACAGGCAAAAAAGTAATTAAATGTATAATATAAAAAGACATACTAGTATATAGAATGCATTAAACCCGCCGTGTCACAGATGACACAATGTCACAGGCGGAAAAGTAATTAAATGTATGATATAAAAAGACATAATAGTGTATAGAATGAATTAAACCCGCCGTGTCACAGATGACACAATGTCACAGGGAAAAAGTAATTAAATGTATAATATTAAAAGACATAATAGCATATAGATGAATTAAACCCGCCGTGTCACAGATGACACAATGTCACAGGCAAAAAAGTAATTAAATGTATAATATAAAAAGACATACTAGTATATAGAATGCATTAAACCCGCCGTGTCACAGATGTCACAATCTCACAGGCAAAAAAGTAATTAAATGTATAATATAAAAAGACATACTAGTATATAGAATGCATAAAACCCGCCGTGTCACAGATGTCACAATGTCACAGGCAAAAAAGTAATTAAATGTATGATATAAAAAAAGACATAATAGTATATAGAATGCAATAAATCCGCCGTGTCACAGATGTCACAATGTCACAGGCGGAAAAGTAATTAAATGTATGATATAAAAGACATAATAGTATATAGAATGAATGAAACCCGCCGTGTCACAGATGACACAATGTCACAGGCAAAAAAGTTATTAAATGTATAATATTAAAAGACATAATAGCATATAGATGAATTAAACCCGCCGTGTCACAGATGACACAATGTCACAGGCAAAAAGTAATTAAATGTATAATATAAAAAGACATACTAGTATATAGAATGCATTAAACCCGCCGTGTCACAGATGACACAATGTCACAGTCAAAAAAGTAATTAAATGTATAATATTAAAAGACATAATAGCATATAGATGAATTAAACCCGCCGTGTCACAGATGACACAATGTCACAGGAAAAAAAGTAATTAAATGTATAATATAAAAAGACATACTAGTATATAGAATGCATTAAACCCGCCGTGTCACAGATGACACAATGTCACAGGCGGAAAAGTAATTAAATGTATGATATAAAAAGACATAATAGTGTATAGATGAATTAAACCCGCCGTGTCACAGATGGCACAATGTCACAGGCGAAAAAGTAATTAAATGTATAATATAAAAAGACATACTAGTATATAGAATGCATTAAACCCGCCGTGTCACAGATGTCACAATGTCACAGGCAAAAAAGTAATTAAATGTATAATATAAAAAGACACAACAGCATATAGAATGAATTATACCCAGTTTGACACGTACACTAGTACATAGAATAAATAACATCGTATGAACATACATGAATCAATACACCAGTAGGTATAACGACGGTAATACCATTTATATTAAGTCGTTTACTGTAGTATATACAATAGTTCGTGCTATATTACATGAAGGATACACCAGATTGTTGATCATAGTCTATTGTTGTTGATATTGCTATTGATCCTGATTTGTCGCCCAAAATGAGGTTTGAAAAAACACAAGATGCTCTAAAACGTCTGATGTTTGCCGTGCTTTTTAGTAACAAGATTTTTCAACATTACAGGGTTTTCTAAAGTTCATGATGTTTGTGGGCATTAGGACAATATTAACAATATGATTGTATTCCTTAAAAAATCTGAGAAATATGCTTCGGAAATGGGACAGCTGGTGTTGCGCCCTCATTTTTATAACTAATTTGAAAAGTGTTGACCGAACACATACCACCATAATCCCCTTAAATCCTACTAAATGAACTGAATAGTACTTGTTTCTACTTTTGCAAGGTGGGATAAAGTAATAGTTTAAATCATGATTACATTTCAACATTAATCAATTGGGGGCAATAAGTATCTTATCTGACAACTGTAATTATGCAAGGCTTAGGGTGCTAAAATAAGGCGACACTTCGACTCACACCTGCTAGCAGCAAGAACTATCATGAACGCGCGCGGGCATTGCTTAACACGTTGCTATTAATTTTACCATTATACAAAACACAATTTTCAGAAACCTTTCCAAACTTTGGCTAGAATCATTGAATCTATACTAGACATGATTGTACTTATTTCAATGCATTTTACATGGTGATTCCAAATATGGTAAAGAAATTTAACAATTGTGAACTTTTTGAAACATATTGTGACATTTTAAAAATGTCGTCTGCAGATGCCTGCCTCGTGGAAATTGTTAAGGTTTCAAAACAACAACAAAAAAGTCGGGGGAAAGGAGTTGATCTAATTTTACACATGAACTTGAAAATACTTCTTAAGGAATGCAAAAGTAGAAGAAATCTGTTGAGATACTAAGAGCAAAGAGCATTCACCGCGTTGTTAAATTCAGCTCAGGTATTTCAATTGACATTTCTGTTGAGATACTTGGAGTAAAGAAAGGGCATATACCGTGTTGTCATGTTAACTTCGGGCAATCAACTGCCAGTTTCAATGAACTGAGTTGTTAACAAGTGTCCAAAACTTGGGAGAAATTAGTGGGATATGAACTCGGATTTAATGTTATCAATCTCGGGCAGAATTTTGAACGTAGTATATTGTATTAACACTTTCCACGCAGCTATTAGTTTTACCATTATACAAAACAGATTTTCACAAACCTTTTCCAAATTTCAAAATCTATTTCAATAATTACAGAACCAATATAGGCATGTTTGTACTTATTTTAAAGCATTTCTGGGGTCACACCACTGAATAGAGCTCCAAAGGGATATGTACAAAAACACTGATATAAAACTCTGTTTTAGACCACTAAATTGCGAAATTGGACCCCCGTAGAGTCATTTTTTTCTTAAAGATGATCACATTTCCCCACCAAAAAGTGAAAAAAATAGGTAGGTGACCAGCTCGATTTTCCAAAATATGCCCATGGAGTTGACTACCTCTCTGACGAGCTTGGAAATGTCGCCGTAATCGCCAATGTTTCCAGTAAAAAGCACAAATTTGAAAGCTCTCTCAAAATTTACCTAGATGATATTCACAGTTTATTGTCAGGGTGCATGTAGGTGATGTCCCATTTATCATAATTAATGAAAAATCATAGGCATGTACGCAATGGTGTTACTGTCAAGTCTTTTTAATTGAGGATTTTGTGATGCATACTTTCCGATTTTAGTTTTAAACACCGTCCTTAAGAGTAGGGGAAACCCCATTTAGTGTAGTGCACCCTTCTCATGGTAATTTCCAAATTTGGTGATGCAAGCGCAATTGAATAATTCTGAAATCTTTTAAACATTCTGTGAAATTTTGGAACTGTCGTCTGCAGACGCCTGCCACGTGGAACGTGTTAAGTCCTGTCGTCTGCAGACGCCTGCCACGTGGAAAGTGGAAAGTCACCCCACTGAACATCAACAAATAACCAAAAACTATGCAACATCAAAGAAAACATCTAAATGAAAGAAAATCATAATGTGTTATTCCTTTTCGAGGGTGAAGCATGCGGGGGGGGAAAGAATTTGTTGAAATACTATGCATTTTCTTCCCTTTAACAATTTGTTTGATTAAAACATCATATATACCTATTTTATTAGATTATTGTAACGCCTGAACTCAAGCAAAATCGTTAAAATCGACGCTGTCTCAACAACACTGAATGTTCTTGAAATTGGGCTAGTTTGGTCGATATTTTAAGCAACCGTGTCAACTGTTAAGTGGCAAGCAATTGCTCAATGGGTTTATTTCATGTCAGTTTTATTGCTCTATTAGTAACGAAATCTTGTAAATGATAGGGTTTAACAAAGTCTGACTCCATGATAGTTGACCATTCTTGATCTGACTTGAAATGCTATAATGAAGTAAAGGGCTGGTCCGGTCATCACCAGTCAGCTGTAGAACGGAGCCCCGTTTCAATTGAGGGCGCTCGTTTTAGAGACGCATTGCCGTCATTTTTTACACGGCGATTCATAAAGTGACGGAAGTCCGTCGCCCGTCGGAATACGAACAAAAAACACTTTTCAATAGAGGGCAGGCTTGGGAACGGGACAGCGTTTCCAAGGAACGGCCTCACGTCACAGTAATTTTCAAAATTCATAAAAAGCCGATTTTGCTGATTTTAAACAACGAAATAACTCTCTTATCACAGAGATAACCGTTACAAAGGCATCACTTCTGAATACTATTGGGCTTATATTTAATGTAAAAATTATCACATTTACCCTAAAAATTCTTAAAATTGGTGTAATCTCGTCTAGAAAATGGTGGTCTCATCGCAGCAAACCGGTCAAAAAATACATAATTTTAGCTTGTGTCGTGTGATGTTGGGGTCAAAGGTTAAATTAAACCATCGAACTGGATATCGCAAGGAGTTCTGGTACCTTATGCTGCCCTCAACTCGATGGATAGTTACTTTGTATGCAGATAATTGGGGTAAAAGGCGAAAATTCAATAATTGCGCAAATTGACGGGTATGCGTTACATTGGTTACGTACACCCGTCGTTTTCGAGCGCCCTCAATTGAAACGGGGTTCCGTTCTACAGCTGACTGATCACACGTGTTTCAATTTCAATTAGACAAGAAGCTGTCCCGTACTACATTGTATCAGACAATACTGTATATTTTCTCACTGGATAATTTAAATCCTACCGTTATAAATTATTGATATAAAATAATGACCGTTTTCAATAAAAACGGTTGTGACGACAGATCTGTCATCTTTTAGTTAAAAATTACCATTGCTAAGGCACCAACTGAAAAAGGGTTTACATATGACTCTTTTTCAAGTGGTTTTGCTCTTTTTCTGTCATTTTCTTGGTCATTTGATACAAAAAATGGTTAAGAAATGACTGGAAAAGTGTCATATTTTAACCTTTGTCTCAATCGGTGCATAGTTGACCCTAAAAGGGGGTAATTTTTAACTATCTATTTTTAAGTGTGCTGCTTTACAGCCATCGAATATTATATACGTTACAATTGTTTACTATGTTTACATCTTCGTAAAGTACAGGGTGTCCCAAACGTATCGATACCTTTATAAAGCTTGCTCTCTATCTCTCTTAAAACACGTGTAGAACTATTTTCATACCAAACTTGCCGCGCTTTCTCAGCCTTTCTGAGGCCCCTTAATATAAAATACACGCTCAATTATTTGATCACAACATTCACAATTAATACCATACATTTGTTCACCTTGCAGGACGCTAGTATGTACGATCAACTTTCTTCTACAAAAGCATTCATACCAGACTTCTCTATCCAATATGTTTTCAATTTTATAGTGCGAATTATTTTATCTGAGATATAAAGCTTTAAGCTTATATATGGAGATTTCACCGCAGATCTTGAGGTCGTCTATTTGGATTAACACTGAACTACTCGGAGTTTAGATATATTTTTTATAGATATTTATCATATTTTTCGGAACATTCCGCATATTTTGCAATTTCGTGACAGGGTTAGCTTCAACACTTCGAAGTAGAGGAATTCTAGATATTATTATTATTATTATCTTTTCCAATTTAAACGGATCAAGTAGCCTCGCAAGTATCTCTATTGATATATTTACTGAACAAAACCCTAAAAACACAAAGAAAATTTACCAAGTTAACAAAATACATGTTATTTGCTTCAAGTGTTTATATTGGTGTCTCTCTACATAAGCTTCAGATTCTTCAATCAGTCCTTCGAGTAGGAAATACAACGGTGTATTACTAGCCAAACAAAGCTTCTCTGGAAAATAACGTAAAATTCGATAAGATATGTGACTGTGTAAACTTGAGACGGACATGGTGACATCATATATCAATAATATGGAGTTAACGCAGCTTCTCCATGGTGATACCATATCAGATATACATTGTAGTATTGTAGTTTAACACTTTCAACGCGGTTATTTGTTTTACCATATACAAAACAGATTTTTCAGAAACCTTTCCCAGCTTTCAAGGTCTATCTCAAGGATTGCTGAACCAATGCTAGGCATGTTTGTGTTTATTTTAATGCATTTCTCATGGTGATTCCAAACATGGATATGGAATCCAATAATTTAACATATTTTTAAACATTTTATGAAATTTCGGAACTGTCGTCTGCAGACGACTACCGCGTGGAAAGTGTTAAGTTAGTTCCTTTCTTACCTGTTCCAATTTCTACACACGGCATCGTATTTTATATCAGAGTTTCCATATACAGGGTGAGTCAAAAAGACTGCAATAATGGAAAGAAGCCATTTTGTTTTCAAAACCAAAATGAATTTTAAAACTTTTTAAACGTTGCAAGAATGCTGTATTTAATCCTAACTTTGTGTGAAAAACTCACATGTAAACAAGAAAGGAAGCATCAAATTCCAATTACATCACAAATGAACTCAAGTTTCCAAATTTGAATGAGAGACACATTTTGCGATCTGATGCATATTTTGGGTATCTCGTGGACAAACATGTAAAATGGGTGCACTGGTCAAAAGGTTCACTAAAGACAAACGGAAAATGCGATCGACTTCATTTTTTCACACAAAGTTAGGATTAAATACATTATTCTTGCAACGTTCAAAAAGTTTTAAAATTCATTTTGGTTTTGAAAACAAAATGGCTTCTTTCCACTATTGCAGTCTTTTTGACTCACCCTGTAGTTGGTTTTAGAAACCTTATACTCAGTATTTCTTCATAACTGGTTAACTTTCTGTAACATTTGTTTCTGTAACATTTGCAATTGCATGTTTTGGTTCAATATTGCCATACTTTGTAAGATACGTATTGTATTATTTTGTCTTTAACAGATCACGAATACATGTGTTGAACACTAATCAATATCAATATAGTTTCAAAATACTATACATTTGTAAATCTGCCCAGACAAAATAGCAAAGGTTGTGAGTTCGAGCCCCGCTACGACCAACACGTTTGTATCCTTGGGCATGGTACTTAGTCTCAATTACCTCGTGGTTCGGAAAATCACGTAGAAATGGTGGTCCCGTGTATCGGAAGAGCAAAAATCCGAGCACGTTAAAAGGTCACAGACTCCTTCGTAAAGAGTAGGGGATCATCCCGGTCTGTGTCTGTACAGCATATTCCTAGGTTACAGAAAAGTTAGCGATATGCGGATTTAATCCTGCCCTGTTGACTAAATCTTCAGAAGGTTCAGAAGGTTCATTCAAAGGTATATTTGATGTCAATGTTGCAATTTCGAAATTGTTAATTTTTCACACAACAGCAGTTTTTGGTGGGTATTTGTATCATTTTAGGAGTTTCTGGGACCATTTTAGAGTTTTAAGAACTGATCGATCTTTTAAGATCTTTTAAAGAAATCCTTAAAAGGATTTCTTTTTTAATTTGGAATGGTAAAAACTTAAATATTCAAAATATCTGCGTTTTGCTAAGAAATTAGAGTTTTCTTCTTTTCCCCTTCAAAAATAAAGGTGTTTAAAGAACTTGTTTGTGTCACAAACTGCCCTTTTTAAGAACTGCATTTTATCCAGATTGTGGTGAGAGTGGTAAAAAGTGTTATTTCACGATTAGGGAATGATGTCTTTGCAGAGTAGAGTGAAGAAAGGTGCCGCGGTTTCTAAGTCTCGTATATTGTAATGTAATGTGCAATTTGGAGGAAGCAAATGCTTAGCGGATTTTTGTGTTCAATGTTGCGAAGACTTAGAGGGATACACACATGGCTATGAAACACATATGTGACATTCTACCCAAAATCAAGTGTCAATGGTCAATTAACCACCCAAGTCGGCAAGGATGTCCACTTATGTTGTATATCTACTGACTGGGACCGGAAAACCCTATGCTCTCCCAACTATTAGTGTAAAATTCGTGTCTAAGCTGTAGACCAGAAAATTTGAATCGACGTTTTGTTGTACATAGAGGGCTGATTTTTCTGAATCCTTACAAGTATAAGTTCATACATGTAATACAATTGTAAAAATTGTACAAATCCCAGTTTTTATCAAAATTGAGGGCGCAGCCTCCAACACATCACTGTGTGTCCCTGGGCCAAAGGTTTAGTATACTGAAAGATAGTAATTATTGTTATTGTATTTATGCAATAAACTCAATTTTGGAGGGAAAAGATGATGTTACTGCCTTTGTCGTGGTGGGACTCGGGCAAAATAGATTACAATGTGCTCGAAACAATAAGGGATTTATCCTTGATAAGTATTTTATGTATCATATAACTCATGCAGATTTCCAAACTTTTGGCGTTTTGAACATCAATACCAGAGCTGAGCAGATTCGTTTGAACCATGTTTTTAACATATTTTATGATACCTGTACAAACTAGATGAAAGATAATGTTATCAAGCTATCGAGTTTACATCGTTATAATAAAAGTAGGGAAGTGGTTTTGATTTTCAAATTCCAAAGATTAAGACCCCCAGTTCAGCTTATTTTTATTACAAAGTAATCAATGGTTGTAACAGGCTTCCTGACAATGCTAAATCCATTTCACTGAAATCTACTTTTAAAAAAGATCAAAAAATCTCTTGAATCAAATACATTTCTAGTTTTATATACCGTATACCGTATCCTTGTTCTAATGTTTGGTGTTTTTATACATGTATAATTATTACTATTCTTATTTGTATATTAGGACCTCATTGGTAATATTTCTATAGTTTAAGGCTATCCTTGCCATATTATCATTTTATTATGTTTAGCTGTATGTTTATTTGTATTTCCAAATTTTTATATTTGTAAATCGTGCAATGCTATTTTTGAATGATATGATAATATGCGCCGGATGCGTATTGATTAACCGTAAACAACATTTAGAATAGGGAGAAACCTGTAATACTCTAATAGGCCTATACACTGTACTATACACTATATACCAACCAGTCTATATAGTAATACATGTAGACTACGCTTTATTCCGTCACTGTATTAATTATTTAAGTTTTACAACAACAAAAACACCTATAAACTAGTTTACATAGCTCAGTGGATTAGATTCGCTTATGATGCGGAAGATTACAGGTTCGAATCCTTGTCCAACCTCTCTTTCTTGCATTAAGTAAGTAAGCTATGAGATTGGTGAAATGATTAAAGTTTTAAACTAAGTAACAGAAATATTACACATATACCACCATATACAATGTACATAAATAACATAAGTTTTACCTTTTTACCGTCCATGGTTTCTCCCTATTCAAATGTTGTTTACGGTTTAAAAAAAACCTTTGCGCGCCCCAGATACGGCAACATTGGCATATATTGCTCTTTTCACGCGTTTCTGTTTTTCAACACTGCGCATTGTTGAATGACCTTAATTACGATCAACTCGTTGGTGATAGCGTTATTTGATTTGTAAATATTGCATGGGCCAATAACCTTTTCAAAGACTGGCGAAAAACAAGATGGGGATTTTCATAACCAACCGTGTGAAAGTGTTTTGAAATGTACAGTTGTCCTCCATGAAGTAACTTACCAGATGGGCTATTGTTTGGAAACACGATGTTTCAAGATTAGAAATAAAATTGTTTATGAATTTGACTATTTTTGACCTTGTCCCACATTTGTGCTCTTAAATTAAATTAGCTATTGTTCGGAATTCCGGGAAATTCTCTGATTCTCTGGTCCATTTCCTTTCCAAAAAAGTATTCTTTTATATACATTTGAGTCATAGATCAAAAATTACAGCACTCATAAAATTCAACAAAAAACTTCCTTAAGCCCCCCCCCCCCCCCCCCCCCCCCCTTAAAGGTCCGTTCATACTTGCGCATCGCACGACGTCGACGGATCTCGACGCACGAGTTGAAGCAGAGTCAGCTTTTTATCCGGCGACGTTGGCCGATGCACCACGACGCGAGTATGAACGAACCTTAGCCCGTCGAAAATCAGATTATGATATTTAGTCATTACCCTTATCGCGAATAGGTAAAAATCAATTGATTATCCTTTTCTGATGCATTGTGGGATAGAAAAGGGGGCGAATTTTGTCCCTTTTTAATCCCACAATGCAACAGAAAAGGATAATCAATTGATCTTTACCTAATCGCGATAAACCTTAATCTTTAGATAGATTAAACCAAAATTGTCACCCGGTGTTCGACCTTCAGTGAGCTACTACTACTAGTCTGTTCTAATATCGACGAAAAAGAATACTTATTAGTTTTGACCAGACAATGAAAGCAAAGTGTACTCTTTAGAATGCTGCCAAAACATTGAACCCATTAAAGAATAGCTATGGCACACTTACGTTATCAAACCGTATGATTATATCTACTGTTCATATACATTTCTAGACCAAATATCGAAATGCGGTTGCGCATAACCAGGAAAGAGGTCCTGATTGTGACTGACACATGAGTGCCGATACTAATTATGACCCGTTTATACTCCTGTCGTTGTTGTGCAGGAATAACATTGTTTGCTAAACGCATGGATTGCACTGATTATGCGCAATTGGAGGGATTACGAACACCATAATCAGTTATAAGAACATCAAATACAATAAATTAAGGTCAAACCAACTTTATAATAGCTATAAAAGCAAAATGTATTACGAAGCGACTTGTAGACCGAAACCTAGCAGGAGAATATATACAACAAACAACAATAACAACAACAAAAACAACAAAACAACCAACAACAACAAACTCACTTCGCTGACGAATAGTGGGTTCTCTCGTTAGCCATCAGCCACCTTAAAGTCCGTAGAGCGGATAATTAAGTTCAATTTAAAGTAAAAACGTGTTTCACACTTTTAACGCGGCTATTAGTTCTACCATAGGCCTATACAAACAGATTTTTTAGAAACCTTCCCCAACTCAAATCAAATCAAATCAAATTTATTTCCATAAAAACAACACTACATCAAAAATGTAAAACTTAAAAACAACAAAAGCGTGTGGAGGAGTAGGCTGAAAAGCCAATAAGGCCTGTAAATGCCAAATATGGTAATGCAGTTCAACAATTTTGACATTTTTAAAACATTTTGTGACATTTTGAAATGTCGTCTGCAGACGCCTGCCGCGTGAAAAGCGTTTAACTGAAATTTTGTTCACAGTGGCGCCTTTTAAGGAGTGCTCTATACTTTGCCAGTGGTGCAACTGCATCGACATAGGGCTGTTATAAATACCTCACGCCATGTCAGTGTGCCAAAAAATACGACCTTGAAATCATAACAAATTTTCCGTTATCTTCGGCAAGATTTGCCTGTCCTTTTTTATCCCATCAGGTCAGGTGGACCCATCAGCAACTGCTGATTTTGCAGACTATTAAATCCGCTCCTGCATTTGATCATACTTTTAAATGAATTAGACGAAACTATACGTTATTGTTACTCGTTTAGCACGCCTGTGTCATGCTGGTGTTTGGCCCCGTGAGATTCGGAAGAACACACGTACTACCATAAGCAGCAGTTATCAATATTAGTTGAGATTGCTCTACCTTCTCTATAACCCATGAACAAATATTGGTTGATTGCAAGGGGCAAGCACTGAAGATGCTCTTAATCGCCTCTGAACAACTCCATATGGTGACGAAAACCAAGTTACTCTAACGGGCGAACGGATCTTGCAAGCAGGTCGGGCTGGTCGTCTTTGGAATGTTTTGAAGAAGAAAAAAATCAAATGTCCGAAAACATATTAACATTTATTTGACAAATCTCCAATATTTTCCAAAAGGTTTGTAAGTATAATGTTGAAAATATTTGAGGACACTTTACACATTTTTCAAAATAAAATCTTTTAAAAAAATTGGTTCGGTTAGGCCCGTGAAAAAGTATTTCCTTAGAATAGAAGATGGCATAAATACGTGATAGAAGTCATGTATTTCGTTGTATCAATATTGGTGAAGCTCGCAAACTTCCCACAGGTGTCGGTCAACAATGTGTTAGCAAAAAAACGTTTGGAGACCAATAACGGGTAGCGTTAAAAGGTACTTGACATCTAGGTTTGGGACCTGCTATCTATACCGTGACGCCTTCGTGACTATTACATTTCAATTCCCCCGTAACTTTCATTGGTTATGCTCAGTTTACACGAGAGAGCCATTTTACAATATTCCTACTAAATGTCCGCAGGGATTCACAATATAGATGTGCTTTTAAGGTTTGAAGGACATAGGGATGTTCAGATTTCTTTAAGTTTGCTTATTTTGTGCCAAGTATCGCGTGACATTAAGATTTTATGAACTTATGACAAGTGAAATGAACAGACATGCAGGGAATGAACATCGGCTACAACCTCTAACCTAGACTCAAGTCTCAACTTGTGAAACAACGAATGGTCTAGATTTCTACTTTTCAGTATGTGTATGCAACGGTCAAAGTTCTCAACTTTGTGCTAGAAATGTCTCAGGAAATGTCTTCAATATAAACTACCCTTTACATCAATCCCATTCATTTTCACAAACCAATCTTTGTTCTTAGTTACATCAAGGAGTTAAGTTAACTATAATAACTCCTTGGTTACATAGGGTTTTATTTAACCCCCTGGGCACTACCGGATTATCTTACAGTGGTTCTGATTGGTTTATAAGATATATTCATTTGAATAGCCAATTAAAATGCAGCTTGTAAAATATTTCCCTCCAATCTTTATCAGGAATACAATTATTCTAACACCGTCTCTGATTGGTGCAATAAATGATGTATCCATCTTTCTGACCAATCGGCCGGTAGTTCTCAGGGGGTTAAAAATCCTGAACACGAAGCACGTGTCATTTATGAACTTGATCGATTGTGAGACACTTCCTCTGCCTGACTGACTTGATGATAATTGATGTCATCACTGCGACCCCTTTCCGTATGATATTGGCATTTTGCCAGGTTCATTTAATCTGATATCGTCCTTACTTGTGTTCTTATTGCGCGCACAATGTAGGTTTACCGCTTCTAGCATCTACACTAAAGAGACACGATGACGACCCGGTACATTTAAGTTGATATCAACCTTATTTGTGTTCTTATTGCGCGCACAGTGTAAGTTTATCGCCTCTAGCATCTACACTAAAGATACACCACGACAAAATCCCGTTTGTTTATAATGCTTCCGGCATGTGCACATTTTGTGACCTAATAATACATAATGTAGTCCTACCCGCTTCCAGAATCTGCATGGAAGATACACCATATTATTGTGTCTAAATAGGCACATGTTGCCTATGGGTTACATGCATTGTGCCACGACCCTTGTAAGGATTCACTGGCCACAATATTTGATAAATGATACTATTATCGACCGGGTGCGTGCAAGCGTACTTCATCTTACTTCAGGGCAATCATGTACACTGCAATTCAGTAGATTCTACGACAATTTATTTGCAACGTATTACCATTTAAAGAGGGGGTACTCCCATATGTAAGGTTCATTTTCTTCTTATTACAGTGGTGCTCTTTAGGGACTAAGAGTCGTGTTGCAGTCAAGTAAGCGGCAATAGCTATTATCATTATATGGCAAATCAACCTATCAATAATTCATCTAACTTACAAATTGTCCCAATAAACAAGGCTAATTGGCATATCTAGTAGATATTTTTTAATTTTAAATTTTAAATTTTAAAATTTTAAATTTGAATTTTTAATTGATTGATTTTATCTTTGTGCGGCGCATTGTGTTTCCTTGCGGTTTGAAATGCGTCTTTTAAATGCCTTTTTATTATTATTATTATTATTATTATCTACGCTTTTAGATTGGTGAACTACACACGTCTAATGATTTAGATTAAAGACTTTGCCATGAAAATGCAATGACTGGTCCCCATAAACATAGCAGTACACACTAAGAAATGTTGTGGTATACGTGAAGTGCAGCATTTGACATGGCAATTTAACATATTTGATTCATAAAAAGATAAGTTTATCAATTCAACCACATCTGAACATTTCTGTTTCAATTTATATTAAATCTAAACACAAACCCTGCACTTTGAATATCATAATACATTGTTTTATGTGTTGAACAAGTCACTAGTAGGTTCTTATTGGCATACCTCTTCTGAAATGCCATAATTCTAGCAATATAAATGCGTAATCGTTTTAGAAATCGATCACAGTCTGTATGTCGGTAACCTCCCCATACTACAGTGTGTTCAGGTTGTTTAGAAAATCGTAACATACGTGTGGATAACACTAGATTTGAAATAGCGCGGTAACTTCAACTATCAACTATAACAATACCGTGTCAGACCTGAATCGCTGCACATAACAGGAATGAATAGTGCTTCTTATCACTTGAGGTATGTCTCAGGTCACATCATTATCGTTGTTGTACTAAGCCCAGTTTGGTTTCCGTTACGAGCATATTGCACATTTACCTATTTTTACTCCTAAACCAAAGATACACCACATCTACTCTAATGTGTTTGCCACGGGCCAAGTAAACTGTGAAATACCTTTGTCTGAATTGACTGGCATACACCAACTGATGAATGACACTTTAAATGTATAATCACTTACCTACAGAACGTTATAGAGGTGCCCTTAAGGTTACTGCGGGCTAAGCGTACCGTACTCGTATACTTGGAGACTGAGTTTGCTTTGTTGATTTAACAATAATGTATGACTTTGTGGAACCGGTTATAAAGAACATATATATTGATAAGCCTTAACTACCAAACAGCACAGCATCAATGCTATTTAAATCTGACATAGCCTAAACGGCGCGACTGAAAGATACCAAAAGCTTTTTCTACGCTAAAAAATTAGTAATGCCTTCGACAATAAACTAACAGAATATAAATGCATTATTCACACTCTTTAAATTCCTCTATTATAAGAAACAGGTGCCCTTGCTATGCTCCATTATTTGTATGAGATACTTTATTTGCTGTTACTCTATGCAGTATATGGACACATTTTGTGTATCGGCATAAACATGGACGAATGACGTAAATACTAAAATAACATCAATCTTTTATTTTCTAGACCAGGATTATATAAACTATTCGTCACCGAAGAATTATGTTGTAAAGAATAACCCATATTGTCTCATTGCTCTTATTTTGATTGGTTGCTTTATAATAATAATAATAATATTACCGTTCTTATATAGCGCTTTCCACAATGCAAGCACAGTCCCAAAGCGCTTTTTAAATCAATTATTATCGCTGCCAGTTTAGATATCAGAATCCTTTGGTCGCTACACTTAGGCGGCTACCAGTCGACAAGTGCACAAGCCTATCAGCACTACTTAGATTTTGATATCCTAACAGCTTTGGGCAATAGTCTCGTGTTTTAGTCTGATAACATACAAACGGAATGAACACTTGGTTGAAACAAAGAAGACAAGGTTTTAAAATGGTTATGACTATTGCTGCTTTTCTTTTCATCAAATTCATAAAATGTCCATTCATATTCTTTATTAATACACGCACGATAGAGCGTCAATCAGCGCCAATGGTCATAATATCACGGTCTGTACTGTCATAGAGGTAGCCAATCCAGTGGCTGTATAATAAATTGGCTTTTGTTATGATTGACGTCCAAAAATACCACCCGTGGCAAGACAAAATTACCGCCCTATCATGACGTACACTAGTAATTCGAAGGATTCATTGTGACCCCAACCTAAATCCTGTCGATATGGAATTTATTGCATTTTGAACTTGGAAATTCAACTCAATGTGATGCAACTTTCTCTATCACTTTTATATATGAAATAACAAACTATTGATCATCGGGTAATGTTGACGGGTAATTTCATCCACCTATAGCCAAAATGAATAGTACACTAATTACGTAGGATCATAAGCCTCTTGGTTTTAAGAAATGTATAGGCATGTTCAGACAGGCATAAGTGATCGGCGTAAATTTAGACCCTACAGCAATTAAAACTCCACAGTTATTTCCTCTACTCCGGACAGTTGTCCACACGGTACTAAATATAACGTTACTCTTAAGTTTTCCGACAAAGTTAACATTATTTCGAATCCCGTTTTCGGCAGCCTGGTGCTAAGCATTGGTGTCCAGTTTACATACGATTTATTCCGTTATTTCCAAATTGTCGGTTCCTTTAATTCGATTATCTCGCTTGAACATGAATTCAAGATCGAAATTTCTCTTTTTGTTACTAATTTTTCGCCCTTTTCGGATGGTGGTTTACAAGATGTAAGGCCTAGTAAAAAAAAGTTCCATGTTTCCCGTCCCCGCAATTTTTGTGGGGTTTTTTTTTTAAATTTTAAATTTTAAATTTTAAATTTTAAATTTTAAATTTTAAATTTTAAATTTTAAATTTTCAGAGCTATATTTAATTGGTCAATTTAATTAACCCCTACCTGACTCCTCGAGTGACCTATATCATGCCCAAGTATAATATTATCTTGGTTTGTTGAAATAATTTAGAAATCCTTTCATTAATTCAAGACACATACAGTTTTGAATTATTTTTAACATTTGAAAAATACCTAAATTCAGTAAATAATAATTAAATAGGGGAAGAGAAGTGTTGACTGACTGTAACATAATAAAACACTGATTTGTAAATGTTTTGATATATTTATTTTATTTTTTGTTTATTTTTGAAATTGAGTTACACAAATTATAACTGCTGTTATGCATGTTATGTTAAATAGCATTCAAAACCTATTTGTCATTTTATCCATCATTCATAAATGAAACATCTTTCTTTACCAGATCACAGGCATGCATAGGCTACAAACAACAATATAATTTTATTTGACCCAAATTGAAGAGAAACAAATATATATGCAAACATTTAGTTACAAATCTTTACCGTATATCATTTTACAGGTAACACGTCTATTGCACAAATAATAAACAAAATGTACTGAATTTAGATGGGTTTTTTTGTTTCTCTGGCAAGTATAGTGGAAAATCTGTTTAGGAGTGTCCCCAACACAGCCAGTTGGTCACTTTCGACTTGTCGGCGATCTTGGAAAAAAATAGCAAAAAATTGGAAAATAGTAAATAGTAAGACCCTCCCTCCTCCTTTTTTTAAAATGTCCGCACGGGAAGAATGTTATTTATTTTACTATGCCTTGTACATCGAAAGGTCGCATTTACACCAGAGACCGCATCCACACGGGCGTGCTAATCCGAACTGCAGCTCGTGTTAAGCGCGTTACTCCTGAGAAATCTCAGGATTAAATCGGTTCGGAGTAAGGTCGGATTAGTTAACACGGGTGCCGTCCACACGGTCACTACTCGCAAGTTTAACATGGACAATCGTTAATCCGACCTTACTCCGATCTTACTCTATACGATTTTACGCCTGTCTGAACGCAGCTAATGACTACGACATAATCATGCTTTCGTTAAGTTGATTTATAAAGTCGATTCACTGAATACTTGTTTGCGGCTACCAAAGAACGACAAATGATCAATATTTGTTATCTAATTACAAATTGGTTGCCTTTGTCATGTTTGTAAACCGCCTTGCTAACTCATACACTTGCTTCAAACGTATTCTGATTACATGAATGATCAAATTTTAACCATCGATTGACATGATTTGATTCTAAAAATGCGATCAGAAATTTTATAAATTTTGGGATAGGAAAGTCCTGACATACGTAGCTAAACAGGTCCCGTTTGCATAAATTAAAAAGTCAACAGCGCCATTTCATGATGATCACCGGAATTAAAGGAATGTATAGACTTGCATCAAGGCCGTAGAACACAAACAATGACGGTATGGTGTGAAGTGAGAGAATAAATTCAAATACCTAAAATAAATAATGAAACGTGAAGTATCATATATATTTCAAGCTCGTAAAAACCTTCCAGCACGTACGTTTTATCATAACTTTCAAAACTGGACTAATTTTGGAGAATTTTCCAACAAATCCGTGTAAACCTCAATTAAGTCTATACCCAAAGCAGACGCCCGGAGCAGACGACACAAACAGCGCCACCAAAAATGTGACAATCATCAAAGTCAAACAAAAGTAGCTTCAGATCGGCAAGCTGAGTGGCACACCCCTGATGCGATACCGTCTAATAAATAAAAGATCGTTAGCATGACCATGCTCTTGTTATGTTATCTGCGTGCATTGAGGATATCAAATCTTGGATGTCGCAAAATATGCTTTGCTTGAATAGTGATAAAACAGAATTTGTCATTGCAGCCAACCCAAGAGCCTTAAAGTCACTATGCAACATCTCACTTCGTGTTGGTGATATTGAGATCAGACCGTCCCCCCCCCCCCCTGTACGAAATCTTGGTGTTGAATTTGACTGCCATTTAAACATGTCTCATCATGTTACTAACATTTGTCGCAGTTTGAATTTTCACCTTAGGAATCTTTCTCGTATTCGGATGTTTATTGATGAAACAACATGTCATCACGCCATACGCGCACTTGTTACATCGCGGCTCGACTATTCCAACTCTCTCTTACAGGGATCTTTTGCGAAAGATATTAAACGGCTACAGCGTCTCCAAAATCGAGCAGCCAAACTCATTTATAATGCTAAAAGACGTGATCATGCAACTCCTATTCTCCACAAGTTACATTGGCTGCCTGTTAAAACACGCATTGAGTTCAAGATCCTGACTATTGTATATAAATGTTTCAATGATGGCGCGCCTTGTTATCTTAAGGACCTTACTAGTACTTATGTACCTAAAAGAAGTGGTCTTCGTTCTGCCTCTGACACTCGGATTCTCACTGTACCTAAAACTCGTCTCACTATCTCCAAAAAAGGATTTTATGCCTCCGGCCCATTTTTGTGGAATAATTTACCGCGTCACATCAGGCATGCCTCATCACTGACTCAATTTAAGAAGATGTTAAAAACTCACTTATTTCACCGTCATAGTGCGAGTGATGTTTAACACTGTTATTTTTAATTTTATGTTTTAATTTTGTTAAGCGCTGTGGTACCATTGTATAATGTGTAAGAGCGCTATATAAATGCTCATTGTTATGTTATGTTATGTACATGTATGTTAGCATAACTGGTCGTCTTGAAAACCTTTCGAAAAATATAACACGACACCAAAATATGGCAGACATTTTTGTACAAAAATGACTGGAAATATTTATCCATTTCTCTCTTGAATTGCTATTTTTTAAATTAGGCAATTACAACGCATATATTGGACATTTTAAGAATCTTCGATAAGAAATTCATGAAACCTCTGTTGTATTGTCATCAATAGAAAACGGAGAAAACGGTTTGAGAAAATAGAGCATAATAGTTGCTCAAGAAACCATGATTTAGACCCGTCCAATTCCAACAGGCTGTGTGTGTAAAGAATTCCAACTGAACATCGTGTGCTTAACAACTCGATAAACATGCGATGAAATTACGATAAAAACAAAATATAACGCTTTCGTCAAAGTGTACCTAAATAGCGATCGAGTAGTTAATTAGTGACATCATCATTCCTCGCAAAACGACCTTCGAGCCCGCATTTGAGGGTAAATTTCAATAGTTGTTATAAAGATGGCTTTGACCAATTCCAGTCTTAAACTCTTTAAATTCATATTTTTGAGATTATTATTTCTCACAACAGTAAATAAGCTTACACACAGAAAACACTATGTAAAAAAAATACACAAATTATGTAAAAAATACACAATCTGTGTAAAAATAGAACTCCATAATACTATGTAAACAGTTGTGTAAAACTTTTGCATAGGAATTGACACAAGCTTGGGTATATATTACATGTTTTATGTAAACTCTTACATAATAATTATGGAGTTCTATATTTACATAATTTTTTACATAGTGTTTTCTGTGTGTACCTCTGGGGTAACTTTCTGGCACCAACTCGCTTGCCTTTCGTCAGCCCCGATAACACGTGGGGCGATGTTGGCGGTTAGGCTATTGAGTCTCATCATCATCGCCGTTAGGCGGTGATGGACGACGACTCAATAACGGCGTGTAGATCGCAGTACAAAAAATACAATCGACTCATTTACGTTTGAAATTTGCTTGATGACGAATAAACACACAGCTGTACATTGAATACATATACCTGTAGAGTAGTGACTCTTTCATGTCTAGAATACGATCGAAATGTATACATAAAGGTCTTCAAATTGTTACAACAACAACGATGACTTTATTTCGTGTTTATATTATATATAGGTTTCATACCAGATATAAGGCGGCGCAGAATGAGTTGTATGTTCATGGTACAAGTGTATGCGACACATGTAATGCGAACATTTACAATGACGTTTGTAGTGTTTATGTCAAATATTACAAGTATGTGGCGTGGTGTATAGAAATGCATTAAAATAAGTACAAATGTGCCTAGAATTGGTTCAGTCATTCTTGAGATATACTTTGAAAGCTGGGAAAGGTTTCTGAAAGATCTGTGTTGTGTATGGTAAACTAATAGCGGCGTGGAAAATGTTAAGTACAAATAACCTAAGGTAGCCAACTTTATAATACCCCAATCATACATGCCACATTTATATCATAAAATAACCCTTTCACCATGTTCACGGGCGTCAAATTCAAATAGGCAGAAAAGAGAATACGTCGTGATGTTTACTTTCAGACATTTCCAGTGAACTAGTGAAATGTTTCGAAGTGACAAAGTCAATATTTTGGGAAATCAGGGGGATATCCAAACGGATGTTGTTTAAATCAATCTTAGTGCAGATTGTTGATCATAGTCTATAGACGTTATTCGTATTTGGCGCACTTACGTCAAACAGGGCCGTGCTATCCAACTGAGCATGTTCAGAGCAATTAGTGCTCCGAAAACGAGGCTAGTTATTTCAATGCATTTTACATGGTGATTCCAAATATGGTAATGAAATTCAACAATTGTGACATTTTTGAAACATATTGTGACATTTTGAAATGTCGTCTGCAGATGCCTTCCGCGTGGAAAGTGTTAAGGCTTCAAAACAACAACAAAAAAGTCGTGGAAAGGAGTCTAATTTGACACATAAACTTGAAAATACTTGTTAAGGGATGGAAAAGTACGGGAAATATGTTGAGATATTTGGAGCGAAGAGCATTCACCGCGTTGTTAACTTCGGCTCAGGTAGTTCAATTGCCAATTTCTTTTGAGTTACTGTTAAAACATAATCATCATCGGTCGTCCTTGAGCAGAATAGTGGTAGCAGCTGACACATTATTAGTACCATGTAGCTTTATTCATCATGAGCTGTGGAATATCACTTAGGGGCAGTTCCGTAATAACCCAAATTGTACTAATTGAAAAAAAATGAAAATCGTCGAAATAACCCAATTTATGTTTCATATCAATGGTTATAGGTTGTAGTTACATGATCTAATTTGGAATTTGACCTAACATTCTCGGTTTGGCAGATTTTGAAGTTGTTGCGGACGTACATGGTATTTTTAGTAGAAATCACACCATGGAAGTACAATTATTTCCATGAATGAAATAAGGCAAGCGTTACAAATTGATACAATCAATACAACAATGAACATGTGTTGTGTATCATATAAACTAGTTACTTAAAATGACCAAAATATTAAGAATGATACTTTTTGGATTCAATTTGGCACCTTCTGTTGCAAACGTACACTTCCCAAAAGCGGCTACTCCGTGTAATACCTTGGCAATGTTGGAAATCAATGTAGTAAGTATTTTTCTAAAGCCGATAATGTTTCAAACTTATTTTGTTCTGTATCTGTTTACATTTTTAATACGTGGTCTCCTGAAGTGTAGCGGACGTACTGTACATCTGTGAATTATTTCACAGATGTAGGTCCGCAACACTAATATGTACGTCCGCAACGATAAACATTGGTCAATTTTAACTTAAAGATAAAGGTTCTGATAATTTTCTCTGGTTGTTTTCTTTAGATTGGTCCCTCTTACAAACAAAACAATATTAGTTTTCATTACAGACCTGAACACTTCAGTTGATAGGAATATAGGTATACTGAAAAAATCACCTTCTCTGAATACGTCCGCGACGGAGGGTTTTCACACCATATCTCATTAACCAAAAATGGTACTGAAATGGAATTTTCAGGTTTTATACTCGTACTCAGAGATACTTGAAAGCCAGGTGTTGAAAATCAAGCAACTGGTATAGTAAAGATTTTGCAAGCCCTCAAAGTGTCTGAAATGTACGTCCGCAACTACGGAAATGCCCTTAGGTCAAGACCCATCTCCTTTGCAATGCTGTCAGGATAGGTAGTGTTTTTCCTGCCACGGGTAGGATGGCCATATTTAGAAGTCCAAAACATCAAATAGGAGATAGGCTGGTCCTTAGTGCGTACAAACTATAGACGCCTCTTTCTCAAAGTGACTAACAGAGGAGGGATGTCACCATACACCACTCTATTTGTTTGGTGGTCTCGCCAGCTGATGTTTAAGTTCTCTTGGAAGTAGCTGTGTGTAGCATCCATCAATTCTATCATCAAACCTTTGAGTTACCGTCTGTAATGTTTATACCGCTCATGACTAGATTAGGTGCTCGAAGTAAATAGTAATGTGAGCCCTGAATATGTGTACGTGGAAGTCTTACAAAATGGATTCCAAATAAAGCAGCGAGTGTTAAATCGTCTGAATTGATTGCGTGTTTAAATCGTCCTTAAGCCATCACTACACTACATTTAGGCGACGAGCGAAAATATTGCAGTTCTACCTGCTTTCCCTAGCTTCGATGTGAAAGCTGAGTGTAATTGCGGGCCGCGTTGGCCCAAATACGTCGAACGCTACGAACGTCTACTTATGGCTATGGACGTGAAAGATGATGACAACATGCAAAACATTTTGGTAGTGCTCCTCTGTTTTTGCTGCATTTGAGAAGTCTGAACTGAGCTTTACACCACGTTATGCTGCACAGTCATTAATCACGTTAATGGCATCATCATTGCCCACCTATTCTTGATACGTGGGGAATCTGGCCAGTACTTAACATCTTCTGTGAGGAAGTCGGGGTTAATCTGCAAGATGTGGAGAGTGAACCAAGAATCTTGATTAACTAAGTCCGATAGAGTTGTTGTCTGACTGATGGTTGTTGGAAACGTAGGCTTCCCATAGCCATATCCACCGGTTCTGAGGTGCCAGCATAATCACATCACTTGGTCCCGAGACTGCTTAATAGTTTACGGAGTCTAACGATTTATCCAGATAATAATGCTTCGTGTTAAAGTTATGAATAGGCATAAAGCTGTGAAAGAGCCTATGGTTATGAACATGAGGTCATAGCTTCCGGTGAAGTCAAAAATTATACCTGGTAGAGAATCAAAGAAGAAGAAAAAAACAATTAACATGTGATGAAGTCATTCGGGATGGCGGTAAATACGGTACATTAGCATAGTTAAGGCGGTAACGGAATGGAGCATGAAACTAGCGTTGCGTGTAGAGATGAGTTCCTTATACCATAATATACTTTACTGTACAGGGCGGACTATCATGGCTCCAAGGGAGTGAGGGACTGTATCTACTACTATACCTGCTCAATGACGTCACGGTGCAGAGCCGGTCGTGAATTTATTAACCGTAAACAACATTTGACCAAACACTGTATACATGTATTATCAGTCTCATCATGTATACTATTCGCTTTATTCCGTCAAGGTATCAAATATTGTTTTCGGTAAATAATATCGCAAGCCGGTCGGCTATATCCCATCGGGAGTATGTGTTAATTTTAAAGTATCCCATTGTTATAAAAACACACTTTTTCTTTGTTTTATGGTTAACACAATTATGTTGGTCATAAAACCACTCAATGTGTGTCCGATTATAATCTTGATAGAAATAATGACTCTATAGATGATATTCTTAATTGGCGGCATTTCCGTCGAAGAGGGCTCACGTTAAACTATGATCAAAATGATCATGGTCAGAGCAATTATATCGCTCCGACAAACATTACAATCTCCTTGACGGCAATGTGAATGAACTGTGAACATCTACATTTTCCTCGGTAGTTTTGGTTACCAGCAAACATTTAATTCTTAAACTAGTGGGAATAAATAGTTGTTTAAGTTAATTCCACGAATGTATCAAGGTCAAACAGTTCAGAAATACGAAGAATCTTTATGATTAGTACAAAGTTCACCCTTTTGAAAACTACAGCACTCTGTTCTGAGTACATCGCTAGCCTCGTTTTTAGACACGTAAATCCCTCTTCGACACCAAAATGCGCCAAAGAATAACGTCTACAACCTCCATCTGAATGTAAGTTCCATCATAATTCGTTTAATTTGCCATTTGCTAAGTTTACGAATTGATGTTGTAAATTACATTGCTATTTGATGTGAGTAAGTAGTTGGGCACAACTAATTATGTTAAGTGTTGTACAATCTGTAACTGCTTATTCACTTCATTCAGTGAGGACAGAATTTAGAAAACTGAGCGCCCGGTATAGAGGGCGCGATTAACTTATTTTGAAAATCTGTCGAATACAGTTAGACTTATTGCATTTCGAAAAGGCTTTAATAGTATACTATTTTTTATTTAGTGCAGTTATACTTATAGCCTTTAGCTATCCTTTAACATGTTTATGATCATCTCTGACAAACCATGCTAACAGTGCCAGAAAAAATGAATCCCAACGACTTGACATATAGTTCCAAGATTTCTTCCTTGAAAGTAAGTGACTGTGATGAAGTTACATATGTATACGTACCTCCAATTGGTCCAAAACATAACCGCACAACACCGGGAAAATATGGAAGCATCGCAAAGGCTTTTGCGATTCTCGAAGGAGTAACACTATCTTTGACGGCCGCATACAGTAAGGGTCGAACTGTACCAAAACCCAGGCCGAAAAATATAGACCCTATAACCATTGCATAGTATGAGTTTATCAATGGTTGGCATATCATTGACGTAGAGAGGGATGTAAAACAAAAAATCAGAACAACCCTGGCTGGAACAATGGAACGGTCTACCAGAAAACTGAAAACAGTTTGAGACGATAACATGGCAATTTCCAAACTGGTGTACAAACTTGCCGCTTGGTAGGAAGTGACTCCTTTTGCCTCAGCATTTGCGTTGTAGTAAACGAACCACGCCATTGCGCACAGTTTATGAGCAGTGAATAGCAGCAACACTTCAAGATAATCAATATTCAGAAACAGTTTTAGATCGAACGTATTTGAAATCATCTGAACGATAGTGACAATTAGGCCGCACCTTCTTTTAGCGTCTTGATGTTCTTTATTGTTAATAATTGGTGTTCTTTCGGTTTCATGCTCAATATTATCGTTGATATTTTGAATTGTTCCGTAATCATGCTCAAATTCATATGCTGTTCTTATACCGCCATCACGATTGGTATTGAAATCATTGTGTATCCCAACTTCACTGTCTTCTAACGTATCTCGTACAGGAGGTTGTAACAACGCAGTACCGCAGACTACAAGATGAAACAAAAGCCCGCCGAGAATCAAAAAGCTTCCTCTCCATCCGTAAACTTGTAACATCACTTGAAATATTAGCGCGTTTACCATGGTTCCGAATGATGTTCCCAGATAACATACGGCTGTGGCCGAGACAAAATACTCGTCAAAACTTTGACCCACAATAATCCTGGTAGACGTGTTGAATACACTTATGGACACACCTTTAAAACAATTAGAATAATAACAACAAGATTAACTGAAATTGAAATGTGCACTATAAATTTGTCAAGGATGTTTTTATTTCCACATTTTAAATGTCCATTTAGGCAACGAAAACAAAAACCTGTTGTAGGGGGAAAACGAACCTCGCAGGTAGGATCTGTCGGTGGGTTCTTTTCCGTTTTCCCTTCTTCAAAATTGCCGCGCCGAATCAGAAACTTGAGAGGGGCTGTGACGTTGCGTGCGCAAACATTTTAGTTCGATAAATTAATTGGGTTAATTTTCAAAATATTTCAACAACAAACATAAAAAAAGTTTAAAAAAAGTAAACTAACTTGGTGTAGATTCATCAGGATTGTTCGTATAAATAGTAAGAAGGGTGTAAAATGTAGTAAGCTAACGTAACGTTTCATGCTCGCTGAGCACTTCATCAGACTATTTGACATCCGACCTCTTCACTGTCTTTTGGTATGGTAGTGATTATTTACCGCCGGAAGTAGAACCAAGTTGTTCTAAGAGATTACGGACAAAACGCTGTGAGAAAAGCTCCGAGAAAATGTAAACATCGAGAAAAAGATAGCTTGAGAAAGGTTGAGAAACCATTTGATTTTTACCCTCCGTTGCTAGGACTGCGGTCTCACCCCACCCAAGTGCTCGCAATATCATCCAAAAAGCTGAAAAAACTGCTTCGTGAACGCATCCGTGTCGTAAACAATAAATTAGATGGTCTAAATCGACAGAAATCGGCAGCTGAATCCGATTTAAATTCTTGCGATTACCCTGAAGACATCAAACCTAGAATCTCACGACATCTCACGGAATCTCGTAAAGTTGAATGTCCGCGCCCGTCAAATTAAGGAATTCAATGGACTAGCTGAAAAACATGCAGAAAAGGACAGTAAGAACACTAATCATGTGAGTAAAAAATGTAGCTCCAGAATTAGCTTAGAATGGCACTCAGCTCAAGAGATGGGTAGTCAATCAGTCAAAATACAAAGCTTTCATTGCTATCGAGGGGGTTGAATTTTGCAGTCTCGCCAGAATTTATCACTGAACCGTCGATCACCGATGAATACATCGTTGCGTGTGAAAAGGCGTGCTACGAGCTAAGTTAGTGGGTATCCCAAGACATGTAAACCCCGCACCACCAAACAAAAAATGATGTGTCGTGAAACAACTACAAAAAGAAAATTTTATCATGATCCTCCTAGCCGATAAAAGCAGAGCAATAGTTATTCTTGACAAGGGTGCAAAGTGACACCAAAACTTATACCATGCTTGAGAAGGACCCTACGCCTGTCAACAAAAAGAATCTGGTTGCCATTATCACCAGACGACCGGAAAAGAAGAAAAATAGCCCATGACAACAGGACATATTTTTGTATCGAACGCGGAAAATGTCCAGGATTTACTTCAGCCCAAAATCCACAAGAACGATAACCCGCTTAGACCCATATTGTCGACTATGGGATCGATCGCGTACAATATCTCCAGATCCTTAGCAGATATTCTGGGACCACAAGTAGGCACAACAGAACATCACGTCCTTAACTCCAAACAATTAGCAGATGACTTAGCGGACATCTCAGTTGAGGATGATGATATTCTTAACTCACAGCACGTTGTGGCGCTATTCACCAACACTCCTAATGATCTCACGTTAAGCATCATCAGGAAACGACTGGAGAAAGATACAGAAAAAAGAACCCGGCTCACTTTCAACAACCTGATGGAACTTATTCATTTCGTGCTCACAACAACCTACTTCAGCTTTAAGGGAGAAATATATGCTCTTAATGCCAGTGTAGTGAAAGATGAGTAACCCAATCAGCTCTATCATACGTCTATAGCCTGCAGTCATGGAATGGCTGGAACAAAAAGCCGTCGCCACAGCTCCTATTACATACAAACCTAGGCTTTGGAAACGCTACGTGGACGATGTGCTAGAGATAATAAAGCAGGGCCAAGTGAAGAAACTAACCACACATCTAATTACCATCGATCCTACTGAGAATATCAGATTCACACACGACCAAGAGCAGGACGACAAGATCCCTTTCCTTGACACCCTAATCATCCGCAAACCTGACAGCTGCACCAACCTTTGCATCTACAGAAAGAAGACACACACCAACCAGTATTTGCAATTTAATTCACACCACCCCCTCCACCAGAAGCTGGGTGTTATTAGATCGCTGCTTGACAGGAAGGAATATATTGTAACATGGGAAGAGGATAGAAAGACTGAGGATAAAGTTACCTGAAACGCACTGAAACAATGTGGTTATCCTAAATGGGCCATAGACAAAGCCAAAAAAGACAAAGAAAAACATCAGAAGAAAAAAAGAGTCCAAAAAGACAGCAACCGACGGTCAAAAGGTCTGGTAGTCGTGCCTAATATGTTGAGGGACTGGCGGAGAAAGGCTCGCGTGTCTTCAGGAAACACGGTTTCGCGACGGCTATGAAGCCTCACTGCACCCTACGCAACATGCTTGTCCATCCTAAGGACAACAGAGACCCTCATCAAACGGCTGAAATCATATATATGAAATACCATGTAAAAGTTGCCCTAAGTCCTACATTGGAGAGAGCGGAAGATTTGTTGGCACACGGCTCAAAGAACACAAAACTGAAGTTGACTAAATCAGTGCAAAGACTTACACGTGGGCTCAAATAAAAACATCAATAGACGAGCAATATTAATCCGGGCATGTGTGGCGCAGTGGGTAGAGCACTGGACTCATGATCTGAAGTTTGTGGGTTCGAGTCCCGCTGTGGTCAACATGTTGTGCTCTTGAGTAAGGCACTTTACCGCAATTACTCCTCTCTACCCAGGTGTATTTAAATGGGTACCGGCATTCTTCAGTGCTGGGAAGGTAACAGACTCGCTGTGGTGGATGTGTAGCGAGCCCCACACAGCAACATTATACAAAGGAGTGAGTCTGGCCCTATCGCTTTGAAAGAGAGATGGGCACTCCGCTCCTGGTATTACAGGATCGACCACCTTTTTAATCCGGTTACTTGGCTCTACTTGTCAAATAGTCTTATGAAGTATAAGCTTATTAAGTTATTATACTTTACACCACGGATTTGTCAGAAGAAAATCACACTTCCTACTAAAAATGAACTAATTACAAAAAAAATTGCAAATATTCAACATGACTTTAACATGTAACCATTCACCTATCTATTGTTTTGGTAAAAACTATCATAAATTTGGAGCCATTCAGAGGGTTTCACACCACTAAATAACGACTGGCCCTACCCCCTTTGAGGCAAAAGTCCAAAACCGGCCCGTTTCTATGCCGAAACGGGAGACCTATTGTAAATTACAGTTTAAAATTAGGGTATTTACTACATGTTATGGCGAAATTAATATAGTGGGAATTTTGACAGACACATCAGCGTTCTTCAGGTCCCACAAATTGATGCAATGATGATTTTTTAATATTTTAACAGAGACATTTGTGTTCAGGTCATTTCCGGTATCTGATGCAATAATCTTAATCAACAATTGCGTGTGACCAGGAAAACTCAACTCGTACTTTTTGAAAAGGCTCTAGCCGGTTACCCCCCATATATGAGTTGTTGAGTTAGTAGTCATGGCTTGCATCTTCAAGTTGAAACAAAATTTCAAGTTACCAGTTTCTTATAACGTCGAGAAATATCCATTTTAAAATTGTGCATTTCACGTGTAACCCTATGGGAGATGTATTTGGTGGTGTGCATGCAACCTATACAGAGGGTCAAGGCGCTTTGACCTTCACCCCTGCATTGCTGTCTAAACTGACTTGCCGGCAATGATAACTATAGATTTCTAGTTAAAATTGGTTCTAACACATATTATTACGGCCCGTACACTTCGTTCTCTTAGTATAGGCCTACACATCTGTTTCATCATGTAAGATCCGTCCGTTTGGTTAAATAAGCTACAATCTGACAAATTAATGTCATTATCTAGGGGTTTTTTTCTTTCTTTTTTTTCTTTTTTTCTTTTAAAGAAGAAAACCGTATAATTATTCTCTGCCCAAAAAAGTTAATTTGAAAAAATATTATGTTTGATTAATGATATTCTTTTCGAGATATCGACGATTATGTAAATTTTGTTCTATAGAGCTCTGTATAAAAGCACATCTTCTCCATCCCACTGTCTTTTAATGCAAGATCATGCGACATTGGCGCTTCTCGGACGCGTGCCATAGACATAAATGATTGCTTTAAACGATTTAAAGTTTAACATGTTTATTTATCGAAATGGCGAAAATATGAGGGTCTAATTTTCGCTAATAGGAATAAAATTTGGAGAAAAACTTTTTTCTTAAATATCAAAACTATAATTTTAAACGAATTACGCTTTAGTGAGAAGAAAAAAAGATTTGAATACAAGTTTTGCATACTTCCGTAAACTCCCCTCTCAGAACGGCGCGGGTCTAACATGATCTAAATTGTATTTAAAAGACATATTTGAAGCAAGAGTTGAACGTAAGCGGGTGGGGGGCATAGGGCATATGGGGGGATAGGGCATGGGGTAAATTGAATAAGCTGTGTCTACTGAATAGGTAGGTCAACCTCACAGAATGTCCTTGTAATTTCAATACTTCCATGCAAAATGTTTTACAACAAGTGATTAGCATAGTGCCGTATGCCTTTTTGACGAGGATCATGGTAACCAAATCTACTTTTCTACTGACATAGCCAATATGGCGCACAATGTCTTTCACTGTTTTTAACCACTTCGAAGTCGTATATTTGATCAAAAATCATAACTACGCATTATGTAAAGTGCAAAAGATTAAGAAAATGAGGCAATAATGAAAAAGTGTCCCCTATAGGTTTCACACCACTAAATAACGTCTGGCCCTACCCCCTTTGAGGCAAAAGTCCAAAACCGGCCCGTTTCTATGCCGAAACGGGAGACCTATTGTAAATTACAGTTTAAAATTAGGGTATTTACTACATGTTATGGCGTGAAACACGGCAATATTCTTGTATAGACTCTGACAAACATATCGAAAGTTACTCACCTACAACGATGTCCAAACCAAAAGCAAACCACACAAGATTATTAGACAGCGAGCATAGAATTATTCCACGCCACTCAGCAATCCACACACCATGGTCACATTTCGCACACTATACGAGGTGAGCAAAACTCCCGCCAACGGAGCTACAAAAAGAACATTGGTAAGATTAGGCATCATAAGAAGAATCTTGGACGAAAAACACATTAGTTACTTGGAAAAGACCAAAAAATCAAGGATAAATCATGTTATCCCTAACCAGCCAGTCTATGTTTTTGCGTGGAAACCGTGGGGAGGGGACAAAGTATGAATTTTTGTTACCCAACAAATCGCCGCGACCCCCTCCCCCCCCCCCCCCCCCCCCCCGGGATTCGACCTAATATTCTAATATCAATACACCCGTAAGTCTCAAAATATAAATAATTTAGTTGTCCCCGGTCAGTTCTTATATTTGGTTATCTCTAAAACATTTTTAGTGAGTTCACACGCTCACCATAGGCCGGTGAACAATGATGTCAATAAAGAAACAAACCAATACAACAACAAAAGAATTTCAACACATTTCCCAATCGACACTCTGCCCATCAACGGCTAATAATTGGCGTTTGAACTCACGTCAGCTTAGCATAATCACACGCTACTACACATGAATGCCTTCATTGCACACTGGTCTATCTGTAGTCAAATCCGGCGCCACTGCACTGATACAATAACAGGCATACATGTATGTTCATCGGTTAAGCATGAGCGGGTAATTTGACTTTGAATAAGGTTGCGAGGTTTTAGAACTGACGGAATTAAGATTGATAGGTCGAGGACAACCAAACAATATTTTATTATTGGCCTACTGGTATTTGGAAAATTCAGTCATGGATGATTAGTTCAACAGTTAAATGCTGTCGATGTCACTTGGAGGCGCTGTAGTTAATGTCCATAGTCTACCACTAGGGGGGTTGGGGTACCGCGAAAACGATCGTGGTTATCACGTGATACGTATCGTTGAAAAATAATTTACACTGTTTTAACGAAATGCACTGTGGGATTGTGTTACCAGCCTAAAAATCAAAGAGGTCGCAAACCCGGTCGCAAACTTGCTTATAATTGAGCCTAGCTATAACAAGCTAAAAGTGACATCTCTGAATGTATAAACAAAGTGCGCAAAGGGGAAATTGTTGGGCACACTGGTAAAATGGTTTTACAACAAGTTTTGCTATCATTAATCAAACTGAACTCAAGTTAAATCACTTATTTATCGCGCAATAATATAATTGTTTACGCATTTTAATTGTTTAGATACAAAGTTGAATAAATCAAGAGATAAATTTATGATAGATAAATAAATAAAAAGAAAACTATAAACGCATGGGCGGCCTTTTTAATTAATGCAAATTGACTTAACAATGATGTTACATTAATCCACCATCAAGTTTAAAAAATAGAAATATAAAAGGATAACAAGGAATATTTGAAAATCGAACCCGTGATTGCCGATTGCCAACGACATGGCCAAGCTGTGCACGCCACAGAGATCCACAAGTATAATTGTGATAGTTTTATTTTTTAACCATATTCATTTATTTATAACGAACGGATTTTTATTGTGCCATTTTTGCCAAATGTGTGTGTTTTTCTCGCACAAAATGTGTTTGTAATGTAATTATACTCCTTATTTTTGAAAGAACGGTAAAAAGACATTTTCGAACACAAAAATGGCGTCATTTATACGGTCAACGCCAGCAGCAGCGCTGTCCGTGTGGGCACGCATAGAGATGATGCCGGCAGGCCAAACAAATCCAGCGGCAAGACCCCGCATATAAAACAAAAGTGATCATAATGGGGCTCGAACTCGCAACCTTTCGATCCCCATGTCAACGTTCCATCCACAACACCAACCGTGCTAATTTAAGAAAAAAATTGGCGAATAATTTATTAATATCTAATTTTATTAATTGGACCGGGGTCATGGCATTACACTGTGTTATTCTACATTCCCGGCAAACACTCTGTTCAAAGGCACACACGGTGGACTTGTTTTAAGCTTTTTTTGCAATTCTGAGGTGTGCGGATCGTGTTTCTTTATCAAATTGGTTAGAAATCCATCCATTTTAGAACATCTGAAATTTAAAGTGGACCCGCACACCCGGGAAAGTATGATGCCAAGGGCATATATTTTGCACGTAAATCCAATACAAAAGTTCAGAAAATCGACCAAAATATGACGTCATGACCATTGCTTCGGGACAAAATGGCGCGGTACCCCCCCCCCCCCCCCCCCCCTAGTCTACCACTTGTGTCGAATAATGACGTCGTCAGATCAAATGCTGCAACATGCACATGGACATTGTTTTGGTCGTAGTGAATCGTAGTGTCTAGGAAGGTTAGGGTTAAAACAGTCATGAAATGGTGCCGCCCGGGGGGCAGTATCATTGAACCCCCCGTAGCCAGCAGTGGTGTCCGTGTGGGCACGCATACAGATGATGCCGGCAGGCTAAGCAAATCCAGCGGCAAGACCCCGCATATAAAACAAAAGTGCTCCTAATGGGGCTCGAACTCACAACCTTTCGATCCCCATGTCAACGTTCTATCCACTAGACCAACCGTGCTAATTTAACCCAAAAATTGCAAATAATTTATAAATATCTAATTTTATTAATTGGACCGGGGTCATGGGTTAATGCACTGTGTTAAATTCTACATTCCCGGCCGCCACTCTTTTCAAAGGCACAAAAGAGTGGACTTGTTTTATGCTTTTTTTGCAATTCTGAGGTGTGTGGATCGTGTGTTTTTTATCAAACTGGTTAGATATCCGTCCATTTTAGAACATCTGAAATTTCAAGTGCACCCACACACCTGGGAAAGTATGATGCCAAGGGCATATATTTTGCACGTAAATCCAATACAAAGGTTCATAAAATCGACCAAAATATGACGTCATAACCATTGCTTCGGGACAAAATGGCGCGGTACCCCCCCCCCCCCCCCCCTAGTCTACCACTTGTGTCGAATAATGACGTCGTCAGATCAAATGCTGCAACATGCACATGGACATTGTTTTGGTCGTAGTGAATCGTAGTGTCTAGGAAGGTTAGGGTTAAAACAGTCATGAAATGGTGCCGCCCGGGGGGCAGTATCATTGAACCAATTTGCTTTGATGACAAACAAAGATCAATTAAAAACTGTTGGAAAACAAAAACAAAATCCATAACAGTTGAAGATCTCCTGGAATCGCGACGATTTTTTGGGTAAAAAAATCTTACTTTTACCCTCGATTTTCAACTCATCAACACTTACCGGTTAGTGTTTCAACTTTAAAAAACCTAAATAAACCAGGCAAAAGTGTACTTTAGGTCCCAGATTCTGGACTGTACTAGTATCGTCCGATACTAGAACACCCAAATCGTCCGATACTGGAACACCCAGTATCGTGTCCTACTGGTACAAAGTAAGTATGGACGATACTGGTACATATAAAATGGTCGAGTATCGGGCGAAACTGGACCATAATTAGGTAGGCCTATCAGTATCACTGCCGATACTGGGACAATTCACTACTGGTACTTATGTGTTGTTTCATTTTGTAGGTGTTCTATCTATATAGTGAGCTAAACTCGATATATAGTGAGGTAATCTCGGTAGGTAGTGAGGTCATCTCGATATGTAGTGAGGTCATCTCGGTATGTAGTGCGGTAGATCTCGATATATAGTGAGGTAAACTCGGTAAATGTAAAAGAGTGAAAATGTCACTCGTTGTTCAGAGTGAAGTCATTGTCACTCGTAAAGGGTGATTTTTCACTCGGTGTCGAGTAGACTATACCATAGTCTATTTATTTATTTTTTATTTTTTATTTTTTAATATATTTCTTATTCTTTTTTACTTAACCATTTATTCAGTGTCTGGCCCGTTGTCTAATATTTTGCATGCAGCCGCACCAATTCCTGATGTTCCTATATGAGGGCAGTATTGTATATGTTCTGTAATTCTGTTGCTATTGATATGATATGATCAACAGAGGGCTCCCTTTTAGTCCACTAGTGATACAGTGATTGCTCACGTACAGTAACCGACATGCCCGAGTAACGAACTGACGAACTCCAATGGCGAATGGGGAATGTAAAACTTTAACGGTGACAAGTAGGGGCGCCCTCACTTATAATACTGCCCATCTATGTTGTTAATGGTAACAAGTGTGGGCGCCCTACATGTACCCTCACTTCTAGGTACTGCATTTAGGACCCGATTTAGGACTAATGAATACGCTGAAATGCTGATAAATAATCAGAAAATGGGATAGATAGATAGATAGGATAAAAAAGAGAAAAAGAAGAAAGACTAAAAAAAAAATTTAAAAAAAGGACTACAGAGTAGTCTAGGTGTCGAGTGACTTTTCACTCTGTGCGGTTGATGAGTTCAGAGTAAAATTATTGTTACTCGTAAAGAGTGATTTTTCACTCGGTGTCGAGTGACTTATCACTCTGTGCGGTTGATGAGTTCAAAGTGAAATTATTGTCACTCGAAAAGAGTGATTTTCACTCTGTGTCGAGTGACTTTTCACTCCGTGCGAGTGATCAGTTGTACCAGATTTAATTTGAGAGCCGGAACACAATAAAATAAAAAAATATTCAAAAACTCAAATATTTTATTAAATTTAAACATTATTGAAGTGATAATTAATGATAATATCAATGTTAAAGGTAGATGACCCGATCACATTTCCAATTTTCAACTTGAAGTTTTCTATTCTACATGAAAGGTCATCCTTAAAAATGTCGTGTTCCAAAGTTTGAGTTGCATAGCTCTAATGGTTCTTATTTTAGACGCACAAGATGCTGTGAACTGTACCCATTGAGTTGTACACAAACTATATCGGTGGTATACCACCATTCGCGGTAATTCGACGTTATTTCATCGATTTCTCCGTAATTATACCGATTTAGGCCGTCAAATTTCAGTATGATGATGAGAAAAATACGAGCTTTCATATGATATGAAAATCTCCGTATGTTTGAAATAATTCTGTGTTACGAAAATGTGATCGGGTCATCTACCTTTAATTGTTTCGGCAATAATTTTAAAGTCCAAATAATGATTAAATATATATAACATTAATGAAACGCGTAAAAACATCATCGATAAAAAACACCATAGAAAGTATATTTAGATATTTTATTATCAATACCGAAAGGAAGTGATAATGTAACATAAGCAAATGACAGCAGTTGTTTGGTCGAGAAAAGGTAAGTATAGTTTGGATAATGACTCCTTGTTTGTTATTCAAATTTTCTATTGAATTGCAAGTTATTCATATGAATGTAATTGAGTAATTAAAATTTTCCATCATTGTTCACTCTCAATGAGGGTGAAGTTTACTCTAAATGAGTGAAGTTCACTCTAAATGAGTGAAATTCACTCCTTATATATTCACTCTTTTTCACTCCAATGGAGTGATCACTGCAGGCACTCTTCGAAGAGTGAAAATTCACTCGTTCCTGGAGTGAACAAAATTCACTCTTTTTTGGAGTGAAAATGATTCCACTCTTTCAAGGAGTGACTTTCAATCTATTAGAGTGATCACTGTAGGCAATCCTTTGAAGAGTGAATATTCACTCCATTAGAGTAGAATTTTACTCTTTTACATTTAAAGAGTAGTGAGGTAAACTCGGTATATAGTGAGGTAAACTGGATGATTTATGGCCGCTCTGGCGTTCCATATTAATACCCACGAATAACAAATGGGTTTAATCAATAGGAACCATGTAAGATCACCCTGGGCTATTCTAGAAATAGGTGCACACTTCCTATAGAGGGTTTGGATTTCCGGACTTTTTAGCTTTAAGTGTTAATCGGAAATCCGAACCTTTTTTCCTCCCAAAGCGTTGGAAATCCAGACTTTTCCCTAGGAAGCATAGGAATTCCAGAATTTTCCTTCCTTCGAAGCGATTTCCGAAGAATTTGCATCATATAGACGATCCCCTATAGAGAGGTTCGGAAATCCAGATTTATTTGAGATCAATATAAAACGGAAATCCAGATTTTGTTGAAAGTTGCTCCTTTCAGAATTGAAAAATTAGCCCTCTATAGGGGTTGTGCACCTATTTTCTGGAATAGCCCATGTATGTACTCACTACACGATCTGTGCATATGATATGTATGTACAAAGAGAATACTGAGCATAGCAATGTATTTTAGTACAGATTAGCTTTATTCCGTATAGCGCCCTCAGCGGAATAAAGGGCAGTAACACTGACAAAATAAATTTAAAAATCTTGGCTATCCAAAATTTAGCATTAGCTAGTAGCAGCGTTAGCACCGGGCAACCAACATTTACCTTTGCAGTTGCCCAGCGGGCAACCAAAAAACTTACTAGAAGTTAACACATGAATTTAAATATTTTATAGAACTGTGAATGAAACAAGATCAGCAGCTAAATAATAATCATATAATTCAAGTTTCATACGGAAAATATCAATCTATCATAGATCGTACTTCCATGATCTCATTTGGGCCTTATTTGTACATGTATCCATTCCTACTATACGTGAACCTTAACAATTCCAATATATAACCCAACTTGAATTGTCAAATCAACATTTACACTTATATCATGTGATACAAAAAATATCTATATTAAGTACATGTACATTCAAGTTCAAGTTTTCTGTGGTCGAGATTCTCAATCTCAATGGCCCGTATTCTCGTACGTAGTTAAACACGGTTTTAAGCTAAACACGCGTCTAACTTTGACTTTAGACACAGCGTTTAACTAAACGCGATTCTCGTACATTTGTTTTACTTAAACACGCGTCTAACTCACTGAAAAGTGTCTAACTTTAAACATGGGTATGGGGGTAGTTTAAGGCGCGTTTAACTAAACAAATACACGAACTGTATGCCTTGAATGATTACTCAACCGTGCCCGCTGTAAGCTGCCGAGCATATTGTGTAGTATTAAAAATACACGTGCGTTTGAGGTATTCAGTCGATATCTATTGTAACCTGTTAGGGCCACAACAACAATAAATACCTGTATACATACTATACAGTAACGCACAACGACCCTGGGAACGAGATTCGCCGAGTTTAAAACCGTGTTTAGTTAAACACGTTGTTTAAAAGATTAACGCGCGTTTTAGTTAAACACGCGTTTAGTTAGACACGATTTTAAGCTAAAACCGTGTTTAGTACGAGAATACGGCCCATAATATGTTTAGTAATAGCTCCAACAACAGAAACTTCAGAAACTAAAAGAATAAAAGTTTAAAAATAACAAGATGATAATCATGGTGTGAGTGACTGTGATTACTAGTTATTAGTAACATATTCATGTTTTAAATTACTGTCATAATTGTGTACAGTATCACAACTGTGACGTCTTGCGCGGCGCATAATCGCATTCGGTGTAGATTGCTAAGCTGAACCAAATAAACACATAAAATACGGACAACCACAAATTCTGCCGGGCAACCATAATTTCCTGCTAGGTTGTCCGGCGGACAACCAGATTTTTTTCTTCTCCTTAATTCGGACACTGGCTAGTAGCCATCCTTAGTTTTACCTCCACGACCACCAACCCCTGAGTATTTTGACATAAACTTACTCATGAAGATAATTTCAGGTGTTAAAATTGTTGTACCATAGAAAATGCATTGCTTTACTCAGTATGCTCTGTGTACATACATGTACATAGCATATGCACAGCGTGTACTGGGGACACTGCAAACTACAGAACACATCGACGCGTAGAGAACACGTCAAGAACATATGGATTGTCAAGAACGCGGCTGGACGTGTTAAAAAAATGTTACAGATTTAGAACATGTTCCTGGCCGTTAAAGATGTGTTCTTGATGTTTTCTAGAAATGGCTCTTAAACACATGCAGAACACATGGTGATGCGTCAACAAAATCTAGAACACCTACAGCACATTAGAACATCTACAGAACACATCTTGAACACATGTGAACATGTTATATATCTGTTACATTTGGACGCTTCCGACACATCCTGAACATGTGTAGAACACTTCGGAATGTATTCTGTGAAGCGTCTGATGTGTTCTGTAGTTTTTGCAGTGTACATACATGTATATTGGTTAGTAAAATACGGGGGGGGGGGGTACCAAACTAGACTGTAACTCTCAGTCGCCCTCTTACGTCGCTATCTTGCAGGCTCCGATATTTGTACAGCTTTAGCGGCCGTACGGTATTGAAGACTGGGGGATGTAGTCTAGGTACCAAACACAGGTCATGTCACGAAAGTGAGGCATGCTGGTATACAGGTCATGACCTCGTCAGCAAATTCAAACTTACACATGAGACTCATGACCGGCGAGTAGGCGGCAATAACCCATCCAGTAGACCAAGTAGCAGAATTGAACTGTTTTTTCAACGTTGGAAGAACCATACCCAATAGCACCGTGATGCCGGAAGACACAAACATGCTGGAAAATATCGGCGCCAAAATGAAGTATTGCCGAATCCTGGTTTGTCAGGCAATCGGGCTGCCATAGCGGGTCATTCTAAGAATAAATAACAAACGAGTGCTTTAAAAAACCTTACAGCGAACAATAGCTTCAGGGCAATAGAGCAGGCATTCTCAAATGGTGGCGCGTGCGCCACTTGTGGCGCATCAAGGTATCTTAAGTGGCGCGAGCGTGGTTAGAATTTGTTTTAAAAATAAATCATATCATGATATTATAGCCAGATTTCATAGGCGTATGACGGTCAGATGTATAAAGACAGCAATTTTTCGCGCGCTACGCGCGCATGTGCCCACAAAAGAGTAATATTAGTTATTATGTTGCCTACATATATATGTTAAAATATTTTGTGAAGGGAATTTTGCCATTGTAAATTCTAAAAAATATGACCAAGTGGAGCTTCAATAAGTTGGTTACTAAAATGTGGCGCATCAGTAAATCTAGTTGAGAAAGCCTGCAATAGAGCATAAACATGATAAATGCCCAAAAGTGCATGGTATTGAAATTATGCTGCAATTCAAAAAGTAAACATACCGTATGTAACACAAGGAGACAGTATTATAAATTAATCATAGGATACAACTTGTTGATTTAACGTCTTAGATAAAAGAAGAAAAAAGTTGGTTTGACCTCATTTGCATTTAATTAGCATATTATAAAGAAAAAATTGCTTATTTTAATTTCCATCAAAAACTACACAAGCTATTAACACTACATTTTCAGGAAATGAGCTTCCCATCATTATCAAAAATTCTGTCTGAGAAAAAGTACACATTTATCTTTACTTTTTTTAAATGGTCAACATCTTTATGATTAAGCATAGTTATTGACCGAAACTAGTTGACATTAAGTAATAATGTATACCCAAAGCAGTCTTGCAAGGTATCAAATTAAAGGTAAAGATGTGCTTCAAACAATGGTCTGAGCAGATAATTCAATATCCCTTTAGTATTTAAATTATTTTCCTCCAAACATTTGGTATATTTTTAAAAAACACAAATGGTATTTTGTATTTTTCTTATGAAATAAACAATCAATAAACACTAAAATCACGGAGAAAGATGTTATGGTCAGCCACACAAATCTGTAAAGCCATTCGTTAACATGTTTGCTGTGTAATTAATTTACGCGCGTAATGTATTTATTTATTAATTAGGCGTTAAATTGAATAATTGTTAACCACTTTTTTATGCCCAATTAAGTTATGTAAGGTTTCAAATTAATCCTTAATTATGCTTAATAAAATGGTCAAGACACAATTCTCAATTTCCTTTCTTTTTTCTGTAATATTAATCAAAACTTTAGATACATTAATTTTGCAACATTTTCTTTAAATAACAATGGATTTCATACAACTGTGCACAGAATTAGCCAAAGTCTATTAATATTTGTCCAGCCATGCACGCAAACAATGAAAGGAATATTCAAGGACATGCCCACGCTAAGGGACCAATGTTTTGAAATTCGCGCAAGAAGAAACTTGAAATGCCATTCAGCAGTGTGCAGTAAAAGATTTTATGCATAGGGTGTACAAACCTTAGGTGACCATGTGCTGACATGAGAGCCTTTACATACAGGTGCCATCTAAAGGCCTGTACTAAGTTTAAATAGTCAAGGCCATAAAAGCAAGTAGCCATCCCCTGGTTGGATTAGCGTGTATGGTTACTCAAGTATTGGCCAATCTGAAATCAGTTTTAATCATACAAGGACAACAAAGAGCACTTTAAAACAGAACTGGCCTGATATATTATTTTGGATTGACATTTTGATTGTTGTACAACACTCAGGAGGCACTATATTTATGATTCAATATTTGGGCATTGATGCTCTGTTGCACTGTAGTAAGTAAATGCTTACTTCTTCAAATCGTAAAGCGTGGATTATCGATCGAGATTCCCAAGTTTATCGACACCTTACGTCCAAATAGGTCATAACATTGGATTATCAAAGTAATAAACCTGGTTTTACGATTCCATTTTCAACATAAGTTGAAAACTTTGATTATCGACTGATAATCTAGGTTTTTCGACTTGCAATGATCCAGTTTGGTGTAAATTGCTTGGCGGGATTTTACAGAGGCAGGTCAAGATCACATGAATTAACTTATCGTGCTTGAATCGAATCGACTGATCACGCTACGATGGTTACTAGTTTGACACCAAAATCACCGTCCGGCACATTACCACAGCAATTATAAATACTTCATGGTCTGGTGGTTTAGCTTCGGAGTGCACTACACTAAATAGGATATCCCCTATCCTTAAGAAGTGTTGCTAAACTAGAATCGGAAAGTATGCGTGGCAAAATCCTCAATTTAAGAGACTTGACAGTAAGAACAATTTTTATAAATGCCTAGGATATGTTTTGGTTTTGGTTTTCATACATCCGAGTTAGTGACGGTGTACAGGGGGTACATTCGCCCTCTGCTTGAATATTCTGACGTCATCTGGCATTGTGCCCTCCCATCCAAACTAGCTCTAAAACTTGAGAGGGTCCAAAAGAGAGCTTTAAGAATTATCCTTGGTCCTAGTTTTATTTCCTGTCGTAATGCTTTAGATGTATGTAATTTTGATTATTTGTCTGCCCGGAGGGAGCAACATTCTCTGAAGTTTGCTCAGTCACTAGCCGAATGCAGTAGGACTAAAAGGTTGCTCCCTGCATGCAGAGGTCAGGTTCATGGTAGACAATTGAGAAACAATGCCGAACTCACCCACCCTCGTGCTCGCACAAACAGATATGCTGAAAGCCCCATTCCTTATTATGTGAAGTTGATCAACAGTGATCTCCCATAATTTGCTTTGCGTGATCCGTCTTTCTTCATCATGCTCGCATATCCTGTATTTGGCCTTGTTCCTTGTTGTTTGCCATGTTCCTGCCCAGTTTGTTGTCTATTTGTGTATTGAATTGTTTTATATGTATTCCTTGCTTTCCTGTACAATGTAATTCGGCCTTCGGGTCACGATTTTGTGCCAATAAAATCATATCATATCATATCATATTTATTAATTATGAATAATGGGACATCACCTACAAGCACACTAACTATAAAATGTGAACATCTAGGTAAATTTTGAGAGATCTTTCAAATTTGTGTTGGCAATTACGGTGACATTTCCAAGCTCGTTGAAGCTCGTCAGAGATGTAGTCTATTCAATGCCGTGTTTTGGAAAATCAAGCAGACTACCCTACTATATTCTGCACTTTTTGGTGAGAAAGATTGATCATCTTTTTAAAAAAAGGTCCAATTTCAAAATTGAGTGGTCTAAAACAGAGTTTTATATCAGTATTTTGTACATTGCGCTCTAACTAGTTAGTGTGCATCCTTGGAATTCGGCCAGATGTGACCCTTGACCTTGTATTAAGTCGAATTAGGTCAGATATCAGCTGTTTTTGAATGTTATTGCAGACAAATATTGTAAACAAGGATTTTTCAACCAGATTGAGATGGTTTCGATCCAATGTTTGCCTTAGTTTGATCCATTTTGACGTGTTTTTGTAAGTACATGGACGTAAGTAAGTAAGTGGAAATTGTGTAATTATATGCTAGAGAAGAAAAGATGAGTTTTACAGAAACCGCAGACAATCAAAATTGAATCAAATTCGGCACTAGTTATAATATGGTGCACAGAGTACAATAAGGTAAAATAATGTAATGTAAGCATATGATTAGGGAAATGGGAGCATAAGAGTAACTTACAATGAAACTTATAATAAGTAAAACTTGGTCTACATTGAATCTATGGAGTAAGCTTATGTTTACTTTGAATCCATGCATGGATGATGGAGTAGGCCTGAACTTATGTGTACTCTTAAGCTTTGTAAAACTATTTCAAGATGTGAGGGACACATCAATGAAGGTATCATGTATAATGCCTGCATTCTGGAGGCAAAACCATTTAACAGGTGAGTAAAATGATAAACAAAGTATGATAAAAGGGAAATGCTGCTGTGTCATCGTGTAGATCAGGGGTTCTCAACCTGGGGGTCGTGACCCCCATGGGGGTCGTTTGGGGTTTTCCAAGGGGTCATGAAGGGCTCATAAATATAGGTTTTGGGGGAACCGTGTTACATTTCGCTTTAAAAAAGCTTAGAAACACCCAAAAGAAACATTCAAATATGCAAAAAATTCCTGCTCGCTACGCTCGCATCCAAACTAAGCAGTTTCATTTATGATATCCGGCTGGTATTTTTATTCAATTTTTGTTTTGGGGGTCACGGTACTGACCAGGAATGACAAAAGGGGTCGTGGGGCAAAAAGGTTGAGAACCACTGGTGTAGATGAATTAATCAAATGTGAACACATTGGTGGGGAAAGTCACCAACTGTATCATTTTGGAATCTATTTTGATTATTTGTGTACAACAACACAGTGCATGTACCCCTTTCAGTCAAAAAACACCAATACGTTCAATTCAACAATAATGTATTTGATTAGGATGAAAGCTGTCTTGACATGCATCTCTTTTAAAAAGGATGGTAGCTGTGTCATATTGCTATTTGCTATCTTCAGGAGAAAGCAGTTATTCATACATATTTTACACTCACAAATAATCATAACAACATGAACATAATCATTAAAATGATCACAACATTTTTCAAATGATTCACGGTAATTATTCAAGGACATTGCAAGTACATTCAGAACAATATTAATTGTATTAAGAGTGCACTACACTAAATAGGGTATCCCCTTGCTAAACTACGAGGGTCATTCAATAAGTTCTACCTCCTCACTCATAACATCGCTAATAGGAATGTCAGCCTCATGACATTTGTCATGATTATAGCGCTGAATCATAGCTACATATTTATAGTAAATGCTAATTGATACCTATTTCACTTTTATCATGATGCAATCAAAGCCAGAGAGAGATTTTGGACAACGGACACGGAAAATTTCCCCAAAGATAAATACGAGGGGCATTCAGTAAATAATGAAAGTGATCATGGTATGGGATGCATGAGTGATTCTATTGAGGGATAATGTGATCAATACAAAGTATGAACCTTTGTCTTTCAAACAATACACTTTTGGATTGTTAGATACCTTTGGTTATGTAATGTCATTAACATAAACACAATAGGTTTCAGACACTGACTGAAATCTGTCAATTATTTGGCTGGATATGTACTATGTTGAAAATGGGTTGATCGATACATTTGCGTATATCTCGGCAATGCAAGCATAAAAACAGATAACACTTGGCACATAATTAGAACACACACTTATCTCCGCTTGACACTATTTTTTAGATCTGAATTCCTTAACACAAACAAGAAGGGACCATCTCAAATGCGCTTTTATTTAGCAAAATCCGCAATAATATACCTTCGAAAACAACAAAGGATAAAGAACAATGGAGGGATTATAATTTAGTAAATTTGTGTGGGATGTAAAGCAATAAGTGGGGATTTCAAGAGGAGCTGTTCATAAATTTCCTCAAACCATTGAAATTATGTGACGATTACTTTAACAATACATATATAGTAGCTCTAAAGATAACAGTAATAAGAGAGGTTGTGGCAGCCATCTTTGATTGATACATTCATGTATATCTTTATTTTGACTATCACAATATTTAAACACAGTGATTTAAGCATTTTTTATTATTTCTGATTAGAATTTGAAGGCACAGTCAGCTTTTATCTTGTAAATTTCATGATTTTAGCCATTTGTGGCCCTGTTCAAAATGATCTGCCGTCTGCGCACATTTTCTGCATGTTTCATGCGAATAAGTTCAAAAAATTAGTTAACTATCATATGGAATCTCCCAAACTGGTTAATTGCTTGGATTTTTCATAAATTGTTTGATTTTCCGCAATATTAGTGATTCGCTGACTGGGCATTTTTTAATGAAAATTGGCTATTTGAAATACTGATATTTGTATACTTTTTATTCGATTGCCTCTCCTTACTTTTTCCTCCTATACTACATACATCAAATTACACAGGGATTTAAGTTATTGTCTTTTTATCATACTTACGCGAAAAAAAATGGGATTTACTTGCTTCTGGTGTCATGTTATGCAATCTTCTTATCACATGTTTCATACAAATAATTCAAATTTCCCACCAAATAACTGATTTAGTAGTGTCCCAAGTGTACTTACTTTGAGACAATGCTATGACGTCATAGTTCACACTTATAAATCCAAAACTGTACTGTTTGAAAGATAAAGGTTCATACTTTGTATTGATCACATTATCCCTCAATAGAATCACTCGTGCATCCCATACCATGATCACTTTCATTATTTACTGAATGCCCCTCGTACATGGGGTTTTTTTTCGTTTTCAGCATATGAGTAGCGTTTTCGGCATATGAGTAGCCCTATATGTTTGCACAGTGGTACCCAGTTCACCTCTCAAGGACCACGAAGGGCGTATTACTTACAACAGGCACATGTCGTGAGGTTATTATTTAGGAGGTGAATGGATATTTGAACTTCGCTGAATACTTCATATTTATGTAGCAAACATAGTTTTCGATACGGATGCCATGAAACTTTTTGAGCAATATGAACAATAGCCCAACAAACTTAATGAGGAGTTGCCTAGACGAGCGTTGCTTACACTGTAAAGTGGTGGTAACGTGGAAACGTGGTGCAAAATGGAGTTTAGATCGCTCATGTTTAGAAATTAAACACCGTGTGTTTATATATTTGATATATATTTAGGGATCTGATATGTAAGTGTTTAGAAATTTGACATGTATAGAAGCGTGGTGCAAAATGGTGTTTAGAAAAGCGTTTAATCTCTAAACACTGTTTTTATAGTCTACAACTCATCAAATTACACTAAACTTGAGTCGAACTCGAAGTGGACCAACAGGAGACATTACATTTATTTATATTTTCTTTAATTCGTAGACAAAATTGCAACAAATAACGAGTCAGTTTACGTGTAACTTTATGTCGAAAGCTCTATTTATTTATTCATTTTAAATTTGACCTGTTACTGTAGCCTATTACTCATCTTCACTGCAAAAACAAGGGTGTTAAAAATAACGCCATTTGGAGTTAATACGGGTCCAATCCAATCAGTGTTATTTCATCACCTACCAGTGTTAAAACAATAATAGTTGTGTCAAAAATAACACCAACTGGTTTTGAAATAACACCAAGAATCTTAACACCGGTGTAAATTTAACACCGATGTTTGGATTGGAGCCGTATTAACTCCAAATGTATTAACTCCAACCGGTGTTAAAGTAATTTTTTCAGTGTTCTCACGGCATCTTTTTTAAAGATCCAAGGCACCCTCCTTGTCTGTAATTGTCGACAGTGTATTACGAGGGGGTATCAAAAAGTTTTTGAAATCACCCAGAAGTGAAGGAGCTATATCGATGAAATTGTGTCAGTGTAATCACTGGTCCTTAAAAACATTATGTTGCAAAAATGGTCTCATAAGTATGTTTACTTTTTATAAAGGTGGCGCTAGATGCCAAGGCCATGTAAGTCAATGACGTCTTCCAACGGTGATGTGTACATACTAGGATATGTCTTGCTAACTTATTGAAACCAGACTGTGATCTGACAAAAACCTGTCTTAAACATTGAAATTACAAAATTATTACATATTCAGATAAATGAAGTTTTTATAGCCATTATTATTTCCTTAATCGATTTTGCGACGTGACCATTTAAGCAGATAAAAAGATATTATAAGCATGATAAGAGAGAGTAAAATTTGGAACCCATTGGCATTTTTTCCATTGGTCCATTCATGTGCGGTTCGCGTTATATTATGATGTTTGTGCGGGTTACAGGCCGCATGCGCATAGGAGGAAATGCCTTCCGAGGGAATTCTTTTTCAACTTTTGAACTAAACAACTGTGATTTCATTTTTATTTAATAGAATCATAGTTTTGCATCATGCGTCTCTAGAAATGGAATTAATGAAGCGTTTACATCTTGATTTCTTTGCACTATTTCCCTTGATTATAGTTCAGTTGCTAAATGCATTCGCAAATGTGTACAAGAAAGCAAGTCGGAGACGCGTCGGCAAATATGGCACTTGCGATCGATGTTTACTATGCTTCCGGATAACGTCTACGGTATTATCCTTACAGAGGAACAATAACAAAATCCAAATTAGTCTCTTATCCGGTTTCGGTTTAAATTACTATTAAGTTGTTTAGGAAATGATTTGTAAGAGATTAGATTTGAAGCAAAATTGATACGGGTTCCTAATGACTAAACAATAGCTAATCAAATAAGAGGATTGTAAACAGTAATGTGGGTGTAAAAAACCAGGACATAATCACATAAGACTCTTATCTTAAAAAGTCATAATGCATAAGAAGCTTAAAGCTGGCTTACCACCTTGGTAGTTCACCACGGACGAACTGGTCATACACCTGTTCACTCGATTCCCAAGAGAACTGGATGTGGCTATCGAAACTCAAAGTGGTAGCTCGCCTTTAAGGAAATTGCAACAAGCCAAAACAATTTCAAGCAAATCATTTATCTATTTATTTATTTATTCAATTTATGAAAAAAATGACCTTGTTTAAAAGATCATTTACTTAATTGCAACATACCAAAACATTTCAAGGACATCGTGTATTGATTAAAGTTATGAAAAAAAACTATGTTTAAATGATGTTATTGTAAATCATTGGCGTAGGTAGGTTATTCATATTGGGGGGATAAAAATGAAAATTAACCGACAATATATTTGTAAGTACCGGAATGCGCGTGTAGCTCGCGAAGATTTTCGACTTTACACCTATTTTTTGCACGACTGAGAAACATGCTGGCTCTAAACCCCTCTAAACAAGCTTGTACCAACGAATATTGCATTTTGGGAAGACATGCGCGCGGCGCGCGAAAAAATTTCATCTGTGTAATTCCATGATTCCTTTGGTCAAATGAACCGACAGTGCCAATCTTAACCGACACGACGTAAATACCGCCCCGCCCCCTCTGGCTACGCCACTGCTGTAAATTAATCATATCCTCATTATTCATTATCCTGATGTATTAAGATTTCGTTTAAAATGGTTTTAAAAAATCAAGTAAATATCAAGTTATAATATTGTACTTAATATTTATTGTACTAAATAAAAAGAGAAGTAATAATTGTAACTATTAGGCCTATACATGCATAATACACAGGCATTCCTCAAGGGTGTAAACCAAAATGATGGCCAAAATGCGTGCTAGCGCAGTGTTTTAGGCAATAAGACAATAAAATGTCCAATATTTCTCACTATTTTGCAAATCAGTCGATATATAGATGCTGACCCCTACAGATGTGTTAGGCCAAACAAAGAAGATTAAGGTTTGTCTTATAGAAGCATTTTGCAAACAGCGAAGTGCTGTGCGATTTTTATTTTTATTTATTTTATTTTTAGAAAAAAGCGTTGAGGTATGCGATTTTGATTTATTTTTTGTGTGCTAATCCAAGCTTACAGAGAACTTTTTTTAACATTTTTTAAACAAACAAACAAAAATCCTAGAAAAATAATAAAAAATAATTTTAAAAAATAATAAAGAAATAATAATAATAAAAAAAAACATTTTTAGGCCTCAGCGCGTAGACCTACGCACCGTAGCTCATTTCACATACCAATTCGGGCGGGCTTCTGAGACAAACATTCTTCTTTGTTTGGCCTTAATGAAGTTAATGAAGTTCTCTATCAATTAAGTGTTAATTATTGGGTGAAAATATACCACATCGAAAATATCTTAAAGTTCTTTACGGTGTATATATAGGGTGAGTCCAAAAAAAAGTTTCCTCAACTTCAGCGATTTTTTTTTAGAAAAAAGTATTCGTTTGTTTTCAAAACAATTTACTACAGTATAAGGACAAATTCATTAGTTTTAATATGAATTTTATCTGCTTTAGATTGGTTGAGGGAAACTTATTTTACGCTGTTTTGAATGAAAGTGACCAATTTAACGTCCGAACACGCTTCCAGATCTTGACCATTATATTTCATAAGATACGACCAATAACAAAATTTCAATACCGACAGCGAAAGGATCAATTCCTTTGTTATGAAATGATTCAAGTGTGGTAATTGTGTCATAAATAGGCCTTAAAGCTGTCTATTGTCCCTCAGTGCAACCATCCTAAGCACACTCTCAAAGATCAGGAGGAAAAACCAAACAAGATGCTGGATTATCAAGTGGGCTTCGATTCATTAACAGGAATAAATTTCAGAAAGAGACTATTTAGTACTAGTCTTACTGTGGACATTGACAATTATTGATTGGTTCAAGGGTAATGTTTACTTAATCGGACATATTTACGAAAAATAAGTGCAATATTATGTTTATTGATTTTATCAAAATACTATATCGTTTATTTTTCACATTATCAGATAGTCACTGGTGACAATTTTTATTCAATATCCTCATCTAGTTTTATCATGTTTATGAATATCCCTTGCGGACTATTTGATTCTTGCAATTATTATTTATTAACTGACAGTGGTGACACGATTTAATCCATATTTCATGTTTTAATCTATTGGGAGAAAATTTTGAATAAGTCTATTGTCTACTTAATTCTTTTGATAAACAAGATGTGTAATGCTTTACATCATAATCCTAGTAAACATTATTAAGCTCGTTAAGCTTGAAATTAAAAACCGTGTTTTTGGTGGAAAAACAGCGCCTGTACAGAAATAGTCATATTTACTTAACGGTATCATCAAATAGCGTGATTTTTTCCCAGATGATAGCAAAGAAATGGCGCAATCATTTAAAGTTTTGTTTGGCTTGATTTTTTTTCTTCTTTTCAATTAGGAACGTGGTCAAACATGAACTCTAATCAAGTCTTATTTAATAGCCGCAGGTCACTGCCAGAGCTTTCCAATTTTGTAATTGACACCAGACTCTTAACATAAGGTCACCCCAAATGACTATGTACTCTCTAAATGTAAAAGAGTGGTTTTCCACTCTTTCAAGGAGTTAAACGCAGGACGCTGTAAGCACCATTTAAAGAAAATTGGTCACTTTTCAAAAGTCGCAATTCAACGCACGCAAGCCGCGAGAAAATGCTGTGCGTGGCACTTTGAATGACCGGGAATGAAATGGATATTGATTACACAGTGCAAGTTGGGTTGTGCCTGAGCGAGCGGGCTATTTGATTATGAACATGTAACATGTGGTCTTTTCTTCCCGCGTATGTGTATTGAAAATGTTACTTTTGAAAAGTGACTAATTTTCTTTAAATGGTGCTAATCATGGTTTATCTTTGTTGTTACACTGCAAAAAGTGCAGAACACATTACGCGTTCAGAACATGTTCATGGTGTGTTCTCCAGGTGTTCCAGAACGTGTTCAAATGTTCTGAACGTGTTCTGGATGTGGTTTTTCTTTTTTGTGTTCAGAACACATCAATAACACTTAAAACGCGTTCAGAACATGTTCAGAACATGTTCTATATCTGTTACATTTGAACACGTTCTGCGGTTTTTGCAGTGTAGGGGGGCAAATTTGCTATCAAATTATGCCTACAAAATTCATCTAAAATGCCTATCTAGCCTGTTTGGTCAAAATAAAAATGAATGTTACTCAAAATTACATAAACAAAGTGGTATACTTTCTTTTGTTGAACCCTTTAAATAGTCACTGCCCATGCGATAAAGACATTGAGAATCTTCGACATTTTTTAAATTTCTATGTAGTTGATGAATTCCGTACATTTGAAAATCAACTATCACTCCATAATTTAGATGAGTTTTGGAGAATTTCTGGTAATCTAACTATAAAAATGTGCCTTATATGCTAGGTCTTTCAAATTATGTTCTTATACTATATATTATAAGTGATGATTTACCTTACTCCAAGTATTTGATGTGTTTGGCAAATCGTATTTAAAATGTGCATGGACCACATAGCATTTACCTTATCATGTAAATATTTGTACATATTCTGCCTTTATTATTTATACTTTTGATAATATTGTGTAATATTTTTAAGGACGTATCAATCGAGAATACTCATGCATGCAACTGTTTCAAAATTGTATGTCCAAATAAAAAAAAATATAAAAAAAATATGAATACCAAGGCATGAATTTAATCTGATGGCTGATGAATTATTGAGGGTCCCAGCAGAAAAAAGGTCTGACTGAAACTTGCAAAGATCATATTTTTAGGATTTCCCCTCAGTCCCGGTCCCAATATTAACCTCTTAAAAAACGAGTTCACCCAAGAGGTAATTTGTTTCATTTTTTAAGATTATTGACAGCTTACATAATTATACATACATACATACATACTAGAGTTTATATAAACGCAAAAAAACAGAACAACCACAAACAAACAAAAATCATCCAACATTCAGCAGACAGCATATATTAATGAGAGAAACAGAGAAATATTTCAAAATAAGTGAGTCTTATAAGCAACTTCTTAAACTGATTGACAGATATGGCTTCACGGACACTCTGTGGCAGGCGGTTCCAGATGGAAGGTCCAGCAACTGCAAAAGCTTTGTTACCAATGGATTTCTTGCAAGCAGGGATAACAAGGAGGGTCTGTCCTGGGCAGATCTGGTAACAGGACCGCTGGAGAGAGCAGGTTTTAAACTAATTTCATTGATGAGATAGGTCGGGGCGGATTTATTGAGGCACTTATAGATGAGCAGGCAGAGTTTGAATTTTATCCGGTTTTGAATTTGGAGCCAATGAAGTTTGTTCATTACAGCTGCAATGACCGGGTTTCAAACAATATCAGCGGCTTTCATCTGAACTAATTTACCCCTAATATATTCTCTAAAAGTAAAACGAGTGGAAAGAGTGGAAATTCACTCGATAAGGAGTGAAGGGAGTGAAACGCAGGACAAATTTCCACTCTAAAATGAGTGTGAAAATTAATTTTTCACTCTCAATAGAGTGGAACATTGTCATATAAAATCCACTTTCACTCCTTTTAGAGTGTTTTTCCACTCAAAAACGTGTTGTCCTGCGTTTAACTCCTTGAAAGAGTGAAAAACCACTCTTTTACATTTAAAGAGTAGATCTAATCACACCAAGTGAAATACATATTGTGCTTATTACTTACCTGCAAAGAGAATGCGGATTTCAGGTTAGAAATGTTTCGATAGACGCCTCAAGTAGAAGTCGTCGGTTGGCCAGGATGATAAGCCGGCATCGCATTGTGGGGTGTATGGGTGGAGTTAATGCTCTAAGTTTTTGCCATGAGATGAGTGCAACGGAGGGTAAATCCTCTAACACTAAATCACGTCACGGGTAATCACTCCCCGGAATCACTCATCACCAGGGGGTGATTTAAGGAAGCCCCATAATCCCTTGCGAACTTGTTGAACCTAAGATTTCAATTTCAACCGCCACTGTAGCATCAGCTACCAAATATCAGTGAATTCCATGAAACTACATGTATTTATGTTGTTAAATATGTTGAAACTAAAGGGTTCAACAAAAGAAAGTATACCACTTTGTTTATGTCATTTTGAGTAACATGCGTTGAAAATGTGACTTTTGAAAAGTGACCCATTTTCTTTAAATGGTGCTAATCGTGGTTTATCTTTGTTGTTAGGGGGAAATTTGGTATCAAATTATGCCTAAAAGATTCATCTAAATGCCTATCTAGCCTGTTTGGTAAAACAAAAATTGAATGTTACTCAAAATGACATAAACAAAGTGGTATACTTTCTTTTTTTGAACCCGCTATCTCAGTGCTGTCTGCTCTATGACCGTGCGCGCTACACGTATTCAGCGGTTTTAACAGTCAATCACAATAGAAGCCATGGGCTTATTCATCGATTTGATCGGCTTTGAAGAAAGGAATCAACCTTACGTCACTCACCGGAATTACGGCGTTTTACAGCCCATTCAGTTTATTCTTTGAATTGCACGGGAATTACGAAAGTGATGAATGAAATGGAATATTTAGCTTCTTATAATCTTGGTGAACAAAGTTCAGTAGTCACATGCAGGGCTTCTTTAGGTGTTGGGTCAGGGATACTATTAATTTTGGGATAGGAAAGTCCTATACTAACGTACGTAGCGAAACGGTCCCTTTTGCATATTTACATAAATTATGGTAATCATCGGAATGTGTCGGTGACCGGCGTTTAACAATGTTTAACCAGGTTTAACGTAATATTTGGTCGGCATAGGTTTGGGGGCGCTGTGGATTTACACAGACGACGGTGGCCACGCGAAACCTAAATGTTGAATTCGTAGTGAATAACACATAATCGCGAATATTTATCTTATCATTTTGACAAATTCATCATAATTAGAAGAATTTTCATCGTTAACCGGACGATGACTGTTAAAAATAATTCAAAATAGTGCACTAGGCCTACTGTCAGTTGCCATATTGGGTCGTCTGAGAGACGCGTGGCCAGCGTCGTGTCGTCTGCTACAATCACGCCTGATCGGTATAGCGCCACCAGTTCTATGCCGACCAAATTTTAATTTAAAAGTGGCCTCCGATCGGCAAGCTCAGTGGCACACCCCCTGATTGGGTGTCAATCCCATTGTTAAAAACTGATTGAATGGACATGACTCTCCTGCTTGTAGCCTACTCCAGCTCGCTGGTTTCGGATTTTTTTTTTTTTAAAGGAAGGAACCAGGCCTCGTTTCTAAGTTATTAATTAGTCGATAAGAGAAACATGAAACTCATATGTTAGAGAACGTTCTTATCTTTTGGAATCTACTTTAAAAATTCTTATCGACTGAGTTTTCGCAGAAAATCAAGGACTTGGAAAGCGGCTATCGGATGCCTTTTACTTGCAAAAGAATCGGAAATTAAAGTAGCAATTTTTAAGTCGACTACTTCAATTGTCGAATCGTACAGAATGTTAGGGCTTCCTTAAATCACCCTCTGGCTCATCACTGAACGCCATAATAGTTGATTCGCACGCAGGAAGTTACTATACCTTGTCTTCAACATGTTCCGTGACGGCACTACAGCGGCAAGGGGTGCATTTGCGCACATTTTCTTACTAAATTAGACCAAATGTTGACAATTTTAGCATAAAACAGTTACATTTCCATACCAAATTAGTTAGTAATAAACCAAATTTAGCAATTAAATAAAATATTGTATTTCAGTGGTTTTAATACAGCGCGTGACTAAATCTACTTTACTTTCTCATTGAGTGCACACGCACAAATCAGCTGCTTCATTTATTATAAACACCCCAGTAAGAAATCATCATCATCATTGGTCGTCCGTGGGCGAAATACTGATTGATGTTGCTACACTGCAAAAAGGTTGCTTAAATATTTAATCAACATTTTACACAACGTTGTTCAAGTATGCAACCGCTCAACTGTTGAGTAAAATGTGCCCAACACCAACATGTTTTCACCAACAGTTGAACAATTCTAGTTACTCAAAAGTTGGCAATTATATTCACTCAACATTTGTTCAAGTATGCAACAGCTCAACTGTTGAGCATGTTTTAACCATTTGTTGAGTGTTTTATTGTTTATTGGTTGTGGGCTTTTATTTAGTGGAATATTTGTACGCAACATATTTTAGCAACCAGAAACAGTTTCCACCAGCATTTTAGTAACATTGTTTTCGACGAATTGCTCAACGCCGGGGATTTCTTACTTTTATACAACGCCTAACTTTCTACATTATATTGAATGAATTTTAATCAACACGTCAACCAACGGATGATAAAAGTACTTTTAGCAACGTATTTTAAGCAACCTTTTTGCAGTGTAGGAGAGCTATATCGTCTGCGAAATCGAGATCGTGAAGACGAATTTCAGGATAGCGTCTGCTCCTCCTAGGCTCCAGTAGAATACCGTTTTCCTGCTCCTCCTAGGTTCCAGTAGAATACCTGTTTCCTGCTCCTCCTAGGCTCCAGTAGAATACCTGTTTCATCATGGATGGATGTCAGGGCACGGCGCATTACGTAGTCAAGAAATGTGATGAAGATAAAGGGTGCCAAAGTGAAGAACACCAACTAAAATCTTGAAAGGTTCCGTCTCCCCATCGGGCGATATGACCATAGCTGAAGAGATGTCATACATTAATTTTATTGCCTTGACAATGGTTAGGATACCATAGGCACTAAGGATGTCGAACATGCGATCACAGTGTACTGAGTCAAAAGCCTTAGAGAAGTCTATGAACACGACAGCCAGTGGAAGGTTTCTTTCTTTTCCTTCAATTATTCTTCTCAATGCTAGAATCTTGGAGATCGTGGATCGTTTCTCTCTAAAGCCATTTTGATTCCATCGAAGAAGAGGGTCCACAAATGGGCGTGTTCGGTTTAGTAACATACGATTGTTTACCTTATCCCCAATACAGGAGAGGCTAATCCGTCTGTAGTTGGTTGGTTGAGAGAGATCTCCCTTTTTGGGGATAGGAATTATGGCACTCACTGACCACTGACTAGGATTTCATGGTGAATTAATGCTGTGTTTCAGATTTTTAGTAGGCGAGATCGGAATTGCTTTGACTTCCAAAACTCAAGAGGAATGTTGTCAAGTCCAATGGCCCCTCCTGGTTTAGCTTGATTGAGAGCAGTTTCAACTTCGTCTAAGGAAAATTCGTTGACTTTGATCGGGAGAGTGCCTTTCACTCTGGTGAAATGTCAAAGACAGTGTCTGGAACAGTTGGTGGTTTTCGAAGAAGGTTTTGAAAGTGGTGCAGCCAGGTTGTGATTCTCTCAACTGGTGAGCCTGCTAACATTGCTGGTTTTCTTACTTTTCTTCCAATAATTTCATTGATGACTCTTCATGCTTCTGTGTGTTTGTTGAAATGGGATGCATTCTGAATTTGGGAGATCTTCTCATTTAACAAGTTTTCCTCTTCTGAGAGATATGCTTCCTACATTGCGTGGAAACGGTATAGTGGAATACACCACGCATTGTCGGTTAGTCCATGGCTAACCGCGTCACTATATCAACAATTCTGAAGCGGTGTCATCGCTGTCAACAACAATAGCTGGTTCTAAACCCCGGTCTTACCCACTTCCAAAGTCATATTTATCTTGATTCCGAAAGCACTCAAAATCAGCTTTATTTTCATCACAAGACTCGTCTTTCGAAGTACGCAACAATAATTATGGCTGTGGATGAAGTCAATCTGTGCTTTGGTAGAGGCTGGGTACTTAAAAGTCCACAGCTTGCGTTGGGGCTTTCTAAAACAGGTGTTGCTCACAATCAAATTAAACTCATTTACAAAGTTACAAAGATGTGTCCCGTTCCGGTTGGTGAGGTCATGGAAGGAAAACTTAGCGACATCTGATCCTAGTTTGGCATTAAAATCACCGCAGGTCAAGACTACGTTGTGTTAAGGAATGCTGCTATGTGCGTCTGACATGTCTTTGTAGAAGGGGAGTCTCTCGTCTTCTTCAGAGCAGTTGGTGGGACTGTAGATGGAAATTACTGTTGTTGCTGGATTTCCAAGGAAAATTGCCACTATGATTCTTGGGATTATTGTGATGACAGATGAAAGATACTTTGAGGCGTGTGTATTCATCAAAAAGCCAACTCCGCATTTTCCTTGAGTGCGTCCTTCCATGTATGGGCATACCCTTACCATATATGGTTTCCCTGACCTTCAGCTACATCCCCATTCATGTACTTTTTAAATTTATTTCCATAACTCGAGATTGGACCGATTTGCTCAAAACACCTCATTTTTGGGATAAATTCCATATTTTTGGGCACATTTAAAAAAAAGTAGATATTCTACTATTCTATGTGTACTACACATTTCTGGGAATCTATTGGTACAATTGAAATAGACATTTAAGCATAATTTGATATAAATCGATGGTTACCATGGTTACAATTAAAAAAAGTAATGCAATATACTTTTGCTAAACATGGTGACACATAATATTGTGAATTTATATAGGAATATAATCATGTCAACAAATGATGGCGTAAGGTACCTAATTTGCATTTTTTAAACTTGAATAATTAATTAGCTAATTTGCATAACTAGTTTAGGCTAGTCGTTCGACTAGCTTTAAATTAGTCCAGATGGTGTCCATCTTGACTAGCTTTAGCATAGTGGACTAGCTTTACGTAAGTTTGTTTTTTTCTGTACTGTAATCATTTCTGAAGCCTGTACTGGTATATGTCCATTACGCTCGGTGCAGAGATCAACTTAATTTCTAGCAAGGTCACTGTATCCCTGATATTGAACTGCGCTATCCAAGTACAGTGTGAGATTAAGCCAGCCAAACGTCTATATAAACTTGGTTTCGGTTGGTTCACCTTTTGTCAATGAACTCTTACAACACAAGCCTGTCACCCAATCACATCAGTAGACATGGCTGATTTTGGTATATAATATCATCGCTTTCTGACATACCGGCACATCACAACAGAAATAAGTAAAGAGATGTGCCGGTATGTCAGAACAGCGATGATATATATGCACAGCTGGGACTTTTTACAGGCATCCCTAGACTGCACTAGGCCAAAGTACTCACTATGTATTAGTACCTTTATATCATCAAGTCCATCATCAATCATCAACTTTTAATTTTGGGATTGTTTATCCGTGTATCGGGTTAAAACTATACTGTCCTTATTCCTCCTTATCCTACAAGTAAAATGGATGGAACACTATTATCTATGATACTTAGCCCACAATATTTAGCAGTTTGCATTAGAACTTTCTTTCTTTGCAGTCAATATGCAATACACATCTGAACAATACTCATCGAAAACAGAATACAATGTCTGTAGTGTGACTGTCAAACCAAGGAGTTGTTATAGTTAACTTTATAGTATGATAACTCCTTGGTCAAACACACTACACAAAGTGAACTCCATACGGTTAATAGGTCAATGGCTAGTCACCAGTGAACTACCGTATAGGGTGTGTACAAAATGCAATATAAAATGTATTTTCATGGAACCATTACATTCAAAGTACAGAACTGCAGCAGGTTTTCCAGCTGTATAAATTCATAAATTCATGAAATGAATGTATTTATTCATATTAATTATAAATTAACTAAATAATAAATGTATTAATCATTAAGTTTATTAATTATTAAAATAGTTCTTGAATGAAATTAATTAATATTAATGTATGAATTAATTAATTCATAAATTCATGGACTGTATGTATAAAATCATATTATTAATTAACTTAAAAAATTAAGTAATAAATAATAAATAGTTAATAAGTTAATAAGTTAATAAGTTAATAAGCTAATAAGTTAATAAGCTAATTAGTTAATAAGTTAATAAGTTAATAAGTTAATAAGTTAATAAGTTAATAAGTTAATAAGTTAATCAATTAATACATTAATACATTAATACATTAATACATTACTACATTACTACATTACTACATTACTACATTAATATATTAATATATTAATACATTAATACATTAATACATTAATACATTAATACATACATTAATACATTAATACATTAATACATTAATACATTAATACATTAATACATTAATACATACATTAATTAATTTGAATTATTTCAATCAACTTCAGCAATATTTATAAGCAATTTCATTAAACTCATCAATTTAAGTAATTACTTTTATTTAAAAGTAAGCCCCCCAAACAAACATAAAAAATAATAATTAATAATAATAACAATAAAAATCAACAACTACAATAGCATGAAAATGTTGAACATGTTGAAGAAGATTCGTGGACCTCTAATTTGGTCACCCGGGCATCTCAGCAGCATGGCAAAACAAATGAAGCAGTTCAGTGAAAAATGTTACATGACTTTGATGTGATAGGTCTGTTCTTAAAGGTGGATGTTCGGATCACCCTTTTTTACCCATCAACATATTTTGATATCAGAAGAAACTCCATATTATTCTCATTTCTCTGAAAATGATTGAAATGTTTGATATGTTCCATTCATGCGTTATAGCCCAAGATGCAGTGAGTTATTGATAAAGGTAGTTAAAGGTAGACGTTCTGATAGTCTATGGGCTCATCCTCGAATCCCTGACACCCCCCCCCCCCCGAGGGATTTTGGGAGACAGGTATTTTTGGAAACCTTGCCCATTGAGGAGTTCAAATCAGGTTGTCTGCAAATTGCCGACTGGTGGGTGCTTTTCAATATGGCCGCCAAATTCCTTAAATATGACATTATTGAATACACATTGAAGATATTAAAGATGATTCTATAGTGAAAATGAACTTTATTTGAAGATATTATTTAATGGCAGTATTTGTAAAGTATGCTAGTTTAAGTAACAAACGATTCTGAGAAGGTTGCGCATGAGGGCGCTTTCCAAAATGGCTGCCAAATAGCAATTTAGCACAATATAATGGCTTAAAACTGCGACCAAAGTTATACATTATGGTTATCTCTCATGTCTTATTCTTATTATTTGCATTCGTACTTGAAATAGATAACAAACATAATTTCAAGTGTTATCCCTACATAAAATTATTCCTCTGAAGTCTCTTAACATCTTACCTAGTGAGATACGTTACAGAGATTAACGTTAATTCAATACAGATACATGTATTATATAATGCTCTATAAGCGGACTCTTGAAGTATGTCTTTAGTAGATGTGATACTTTTGAATAAAACTTTCGTAGCATTTCAATTTTATCCTTCATATATTTCATTCAATGCAAGGCCAAGTCGAAAACACATGCCATAATGTTACGATTGAGGGCGCTTTTTAGAATGGCTGCCAAATTTCAGAACTGACAATAGGGCTGTCTGTTCTATTTGAAATGGTAGCAAATGAAAGGGAAAAACAAAATTTCTTACGAGGTTTTAGTTATTGTTCCATATTAAAGTTGGGGCATGAAATCTAGGAGTTCCAACATAGACACCCCTGCATTTCTATATACATTTATGATACATAAAAGCCTTTAACCCATTACTCAAGTTTTACATACTCGTACATCTTACTGACTCTTATTTCGCAGACCCATTCTGTCCCAAATTCAAGAGGTCAAACTAACTGCCTTATCAATATCTGAACAATCTTACAAGCTATTATATGGTACTCTGTTCATTTAACTCTGTGCAATGACGTCGGAGCGTATCCTAGTGATAAACGCAGCATTTACGCGCGAGTGCCGGGATTCGTTCTTTGATTTGGTGGGTACATACGCTAGCACATTATAATCATACATGCGATAATAAGCTGCGCTCACAGGAATACACTCTGATGTTACTGCACAGAATAAGATGAAAAGAGTATAGAGAGCTCAATCAAAAGTCCAATATATGGATATGGTTAGTAGAGCACTCATACATTGTGGTTCTGGCTATATCTGCATAGCAAAATGTGCTTCCTATGGCTTGCATCTAATACATAACAATAACACTGTGTTACTAAAGGAACATTCCAAAAGATCAAGGAAATTCTAATTTTCGTTTCAAAGCAAATCTTTTGTCAAGAACAATACCCCAAATGAAGACATGCTGCATTAATGCACAGGAAAGTTAATAAACTATTTTATGATACTATATTCGTTGATCTTTTGGTTTGTCCTTTTATGGTGAGAATATTGGAGCAGATTGTTTGTCTTTAGTCAAGATCATCCGTTCCTTCTACGTCAAACACAATGTCTGCCAAATTAACGAGCTCGTGGCCTTCCCCTTCTCCTTCATCATCCTCGTCTTCTGACTCCTCCACTAGTATGTCAACCAGCTCCTGTGGCATTAGATCACTCTCAGTCCACTGAAACTCAAGCTTCCCATCCTCGATCTCCCGTCCATGATCACCTGGTTGCGGAATGTGCGGGGTAGCTTGATCTGCCGTGTACCAGATGAGTGCTTGATAGTTAGCCCTTTTCACATGCATTCAATCTCAGGGCATCTCTGCATGGGGGTAGAACACTCATATCCACGCCGTTGAAGCTTGAGAGCAGCTCTCCTGTTGTCACATCAAACCTTTCCAGAAATTTGTCATGTCGTAGACTATTAATATCGGTCACCGTTGATCTTTTACTATAGAGGCGACATACATAACTCTCCACACTGTCATATATGTGGTCTGCAATTTCAGCGGATCTTCCTAGGGAAAGGAAGACATCCAAATATTGTTGCTGCTGCTTGAGGACCTTAAGATGCGTCAATTTCCCCTTCCGAACAAATGCACTTGTCGTATCACAGCCGCTGAACGCATGGAACGCTGGAAGAGCATGGCATATGACACTACCCACATCATCAATTACTTGGTGCACATCTACAAGCCGTCTCTTGTAGCCAACACCGGTGTCAAACAAAACTCTCTGCTTTACACTCTGCATGTAATGAAGTAGAAGGACAAACACATCTGTGTCGGGAGACCTCACTATTATAGTGGAGCTTTCATGTGTATGTGTGGCAATGTGAAGACAGTGTAGGATGATTTTGGTATCAGCTTCCTCTTGGTTAGCTGAGAGCTGGTCAATGTCTACAACATCTACTTCCTCACCATTGGAGCTTTCTAGACAGACGCACTTTCTTTCATAGACGAAGAAGATCTACCTGTCATTGAAACGCGAAGCATATTTGTTCTTCTTCCATTCATCTAGTAAAAAGTTAGTCAATCTTTGCTTGTTGGTGTCACATGAAAGGAATTCTTTCCAATCTCTTGGAACCTTAGTAAGGGATCCACTGACCATATGGGCTTTTGGAGTGCCCCGTCTAGCTCTCTCAATCCCCTTAATGGATAAAGGGAAGTATGAATCTGTTACAAAATCTACACGCTGTACTTTGGGGAGTTGGCCAAAGATACTTTCTGCAAGCTCGCCAAATGTGTTGGGCAAGGCCATCTGTTGATTTTACGTTGATTTTACGATCTGGCGAGATAGCGTTTAAGGACACCTGATACCAAAAAGATCGTCAACATAAAAATAATAAATGTCAATTGTGGCAATATTTTGTGTATTTGGGCCGATGGCCTCATGTACTTGGAAATAAAACTAAACTAAACTAGTCATGTATTATAGAAAACATCAAATTGAAAACCGGGCCAGATATCGGAACACCATTAACATACATGTTGCAAGGTGTGACTGGTAACACCTTTCACTTCTCATAAAGGGGCACTAAGAGATGTGTTGGAGGCTGCGCCCTCAATTATGATAAAAACTGGGATTAGTGCATTTTTATTTAAATAACAACATCAAAATATAAATAAAAGAAAAAAATAGTATCTGAAGGTCATGTGTCATCAAGAGAACCTACACAACAAACTTAGGAACTAGATCTACAATGCAGGAGCTGCCTGTTGTCACATGTTACGGGGCGTGGCCGTATCACCAGCCCAGCTGGTTACATGTTTTACAGGACCATCCACAATCTCCCCAACCAGGCATTAACCTACACTCAACCCATGACCGCCATACGCAGCTAATGTAACAGTCCGGTGTTGAAAGGACTTGAATGAAGGGTGTCATGAAAGAGTATGAAGGCTATGCCAAGCTAAGAGTTGTACAAATTATAGAGAAGGTGTCTGTACACGCGGCACTTGAAAGCCTGGATACCTGTCTCTGAGATGTTGCCAACATCATCATCATCCTTCGGCTGCAAAGCAAATTTCTTCCATGTACGACGTTGTATGTAAGTAAAAATATGATGTACTTGGACGACTAGGTCTCCTTCGGTCAAGTGTTGGTGCGTGCGGGTGGCATACTTTTTGGCAGGCTCTTCATCAGGGAGACGGATAATGTGTCCAAGAAATCACAGCTGGCGGCTCTTTACACGGTGGATAAGAGGCTCTGTCTCGGTCATGTCATAAATGGTGACTAGCGGGCATCCGCGCTTCGCGCGGACCCGCTAGAAGATTTCACGGGGAGGTAAGTAAACAAAGCGTAAGAAAATGTGATACAATATCAAGAACATGTCCTACATGTATACATAATCCAGACGGGCCCTAAATAATCCGAATATCGCAGGTGCTTTTGATAATCCAGGTATACATGTGCCTTAAAGTAGGTAGGCCTACCTTTGTCTTTCCAGATACCTATGTAGGCCTCCCATGTGACCTGAAATGCAGGTACCTGTTGTCCCATTATATCCAGGGACCCCATAGGCCCCATCAGGCGCCTAGGCCCAATGTGCTCTTAAATAATACAGATACCCATGTTTCCTAATCCAAGTACTCCACGTGTGCTTAATACACCGGTTGCCCATAGGCCTAGGCCCTACCCCTCACAGATGGCCTTAATAACCCAGGTACCGCATTTGCCGGCATTATATCCATACCAATATGCCCGTATTATATCCAGTTTATAATGGAAAGCGCAGGTATCATAAGTGCCGAAGCTATAATAGCGGGTGGTTACGTATAAAGATGATGGTATTGTAAAACAGCAAGAGTATGTCGTTGATACTCCATGTATCCTAGGTGCCCTTAATACTGACATTGGTACCACAGTGTTCTTAATAATCCATATATACCATGTGCCCTTAATAAATCCATGTATGCCATGCATGTATATAACACATGGTGCCCTTGATTATTCAGGTACCACCCCATGTACTTTAATAATCAAGATTGTGTATTAGTGATCCAATATAATAGGACCTCCCTGGAATGCGGCCTGGACTATGTGGTTTATCTTGAATCGAATATTAAGGGCACCCGTGATAACTGTGTATGCGGCTATTAGGGCCTACGTGGATTAATAAGGACACCTGAATGGTTACCTGAATGGTTATTAAGGTGTAGGAATACTTAAAATATTCAGAGTATCTGGATTGCCTTAATATCCCCTCCCCGGTTACCCCCTGTCAGCTCATGTCCCTACCCGTTTTGTACCCCCAAATAATACAAAAGTTGTATTTTAATGTCAAAACAGAAAGTAACTTAAAATTAGCTTTAAAATGTCTCCCCCGATTCTTTTATTGCCCCGCCACCCCGTTTTCCTCCTTTAAAATGTTGATGCTGGTGCCGCCACTGCCCATGCATATACTGTCTCCAGGTAATAGGCTGCCCATGCACATACTGTATCCAGGTAATAGGCTGCCCATGCACATACTGTATCCAGGTAATAGGCCTATGTTCTGAGCGTTATATATGGGTTCTATAGTTTTATAGTCGGTCGTTTAGTTTTGGTCGGCGGAGTCTATCATCAAGATCACTTGTACCATTCCATGCTTGTACTTAAACACGTGTGCCATCCGGGTTTTTTGGCCTATTTACTTAAATACATTATTCCTCCAATAGGCATGTAGGGCCTTAACGTATGTAGTCCCTTTGTCATGTTTGTTGTATTCTAAATAAGGCCTCCCGAGATACTACCTAATACACCCTTAAAATCCAGTTATCACAGGTGGCACACCTGCGCATAGTATATCCAGGTAATTTGAGACTATCTGCGTTTTATAGTGAACCCCGTAATAAAATCCAGATACCACTGGTGCCCTTACTAATCCAGACTCTCTATAATAATCATGATAATATACTACACGTTCCGTTTATCCAGATGCCCATGTGCCCTTATATCCAGATTATCAAGTAAGGGAAGTGCGGGGGAGGAGGAGGTGGCTTTAGGGTATGATGGGGCAATACCGCACGTTCAGTTTATCCAGATACCCATGTGGCCTTAGTAAGGCCGACTTACTATATCCATATTATCAAGTAAGGGAAGTGCGGGAAAGGGGGCTTAGACCTTAGGGTATGATGTGACAATCCCGTAATTTACGTGCTATAAGCCGCAGCACCTCAAATTAAGATTCAGACCTCATCGTATATACTACAGTAAGCCGCACCACTCTTTAATAAGTCGCACAAAGAAAATGAAAGCGGTGTGTGTGGGGGAGGGGTGTGTGTGAGGGGGGGGGGGGGGCGGGTGGGGTCGACCCTGATCCACCAGCCCATAGCTTCATGACCAGCCATGGGGTTACAACTGCATGAGTGACTCCATCAAATGTATTTTCCTTCAGCAACTTCAGCCACTTTAATACATGTTATCCTTGATACGGTCTGCGCCTAGCTCCCTGTTTCTTTATTAAAATAAAGGTCTTGGCTTTATGATTAATGTTTTGTTTGTGTCTTGCTCTCGTTACATTTCATTGTACTGTAAACGGTATGCACCGCGGAGCAACCGTACGGACTGCCAGCTTTCATTGCATGCCCCGTTTACAATGTACAGTTTGCGCCACAAACGCGTACACACTTTGTCTGCGTCATTACGTGTGCGCCGAATCGCGTGCGCCATGTTAAACGCGGTTGCGCAGCAACAACAAACGGTTGGTATGGTACCGCCAGTTTCTTTATCGTTAGCAAACTCCGCGTTCATCTATGTTATTAATGTGAAAGTGTCACTTTAAGATCTGCGTAAGAGTTTTTGTTTACATTTAGAAAATGTCGTAAAATATTTTTATTTGTTGGACGTATAGTCCCGTATAAATGCTTGTTACTATGCGTTCTTTAAGAATAGCAAACAGCCGCATATACAGAAATGTAGCTATATCCCTGAAGAAAATATTTTGGGTGAAGACCATATGTCTTCACTCACTCCGAAAACCACAATTTGTTTCCGAACAGTAGCTACCCGAGTAAAAGAAATTCAACATTTCGGATTTTCACATGTGATCCTTTCTGCGCATGTCTGAAAACGGGCGAAAACGGGCATTGAACTATCTAATTAGCTCGTGTATTAGAGGCGCAATTACCACGCTTTTTCAGTTGAAGAGGGACGCGAGTGTAAAATTATTATTGAACTATCTAATAAAGCGAAGGACCGAAAATTAGTATATAGATTATTTGGGACACGATATATGCGCGTAATGTTAAGTATTACACTTATAGCAAGCGGAAGCAAAGGCATTACTTTTGCATTCCATATCTTGAGATATCACCCAGGATTCACAGCCATACAGTAAGATCGTCCCACAGGTGGTGATGAATATTTTCACTTTTGTTGTGATAGCTATTTCGTCGCTGTTCTGACATACCGGCACATCACTTTACTTAATTATGTTGGGATGTGCCGGTATGTCAGAACAGCGACGATTTGAGGGCTCGATCCTGATCCTCCAAAGCCGTTCTAACTTCCAGAATGCACACCATGCTAATGCTTTGCGTCTTTTAAGATCATTTGCATCCGCTCGCGGAATTGTGGTCCCTATGCAGGTTTATCTATTTGGTGTATTCTGTGATTCTAGATTATTCCACCCATCTGTGCCAGCCTAACCTACAGGTGTAAGCCTTTTGTGCATTAAACTTACTTAACACTTTCCACGTGGCAATTAGTTTTACCATGATACAAAACAGATTTTTCAGAAGCCTTTCCCAATTTTCAAAGTCTATCTTAAGGATTACTGAACCAATACTAGGAATGTTTGTACTTATTTCAATGTATTTCTCAGGGTAATTCCAAATATCGTAATGAAATACAATAATTTTGACATTTTTGAAACATTTTGTGAAATTTTGGAATGTCGTCTGCAGACGCCTGCCGCGTGGAAAGTTATGCCGATGTTAAACCTGATGTTGTTAAGGACCTATTAAATAGTACTACTGACAAGTTATAGTTGTGTATTTCACTGACCAAAATGTGGAGTATGTCAGTGTTTAGTACATTGAAACCATGCGACCCTCAACATGCTCAATTAAACCACTCTCTGACTGACTTCATTGTATGGCTCATCAAAGGAGCTCAATCTGGATATTAAAATGATCAAATATCAAGACACAATGAGCTTGAAGAATTAACACTGCTGAAATGTTGTTGGAGACTCTGCTGCAGATCTATACAGCTTCTTGAAATATAAATAGGGTAGGTGTGGGTAATACGGGACCGTAAGGTAATACGGGACCGCATCACTGAAATCTCATCTACAGCCGTCTGGCATTACTAGCACTTTAAATAGCGCCCTCTATAGATATATCAAACCCTAAGTGAATGTCATGACTATTATCAAAGCTACCGGGAGAATTACCAGCCAGAAAATTACTACAACCTGTCAAGGTAAGGAAAAATGCACTCATATTTTTGGTCTTATATTTTAAAAAAAGTGTTTTCATAGAATATGATGGTAAAGAAAAGGAAAGGGGGCGTGACCTGAATTCTTGCATTATTAAGCATGTTGCACGTGTTGGTCCAACATGTATTGTGTGTGTGCTTCGCTAGTACAGTGTACATTGGTGTTATAATGCATTGAATGGGAGCCGTGGGTTCACAATGGGAGAAGGTAATATGGGACAGCCAGCATGACGGTATGCATATGTCTTAAAGGTCCCGTATTACCCACACATACCCTACCTTTTTTCTTTTTTTTGTAGCAATGTACCTTTTTTGTACCAATGTACTTCATGCATTATCTCTTAAATGGATTACTGGACCATTATTTATGGTTTTTTAACAGTTGCTCTTTAAATAAATATGTCAAATAACTTTTCATACCAAAAACAATGTCCTCAAAACAATGATCCATGTTACCTTCACGTGTAGGTAAGATGGGACATTTATGATGACGTCAGTATTTGATAATAACAGCCAAACCAAACATAGAATGACTCTGTTTTTTTATTACAATAAAGGTTTATAAAATGTAGATTACAAATAACAAACTTTGCTTAAATTTGAGTCAGTTATTTTGTATTTTAATTATGCAAATGTCTTAAAGGTCACGTATTACCCACACCTACCCTACAATAAGATAAGAAACCTACCTTTATACAGGGTGTAACAAAATAAACATACACTTTTTAAAATATTATTAATATAGCCCGTTCGCTCAGGCACAACGCAGTTCATTCCCGGCCATTCAAAGTGCCACGCACAGCATTTTCTCGCGGCTTGCGTGCATTGAAAATATATGACTTTTTGAAAAGTGACTAATTTTTTTAATGGTGCTAATCATGGTTTATCTTTGTTGTTAGGGGGCAAATTTGGTATCAAATTATGCCTAAAAGATTCATCTAAATACCTATCTAGCCTGTTTGGTCCAAAAAAATAAAATGTTACTCAAAATGACATAAACAAAGTGGTATACTTTCTTTTGTTGAACCCTTTAGATATATGGAATAAAATTTCTCAAGACGCAAATTTTGGATCTTGGTCCGCCTTTATCGGTCTAATTTTTTTAAATGAAGCGTATTAACTAGTATTATATTAGTATTACTCCCCCACCACCCCCCCCCCCCCCCCCCCCCCCCCCCACCCTAACGCCTTTATCGGTCTGGTTTTTTAAATGAAGTGTAACTATATTCGGTTTCAGCAAATGTGTCACCGCTTGCATATTGGAGGAGGTGCAGGGTTGATTTGATGAGGATACTGGTTGTAAATTGTTATTTGCCATGTAAATACCCAGTTTAATCTTTTTAAATATTGCGCTAGAGTAACCAATAAACAATACGTCTTTATGAAAGATAAAACCTCAGAAAAATACTCAGAATGTCACTTCATGGTTACTTTAACAGGTAGGTGAGTATTAGGTCAAATGTATATTTCAGCGTGTTACTTATGGAAAGAGGCACGTCTCAAGTTGATGTTATTCCCTTGGCCAATGTAATCATGTAGGATTACTAAAATCATGTTTTAGGTGATTGAAATTAAACATCATGTTGCAAAGCACAACAAAACTTTCAACATCAATGACATTCAAAATGTATTCGATAAGGCATTGGGAAAAGTGTCTTATCGGCACGTCAGGGAAATTGAAAATTCGTTAAAAGAAAAATCACATCTGTGATATTGTCATTCCCCAAATTATCATTAAATTATTTGAGGATTCAGACCACGACGCAGATTCATCGAATCAAATCAAATTGATGATAAGCGTATAACAACATGTTTAATATTGTAGGCCACATCCACGGTGTACAGTCACCAACAGAAGTAACTATACAGGTAATAAATGGGCTTCTCTGAAAATATGTATCCTAACTAAAAATATTAATTTATAAAGTTGTTGAGAAACTTATCTTCTTTAATATGATATATTTCACGCTATAGGACTGGGTGATTATTGAGGAATTTACACTCCTAAATGTAAGGTAAAGTCCGATTTTCATTTTCACATTTTTCTTTTCTACATGCGAACTACATGTCATACTCTACCCCGTGTTGAAAAATAAAATGTGAAAATGAAATTGTGACTTTACCTTACATTTTGGATTATAACCTGTTTCAATATTCAAACTATCCTAGAGTGCAATATCTCCTATATTTTTAGGTAGGATACATATGTTAGAGTTAAAAGCCCATGTATTACCTGTAGGCCTATAGTTACTTTTTTGATGACTGTATAGGCCTATAGTTTTCCTTTCTGGCCTGTTTCAGGATCGAAGTTATATATTGATTTTTTTCGGGAAACAGTTTACTACCTCTCCCGAAGTGTGGACAGGCCCAAAACTTCTAATGAGGTGTCACATTTGCTGAAACCGATAATAGTATTAGTAATACTCCCCTCAATAACCCCCCTCCCCCACCCACCCCCCCCCCCCCTCCCCCCCCCCCCCCCCCCCCCCCCCCCCCCCCCCCCCATAGACCAGGAAAGTCTTATTTCCTGATTAGACAAAGTAAAATGCAGTTTTCATCCATGACCATGGACCATGATCATCACATAAAACCATTTGTTACTTTGACTCTTTGCGTTAATGCCAATTGAATCCATATGATATTCCTATAATTTTAATTCAAACGTGTCTTAACTCATAAAGAAGTCCTAAAGTTCATGATGTAATTCTTTTGAGACACCCTGTAAATTGCACAGGTTAAAGGTGCTCCAAATAAAAAAGGAACTTTTCAAAATGGCGACTTACAGTGCAGTTTTCACGCGAAAGAGATGAATGGTTAATTTGTTTAAAGTATTATTATTGATGTAAACTGTTGCTAGTTATTCTCCTTTCGTTAATTGCAAGAGTGAGTGCTGGTAGGTTAAAGTAATAGTTTTATTTGTATAAATTTAACTTGTCTTAGCGCGGAAAGTAAATAAGAACAACTTTATTTTATAAATTTAAGCTTACTAAACTATAAATTTATAAAGTAAACAAGGCGGTTAAAAGGCAGATGGTCTTCAGCTTCAGTATTGTTCTGACAGAAGACTGATGATGATTATCCTTAGCAGATTATCCTATCAAGTACATCCAATAACAATACATTTGTAAAGACAGTGCCGCCATAGGCCCTATATCATGATCTCCCATCTGGCATCTTGTCCAAGATACGTCTTTTCGCAGATGACTGCCTTAGACCATCAACAGCAGTAACGATACCATCGCTCTCCAGAAAGACTTTGACACCCTTCATCAATGGTCCGAAAAGTGGCAGATGAAATTCAACACTGACAAATGCCACACCATGCGCTTCACCCTTCGTCGCAATAACATCATCAATACGGCATAAGGACAGGGAAAATACTCAAGAAAAGCGCAAAAGCACCAAAAAAAGCACCTTTTGCCCGAAATAGCACTTTTTGCTCAAAAAAGCACTTTTTCATCACACAGCATTTTTTTCTTCAAAATTGTCTAAATCAGGGGTTCTCAACCTGGGGGTCGTGACCCCCATGGGGGTCGTTTGGGGTTTTCCAGGGGGTCATGAAGGGCTCATAAATATAGGTTTTAGGGGAATTGTGTTACATTTCGCTTTAAAAAAGCTTAGAAAAACCCAAAAGAAACGTTCAAATATGCAAAATTTCCTGCTCGCTACGCTCGTCTACACGCGAATTCTACCCCGCGATCGATCGTGACGGAACCCCCGCGTTGTGTGGTGGCATATAAACCCAATTTTCAGTGGTATGCACTTACCGTCCAGGCTACATTTGACGTCTTAGAAAATGTCACTTGGGCTTAGCAAATACTTCAGAGTTACAAATATAATTCAAACATAAAAATCGGTGGATTACATCGTCGTCAAATTGTATTTGAAGAAAATGGTGTGGTCGGAAAAAAACATGATTCGGCGACATTGTTTTGATAACGTCACGGGGTCTCGCGATATTTTGCGAGAATTCACGTTGATTCGGCGACATTGTTTTGATAACGTCACAAGGTCTCGCGATATTTTGCGAGAATTCACGTTAAACGTGAATTCTCGCAAAATATCGCGCACATGTGCGCGATATTTTGACAGTACTTGACAGTTGTTGAAGAGACACAGGTGGTACACACAAAGGAAGTCGATATCTTAATCCGTTTAGACGACATGTTTTCACGAATTTTCATTTTCGCACCTCAGATAATGCGCTGTTTTTCTGCTTCCGTTTTTCGGTTTTAAAAATAAGGTAGGTAGAAATGCTCTGTAGGAAAACGTATTACTGATAATCTTATTTGCAAACGTTTTACCTTTGCGGTGTTCAAGAAATATTTTTATGTGAACTATTCGCTGCTGTGACACAGTTTTATCGGCTTTGAAACCAGGGGCTATTTCATTTGGTTGAATCATAGATCCAACCAAATGTAGTTAGTTGTAACGCTCGCCTTCAAACTAAGCAGTTTCATTTATGTTATCCGACTGGTGTATTTTTTTTGGGGGGGGGGGGTGGGGGGTCACGGTACTGACCAGGAATGTCAATAGGGGTCGTGGGGCAAAAAGGTTGAGAACCACTGGTCTAAATATTTAACAAATAATGTCCATCTACCTAAAAATCAACAAGTTACATAACTGTGGAAGTGTTAGTTTAGTTTGAATGTAGTTTTGAATGAAAAATGATGGTTTTGACAATGAAAAAAGAAATACGTCAACATGGAAACATGGAATATAATCGCTTTTGGATTTATTTTTAACGCATATATGGCATAATTTTGGTGAATAAAAGCACCTTTTACTAAAAAAAAGCACCTTTTACCTAAAAAAACACATTTTGCTCCAAAAAGCACTTTTTCCAAAATCAAGCAGCACTTTTAGTGCTTTTAAAAAGCGCAAAATCCCTGTCCCTAGCATATAATCTTGGAGGAAATCTTCTGTCGCCTGTCCCTGAATACCCCTACCTAGGTCTGACACTCACCAACAACATGTCCTGGCAGCCTCACATCAATAAAGTAACCGCCAAAGCCAACCGTATGCTAGGACTGGTCAGACAAAACCTAAGAGGATGCTCCCAGAGACTGAGACAACAAGCCTACATCTCCCTTGTCCGTCCCCACCTGGAATACTGCAGCTCAGTATGGAATCCTCACACCAAGAAAGACGTGACCAGGATTGAGATGATACAACACCGGGCAGCAAGATTTGTCCTCCATAGATACCGGCGGAGAGAGAGTGTTAGCGCCATGATGCAAGAGCTTCAATGGGACTCCCTGGAAAAAAGACGTCATGCTGCAAGCCTAGCACTCATGTACAAGATAAACAATCAACTAGTTGCCATCAATGCCAGTCACTACATTACTCCGATGATGCCTAGCAGTACGAGATCTTATCACCCAAATAAATTCCAACCCATCAATGCTCGTACCCAAGCCTACAGCTTCGCATTCTTCCCAAGAACTGTTGTATGGTGGAACGCCCTCCCTGGTGATGTCCTAGCCTCACCATCTATAGGGGCATTCAGGGGAGCTGCTGCAGCACACATATAGGCTGCATCATTTTGTACTCGCACTTTATTGTACAGATTTGCACAACGCATCCTACAGCACTGCACATGAGCTATAGCACCTTGGCATCTATATCCTGACAGAAGGACTCTGCCAAGTATCGACGTAAATGTAAACGTATCGATGTACATGTTATGTAGCCTGTAGGCCTACAGCATGATTAGCTACAAAAACAAGCATTGACTTCATATGTCGTGTTTGTTTCAAAACAAAAAATAAATTTACTGGTAGTTAAATTTAAGTTATCCTTACTTATAGAACTATACTTACGGATTATTTTGATACCATCGATGTTATTCTACGCTCACGAATTCTGGAGATTTTAGAGGTTTTCTAACGACTAAATGATTACCTTTCTTCAATGCCGTCGAGTTTGCTTGGTCCCTGCATCAATGGGCTCCACGCAACTCATCCAAAAGGGATTGTGGGTACCGGGAATCAGCCAAAGAAATAGAGGTCAATTCAGGGTCGATAATAGACTAACCCTCAGTCGCCCTCTTACGTCGCTATCTTGCAGGCCCTATATTTGTACTAGCTTTAGCTGCCGTACGGTAATATTGACGACTTGAGGATGTAGTCTAGGGTCGATGCGGAGAGTTCATATAAAATAGAGTTCTTCCGTTTGCATAGCGCATTAATTCCCTGTCTAGTATTATAGTATACGTAAATGAAAACTGCATACCCAGGACCCTAATTCTAATTGTACATAATTTGTCGTATTGGGTGGTTTTAAATGTCAAATATGTTAGAACATTGTATAGTTTGGTAATAGACCATTTAAAATTGAGATCAGAAATCTTCGGAAAACAGGTCACGTGCGTTCTTCGGAATCTCACTAACAACAGCCTGGTGCCAACAATTTGGAACTAGGCGGTTGTTAACAGTTGATCGCATTCATAGTATCGGTTGTCCGCCTAGTGATTTACTATGTTTAGTTTACACACACGCGTACACCCATTAGGAGTAAAACGTGGAACGAGAGTAATTGAAAATATTCGGAACCAATCGTAAATTACCGCGAATTGACTTCGATCTTCAGCTGATGACTTCTTCATTTCGCTGTGATTAGGGCCGATTTTATATCATTAATATTTCATTTTGAGTAGCATTTATGGAGCTGAACATGTATAGGATGCAATAACAGTACATAGCACATGCAGGGAAAAAAATAGACGGGGCTACGGGGTGATTCACCCCCAGAATGTGTAAAATCACCCCCCTGAAGGCAATGGCGAGGGTGAAAAAAATGATAAAAATCCATGAAATCACCCCCGTGTGCTGCACATAACCCAGGTAAGTGTATTCAAATGTTCTAGAAATAGGCAAACTAGAAACGAAAATCGCCGACGTACGAACATATGCTTTCATTTCATAGCTCTCATACTGAGTCGTATCACGACGTATGAGAGCTAAGAAACAAAGCTACAGCATGATCAGATCCATCAGAGCATGTTCGATGAAGATGACAAAATCCAAACAAGAAATTCTGGTCATTCATCAAATCTAAAAGACCTCGGTAACGTCACTGAAAGATGGTCATAAGGTGATCTTTGACAGTAAAGCCTAAAGGAAAGGTATTATGTTTCAACAATCAATTCTGCTCCGTCTTTACCAAAGTCTAAAGAGGACTCATCCAACATGTCCAAAATGGATCAAACGCCAGAATATCCATCAGCCGACCATTACTCATTAGTATTAGGCCTACAGTTGAACCAGATGGTGTTCTTAGATCCTTCAGTCACTGAAAACGAACAAAGCCACAGGACCAGATGGTATCTCGGCTCGCATCCTAAAGGAGTTGGCTGACGTCATTGCACCAATCCTCGCTTCCATCTTCCAACAGTCCTTGGATACTGGTACAGTGTCATCAGACTGGAGATTGGCCAACGTCTCCCCTTCATAAGAAGGGTGACAGAAGTACTCCATCAAACTTTCGTCCAGTCTCCATCACTTGCATTTGTAGAAAGCTGATTGAACACATTATATTTAGCCAAATCATGGGCCACTACAATAAACATAATATACTGGTAGTGGTCGATACTCAACATGGCTTCAGATCTGGTCTTTCTCGTGACGCAGCTTATTATTACATCACAAGACCTACAAAAGTCTTTGGATGACCGGGGACAGGTGGATGCAGTAGTATTGGACTTCTCCAAAGCCTTCGATTGAGTCCCCCACAAGTGTCTCATTCACAAACTCCAGCATTATGCCATCCGTGACTCTCTTCTTCTATGGATCGAGAACTTTCTCACCAAGCGCTCTCAATGTGTAGTTGTCCATGGCCAATCCTCGAACTGGGCTCCAGTCTTCTCCAGTGTGCCACAAGGGACAGTGCTAGGACCTCTACTCTTCCTATCATTTATTAATGACCTCCCATCTGGCATCTCGTCCAAGATACGCCTCTTCGCAGATGACTGCCTTATTTATAAGACCATCAACAGCAGTAACGATACCATCGCTCTCCAGAAAGACCTTGACACCCTTCATCAATGGTCCGAAAAGTGGCAGATGAAATTCAACACTGACAAACGCCACACCATGCGCTTCACCCTCCGTCGCAATAACATCATCAATACGGAATATAATCTTGGAGGAAATCTTCTGTCGCCTGTCCCTGAATACCCCTACCTAGGTCTGACACTCACCCACAACATGTCTTGGCAGCCTCACATCAACAAAATATCCACCAAAGCCAACCGTATGCTAGGACTGGTCAGACAAAACCTAAGTGGATGCTCCCAGAGACTGAGACAACAAGCCTACATCTCCCTTGTCCGTCCCCAACTGGAATACTGCAGCTCAGTATGGAATCCTCACACCAAGAAAGATGTGACAAGGATTGAGATGATACAACACCGGGCTGCAAGATTCGTCCTTCATAGATACCGGCGGAGGAAGAGTGTTAGCGCCATGATGCAAGACCTTCAATGGGACTCCATGGAAAAAAGATGTCATGCTGGAAGCCTAGCACTCATGTATAAAATAAATAACCAACTAGTTGCCATCGATACCAGTCATTACATTACTCCGATGGTGCCTAGCAGTATGAGATCAATATACCATCCAAATAAATTCCAACCAATCAATGCTCGTACCCAAGCCTACAGCTTCGCATTTTTCCCAAGAACTGTTGTATGGTGGAACGCCCTCCCTGGTGATGTCCTAGCCTCGCCAACTATAGGGGCATTCAGGGGAGCTGCTGCAGTACACATACACTACTGCCCAGAACTGCTTGCGCAGTGATTATATCCTAGAAAATCCATCTTCTATGAACACACTATTGAATATTTCACGACTTTGCATGTGTTTATTATATAGTTCTTCTTCATAAATTCATGTTTGTTGCAGGTTACGATCATCACATTTCATACAAAACTCAATAATTTGAGACAAGTCAAAATCAATACAGTAAAATCCCATAGACAATGACATTTGCCTCATTAATATTCATGAGCTCATTACAGCTATTATTGCGCTATGGGAAAATTCTCTCTTATCTACACCTTCTCTGAAAAATTCTGTTTTTAAATAATTAATTGTTATATTCACAAAAATGTAATATCCTTTATAAGGCCAAAAAAATTAATTGTTTGGTTGTCCTCCACACAGCTGAGAGTTGAGGTGCGGGCGGGCGGATTTTTATTTTATTTTTATTTTTATTTTTAAATTCAATGGGAACTCAGTCCCAGGTATTGTAGTGTTGTAGTGAAGCTCTGCATAGTTCCCCACGTTCTCAATGTCGGTTATGTAAACCTCCACTATTGTTGAATGAGTTGCAACACTGCAAACTCGGTCAAGTAACATTTTTAAAACGAGCGTCGCGATGGGTAGACACAGCGTAGGTCGCCATTACAATTCTTGTCTTGTTTTGCCTAAAAGAACGTTGAGTTGATGTGCAAGCTTTAGAAATTTACGTATGAAAATATTAATAAAACCTATATTTTTCGTACTAAATGCAGAACAAAAATGTTTTATACGGTGTTGAAATTAATAATAAAGCTGTTTTGCGAAATTTTCTTGTAAAAAACATTTTTTTTATATTTTCACATAACACGTTTTTAAAAATAAATTCATTAATTGCACGTTCAGCGAATGTTATACAATGAACATCGTGTAACCACTGGTTACATGGAATTGCATACTGGGATGATGTTGCAGTGTTTAGATTGCCGATGAAACGGAGTTGGTCTGTTCGAATACTTAGGTTGTATATTAAAACGATACATTTGGGCTGTCAAATTGTTCAAAAAAATGAAATAAAAACTTTTTTAAAAATAAAAAACATATTCGTGCGGCCCTGAAATTACGTGCGGGCGGTCGAGGACAACCAAACAATTAAAAAATTTTGGCCTAAGGATGCGCAGTCTTTATGCCTAATACAGGGTAATTGTCTGAGTAGGTAATTTGAATTTTCAAGAAAAAACAGACATTTAAAAGACAACTTAATTATTTTGGTTTAAAACTCAGTGATCCAACACACGACAGAGAACCTCGCAGCTTGTCTGTATTTCGCACGAGGCAGCACAGGGCCCTGGTAGGTTTTAAAATTACCGCGACATTAGGCCGTATTCATAAAAATAAGTAATTGCTACAAGTAAGTAACAGCCCCCTTTTACTAACCTTTTTCTTAAATGTTTATTCATAGAAATAGGCAATGACTTTGAAGTCAAAGCTGCACATTTTAAGCATTAGTAATTGCTTTTTACTTATAAGTAAATGCCAGAGAAATTAGCACCTACTTCAATTTGTATTCATAAAAATGACCTTTGACTAGCATTTACTAGTGATTGTACAAGCACCTCATTTGTGGCTTGCTGTGTAGCCAGTACAGACATATCACATCTTCTGTCATGTTTTTACCTCAAAGACCACAACCTAAGGTGTATAACATCAGGCTTAATCGCGATGAAGTCAACCCTACTACTTACAGAACTTTATTTAGGTTTGACAAACAAAATGTGGAATGGCTTGCAGACACCTTCATACCATGCACCAAATACAGAGACTCGTGGTGGGCGTTTGACACCAGTGGCACAAATGGAGACGACTTTGGCATATTTGTCAGATCCAGGGTACCAAACGTCTGTTGGCGAAATAAGAGATACTAATGAGTAAATTAAATTAGCTAGGGATGAGCAAGACTACAAAATGTCTCTAATAGTGAACCATTTTGCCACCCCCTTTCGTAGATGGTACTGTAGTACAATAGCAACTACTTGAGAACTTACTAGCTGTGGCAAGTAACACCTGTAATCATTTAGCAAATGGTTATGAATAACATTTTGAGCAATTGCTTAGACTAGACCTTTTACTTACCTAGCTGTTGCTTTTACTTATAGCATTTACTAGTTAGTAATTACTTATTTTTATGAATACGGCCTAATGATTTGCATTCCATAATACAATGATTATGTAATGTACAATTTTGCGAAGGTCAGTTGATATCTTTTCCATCAGTGTTGCTATGTTATTGGGGCAACATAGCTCAACAGCATACCACCATATTATGCAAACCCGAACTTACTGCCAGAGGTGTTTTAATTGGGCGATATCTCTATCTTTCACATTGTAATCGTCAACTCCCATTCATAAAAGAATGCGCTAAAAGGTTGATCAATTCTAGTCTTAAACAAAGGATTCGAACAAGTCCATTCAAAATAATGTATGTTGGATCACGCGGTAACTAAACTTATATTGGGTGATTAATATTTTCTAATAGCGTAGGTCAGGCTGGGCTGGTCTCAAAATGCTCTAAATGGACTTGACAAGCCGTCTCACTAGGAGGTGCCACTACTTTGAGCATTTTTCTAACTCAAAAATGGGAAGATATTACAATTTAACGAGCGATTTTCACCAAGATGAGCTCAATGGTGTATAAAAATGTATGGTGTGCTTTGTGTACACTTCATGTCCACCAGTTTAATGTGTTTATTTAATATGTTCTATGCACACATTTCAATATGACAGAATACCCATGTATGCAAAATTATAATTGCTGCTGCTGCATGTTTTAGTCCGAAGATTTTGCTGGTTCCCAGTACGCGACAGGTATCATTCTACAACCAAAACTTTTAAAAAGTGTTGTCTCGAAGTATCATTTTTTTTTGGAAATTCCAGTAACCTTGTCAAAACACGAGTCATGTTTTAGGTATTAATGAGCATTTTTATTATTATTATAACTTTATACTCGTGTTATTTGCAAATGCCCCCACTGTAGTGCCGCTATTACATGTTCTTCAGTCCATCGCCACTGAGCTGTGTTATTTTTGGTTTACTCTATATATAAATACAGTCTAAACAATTATACCTTGTTCTAATACAGATCCAAGTCAAAGATGTTTGAGGGTCTCTTCGACGATGGAGGTACAACAACATCATCCTCTAAGAGTTCAACCGGGGATGGCAAACAAAGCAGTGTTTCTAGACCATCTCCTCCCCAGCCCCGTCTGGCATGTGCCCTAGCAGGGATTGCTAACCAAGGGGCCACATGCTATATGAATGCTCTTCTACAAACTTTGCTGTTTACCCCTGAATTCAGAGGTATGAACTATTTTGTATTCTTTCTTAATGCATTGGGTGTATTCCAATGATCGCAGCTTGTTTTATAAGGCAAATAAAAAATTGTTTGATTGTCCATAGATCACTTTTAAAAGTTGGGATTTTTTTAGATTTTTTTAGATTTTTTTCTTTTTTTTTTCTTTTTTTCTTTCTCCCTTACCCTTTTTTCAGGTAACAAAAGTAAAATGAGATGTACTTGTTGTGGTAACCAAAACGGGACAAAATCTGTAATATATTGATGAGTATTGTTATTACGTAAACACTTTAATTTTTTTTTGGATTTTCGACTAAAATTTGTAAAAAAAATGAAATTGTCAACAACAAAAATTGAAATGTTTGAATTTTTAAAAATTTTCAAAGACAAAAAAAATAAAATTTTGGGTTGGAAGGATTCAGAGGGTCGGGCGGACGAGGACAATCAAATAAAACAAATAATTGGCCTAAGGGTGGTGTTAACCATAACAAATTTATAACAGGTACTCTAACTTTTGAACTATTAATATGATAATGTTAAGGTTAGGGGTTTCCCGTGATCGCGAAATTCACGGCATAATTCACGGTTTTCATGCTCAATCACGGATTTTGAAAATTGTACCGTGAAATCGCGGAATTTCGATTTATTTTTATTTTTTGAACAATTTGATAGCTCAAACGCACCGTTTTATGAGACCAAAGTGTTTCGACCAGACCAACTTCGTTTCATCGTAGATGTAATCACATAAAAATATACATTTTTGGAAAGGAAATAAGTGAGAAATTGCACCAAAATCATATGACACTTATTCTAGAAGAATTTTTTTTTTTAAATTCATACAAATGATTAGTTTTTAAAATTTTGACCAAAAAGTGCCAATTGCTTTTTACATCATCATTTTTAGTGAAATTTGATACCAGAAATGGATTCTCTGACTTGGTTTCCTTTCCAAAAATGTATACTTTTATATACATCACATTAATAAATAGTTCAAATGTTACAGTGCTTGATACATTTCATATTATTAGGGTTAACACCACCCTAAAGGGGGGGGTTGACAAAAAAGTGTTTATTGTACAAAATGAACACCGACCCTGATTTTCAAAATTCCAGAAAAAGGGGGTTTTTTCAGACATTTGCTTATAACTGGAAATACACTTAAATACAGGGAAACAAATTTCAAACTGTTTCTTTACTCTTCTAATCCCCAAATAAACTTAAAAGTAGATGTTCTGATTTCTGGCCCGATTTTCAACTTGATGTTTTCTATTTAACATGAAAGAGCATCCTTAAAATTGTCGCATTCCAAAGTTTGAGTTGCATAAATCCAATGGTTCTTATTTTAGAAGCACAGGATCACTGACTGGACGTGGTTAACCACCTTTGTCAGTAATTCACCTCGTTTAGCCTTTCATTTCTAAATGGAACATTTCTGTCCCCTAAGATTTTACAGACATGATAAGAAAAATATGGGGATTCTTCTGATATCAAAATATCTTGATGTGAAAAAAAATTCATAGCCCCCGAAAAAGTGATTGGAACATATATACACCTTTAATAAAAGTGTTTTTATTAAAATTCCACATGAAGCCTACTTAATCTGTGGAATGTTTGTACTTATTTATTTACAACAGAGGCACTGTTCAGATTGGATCAGACAGAATTGGGAAAGTTAGAGGACAAAGCTAAACCTGGAGCCAAGGTATGATATAGATGAACATCTTAAGGTGGCTCTATTGGCCGAGTCAAAATAATAAAAGTTATTGCCACTTTGACTTAACATATCTCAGCAACCGAATGTCCGATTGAAATAAAATGTTCAGTTCCAGAATTGTGAGATCAAGGGCTAAAAAATATCTGATTTTAAAGGAAATATACATGTTTGACTCGGACAATAGAGCCACCTTAACACAATGACCATACGCACATAATGGTATGAATTAAGCCCCTCTTCAAACTATATTATTGGCATGGCCTGAAAAAATGTTTTTTCCCAGCAAGCGATTCCAAATTTCCCTCCAAAATGGAATGCATTTCTTAATCTTAATGAAATAGTAACATTTCCCTCCAAATGCCAAAATTTCCCTCCAAATGCTCAAATTTCCCTGCAAGGAGCTTTCTGTATTGCCTACTTTTTCAGCCTGTGATTATTGGTCTCATAATATATAGTGTGTATCAGCAAAAAATCAACAAAAAAAACCAATCAAATTGCCCGCTGACATCCAAAACCACACCCACAATATAAGAATACCATGCGACACTCATCAGTTTGATAGATTAGCCACAGAAGTTTTACTATGATCGTGTACAATGCAAACTTTGTCTGTGTTAAGGCAAAACAGTCATATCAATGGACGCACATCACATGAGGTTGAACTCGCGTAAAGTACGCGAGTTCAACCTCACCCCAAAACGGTGCAACGGTCATCCGTGGTGCGCACTACGTAATCTCAACCTCACGGCTCTGATTGATTGGTGCTCAAACGTGAGAACTGAAAAACTTGTGAATAAACATATGAGCTTATTTACGCACCATCACGCCCCACTGCGTCAGTGGTTACGGCGCAACGGGGCCACTGCGTTGGTGATTACGGCGCAGCGTGACGATCGTTAAAAAGGCTACAGTTTAAATTTGACCAATCGGGTACTTTGGTGTTGTTGGTTGGCGGTATTTTGTAAGTTTTCAAGCATGCGTGTGCAGCCTGATCAAAGTGCGCCCGCGTATGTCGAACTGTGGCCAGGAGATTATGTGTCGTAGATCCATTACAAGTACCGTATTATCCCTATTAAGCGCCCAGGGCGGTTAACTAAGTCATTTTGGGTGGGGCGCTTATTTGTATACTGATTTACAAAGTTGTTGATCGTCAAGGTTGCAAAATTCAACAACCTTTACGTCCCAAGACTGCAAAATTTGATGTTTTACAATTCAAGATGGCGGCCTCCACGAATGACAATAAACACGAAACGTGCGTATTTCGGATGGTTTCTGTTGCTGTTTGAAGGCATAGCACATGGTTTAAGTTCACTTTTGGATCACAAACAATATGTCAAGTATGTCTGAAGTTAAAATAACCACAATTTCCTCTTTATTTTCAAGCAATTTGTAGTCCGAGACTAAGTGTGATGTGAGTAACTTTTTAAGTAAGCTTATTTTTTGGGTGGGCGGTTAATTAGTATAATATTTTTAAAGTCACCTGAGAAAAAGGGGGTGGGCGCTTATAAGGTCCTGGGCGCTTAATAGGGATAATACGGTAGTGCAAATGATATAAATGATTTTAATCGGTTGTTTTTTGCTGTTACTCTACCCCTCCTTGCAAGGTCTTAGGCAGGATTTGAAGGTGTGTGTGTGTGAATTCAAGAACTGGGTGTGTAAGATTTGGGAACAAAGTATATAGGCCATGTGGACAAAAACTGGGTGGGTATTTACAAATTTGGGTGCGTAAAACACTCCCTTCACGGCTGGCTGCCTAAGCCCTTGCCTCCTTGCTTCAAAGTGAATATGATAATCTGCAGTTTGTTATTTCCTGTAAATATTGTTATTGTTTCTAGGTGCGTGTGATCCCTATTCAGCTGCAGAAGTTATTTACCAGATTACTGCTATTAGAGAAACAGAGTATCGACACACAGGATCTGACAGATAGCTTCGGGTGGACCAATAACGAGGTATGAAATGTACACTCCTCAAAAAAGTAGGTAATAAATATGTTCTGAACTCCAAAACTGTAGCTCCTAGGTAAAAACATTGAATTACAAAGTTGTAAAGAAATTTCTTCTCTTTACTTTGAGATATTATGTGAAGATCGGTTAACAATTAAAAAAGCTACACAGAAAGGAATAAAACAAAGTGCAGTTTACATTTTAGTGTAGGTAATCACTGTCAATCGCGGACCTTAGTTTGAAAACACAACATCCAACTGCGGACATACCTGCAATTGAGGACGGGCCTCGGTTTTCTGATATGTCCAAAATGATGCAAACAGTGTAAAAAACGCTATCCAAATGAAGGATGTGATACCCCCGACATATCTCTGTTGGATAGTGCACTGTCTGGTTGGCGGTGTGATACAAATGTCTTTTTTTTTAATCGCCCTTTTATCCTCTGTTTGCCGATGTGTGTCCAGGTTGGTGTGTCCTCGTTTGGATAGTACCTGTAGGGGTGCATTCTTTTCTTTGACGTACATGCAGGATAGTGTGACTGTATGTGTATGGGCTGCATTGATCATTTGAAGCATACCCAATCCTCATTTTACTATCGACCGGTGATGCTTCAATTGATTAATCAATCTGCCTTTTGCTACACATAGGATACATGTAGAAGAACAAAATGCTGTGTTGATATTTAGTTGATCTTCACACGTAATATCTCAAATTAAAGAGAAGAAATTTCTTTACAACATTATAATTTATTATGTTAAGTAGGAGCGATATTTTTGGAGTGAAGAGCATAGTTATTACCTGGTAAGTTACTGTACACCTAAATTGGTTGAGGTAGGGTAGGTTGACAAAAACAGGGCAGACAATATGCACAAATAAAGTGTCCCACCATAAATGATACCTGTCCTTTTGCCAATTAGGGATGTTATTTTAAATTATGCTCCCGGAACTCAATTTAATTTTTTGTACGGTACTCAGGATTCCAGAATTTCTCCAAACATGCTCTGAGTTGGTTGTTAGGGCGCCATCTTTTAGCGAGCATAAGAGTAAAACAAATACACAATATGACTAAATAAACCCATTTCAAGTGAATCCATTTCAAGTGAATCTCCACTATTTGCATTAAATATGAGTGACAAGGTTTTTTTTAGTAAGCTTATTATTATTTTGTTGATCTCTTATTTCGGGATTCGAGAAGGTGATTTTTTGTTCCGATGACTCAACATTTACGGGCGGGACTCAATTTACCGGGACTTGCTCCCACCCTTAGCCAATATTCATTAATATGTGAAAGACATTTTCAATACCGACGCAGACGACATTTAAAAAATTCACAAAATATTTCAAAAATGTCAAAATTATTAAATTTCATTACCATATTTGGAATCACCATGAGAAATGCATTGAAATAATTACAAACATTCCTAGTGTTGGTTCAATAATTCTTGGGATAAACTTTGAAGGTTGGGAAAGGTTTCGGAAAAAAATTGTTTTGTATAATGGTAAAACTAATAGCCATGTGGAAAGTGTTAACCCCCTGAGAACTACCGGCCGATTGGTTACATCATTTATTGAACCAATGAGAGACATTGTTAGAATAATTGTATCCCTGATAAAGATGGGAGTGAAACATTTTACAAGCTGCATTTGTATTGGCTATTCACATGAGTACATCTTGTAATAAACCAATCAGAACCACTGTAAGATAGACAGGTAGACCCCAGGGGGTTAATGCTTGATATTCTTTTGTGATTGACTCATATTGCAGGAATTACAACAACATGATGTGCAAGAATTAAATCGGATCCTCTTCAGCGCTATAGAGGATTCACTTGTGGGCACATCAGGGCAGAATCTGATCAAACAGTTTTATCATGGCAACATTGTAAATCAGGTAAGAATTAAATTGGATCCTCTTCAGCGCTATAGAGGATTCACTTGTGGGCACATCAGGGCAGAATCTGATCAAACAGTTTTATCATGGCAACATTGTAAATCAGGTAGGGATCATGACAATCTGACCAACATATGATTCCTATGTAATAGTGCTAGAATTTAGCGTGTATTTTCCTATCCGTGTACATCGGCAGGTTATGTGTTTGTGTACATAGTGATGAAATTTACGAACAATAAAAGCAGTATTTGAGCCACGTAAGACCAACATAAATGACTGCCTTCATAAAAATGCAATTCTTGCGATAATAATTCATCATCATTACGCATGCGTATGACCATGGGTTAGGGCAATTTCAATTTTTCATTCATAAAATATGCTTCGGAATTTTTTCAATTTGCCAAAAAACCTGAGACAAATTACTTCTTCCGATTGCCATACTAATGAGTGTTGATCATGTGTTTTAACTCAAGATCGCCCCTCATCATGAATGGCGCAGTTCAAATCATAGGAATTAAGCCTTCTATCGCTTAAAGGTAGATGACCCGATCACATTTTCGTAACACAGAATTATTTCAAACATACGGAGATTTTCATATCATATGAAAGCTCGTATTTTTCTCATCATTATACTGAAATTTGACGGCCTAAATCGGTATAATTATGGAGAAATCGATGAAATAACGTCAAATTACCGCGAATGGTGGTAACCACCGATATAGTTTGTGTACTACTCAATGGGTACAGTTCACAGCATCTTGTGCGTCTAAAATAAGAACCATTAGAGCTATGCAACTCAAACTTTGGAACACGACTTTTTTAAGGATGACCTTTCATGTAGAATAGAAAACTTCAAGTCTGATAAAGCGGTTCTTTTATGTATCGGAGGTGTAACACTTCGGGAAATAGGGCATACAAATTATCCAGAAATGTGTTTTGGTTTTGTTTCATTTCCACTGTTGATGATATTTCAGCATAAAAAGAGGTGATACCCTGTAGCCTATTCTCCGTACAAGCCCCCATGAATGTTTGGTACTGCGCTCAAGCGCTCAGCATGGTTTTGGGAATAAAACTATCAGGGTTTGAAAAATGGATCAAATTTCTGCCAGCACCGGGACTCGAACCCAGATCGCCTGCATGGCACTTCCGCCCTATGTTATTGAGCCAAGGAGCCAGCTTAGAAAATCCTAAAATTATGATATGATAACCTGTCTAGGTGTGCAAGGAGGTACTGGAAGCACGCCCTACCAACACCTCGTAGAGTAGTATTTTTGAGCATTTAGAGCTGTTAGGGTTACCAAATAATGTACTAAACAGGAATGACCGATCACTTAATGGTGTCAATCAGCGCATATGTCATTGTCAAGGTTTTTTCTCAATACACTCGTTAGTATGGGCGCTAATTTTTGAGCATTTAGTGCCATTAGGCCATAAAAAAAATAATTGTTTGCTTGCCCTCGTCCGACAGACAATGTTAAACAGTCCCTCCCGACCGTGTCACTTTTAACTTAAAATGGGGGGTTTTTTCACATTTCTTTTTTTAAATCTTTTTAAGTCACGTATATGTTCTCATTGACACCCATGTGACCCCATATGGATCATCTAAAGTCCTGTTTTGGACTTAGAGAATGAAAAATGTATTTAACACTATTTTTCTCTTTATTTCTGGTATTCAGGTACCTAATTTGGAAAATAAAAAAACCTGCTTTTTGAGGGCATCTATGGGCAAGCAAACAATTAATTTGTTATGGCCTTAGAGTTAACAACAAAATAATGTACTACACACAGGAATGACTGATGCCCTTAATGTTGACAATCTGCGCATAGGGCATGTTCCAAATGGTATCCAAGTGCGAGTCATTGTCAGGTTTTTTTTCTCAATAACCTGCATTCATACCCCTGTTCAGCAAATGGTGGCATCTGATTGCTCCTGTCATGCATATTCATACGGTTATGAATAAATAATTAGTAAATCTGGTTTATTACTTTTCAGATATCATGTGATGAATGTGGAAGAATAAGTGAAAGAGAGGTGAGTGTATACAATATACAGTCCTTAACCCCCTGAGAACTACTAGCTGATTGGTCAGAAAGATAGATACATCATTTATTGCACCAATCAGAGACATTTTTACAATAGTTGTATCCCTGATAAAGATTGGAGTGAAATATTTTACAAGCTGCATTTTAATTGGCTATTCAAATGAGTATATCTTGCAATAAACCAATCAGAACCACTGTAAGATAGGCCGGTAGTGCCCAGGGGTTAAAAAAAAGTAGCATACCCGGTAATAAATATGCTCTTAACTCCAAAACTATCGCTTGTACGTAAACATATTAAATTATAAATTTGTAAAGAAATTTCTTCTCTTTAATTTGAGATATTACATGTGAAGATGAGTTAACAATTAAGAACTCAACACCGAAATGAATAAAACAAAGTGCAGTTTACATTTTAGCATTTTTTCTCCTCATCCCAATTTTAGGAAGACTTCCTTGATCTGACTCTTGCAGTGGCCGGATACAAAAGCATAGAAGACACATTAATGTCATACTATGTGATAGAGGAAAGAATGGAAGGGGATAACCGCTATAGATGTGAGAAATGTGATAAGCTAGTCAATGCAAGCAAGGTATTGCTGACAACATTTTATTATTTGATAACCATGTTATACCCATGTGATGTGTTGAAGTTGTGACAGAGGAAAGAATTGAAAAGGGTTAAGGTGGGCAGACAGACCTGTCAGGTGGGGTCGGTCAGTCGGGCAAATTTTTATTTTTATTTAATTTTTTTTAACCTAAAATATCACCAAAATCCGCAAAAATCTGATTTGTGAGCAGTGTGATAAGCTAGTCAATGCAAGCAAAGTACTATATTGAAATAATTTGAATGCTGATGTTTTGTGATAACCATGTAATACACTGAAGCACTGAAGTTCTACTCTGTGATAGAGGAAAAAATGGAAGAGGATAGTGCATATAGCTGTGATCACTGTGATTAGCTGGTCAATGCAAGCAAGGTACTGTGTGATAGTTGTGTGATACCCATGTGATACACTGGCATCATACTGATAGAGAAAAGGAAGAACTAAGTTCAAGAGGATCGTGTACTAAGTAATTTCGATTTAAAAGTTTAATTTGATACAAATATTGAATGCCTGCGAGAGTACAAAAATATATAACACAGAAAAATGTTGCTGTCATTTAATTGGTGGATACTACATCATGTGACATAAAATATTCAGACTAGTTCCCCAATATTTCACAGGAGTACAAAAAGTTCCCATAAAAAGTACTATAACCCTGTGATGAGGGCAATAGTGGGTTTTTATGGGATTATTTTCCCTGCTTGCGGAAATTTTCATGAGGATTTATGTGAGCAGTATCTTTTTATCATCAAAGAATTTCAAACGACAGGAATATTTTTCATGTTATATAAAACAAATATTTACTGCTCTATATTGGGAAATAGTGCTAAATGGTTCCCCTAGATCAGATTATTTACAAACAATTTTTTTTGATTTCATGTTAAAATTTCTGTTTATTATCCAGGGTGCCAAATTACGATCTCTTCCACCAGTCCTCAGCCTGTCACTTCTAAGGTTTAGCTATGATTTCAACAGAGGACAGCGCTACAAAGAGACTGGAAACTACCCTTTCCCATTGGAACTAGACATGGGGCCGTACTGTGAGAAGGTATGTGATGCCCATGGGATCAGTACACATCCGATATCTGTGTGACGTGTATGTGATATATATATATATATGATACACAGTTAATACACAGGGGTCAGAGGCTAATTTGCCTCAGATAAACCTAACAATACCCGGGCTGGATGGATCATGTGAAGATTGTTGACAATTTACCTGTTTTACCCATATTTCTCAGGTTTAGCTCTTGAATAGCACTTATTGTGTGAGGAAGGGCCCAAGGGAAGATTATTTAGACCTAGTTTTGTGCCCATCCGCAAACCAGCAACTTGCGCCAGCAACTTGCGCCAACTTGCGCCAGCTGGCTCGCAGGGCACTAGGACTTTAATCATATACATTATTACCCCCCCCCCCCCCAATATTCAGTTTACCCACACAGGGCTGGTACTCAACAATATCAATTTAACCTGATACAGAAACAATTCCGCTAAAAGAATGACTTTCAGGAAGTAACCATTTTCCGTTGAAACTTGTTCTTATCAGGATTCCTCCTCCACTGGAGCACCTGCATCAGTCTTATACGAGTTGTTTTCAGTAGTTATCCATGGAGGCAGTACACACGGAGGGCATTACCATGCATACATCAGAGATGTGGACACATTGGGAAACTGGTGTAAACCGGTAAGGACCGAAAAATAGATGAGGGGGATTTTTTTGGGGTGGGGGGAGGGAATTACAATGTTTTGAATTCTTCAAAAGTTCAGAAATTTGTTTTGCAACTGCCAATGTTTTAGATGTCTTGTGATGGGTTCTACTGTGTTACATATCAATGAAAAGCTGATGTGTTCTTCTTTCCGACGGTACCACTCTCTTAAAAATCACTTTTTTATTTATTATTTTTAGCCACTTGCTTGAGAATGTTGGGAGGTCTTAATCAAAATGTGCCAAATTATGCATCACTATTTTGTGCTCAAAAGAACAACTCTGTCCTCTGTTCAATGAAGTGTTACATTGACAGAGACAGTGAAGAGTGATGCTCTATTGGCTTTCAGGCATATAGGGATGATTTTGGCACATTCAGATTGAAATCACCTCATATTCTCAAGCAAGTAGCTGAGCGCTGAAACAAGTTATTCACGAATTTGGTATAATTGAAAACATGAACACATCAACTTTTCTTGATGTCCAACACACTATGAACATATAGCGAAATACAGGGTGAGTCAAAAAGACTGCAATAGTGGAAAGAAGCCATTTTGTTTTCAAAACCAAAATGAATTTTAAAACTTTTTAAACGTTGCAAGAATGCTGTATTTAATCCTAACTTTGTGTGTAAAGATGAAGTCGATCGCATTTTTCGTTTGTATTTGGTGACCCTCTTTGCTGCACAACCAAATTTACCTGTTTGTCCACGAGCACAGTGATTTTCATTTGAAATGGCACACATTGCATTTTCATATTTGAATATCCCGCCAACAAAAAATTGGAAAATTTCAGTTTTTTATTAAAATTTAGAACATTATACGCTTTTATTGCATGGGTACGATTATAATTGATTATGCTAACTCACATGTAAACAAGAAAGGATGCATCAAATTCCAATAACATCACAAATGAACTCAAGTTTCCAAATTTGATTGAGAGACACGTTTTGCGATCTGATGCATATTTTGGGTATCTCGTGAACAAACATGTAAAATGGGTGCACTGTCAAAAGGTTCACTAAAGACAAACGGAAAATGCGATCGACTTCATTTTTTCACACAAAGTTAGGATTAAATACATCATTCTTGCAACGTTCAAAAAGTTTTAAAATTCATTTTGGTTTTGAAAACAAAATGGCTTCTTTCCACTATTGCAGTCTTTTTGACTCACCCTGTATACCAAATACAGGCGATACAAATATTCTGAACTTTTTCGAGGGGCTTAGATTAGATGAATCTTCTGGACCATACATGTGTTTTGAAGACATGGGAAGCAAGATGAAACCCTAAAGCAAGGCTATAATTTCCTATGTATTTCTTCATTATTATAATTATTTCTTAATTCTATAATTCTATGACTTTTTTCTTAGTTTGTTTATTTATTCATAATTGCTGCCAGACACGAGGATTACAAGATCAAGACGCAGACGTAAAGAGTCATGTGGAGCGTAATCCGCTAGAATATACCAGAAGTGTATTTAATATTATCATAAATAAACTGCACCTCACTCCTTCCTGACAAAGGAGTTGATAGATGCACATTACATTTTTCCAATTGTAATTCATGACATTTGTAAAATTAGATGATAACCGGACCTTAAAGGTCACTCTATTCAATTATGTCCATAAATTTAAAGTTGGTAGTGACACATATTAGCACATTTTAAATGTACTTGGACAATTCCATTAAAACCGGACCTTTAAGGTCACACACCATTCTATTGTGTCTATAAATTTAAAGTTCGTAGTGACACATAGAATTGTGTGTTGTGTAAACCAGACCATATTTGGTAATTCTGTTCAATTGTTGTCCGCAAATAAACAATTGTAAACTTCATTGATTGACATCAAATTTAATTTTAAGTATTTGGCTTTTAAATTTAACCAGGAAGTTGGATATGACCTTCCCAGATGTTATCCGAGGAAGTTATCAACCAAGCGTACCTTTTCACACCGCAATGGTATTCATAATAAAAGTTCATGGGCCTACTGGACAAGATATAACCTGGGTGCCGGAAGAGCGAACCTTTCCCAATTCCTCCCAAGATTATAAATCTAATGGAACCTAACTTGTCATATGAGGCTAACATTGTTATTAACAAAGCCTGGACAGCGAAATGCAAACCCCTCTTCCTGGAATTAACGGCAGAGGTTATTAATAAATTTTTGTCAAATGTATATTGTTCTCTGAAAAGCAACTGTGAACAAAATGATGATGTGACTCGGGTGATCAAAAGGTGTATAACAAACGGGTATTATATCAAACAGTGTAACCAAAGACCATACTCCTCCAACCACTTGTAACAAGAGTGTGAGGGTGGGGAATTTGTCTTGAACCTTCTGGTATGAATCGTAGAAACGATATGAACCGCGAATGAAGAACAAGGAAAGGGCTGTATTGAGGCGGATACGCGTGGCTGAACAACAAAGCGCCATTCGCCGGTTGGCGATTCCTAACTTTGGATTGGTCCAAAGGAATCTAAACAAAGGCCGTCTGAAAATCCAGGGGAAAATGCACTGGCAATCCTAGTGCTTGAGCATCTCAGAATTATGTTAGACAGGCAAAATAATTCTTTAAATAAATTTATGTTTTTTCATCAATACAGGAGGAAGAGTATGTACAGCTTCCAAAAAAGGACTACAAGAATGATGGCAATGCCACTGTAAGCTTTATTGAACTTAATGCTCCGGAGGAAATATTGGCCTTGTTACTACGACAACATGGTGGCCCACAATGCACCATGGTTATGGATGATCTCTGTCAGGTAAGAAAACTTTAACAACTTTGCTGGGAAACAATAGACATGTGATATGATCAATAAAAATGAGTCGCAAGTTGCAAATATTGATTGTGAGATATAACCAAACAAAGGATGGAATTTCTTTTGTTTTTGTATTGTTTTGAAAACCCTTCATTTGCTCATATCTTTAGAAATAATTGTTTGTTCTCAATGGGGTTTTTTCTGCCGAATTTTGCATCACACATGACCAGTACAATCAAGTAGAAAACTAAAAATATGATGATAATAATTTTCGTTAGAAAATTCCAATTAGGAAACTTACTTCATTTTCCACACGGGTTTCAACAACACATCGGTTGTCTTCCTCAGTGGATTGTGTTTGATCCAGAGCTAGTGTTTCTAGTCTGTTTATTGATGACGTCATCGGATGATGACGCCCTCTGGATCACTGAGTCGTAAAGATGACTGAGTTGGTAAGCCCCCTCATCGCCATTCATTAGGTGCTTATGTTGGTCTACACCTCCTTTCTACGAATCCAAATTGATTCGCGTATCCATCTAGTATTTCTAGTATCATCTCTGGCAATGATCTTTGGGTCATCCCATTTTATGACGTGGTTTTCTTTCACTACGTGTTCGGCTATTGAGGACTTGAGTTCTGTGTTCTCGGATTCTTTTCTTGTGGACCGAGTGTATCTCTGAGCGCCCATTTTATCAGCTTGATGTTTTCGACTTCAGGCTCATTTTGCTTGATCGCATCACAATTCCTAAAGATAGGAACACTTGTTACTATATTATATACATGCATTCTCTGAAAACAGTTAATACATTGAAACATCATAAAGAGCTGTTTAAGAGAGTTAGTGAAGGGTCCTGATGTGCAACAAAAAATTGCAGCTTGAGAGTGAGGGCCCCTGTGGCTTAAGGGGGGTGTGGACCCTCAGGTATAGCCTCCGTAAAACTGTTGTAACTCCTTTATTATTCATTTAATCTATTAAAAAAGTATTTTTTCAAATTTTGTCGTACTAGTTTTGATAACATTCCCTAGGAAGCATTTTGTTGTTGTTGAATATCTTATTGATTTTTTGAATTATTGATTTTTTTTTACCAAAAATGTGATTTTCATGGATATCAACTGTTGTTTGTCTGCACATTAAATACAAATATTGAGGCAAAACAAGCCAAGAATACTGATGCACATCCAACAGTCATATGAAATACACAATAGTAATGAGAAACATATCCTTATATCTACATGGCCTAATGCATTCATTGTCTTTATTTTTACAGGCATTGAGCAAAGAAACGGGGGTATCCTGGAATAAGCGGTTCAAGAAGCATCATGGTTCTATTAATAAGGTAGGCAATTGTTTTGTTTCCATTAAAGGTCAGCAGCCATAACTTTTAGTCAGAATAATTTGTTCTGCTTTTCTTTTCTTTTTTCAGTTGCCCAAATTTATACTGATTATGAAATTATTTGTAATACCTCCCCCCCCCCCCCCCCCCCCCCCCCCTATGATAAAAGCCCCTCCATAGTTTTTCAATAAAATAAATAATAAAACATTCAATAATAAAATTCAATATTCTCATGGTCGGGCTGACATCGGTTAATCTCACAAAGGGAAAGTGGGCTAGTTAAACAATATGTTTAGGCATGCCCAATACATCACACATAGCAAAGGGTAGTTGATCAAAGGTTATTTAGATAACGGGCTGTGCATAAAGCCTAACATTTTTTTGTGTGTGTTGCCCTCAGCGACCGACCCTAAAATCGTAAAATTTAGGATCACATTTTTATTTATTTTTCAAATTTTTCTTCAATTTCTTTTTTTAATTTTTAAATTTTAAATTTTATTTTTAGATTTAAATTTGATCTTTTAGTGTCTAAATGTTACTATTTTTTGATCCGTGTGAACTATAAAGGGCTTCCTTCACTGAGTACGATTGTGGTATATAGACTATAACAAGAAGTGTGTTAAAAACACAATCCTCGGCTAGAGGGGTTTAAGTTTGAATGCAAGCAGAAATAAATGAAGAGTATCGTAAAGAAAATTGTGTCATAACAAAACATGCACTTTCAGTCACAGCATAGACTATTATCACACTAGAAACATGAGTTGAATTGACTTAGGGCCTATACCAATTTGGTCTCAAAATAAACCATTTATTTTTCAACTTTTTACAACTTTTTTGTTGTTGTTGTTGGCCTAAATCATGACTACACTTTGTTAGCAAAGGAGACAGAAAACTTTGATGACTGATGAGATTTAGAGTAAAATTGTTTGGTGGGTTATTTTGCAGCAGTGACCAAACCTATGACAAACTGTCGTTAATTCCCCTTTATTTCCATAGCATAGACCATTTCAAATTGAGATCAGAAATCTTCGGAAAAACAGGTCACGTGGAGTAGGTGCGTTGCGCGTTCTTCACAACAGTTGATCACATTCACAGCATTGCCCCAGTTGATTGTTCGCCTATGTTTACATACACGCGTGCACACATGTAAAACGTGGAACGAGACTATTTGGGTTTTTTATCAACAAAGGCGTTGATCTGCAAATTCCAAATGTATCGAGCAGACGGTAAAAGTGAAAATATTACCCCAAATCTCTTTCATCTCACCGTTTGTTGTTACTGAAATGCCGCAACATCAACTTTGTGAGGGATACAATCTATCACCAACACCAGCGCAATCTACCACACGGGCAGACGGGTGAAAAACATGTTTGTTTTTTTCCGGCACATGGCCATGACCTGTCAGGAGCTGACAGGTCATGTAACCGAGCGTCAAATCACTCGGCTAATCAGAAGCATTCGGGTGGTCATATATTTTCGGATTTGAAATGGTCTATAGTGACAAACAAGCATATTTATTTATAGGCCTAATGACTCATAGACTTTTGGAGGAAATTAATTTCTTTAAACACAACTAAATTTAGAACATATATTTTTGGCTTTTAATACTATTATAGTTCAAGATAAATGCTGTTTTTGTGTTGGGGGCTAGGAAAGGCACTTGTATTAAAAGCTGAATATTATGATTGGTCAAAAATATCTGCATAAAAGAGAGGTATGATTTTTATGCATAACACTTGGCAATACTAGTGTATGGTAGGCATTCAGGGTATCAAAATCTGTTGAAATACTTGTTTTAGGTGTCAGAAGAAATATGCTTGTTTATAAAAGGGGTCCTCTTCTGAAATTCCAAACCAAAATATTGAAACAGCGAGGTGTAATCTTGAAAAGGAACCAGCAGTATTCCTCAATTTCCTCATGGTCTGTTCTGTAGATCAAGATCTACACATGATTACAGGCTATAGTAGCTTACCGTAAATGTGACTTTAAGGCGACAAAGAAAAAAAACCTGTTCTACCGACCGACCCAATTTTATTCTTGAATTTTCAAAAAAACTATTTTTCACATTCATAAAAATGTGTATTTCTGATCTTTGATATTTCATTTCTCATGACTAGAGACGGTCATTGCTAGAGACAGTCATTGCTAGACTTTTATATGCCGCTTAATTGCCTCTAATGTAATCGTTTGAAATGCGCCACATTTGAAACATTATGTTTTCCAATAAAATGTTGAAAAATTCACAGACTTTTAGCAAGAATTATGATATCAAATTTTCATGAACAAAGCGTTCTTAAACTCTTTATAAATTACTTAGATTTAGAGTTATGCTTCGGCTAATGTGTGCAGATAATTTAAATAATTATTAACAACTCAAAAAATGGCATATGGCAACCATCCAATATGGCGCCTTGAAACACCAACATATTGGGTATTAATAGTATGTAACTCATTCTGCATGTCTTAATTCACAGTTTATCAAGAGACACGACAACATGTTTAGCTACGACGCATCGACGAACAAGCTCTCCTTGATAGAAGCCATCGTGGAGTGTCCTGCTTCAACTGGTACAGACGCGCCGAGTAACGGTGTAACAGAGAATGGGTCGCAGATTACAAATTGTGACGATGGGAACAGGAAGCATGACGGTGGTATAACATTGGATGACAAGGAGGTTGTCACCGGGGAAACAAACAATAAAAACAATACTGGGTGTCAAGAGCCAGATGAGAAGACGTGTCATGAGTCCGTGGATGGTACAATGTGCTGTGAAAAACACAAGGCATCCGGAGATAGCCAATTGCATTGTGGGACGTGCAGAGCAAATAAAACCAAATCCACAAATGAGTGAGTATTTGATTGGAGAAGCACAATAGGACTTTGTTAACCCTAACCCATTTGGGCACTTTTTCAGATTTTTTTTCTGCGTGGAGAAAAGTGACCCCAAAAGTCACCGCGATCTGTTGGATTTGACAGGGTAAGGGTTATTAAAGGTTTCTGGCAAGCACACAATATGGGTTCATCAAACATTTTGGCTGTAAACATCAAGCTGGGGTCAAAATATTGTTGGCACTATTTTAAATTGTTAACCCTTAAATCAAACCCTAAACATAACTCTTAATCCTAACCCAGACCCGAATCTGACGTAACTCTAATACTAACCCAGACCCAATATAATCCTGATTTAATTGATTTAGACATCCATGTGTTGCTATTATTAGATTAGATGAAATGGTTCATAAAAAGTAAGTCCGCCCCTAAAATTAGATCACATTTGTTTGTATAACTCCACACACAATTAGACATTTGGAGAAATTGAAATGTTTATGAAAAGGGAAAATTATTGGCTACCCATAGAAAGTTTTTCCTTTTGAATATCATGTTCACTTTTTCCAAAACAATCACATTTCCCCAAAATGATGTTTTCAGAAAAAGTGGCACTTTTCAAAATCGTATGCAAGAAAGTTACAGAAACGTCTCCAGTGCTTTTTTAAAAATTCATTTCAATTGTCGTTATTTTCAATTAAAAGAAAGTCTTTTCTTCCTTTAGCTGGTCATTTGAAATAAAAAATAGAAAATGATTTTATTCATGCATGACTATCTAATGGTGTCCACAATTCACGTCAATAACTTCTCTGTATCCTCCCCTCAGTCAACTCAAGCCCAAGTCCAGTACTACTTGACAAACATGTGCACGCACTCCCTTGTGTAATGAGTAAGTCAATTCTCATAGTTACCCAATGCTGTCAAATATGTCTTGTTTTAAAATACATTTCCTTACAGGAAATTCCATAATTTATATCACTTCCAATCCAGAAATGAAAGAATGGTATTAAAGTTGATTGTAACTGAACAATATTATTTGCACTCTCAGAAATTATTTTAAGAAGTTAAACTAAAAGTATTTTAGTATCATTTAATTATTTATGATACATTCCATATTTGAATTTTTTGAATTTGATTTTATTAGGTACTCAAACATCATATAGAAAAACATCTAAAATACAAACAGGTAATACATGCACATAATTAAATTGTATGACATGATGAACTTATTATTATTCTATATCTTCAGATTGCACTCAAATAGAGGCAAATACTGGTTTGACTTCAATGATGCCAAAGTACATCCTATAACTGCTAAAGCCATCGATAGACAATTCAGTGGACGAGAAAGTGCCTACATGTTGTTTTATAGAAGTAAAAGTCTCTACAGGCCAAATGAAGGTAAGGCCTAAAAAAAAAAGTTTGTTTGCCCAAACAAGAGTTGAAAAAGGTGGGTCGGTAGGTCGATTACCTTTTTCTTTTTTTTCTTTTTTTCTTTTTTTTTGCTATAGAGACTTTTTCAGAAGAAAAAGACTATACAATTTGATTTTAATACACTTTAATGTTCTTTAAAACCCTAACCTTCCTACACTACGATTCAATACGGCAAAAAAACAATGTCCACGCGCATGCTACAGCATTCGATTCGATGACGTCATCAACCAAGCTGATAAAATGTGTGTACAAAATCGCTGCTGGGTGAGCGTTAGCAGAGTTGTTAGGGACGAGGCGGAGGGTCCAGTCCAGGGGTTAATAACACTAACAGGGGTACGCGGCGATTATTTGTTAAAAATTCATACTTTGTCCCCCTCCCCCGGTTTCCACACCGTAAAAACATAGCCTGGCTGGTTAGGGCTAATACATGTATTTTGTTTTAATAGTGCAGCTGGCAGCCTGTACCACAAACCTTCAGACCCCGGGTTTAGACCATGCTGGATGTTCTGTTTTTCATTAGATAGTGACCTAGGATATTGGATGTGCATCTCCTTGGGAGTTTTAAAGGGTGGATATGTGGGAATAAGTAAATTATAGGGCATTTTTGTTGATTAGTTTGGCAATTTAAGATGAAAATATCCTTTAATACATATATTTTTCAACATAAAACAATATTTAAAATTAAAAATATCTCTAAAAGATTTTTTTTTTTAAAAGGCATGGGGTTTTGAGAGTTTATGGGTCGGTCGTGTTTGGGCAAACAAACTTCTTCTTTTTTTAGGCCTAAGTGAACGGTTTTCTCGTCTGTTGCTAAAGCTAGGCAATTGTGATGCGATCAAGCTAAATCAGTGTGAAGTCGAATATCATATTTTTAGTTTCTACTTCATTTTATGTCATTTGTAATGCAACATTTTGCAGAAAACCTGGCATGGGTTATGGACAATTTATTCAGGGATGCAAGACTTTTGGAAATTTCCGGAATTCCGAATAGGCCATATAGAAATAAAATCTGGAAATAACAAAACACAAAATTGTCCTTAATTTTTTTCATTTGTCATTTTTTTTTCCATTTCCAGAATCAGATGATGATATTTCAGCATAAAAAGAAGCAAACATGTTTTTTGGGTGGGGATGATACCCTGTAGCCTATTCTTCAGACGATCCCTCATAAATGTTAAATGCTTGGGCCATCTGGCCAAGCTCACGTAAAAGTTCAGGAAATGGATCAATTGGATCAAAAGAAATTCATGAAAGCTAAAATATTGGTGTTTTTAATATTAATAATACTATTAGTTTAGAATATGCATGCCTGAAGTTTTCGTGATGCCTTTGCTAAAAAAGTGCTCGTTATTTGTAGGTCAATCAGAAATGTTATTGTTGTTATTATCCTACAGCCCAGTGCAATAGACTTCATGGAATACCAGAATGGTTGCTAGGGGAGATCACAAAAGAAAATGAACTACTACAAGAGCAAAGGTAAGACAATGAAGAAACAAACAAACTATAGATGGTGTGACCGGTGACGTAGTGCCCGGCGGTTTGCGTTCGCACCTACAGGGAATGTGCTTTAATTCACACTTGATTGATCATTACTTACCATGCTTACGGTGTTATAGTGCAGTAGTCATGGTCTGCATCCCTAAGCACAATGAGAGACCAGGTACTAAATCTGGTTGCCCGGCAGTATGCGTACGTACCATAGGGGCATGTGCTTTTAAAATTGGCGCTCAGTGATGTGTGTTTTGCTTTCATATATAGTATGATGTATGCAGTAGTCATGGACTAGTACCTCTAGCATGTCTTTAGACCAGGCGCTAATCAATTTGTAAACACTACTGATGTAAACAATGGTCACCTCATCTATAGTTCAGTCAGTTCCAAATTGGCGAAACCTGTTTACACAGCGAATTAATTCAGAAGAGTGCCGTGCACAAAACGCTCACATGGCGCAATATGGCACGCATTGCATGCGTTTGCCAAAATCGCGCTTTTACGCTTGGATTACTTTTGTGTGCAGATAGATAAAAAACTAATATTTCTTGCCAATTTGGAACTGATTGAACTATAACCAACACATAATTTAAGTTTAGCGAGCAAAAATAAGCGTTTACTTTTAATTAGTTTGATCAGCTCCAAATCAGTGGAGAATTAATACAGAGGGGTGTTGATGCACATGAATAAAACAAGCGTTTTGTGTATCAAATGCGTGACGCGTGCATTCTGCCAAAATTGTGTGCGTATTGCCATAAACGCGCACATTGGTTTAGATTACTTTTATGTAAGGAGAGATATAAACTGTATTTCTCACCAATTTGGAACTGAATGAACTATAACCAACTCATAATTTCTGTAGTTTGCCGAGCAAAGATAATTGTTTACTTTCTAGAAACAATATTGTCGTAACCTGACAAAAGGTCGGGCCAATTTATTTTCTTCTATATATTTTATTATAAAAGACTATGTTCAAAAATTAGTACAGTGGAGTTGATTTTACAACTTGTAAGATTGAATTGTATAAGACGACAGTTCAGGGTTGTTTATCATAAACTATTTTACAATATCATTTTAATAGACTATTGTGAATGTAAAAATGTTATCAACATTAGAACCGACAATTGTTAAATTGAGAACTAGCGGTTAGCAAATTGATTCTATAAAATGTCGATTTAGGACAGCAAGCATGATATTTTGTTGATAAAAATCTTAAAGTACATATTTTTCACTCTCAATTATAGACATTTGTTACCTAAGTTTGAATCAATTTAGACAAATGTTAGGCAATTTAGCACAATAGTCTGCTTTATTTTAATATTTTGAGGGATTTCAGCTTTTTCAAGCTCAGAACATGACAGACCTACCATCTGTCCCTATTTATAAGAGACTATCACTTGTTACTTTGGAAAACACAAAAATAGGGTCAGTCCCTATTTCTGAAATTCTAGTAATATTAATAATATAATGGAAACTTATAAAGCACAAGTATCCATCAAACAAAGCCGCTCACTGCGCTATAGACAACAGAAAAACAAACAAAGAACATGATAAAAAGCAATACAAATGCAGAAACATAATAATATACTACTACTATACCAACACATGTAATATACAACATTACAACTCATTGGCAAAAGCAATTTGAACAAGTGAGTTTTTAGTGCTGTCTTTAATGATGATAAGCTATGACAGTGCCTGACATGAATGGGAAAATGGGAATATTAAGTAGTAAAAGGAATTGACTATGACATGTAAAATTGTACAAAGAAAATGTACAAAGAAAATGTACCTTCAATAATACGTTATTTGCTTATTGAGATGACATTTGATCACTAAACTGTAAAGGTGTCCATCATGATCATTTTTCAGATTGTGTGAGGGGTCCAGTTTCATTAACTTTGAGTAGCCTCATGCATCAGGACCCTGGGCCTGGGGTGTCCCTCTTGCAGACTTTCTAAGGTTGGCAGATTATCTGAGTTATTGCAAAAATGTTACAGTGGTTTGTTATAAAAATTGGATTTAAGGTGACAAAAAAACAACTGTTCTATGAGCCCGACCGACCCCTTTTTGTCAAATGTTTTGGTGTGATATTCAGTTGTATGCCGAATTTAATAGTGAGTAGGCCTACTGATATTTCACCATTATAACCATGATTACACGCTCAATCTAATCACAGTTAAGTGGAAATGTTTGGAAAATGTAGACATATTTTTAATATTTAAAGGTAGATGACCCGATCACATTCCGATTTTCAACTTGAAGTTTTCTATTCTACATGAAAGGTCATCCTTAAAAAGTCGTGTTCCAAAGTTTGAGTTGCATAGCTCTAATGGTTCTTATTTTAGACGCACAAGATGCTGTGAACTGTACCCATTGAGTTGTACACAAACTATATCGGTGGTTACCACCATTCGCGGTAATTCGACGTTATTTCATCGATTTCTTCGTAATTATACCGATCTAGGCCGTCAAATTTCAGTATGATGATGAGAAAAATACGAGCTTTCATATGATATGAAAATCTCCGTATGTTTGAAATAATTCTGTGTTACGAAAATGTGATCGGGTCATCTACCTTTAATACAATTTAATTCTTTTTTTAATGAAAAGTTCTAGAAATTTGTAAATGTTATATTTTTATTTTATTTTGAATTTGTTGAAAATACACAAAAATGTTGCAGAAAAACAGGTCACCAACCCTACCTGAGAGGTTTTCCCGTAGTACAGGGGTGTTTGTTTTGTCGCCTAACCTATCAATGTAGAAATTGTAACACTTTTCATGCGGCAGGCGTCTGCAGACGACAGTTCCAAAATTTCACAAAATGCTTAAAAAATGTCTAAATCATTCAATTTCCTCACCATATTTGGAATCGCCATGAGAAATGCATTAAAATAAGTACAAACATGCCTAGTATTGGTTCAGTAATCCTTGAGATAGACTTTGAAAGTTGGGAAATGTTTCTGAAAAATCTGTCTTGTATATGGTAAAACGAATAGCTGCGTGGAAAGTGTTGACCGCCTGGGGTCTACCTGTCTATCTTACAGTGGTTCTGATTGGTGTATTGCAAGATATACTCATTTGAATAGCCAATTAAAATGCAGCTTGTAAAATATTTCATATTATTATTCTAACACTGTCTCTGATTGGCACAATAAATTATGTATCTATCTTTCTGACCAATCGGCCGGTAGTTCTCAGGGGGTTAACCGTACTTTACTCTCTGCTCTACAGGCATGAATATGACGCTGCATTAAATAACATACAGATAATAGTGCTACAGAGTGACCACTATGTGTACAATAGAGGAGCGTTACATCCCAAATCAAGCACTGATGTTACACCAAAGAAACTACCATTAGATAGAAGGAAAACTGTAGAGGATCTCAAAGTGGATGTTGCTAAACTGGTGAGTAAGGCGACCAAGCCTCAAATATTTTTGTATTTTATGTATTTATTTTTTCTCTCTGTATAGCGCTTTGAGAACTTATTGTAAGGCGCTCTATAAGTATTTTGTATTATTATTATTATTATAAACCATACATCGAGGGTTGAGTGCCAGAAGGCCGTAACTCATCTTTTGTGCAAATTGATATGTGACGTGATCAAACGAAATGAGTCACATGTCGGCAATTTTCAATTTTAATATCTGTCTATCATTTAAAGCCAGTGTAAAATGCTACAGTATGGTTCAAACCCCACATTAATTTGTCTTCTGGTTTTTAAGTTGCAAACAATTTACCAACTGAGAAAACAACGTAAAACATAAGAATTTGTCACACCTTTTTACCTATAACTCAAAATCAATATTCCCGACATCCGACTCATTCCGCTTGATCGTGTCACATATTTGGTACAAAAATAATCTGTATAACCTAGATTTTCAGAACCATAAAGAGATAACTCATAAACATTCTGAATTTGACTAAAATTAGAGTTATAAGTTGGGTGCTACAGTGTATTGTAATGAGTCCCAAATATTTGAAAGTCGATAATCTCAAAATAGCATTTCTTGAGTTACAGCCTTCTGGCACTCAACCCTCGACATGGACCAGGAGCTGCTTTGTTCCATTTTTGACAAAAGTAACTCCTTGTCCTATACTTGCTGTACAAAATGTGAAAAACACCAGGAGCTATAACTGAACAACAAGGGGTAACAAAACTCCCAGCTCCTGCTTAATTTGAGGCTCGAAGGTGACAAAAAACCTGTTCTAGGAGTAAAACAGACCTGAGGTAGGGTCAGTTGGTCAGGCAGCTTTGTGTTGTTGTTTTTTCGAAAATTTTCAACAGCAAAATTCACAAATTCAAATCTATTTTTAACCAAATTTAAAATTAAAAAATAGAAACAAATGGGTCAGGCACGTAGAACAGGGTAGTGGATTTTTGTCGCCCAATGGATGGGGTTTAGGTCTAGGGTGTTAGGCTGGGTTCCCACTTCCATCTATATGGCCGCCATTTTTTTAAATGGTGGACGAAATCTAGGGACTGGGAAAATATAATAAGTCAAAGAAATCAGCTAAGTCAGGAATTCCGGCCACTTCTAAATTAATTGCTCATTTGTTTTTTCAAATGGTGGACGAAATCGAGGGACTGGGAAAATATAACAAGTCAAAGAAATCAGCTAAGTCAGGAATTCCGGCCACTTCTAAATGAATTGCTCATTTGTTTTTTAAAATGGTGGACGAAATCGAGGGACTAGGAAAATATAACAAGTCAAAGAAATCAGCTAAGTCAGGAATTTCGGTCACTTCTTAATTAATTGCCCATTTGGAAGTATGCCTGGGAACAACACCAAAGCACCTGATAAGTCCAGTTTAAACTGTAGTGTGCAACTGCTGATCGTCACACAGGTTGTCAGCCAATGTTTTTGGATGTCCACCAAAGTCAGGGTTTTTCTCAGGATTTCAGAAATATAAACAAAGCACAAATCACATTTTTATGTTCAGTAGTAGATATGGTTATAAATAGATGATAACACACACAGTTCTGAAGGCACAGAACTTTTTTTGACTGAAAAACCTACACACTAATTCAATACTTGTGAAGAGAGCTGGAGGACAGACAACATTTTCTGTAAGCTTTAAAATTAGTTGGCAGTTCATTGCTTTTAAAAAAAATCATGGATAAGTGATTGGGAAAATTAGGACTTTCATAGTTTGTAAATACATTTTAATGAGTTGGGAATATTCAACGAGGTCACCCATTCTAGAAAAGACTTAGCTCTAAATAAATCAAATATCTGATAAATCAAATATTTGCAAGCAAAATTGGCCATGCCCCTCAACTTACTGTATATTTATGGTTTATACAGGGTAAGTCAAAAAAAGTGTACTCAACTTTGAGACTTTATATTTTAAAATCTGCGCACCAATTTCACAGATTTGTTATCAAGGCAGACGGATTATCTCATTAGCTCTCTAAAGAATTTTAGTTGGTTGAAATTGGTTGTGGTAAACATATTTTATTTGCTTAAAAGTCAATATTTTATAAACCGAACAAGATTTGCGATATTTTCTCTTAAAAGATCTACTAAATGCCACTATTGAAAAAGGTCCACACTCTAGTCCGAGCTGATTCCAACTATCGCAAAGCCAAATGTATTGTTGTTTTTGCTAAATTCGTGTAATCATGACATTGTTTTGTGATTATTTTGCATTTAATGATTGATAAAATAAATGAGACTTTCGATTTGTCTTTATTAGTTAGCAATTGTGTACCATACATGAATCCACTTGTTCGTTAATATCAAGCATTATTGAGTAAAATATTCAATATTGTGTTCGGTTTCAAAATGCAGTAACTTTACCAAAATAGTTATATCTGGTAAACAGTTCCATGAAATGTCATGATTCTTTTTGCTGATGATAGCGAATAAATGTATCTATTGCTGCATATTTTGTTTGCCTTCATATTCTGAAAATAACTATTTTCAATAATTATTTTACTTTGAGTACACTTTTTTTTGGACTCACCCTGTAATGTATTTCAGATTGCTGATGATCCAGAGACAACAAGTGTTGATGGAATGTGTTTACACATAGCTAAGCAGCTTCCAGCCGGGATACATCTCTTTAATTGTATTTCAGGTAAGATTTTCTTCCCAAATTTGATCTTAAATGGTACTAAAATAAATTGTCTGATTGTAATGGTGTCTTTTATATGCTGTGTTTGGGATTCCTACTTTTTCGAAACATTGCAATGTTCATAAAACATAGAACTTTTTTCATATTAGGAATTATACAAAAGTGATCAAGACACAGTTGGGTAATTAGGCTTTATTAAAAAAAAAAATTGTCTCAAAGCTCCCGCGCGCGTTAGTTAATTGGTGCGCGTTAGAAAAAAGAAAGAAAAAAGAAAAAAAGAAATCTCAAAGTTTCACCGATTTTTCAGATTTTCATTGATCACATCATTTTTAAATACATAAGGTCACTTTTACAAGGATTTCAATATTTTAAATTTATAAAATAAAAAAAGAGCTTTGAGACCAAAGATTGTGTTGATATAGCCTTACCAGCACTAGTTTTGTGCCCTTCCGCGAACCAAATACTGACTCCAGCAAGCTCCTGAGGTTAGGAGGCACTAGGAAACTATACACGATCACCCCATTAGGCCTCAAATCCAGGGCTGGAAAAAGAGGGCAAAACGGTAAGCTCCTTGCCGGGAAATGTTGCCTTCTCGCGGGAAATCCCCCCCCCCCCCCCCTGTAATAATAATTAAATACGCTATTACGCTCTTCTTAGGAATTTAGCACTTTTGATACGGGCAGTGCATCATTTTGATAATTTATTAAATAAATAAATAAATAAATAAAAATAAATAAATCTTACAAAATAATTAAAAGAGTAATAGAGTAATACAGCCGACTGAGCCAATATATTATATAAAATGATGCACCAACAAATGGCATCAGTTGGACCTTAATTTTCCAAAAATCTTAAGCTTCTGAGGGCAGCCCCCCCCCCCCCCCCCCCTCAGACACCCCCTCCGCCGCTAAAGCAGCGGGAAACTTTGCATTTTTTCCAGCCCTGCTCAAATCAACAATCAGTTCAGTTTTCCCACACACAGGGCTGGTACTCAACAATATATCATTTTCAATTTTGGATGACCACCTGACAGGCACCCAAAACTGGTCGAACCGCTGTCACTTCACTGTCGTGTCATGATTGTTTCAACAGATCAAGGGAAAATGGCCCCCGTCTGTATTGCTCAAGCTAAAATCTCAATGCATGAGAATCTAGGGTATAGTGTGATCAGTTCCAAATTGGCAAAGCTGCCTGAATACAGAAGGATGTGGGCGTGTATGAAGGCAACTAGCGCACTGAGCATCATATGCATGTGGCCAACATCTCGGCGTACGCTTGGACTACTTTTGCGCGTGGAGGGATAAAAAGCCAATATTTCTTGCCAGTTTGGAACTGATCAAAATATAGTGCTTTGAAATTGTTAGCTTTGACTTATAGCTCAGTCATACAACATAACTCTGATCATTGTATGATCCAGGCACAGCACAAAACTATTTTCTATTTGGCTTCCTCTGGACAGTGACGTAATTTTACAGGCGCAGCATTTAAGTACACGTATGTATCTTCCGTCTTTCTACGTGCGTGTGTATACGCCAGCGCATCAAGTAGTCGCACACATTTATGCGCTGCAATCATTAAATGACGCAGTCACGTCTCTGTCTCGTGATAGACAAATAGACTATAGACTAGTGCTAGGTGATTATACCAATATGAATAAAATGGTTTTATTCCAGATTGCCATTTATGTATGATACCCTAATAAAAGTTCTTACAAATCAAATAAATGTTACCGATGTGTATATTTTAATTACTGTGAAACTTAACGGATACTTTATTTTGCAAATTTCAAATTACTGCTATTTTAGCTGCCATTGAACATTTAACCTAAATCTGGATATTTCACTGTTGCATTTAATACAAAACTGTCAGTTTCGGTTATTTAATTTCGTGAATCTACATCCCTCGCAAAATTCGCGAAATTAAATCCCTCGTAAAATTAAGTGGATTAACAGCACTTGTATTTTTTTGTATTTTTCAGACAACTCACCATCTTCATTACTTGACCTAGGAGTGTGTGACGGGACACAGATCTTTGTATGGGATGGTAAACAGGTAGGTTCCATTACTTGACCTAGGGGTGTGTGACGGGACACAGATCTTTGTATGGGATGGTAAACAGGTAGGTTCCATTACTTGACATAGGGGTGTGTGACGGGACACAGATCTTTGTATGGGATGGTAAACAGGTAGGTTCCATTACTTGACCTAGGAGTGTGTGACGGGACACAGATCTTTGTATGGGGTGGTAAACAGGTAGGTTCCATTACTTGACCTAGGAGTTTGTGACGGGACACAGATCTTTGTATGGGATGGTAAACAGGTAGGTTCCATTACTTGACATAGGAGTGTGTGACGGGACACAGATCTTTGTATGGGATGGTAAACAGGTAGGTTCCATTACTTGACCTAGGGGTGTGTGACGGGACACAGATCTTTGTATGGGATGGTAAACAGGTAGGTTCCATTACTTGACATAGGGGTGTGTGACGGGACACAGATCTTTGTATGGGATGGTAAACAGGTAGGTTCCATTACTTGACCTAGGAGTGTGTGACGGGACACAGATCTTTGTATGGGGTGGTAAACAGGTAGGTTCCATTACTTGACATAGGGGTGTGTGACGGGACACAGATCTTTGTATGGGATGGTAAACAGGTAGGTTCCATTACTTGACCTAGGAGTGTGTGACGGGACACAGATCTTTGTATGGGGTGGTAAACAGGTAGGTTCCATTACTTGACCTAGGAGTTTGTGACGGGACACAGATCTTTGTATGGGATGGTAAACAGGTAGGTTCCATTACTTGACATAGGAGTGTGTGACGGGACACAGATCTTTGTATGGGATGGTAAACAGGTAGGTTCCATTACTTGACCTAGGGGTGTGTGACGGGACACAGATCTTTGTATGGGATGGTAAACAGGTAGGTTCCATTACTTGACATAGGGGTGTGTGACGGGACACAGATCTTTGTATGGGATGGTAAACAGGTAGGTTCCATTACTTGACATAGGGGTGTGTGACGGGACACAGATCTTTGTATGGGATGGTAAACAGGTAGGTTCCATTACTTGACCTAGGGGTGTGTGACGGGACATAGATCATTGTATGGGATGGTAAACAGGTAGGTTTCATTACTTGACCTAGGAGTGTGTGACGGGACACAGATCTTTGTATGTGATGGTAAACAGGTAGGTTTCATTACTTGACCTAGGAGTTTGTGACGGGACACAGATCTTTGTATGGGATGGTAAACAGGTAGGTTTCATTACTTGACCTAGGAGTGTGTGACGGGACACAGATCTTTGTATGGGATGGTAAACAGGTAGGTTCCATTACTTGACCTAGGAGTGTGTGACGGGACACAGATCTTTGTATGGGATGGTAAACAGGTAGGTTCCATTACTTGACCTAGGGGTGTGTGACGGGACACAGATCTTTGTATGGGATGGTAAACAGGTAGGTTTCATTACTTGACCTAGGAGTGTGTGACGGAACACAGAACTTTGTATGGGATGGTAAACAGGTAGGTTCCATTACTTGACCTAGGAGTGTGTGACGGGACACAGATCTTTGTATGGAATGGTAAACAGGTAGGTTTCATTACTTGACCTAGGAGTGTGTGACGGGACACAGATCTTTGTATGGGATGGTTAACAGGTAGGTTTCATTACTTGACCTAGGAGTGTGTGACGGGACACAGATCTTTGTATGGGATGGTAAACAGGTAGGTTCCATTACTTGACCTAGGAGTGTGTGACGGGACACAGATCTTTGTATGGGATGGTAAACAGGTAGGTTCCATTACTTGACATAGGAGTGTGTGACGGGACACAGATCTTTGTATGGGATGGTAAACAGGTAGGTTTCATTACTTGACCTAGGAGTGTGTGACGGAACACAGATCTTTGTATGGGATGGTAAACAGGTAGGTTCCATTACTTGACATAGGGGTGTGTGACGGGACACAGATCTTTGTATGGGATGGTAAACAGGTAGGTTCCATTACTTGACCTAGGAGTGTGTGACGGGACACAGATCTTTGTATGGGATGGTAAACAGGTAGGTTCCATTACTTGACCTAGGAGTGTGTGACGGGACACAGATCTTTGTATGGGATGGTAAACAGGTAGGTTTCATTACTTGACCTAGGAGTGTGTGACGGGACACAGATCTTTGTATGGGATGGTAAACAGGTAGGTTCCATTACTTGACCTAGGGGTGTGTGACGGGACACAGATCTTTGTATGGGATGGTAAACAGGTAGGTTCCATTACTTGACATAGGAGTGTGTGACGGGACACAGATCTTTGTATGGGATGGTAAACAGGTAGGTTCCATTACTTGACCTAGGAGTTTGTGACGGGACACAGATCTTTGTATGGGATGGTAAACAGGTAGGTTTCATTACTTGACCTAGGAGTGTGTGACGGGACACAGATCTTTGTATGGGATGGTAAACAGGTAGGTCCCATTACTTGACCTAGGAGTGTGTGACGGGACACAGATCTTTGTATGGGATGGTAAACAGGTAGGTTTCATTACTTGACCTAGGAGTGTGTGACGGGACACAGATCTTTGTATGGGATGGTAAACAGGTAGGTTCCATTACTTGACATAGGAGTGTGTGACGGGACACAGATCTTTGTATGGGATGGTAAACAGGTAGGTTCCATTACTTGACATAGGGGTGTGTGACGGGACACAGATCTTTGTATGGGATGGTAAACAGGTAGGTTCCATTACTTGACCTAGGGGTGTGTGACGGGACACAGATCTTTGTATGGGATGGTAAACAGGTAGGTTCCATTACTTGACATAGGAGTGTGTGACGGGACACAGATCTTTGTATGGGATGGTAAACAGGTAGGTTCCATTACTTGACATAGGGGTGTGTGACGGGACACAGATCTTTGTATGGGATGGTAAACAGGTAGGTCCCATTACTTGACCTAGGAGTGTGTGACGGGACACAGATCTTTGTATGGGATGGTAAACAGGTAGGTTCCATTACTTGACATAGGGGTGTGTGACGGGACACAGATCTTTGTATGGGATGGTAAACAGGTAGGTTCCATTACTTGACCTAGGGGTGTGTGACGGGACACAGATCTTTGTATGGGATGGTAAACAGGTAGGTCAACAACAGGGAAATAATATTCTACAGTGTTGTAAAATAGAGGTCTGTGTCCAGGGTTCGAATTCGACAGTATCGCATCGCAAAATGCGATGCAAAATTTAGTAATTGCGCCTCAATTCTATACCTTGCTCTACATAAATCCATGATGAGACTTGCATATCTACGTAAACAGTAAAGAATATTCCCTTTCCGATCCAGTTGTTGTTCGTTCGATTTACTTTCTAGAAACGTTGTTGTATTTTATTTCTCCTTCTAGGGGATCAATAATTGCTACTCCTACATCGCTAGTGCGCATGTGACGGATTCACTTTCTAGAGACGTCGTCGTAATTTCCTTTGAGGGGATCAATAATTGCTACGCCTAAATCGCTACCAGTGTGTTTTTGCTATGCAAAAGAAATCCTTAATTCGAACCCTGATCACCTATGAATATAATGAAAAAAAACAATAACTCTACTAAACAATCTAATGTTTTATAACACCTACAGGTAGACGGTATGTCAATTCATACTGGTAGCCAGTGTGAACCTGTCTTAATAAGTATCACCTATGAATATCATGAAGAGACCAACAACTCTATTAAACAATATTATGTTTTATAACACTTACAGGTAGACGGTATGCCAATTCGTACTGGTAGCCAGTGTGAACCTGTCTTACTAAGTATCACCTATGAATATCATGAAGAGACCAACAACTCTATTAAACAATATTATGTTTTATAACACCTACAGGTAGACGATATGCCAATTCATACTGGTAGCCAGTGTGAACCTGTCTTAATAAGTATCACCTATGAATATCATGAAGAGACCAACAACTCTATTAAACAATATTATGTTTTATAACACCTACAGGTAGACGATATGCCAATTCATACTGGTAGCCAGTGTGAACCTGTCTTAATAAGTATCACCTATGAATATCATGAAGAGACCAACAACTCTATTAAACATTATTATGCTTTATAACACCTACAGGTAGACGATATGCCAATTCATACTGGTAGCCAGTGTGAACCTGTCTTAATAAGTATCACCTATGAATATCATGAAGATACCAATAACTCTATTAAACAATATTATGTTTTATAACACTTACAGGTAGACGGTATACCTATTCGTACTGGTAGCCAGTGTGAACCTGTCTTACTAAGTATCACCTATGAATATCATGAAGAGACCAACAACTCTATTAAACAATATTATGTTTTATAATACCTACAGGTAGACGGTATACCTATTCGTACTGGTAGCCAGTGTGAACCTGTCTTAATAAGTATCACCTATGAATATCATGAAGAGACCAACAACTCTATTAAACAATATTATGTTTTATAATACCTACAGGTAGACGGTATACCTATTCGTACTGGTAGCCAGTGTGAACCTGTCTTAATAAGTATCACCTATGAATATCATGAAGATACCAACAACTCTATTAAACATTATTATGCTTTATAACACCTACAGGTAGACGATATGCCAATTCATACTGGTAGCCAGTGTGAACCTGTCTTACTAAGTATCACCTATGAATATCATGAAGATACCAACAACTCTACTAAACAATATTATGCTTTATAACACCTACAGGTAGACGGTATGCCAATTCATACTGGTAGCCAGTGTGAACCTGTCTTACTAAGTATCACCTGTGAATATCATGAAGATACCAATAACTCTACTAAACAATATTATGTTTTATAACACATACAGGTAGACGGTATGCCAATTCGTACTGGTAGCCAGTGTGAACCTGTCTTACTAAGTATCACCTATGAATATCATGAAGAGACCAACAACTCTATTAAACCACCCAATGGCAGCACTAAGCAAATACAGCACACATTCCCAAAGGTAGGCGACCAGCAGATCAGCCCTTTTGTGGCAAAAGGATGTATCTTATATGTACTTTACTAATGATATACTTCCTTTTAACATGGATTGTGTTAACTTGGTTCAATAATCCTCACTTAGGAAAAGGTTGGAACTTGTAAAGACAATAAAAGTAATATACTGCCTTTTACCACTACATGATTTATGGAGAAAAAAGCTAACTTTGATCATTTTAAAAGGAAGTATACTGTTAGAAAACTACATATAAGATACATCCTTTTGCCATACTGTCTGCTAACAAGGATTGAACAGTGCTAAACCACTAACTTATCAGGGAATAAATACACTTGTGGGGTGCAAATACACCTACATAAATAATGCTATGGTCTAAGTCAGTGGTTCCCAACCTTTTTCTGGGGGTGACCCCATTCCAGAAACCAGCATCAGAGCGCAACCCCTCACAGAACAAAGTCAGATGTGTTTATAATAACACAACATAGAATTTTGTTAAATTAGGCTAGTCCGCGACCCCACAAAAAATGGGAACCACTGGTCTAAGTATATACAATGTCAATAATTTGACATTATATCTTTTATGTTAATTTGAACCAATCAGCGGTCAGATGTGAATAACCACGAGCCAATCAAAGCTGAGTGCCCAATTGACTAACGGGCTGGAGAATAGACATTCGCTCTTTTCCTCGTTGTGTAACCGTAGACTGCAGTCGTTGTATTATTTCTCGTCGTTTCGTCGTAATATTATATATTATTTGAAGCATTTTTTACGTTAATAAAGTGTCAGGTCATCATTGGTAATGGCGGTGAAATGTAACCAAGTTGTGTTATAGTCTTCTCTTTATAATGTAAGAAACCAAAATATACGTTCTTACACACTCATAAGGCAAAACAATTGTTGTGTTGCCCTCAGCGACCAACCCTAAAATCTCAATAATCACGGTCGCCATTTTTTTTTAAGATTTAAATTTTACCCAATTTGTCAAAATATTTCTATTTTCTGCTTGGAATGAGTAAGGTTGCTTGAATAGATTACTTTAACCCTAACTCTACTACACCACAGGGCAAATGGGCGGAAAAAATGTTTTTATAACCCGGCATGCAGGTTTTTGGGCTACAAAACAGACCCAGGCTATATAACGAGGCAATATACTTTGCCGAGTGTGACTGACAGCCATGGTGTAGTGGCTAGGATCTGGGCCCGGGTGCTGGAGGTCTGTGGTTCAAATCCCGGGAGGGTCAGGTGACCTCTGAGCACTGTATATACACTCGTCAAAAGAAGTTCCTGGACACTCATTGAAGTTCAAATATTTCACATAAACATTTAATATAAATTAAACAATTGCATGTCAAAATAAGCAGACAATAATTCCCTATCATGTCTGTATGAAATTAAGATGTACGCATTCATGCATGGCTGAGCACATTCATTAAGCAATGGTAAGGTGCGTAAAAGGAAATTGCAAGAAATGAGCATTTACAGTCATTTGAATGGAGGGATTATCCAATTTTTTGCAATCTTCTTGCCATTGTCAAGTGAATCGGATCTGCCATGCATGAGTGATCATGTCTAAATTCCATGTTAAGCTATTAGAGGATTACTTTCTGCTTATTTTGATATACAATTATATATATATAATTATATATATAATTATATATATTCTATTAAATATTAATTTAATTTAAGTGTCCAGGAACTTCTTTTGACGAGTGTATGTTGAATAGAAACACATGGATGTTACAGAGGAATCTCATGAGTAATACATATATACATCACATTGGAATTACATAGATAGCAACTGGTTGTTTTGCTTTAATTGTAATTATTTGTGACCCAACATAACTAAATGAGGCACAATGCGGCAGTAGCGTATTTGATTCAAGAGCACAAATGTGGGACAAGGTCATAATAAATCAAATTCATAAAAAGTCTTGTTTCTGATCTTTGATCTTGTTGTATCCCTAAAAGTCTCGCATTTATGAAAATAAAGCGTTAAACCACATTTTGAGGTATTTAATTTGCCTTTACTCCATTGATTAGATAACAAAACCAAAACTTAAATGTCCATGACAATTTGTATTTGATGTTTTGGGACAATGTGATCTTTAATAATCTGTAGTTTTGGTTATTAGGAATGTGATATAACATCATGATATAAATAACTCAATATTCATATTTTCCTCTTTGTGCCTCATTTACTCACTTTGGGTCACATTTGTTTCCATATTTAGGATTGTACCCTACGTGAAATCCGTGATATGGTCAGCGTGCTCACAGATATTCCAACCAATGGTCTACTTCTAAGTCGTGTTAGCAGCACATCAGTGTTACTGCCTGCTAGTGATGATAGTAAGACTGTGGAAGAGATGGGTCTCTGTGACTATGACAGCCTCGTTGCGGAATACCAAAAAGAAAACGGGTAAGTGAACAGATAGTTGGATATAGCATTGCAAAAAATCAAAAGAATTAACTGCAAAATTTGTGGAGAAAGCAGAACTTTTTTGGATTTAGATAAATAAGATTGAAAAAAGTGTGCTGTATATAGCCTGCAGACAACACTTCCTGGACTTACTGTTAGACATCTGTGCATCATACACAGACATTTTCTTACGCTTGACATCTTGGTTTGTGAGTTAAATGACCAGTAGCTTGCGCAAAGGGGGGAGCCCCCCCCCCCCCCCCCCCCCCACCCCACTATTGAAATTAGTCGGGGGAAATATCTGTCAGTAATCCAGATAGTCTGCAAATGTGTACATGTTGTCGACAAATGTATGCAGTAGTCGGCTAAATAAAGGAAAATGTTATAGAGAAAACTGATGAAGTCTCATGATTGGCCATTAGTTGTTTACTGTGCTTATTTTTTGACTGTGCGATTTCTTTTTGACTGTGCGATTTCTTTTTGACTATGCGAATTATTTTGACCGTGCAAATTTGTTGGCCCCACCCACACTCACGTGAAATCCACGAGATGACTGCAAAAAAAATTGGGGCTACCTTTTACTATTTTTTGGGTACGTCGGGGGAATTGAGAATAATCTGAGTCGAGGGAATTTCATTTATGACCAGGTGCCCCCCCCCCCCTTCCCACTCACAATATCCTGCGCACGCCACTGTAAATTACCAAACCTTTCATCATGTGTTTTATATTAAAGGTGGATGTTCCGAATACTTTAGCTTTTTTTTTTGCCCATCAAGATATTTTGATATCAGAAGAACCCCCATATTTTGCTCATAATTTCTGTAAAATGATTGGAGCAATATATGTTCCATTTAGACGTTATAGGCCAAAATGCAGTGAATTACTGCCAACAGTGGTTAACCACCCGGCCAGTTTGTGTACTACTCCATGGGAAAATTCCATGTCACATTGTGCTTCTAAAATAAGAACCATTGGAGTTTGGAGGTATGCAACTCAGACTTTGGAATACGACTATTTTAAGGATGACTCTTCATGTAGAAAAGAAAACATTAAGTTGAAAATCCGAACAGAAATCCGAACACCTACAGTACACTTAGTTTGGTATCAAAATAATTCTATGAGTTTTCTCTATCCAAATATGTTTTCAGTTATACATTACAATATTTTACTGGGCATTATTGTAACAGTTATAAAGCTTAAAAAGGGTATTGAAACTTTTGGGACACCCTGTATGAAAAGATCAACATCTAGGAGTTTAGAAATAAGGGTCATGTAGTATACTGTAAAAGTGGAAGTTTTTGTGCTACATTTATTTTCGCACCTTTAGCGCTAAAATCAGCAAGGGCGAAAATTAAAATGCGCAAATATATTAATTTTGTATGTAGGTCTATATGAGGAATCTCAAAATCGCAAAAATAAAAACATGCAAAATTGTTTAAAATGTGCAAATCAAGGAAAATTTCCACTTTTACAGTACCTTTAGTTTTTCCCTGTTTTCAAAATTTAAGAGTATGTAAAAAATGGCCTTGGAAGTTGGAATATCTTTTTTTCCATCATAAAATAGTAACATTCTGTGATTAGATACCTATATCGTTTGATTTCAGAACAAACACTGCCTCCCTCGCAGAACAAGAAACTGAAAAACAGAACAACGCAGTAACAGTAAATGTTGAGAACAGGTGTGCTAAAGCCCTGACTGCTACTAAGGACTGGCCTACGCAACAAATACAAGCACAGCTTGACCAGGTTAGTCAAAAAAACCTCCTACGACATTCTCAAGCATGAGAAGTTTCCTGATAAAGTTAATTCTGAGGTGTGCTAAAGCCATGACTGCTACTAAGGACTGGCCTACGCAACAAATACAAGCACAGCTTGACCAGGTTAGTTAAAAAAACCTCCTACGACATTCTCAAGCATGAGAAGTTCCCTGATAAAGCAGTAACAGTTAATTCTGAGATGTGCTAACGCCTTGACTGCTACTAAGGACTGGCCTACGCAACAAATACAAGCACAGCTTGACCAGGTTAGTCAAAAAAACCCTCCTACGACATTCTCAAGCATGAGAAGTTCCCTGATAAAGCAGTAACAGTTAATTCTGAGATGTGCTAAAGCCTTGACTGCTACTAAGGACTGGCCTATGCAACAAATACAAGCACAGCTTGACCATTTGTGTTCTTCTTCTTTTTAAATGATTATATAAAAATATGGCTAGCTTTAGGCAAGGCTCAAGATAAGCGGGCGCTGGGCGATTTTTACCCCTCGGTCCTTCTGCCACAGCGCCCGGTAATGCTGAAAAATAAATAACCGAGCGCTGATATTTTGTCCAAACCAGCGCCCGTTGACTATCGGGAAGCTTGCGCAATACATCATATTTCGAGTTTACAATGCTGCAACGCTGGGATTTAATAAAAAGTTAGCTCCCGGTAGACTGAAAGTAGCTCCCGGTTCTCAGTAAAACCCATGATCCGGGCGCTACTTCTGAAAAAATGTAGCTCCTGGTAAAAAACTGTTATCTTGAGCCTTGGCTTTAGGGTTCCATACCCATGATTTGGTGTATTTTTTGGTATATTTTATTGAATAAAGAGTGACTTAATTTGAAAATGTTTTTTGATTTTTTGGCATTCTTTACAGACGATTGGAGACCTTAAGTGTTTGGTGTTACAACAATTCTCTATGGAGGAAGACAAAATGTTGAAGCGAGTATGTCGTCTGCGGATACAACATGACACATTAGGATTACAAGCTCCATGTAAGTAAGCATGGGCAAAAGTGGGAAAAGGGATTTAACACTTCCCACGCGGCTATAAGTTTTACAATATGGCTCATTCCATGAAGTTGGGGCATATTATGTGACATCCAAGTGAAATTTTCAAAATGGATATTTTCCAACTCTTTCTTCTTTTTTAGGTTCTACATTTACCAAAGTCCAATGTAGAACTTTTCTTTTTAATGTAACATTTGGTATAAAATAACCGCACATGTTCAACAGTTGGATGACATTTCCAAAAATCCTGATGCTACATGGACACCATTTCCCATTTCCATATCATTTTCTAATAAATTAGCTGAAGATGTGGGCCAAGTTTATATACCTCAATTAACTACTTCGAACCACAAATACATGAAAAGAAACCAGATTTGTCTAGGTTGAACATAACTTAACGAACAAGACATCGTAGATTAACTGTTTTATGTAAAAACTCATTGAAAAGTGACTCTTTGTTTTGCAATTTGTATAATGAATTTAAATAAAGTACATATCAATATTTGTTTGATGTAAAGTACTCTATAAACCATGCACATTGATTACATTATAGTCATAAAGAAAGTATATGAAGTATTATTTACCTGTATAATGTTATAAAATGCACTACCGATGCTACATGGACACCGCGTCTTGTAACATTGTTAATAATAAGACTATTCATACTGTTACAATTATTTGAGTGTGAATGGTTTGTCTACTTGTTCATCATATCACGTAGATACATAGAGTGAATTGCTTGAAATTTATCTAAAGACTGTTCATGTAAAATTTACCTTTTCTGTGTACTTAAGTATTACGATGCTACATGGACACCGTGCCCTAAAATATTTGGAACAGCTTGAACAGGTGCATCTTTTTCAGATCAATAGAGAGGATGTACTATGATGTTAACTTTTTATGTTATAAGCACACGATAAAATTAATAACATGGATTGTAAAACTACAAATTACACAAAAAGATAACCTGCCATGAAGCATAAAACATAATTACCTATGATATACATACACCATTTCTTACAATTACACAATAACAATACACCATTGATCAGAGAAACTTAAGATGTCCACTGAAACAAACTTCATGCAGTGTTGTTCTTAAAAGTAATCTTTGTGATCTTAGTCTCTTTGCTCGTTTCTGATTGAATCATCCTCTATTATTGATAAAGATGATTGAAAAGTTTGATCACTTAAAAAGTCAGTTTGCAAAAAAAATCATTTAATTGCCATGATGGATTTCTTTGGAAAGGTACTAGTTTTTGAAAATGATGGGTTCACTAATTGTGTTCATCTCCATAAATTCCAGGACGATAGAACTGTCTTCTGATTTAATGTCAAGAACCTGCAAAGCAAAACAAAATAAACCCTATGGCTTAGTATCTTCATGGAACATTGTGTTTTGATATTAGAGTAGATTATTTATTCATGTTGCATTTTTTGTGTTGCAGGAAAATATTTATATTAAAATCATGCTGGAGTATTTTATTTATTATTCATTTAACATGAAAAAGAATAGCAAAGGATAGAGAACTTAAATGATTTACAATTATTTGTTTTATTTATAGTAAATAAAGCTAAAATAAGGGAATGTTTATTGTGAATTCAGTGAAATGCTAATGGAAATGGTGTCCATGTAGCATTGTGTATTAATATATTTCATTAGATATACATCTCTCATAATATGCCTTTTTTCTGTAAAGTGTAGTAAAATGTAGGCAATGTTTTGAATGTTTTGGGTGATGGATAATTTCGAATGGGGTAATTGTTTTAGTCTAATTAGGCAAATTTTATGAAATGCTACATGGATATGGTGTCCATGTAGCATCGTATTGGTAAGCTATATTATTAGCATTAAAAGAGCAAAAACTAATTCATTATTAACTTCAAAGTTTATTAATGATGTGATTCTACAAAAATATTACAATTTCAACGAACTATAACGATACCCAATGCAAAATATTGCCCATGCTATGCCCGATTCTACATGGACGCCAAATTATGATGGCGTCTGTGACTCAAAATTAATATCATAACATGAAAAGAAATTCTGATTCAGTGTTTCCCTTTCAATAAAAATGCATTAATAAATACAGACATACAAGCAACATTAAGAAATAATTACAATCGCACTTACCATTCACAAAACTATCCAATGTTTACATTTTGATGCTACATAAAAGTCCCGATGCTACCATTGGACACCAGCGACTAAAACCTTGATAAAACTAGCCCACATGTGGCAAATTCCAAAACAAACCTGATAGCTATTGACCTCTATCCTTACAAAAGAAATATGGAATGTTTTATTTATCTCCAGGGGGGAATTCCCACAAATTGCATAGGATGTTTATCACGATGCTACATTTTATGGTAAGGACACCATGCGCACGGCACGGTATACTTTTTCATGAATATATGGAATGGTCTTCATGAAATTTATTCTCATTTGCAATAGTTTTCAATTGATAAATGCTCTTAATTTTGGAAAATAATTTAAAAATGTATGATAGAGAACTACCCCCATTCAGCAATGAAAACTCCCAATGCTACATGTGTATATTTTGTGGACACCGTGTGTAGCATCGGAAAGGCAATTTTCATGTTGCTTGGGTGAAAAATCAGTCCAGCGTGACGAAAAGTTTTGGTCAGTAAACTATGAATACATGTATCTTTTATTAATCAAATCGATTTCCAAGCAATTCTATGATAGTTTTGCTTACATAAAACTCATATTAATTGTTGTGTTTTCCATGTCACGTTTTTTAGCAAAAAAAGTCGTGGACACCACCTCATTTTTTATTATTTTTTTCTTCAAGGAAGGGTCAATTTTTTTATTTTTTTTCATGGCTCAATACTATTACCTAGTTCTGTTTTTGGACACTAACAAAATTTGATATACACATAGAGTAAAACAGTTTATAAGCTGCCTAAAGTACCAAATTCTGCTATTTTAACAAATGCCCCAACTTCATGGAATGAGCCATATACAAAACAGAATTTTCAGAAACATTTCCAAATTTAAGGGTCTATCTCAAGGATTACTGGACCAATACTTGGCATGTTGATACTTTTTCAATGCATTTTCCATGGCGTTTCCAAATATGGTTATGAAATTTAACAATTTTGACATTTTTAAACATTTTGTGAAATTTTGGAATGTCGTCTGCAGCCGCCTGCCGCGTGGAAAGTGTTAAATTTGCTGGTGTTGAGACTGCCCTCATTATAAAAATAATACAACAATTAAATTGAATTAAACAAAAACGAAACAACAATATTTATGTTATGTGAACCAGCGTACTGGTTTCATTCCATAGCAGCATGTTTAATCTCAAATTAACAACGCTTTGCTACTGTACTTGAGGTATGAGGAGTTATTAAAAGCATCATCATCATCATCGGTCTTCCTTGGACGGAACAATGGATGCAACTTAGTTGCTTCCATCATTCTTTCTTTGGCTATTTGTATTACTCCCATTGGTGCGCCACGCCTAGTGGAGGTATGTATAGGAATACATATTCTGTGTGTGTGTACAGATACAGACCTAGGATGATCCCCTAAAAGCATTATAATGTTCCATCAATTTTAGTAAACCCCTCTTTTTTCGAGCCAATCCATGGAATTGCAATAATTCACAGTATTGTCATGACTGGATGATTAAACACTTTCTACGTGGCTATTGGTTTACCATTACACAAAACAGATTTTCAAGAAACCTTTCTCAACTTTCAGATTCCACGCCAGTAAATAATTTCAGTCCTTGTAGAGACGACAATCAAAAGTTTTTTCTTAGCTTTCATCCTGTGGCCCATTGATTATAGAATTAATCAGAAATGGTACTTATTGCTCCCAAATGATTAAAGTTGTAGTTTAATCCTGATTTTAGGACTACTACCTAATACCACAGTGGAAAAAGACATATTTTCAATGCATTTTGTAGGTTTTTTGGATGTATTTTGATTGTAAATGATCTGGCAACATTTCTCAACTTTTTCTGATAAATGAGGGCGCTACATCAATTGTCCAACTTTGGGGTCTTATATCTCAGAACTTTCGGGGATACCATATATATTTGTTTTGATTAAATGATCAAATATATCATGAAATTTAAGGAAAATGTCAAATTGAAAATTCCAGTCGCTTTATAAGCGAGAAAATTGGCTTTTTGTAACTACCATTTTACATGTAAACGCATAGGAAAACCATTTGGTGGTGTGAATTCTGAAGATACTGGTCTTTGCTGGAGTGTTATGATATCGCCTGCTTAATATCGGCTGTTTTGATGATATTTTGAATGAGTCTTCTACCACAAAAGTTCAATTTGCTTGAAATTCACTGCGATCGGGTTCAATTTGACATTTCCACTACTAAACAATGGAAAGATAGGGCAAAATATTTGATTTCATAAGCAAATTATACAGGCAAATTACTCGATGAAAAAATAGCTCATCGAATTCGACAGTCTTGTCATCATCGGCAACAGTGTAAAAAAAGTGAAATCATTGATAAGCTTACTACATCATGCCATTCACCTACTATGTTACGGTCATATTAGAAGCTCAAATTATAATAAATAGCTGCCTTGAAGTATACTCGCCTTGCAAACAAGGTCAATCTGAGAGTTGGTGGAAAGTGAAATTAAGATTAAGGTGGTGTCTTTTTTATGTTGAAATCAGTCTTAAAAAGATTAGTCTAGATCCCTAGAGGCTATGCCAGAGACCGGAGGTCCAGTCTACCTTGAAGCAGCTATTTAATGACTCAGGTTAGTTTTGTGCTGAATCAAGGCATACAATATCGGCTAGTTGAATTGATAAAGCTTCAAAATTCAACAGTGTGGGAAGGATACATTGCCTAGCTATTGGATTTTGAAGCTTACTTTGAACTCTAGCCTAAATTAGTGTTACGTGTGCAAATTGGGGACATATTTTCAATTGCTACATCTAATAGATTCATTTGCCAGTCATAAATTATCCCCCGATCAAATCATCATGCCCCCCCCCCCCCCATGTATTAAAAAAAAAAAAAAAAAGTTTTTAAAATTAAGGGGTCTAGAGGGTTTCAGTATCTATGTTCAAAAAGTGTTTAAAAAATACATTGATTAGATCAATTCACATGATCAGGTTTAATGTGATTCAGCATAATTTGCATGTAGGGCAGGCCAAATATCCAACCTAATCATATTTCATGGTATTTCACACTAAACTAACACAGTGCTCCACTTTGCTGTAAAAATTACAAAAGCAGGTGAAAAGATGTAAATTAACATTATAATGACTAAAATGGACACTGTTACTTCTTCTTTCCACATTCAGTCCTAAAATATTAATTGGTGTGACCCAAAAAGCCCAGGTTATATTTTGACAATTTGCTGTCTTCAGTAGATAGTACATGTTTAAGGGGTAGGCCAAGATTAGCTCTGATTTGAAATGGTAAAAAAATCATGTGTAGCTCATTGTTTTTGCAAAAGAATAGTTTTTATATCATTATGAGGATTGAAATTGAAAGTAAAAACAATAAAAATTAAAACAATTGTCCCTTTAGATTCCACGCCGGTAAATAATTTCAGTCCTTGTAGAGACGACAATCAAAAGTTTTTTCTTAGCTTTCATCCTGTGGCCCATTGATTATAGAATTAATCAGAAATGGTACTTATTGCTCCCAAATGATTAAAGTTGTAGTTTAATCCTGATTTTAGGACTACTACCTAATACCACAGTGGAAAAAGACATATTTTCAATGCATTTTGTAGGTTTTTTGGATGTATTTTGATTGTAAATGATCTGGCAACATTTCTCAACTTTTTCTGATAAATGAGGGCGCTACATCAATTGTCCAACTTTGGGGTCTTATATCTCAGAACTTTCGGGGATACCATATATATTTGTTTTGATTAAATGATCAAATATATCATGAAATTTAAGGAAAATGTCAAATTGAAAATTCCAGTCGCTTTATAAGCGAGAAAATGGGCTTTTTGTAACTACCATTTTACATGTAAACGCATAGGAAAACCATTTGGTGGTGTGAATTCTTCAAGGATTAGTGAACCAATATTAGGCATGTTTGTACATATTTTAATGCATTTTTCATGGTGACTCCAAATATGGAAATGAAATTCAATAATGTTGACATATTTGAAACATTTGCTGAAATTTTGGAATGTCGTCTGCAGACGCCTGCCGCATTGAAAGTGTTAAGAAAGCGTGTAGCAAAAGAGTGACATGATCTTTATCATTCTGTGGATTGGCTTTTAAAAAGAGGGCTCCATTAAAAAAATGTAGCAAATTATTTTTCTATGGGATATCATTGATTTATGTGTTACAAATTGAAAGCAGTCGGGCATGTGTGGATGATTAGCTGGGATTCAATTACACACACATTGATACTGCGTAGCACCCCGGGGGGGGGGGGGGCACTCAACTTTTTTTTGTTTTTGGGGTAGGGGTGTGCCGCACAGGGTCTCAAAAAGGGGGGCTACAGAACTGAACTGAGTGGATTTTATGACAAAAAATAGGGTCTTAGGAACTGATTTTTTTTCAATTTTTTTTGCCTATAGTTCAATTGTGATAGCAAGAACGCAAATTTTCGATTTCTTTTGGTTTGAAGAATTGGGGCTTTGGAACGCAAATGTTGGCGATTTTTTGAATTTTCAATAAAATTGGGGTCTTAAGAACTGATGCAGGCTCAAAAGGGGGGTCATAAGAGTTAGCAGCAGAGGGTGAAAAAGGAGGTCTTCAGCGCGGCACATACCTATACCCTTTTCAATGTCAGTGCCCCCCCCCCCCCCCCCCCCCCCCCCCCCCCCCGGGCGTAGCACACACTAAACTAATTAGTTGCAAAATAATCATGGAAATGCTAATTACAGTAATGCTAATACAAATGTATAAAATATAAACAAAGGAGCTGCATAGGTTTGATAAAATGAGAAAATATGTCCAGAGAATAAGTAATTGGGTTGAAATGCATAAATCTCTAATTTTATTGTTGTTGTTTTTGTTGTTGTTGTAACAGTGTACGAAGAAGAAACCGTCTCTACAGCTAGTCTTGAACAAAGTACTGAATTAGTATTGGAACCAGGTAGACCACCAAAGCATAGTCAGGTATGAGAATAAATCAAGAGGATCTGTCTCAGAGACTTGGGCCCTTAAGAGTGCACATCACCAAATAGTATTTTGTTTACTGCCAATACCTGTTGCTATTTTTAAATTAGAATTGACCCAGGATAAGTCTATTTGTAACATCCAAGAGAAAGTACAAAAGTGCTGTAAATGTACCTTAATGTTTTATTTTATTATTTGGCATCTGTAGGTAATTTCCTCCATATTATAGGCCCAGCATCTCATGGTTTTTTCTTATCTGGTATTTTTTTACATGATTTCCCTGATTCTGCTGATTTAAGCTTAAACACTTATCTTGAAAACTAGACAACCTGTACTACATAAACTAGATTTTATTGATCTGTAGCGAAGATATCTAGATCTTCAAAAAAATCATAGATTTTAATGAACCAGTTTGTTCTAAAGTTAAGACAAATTAACATGAAGTTGACCACGTATCCACACAAAGCAATAGGGAATTTAAGGCATGTAAAACATGAGCTAGCACGCACCTACATACTTAGAAAAAAATTCTTGGAACATGTTAAACACTTCTTGGAAACTTTGAGAGCGAGAGTGACATTTTATTTATAAATGTTGATAATTATTTCATGACAGTGCGAGAGACTACCGCACACTTTTTGTGTTGAGCGAACTTGATTGGAAACACTTATAGCTTTTAAAGAAAGTACCCACTTTTCCATCCATGTCTTGACAATTTATATATGATATATCGTCGCTATTCTTTCAAAACCTTGTATCTCCATCCAGCCCTTCAGCATGTATAAAGTAATACTTCCTATGTATGACCTTGAGGCGGTCTGCTCTAAACATTTTTAAGTGACAAAATCACATCTATCAGAACCTTGTAAGTTCTCTTGTTCCTATGCATAACTGTTGGCAGTTTTACTTTATACATGCTGAAGGGCCGGAAAAACATACAAGGTTTTGAAAGTATAGCGACGATATCCTGTTTTACCATTCTACTGTCACCTTCTATTTTACAGATATTTTTAACATTTTCTGTGAAATCTGGCGCGGTATCGCTAACTTATGAACAAGTAGTTGAAAAGGATATCACAGTTGGAAAGGTAAGCATAACTTGCAGATACTTGATGTAGGTGCCTTAAAATCTACTCAGCGAAGTTAAAACTTGAGTTTCGCTGATGCCGGATTCGAGGATTCTTGGTGTTAAAATTGTGGTGTCTTTAAATACCCTATCCAATAAAATCCTCCAAATCCCAAGTGTTTGGTACCATTGCATCCAAACTGTAAACATCCCATCTTACACATCCAAAATGTAGTTAAAAAATGTATTAATGCCCACAAACTCAACACATCTTTTGGACCCTAAATCCTCTAAAGTCTAACATTCACTAGGAGAATTGAAACCGTGTCATTGTCATACTTTAAGAGTCAAATTACTTTAATTGGCATGAAATAGCTTCATTTGGCATCCAAAAGCTTCAATTGGAATCAAATTGATTCAGTGAATCCATTTTGGAATCAGTGAAGTCATATTTGGCTTCAGTGAAGTCATTTTGGCAACAGTGAAGTCATATTGGCGTCAGTGCGGTTAATTTGGCATCCCTGAACTCATTTTGGCTTCTGTGATGCCATTTGTTAATCTTATATTTGAAAATGATCAATGAATTCAGGTTTGTTTGGATGACTTAGATGCATTATACAGTGCATAGCCACACAGCGTGTGTGAGGAGGGGTCATTTTGGCATCAGTGACATCATATTGGCATCAATGATGCCAAAACAGCTTCACTGATGCCAAATATGACTGTACTGATGCCAAAAATGACTTGACTGACACCAAATATTACTTCACTGATGTCAAAATGGATTCACTGATCCATTTGATTCCAATTGAAGTTTTGGATGCCAAATGCAGCTATTTGATGCCAATTGAAGCCATTTGATGCCAAATGAAAAGTCATACTTCTATCTCAGCCAAAGTTGGTGACAAAAATCTTTGGGTATAAGGACTTTGAGATGACTCATGGGGTGTACCCAGATTGACCTCTAATGACTACTTATTGAACTGCTGCTCTTGTACCCATTTACCTATTAACTTCTTGGAATTACTCTCATTAGATGAATCTTCCAGCCAGAAGGATTCCCAAGAATTGACTATGCAGTATTTTTCTACTTGGTTAAAATGATCATATTGTTTATATTTTTCAGTGCCTTGAAATGCTGCTTGAGAAAGCTAGCTTAACAGATGATGCCTATCATCTAAGAAAGACAAATTGGTGCTGGGAACCGGCAGGATTACTCAATGATCTGGTAAGTATATTAAGATAGACAAATTGGTGCTGGGAACCGGCAGGATTACTCAATGATCTGGTAAGTATATTAAGATAGACAAATTGGTGCTGGGAACCGGCAGGATTACTCAATGATCTGGTAAGTATATTAAGATAGACAAATTGGTGCTGGGAACCGGCAGGATTACTCAATGATCTGGTAAGTATATTAAGATAGACAAATTGGTGCTGGGAACCGGCAAAATTACTCAATGATCTGGTAAGGATTTTTGTGAGGTTATTGTCTGTGTCTGTCATTATATAGGGGAATTGCAAGATATTACAAAAAAAAATTTGCACAGAGTTTAATACATCTACTGATCTAAGGAATTAACCCCATTCATATCCATGTTTGTAAACATTTAGACTTGTTTTAGAAACTTACAATAGTTCTTAAGTAATTTCAATCTGTGTACTTGTTTATCATTATTGCCGATGAAATATTTGGGACATACATCATCCCTCTATGGCCTTTATGCTTGGTATGTTTTCAGTTTTAACACTATTCTTTATCATCATCCAAGGATCATCTTCATATTGAGTATCCTATGACAAGAGTCAAAGCTGGTGACAGCACTTACTGTTTGTGCATCTAGATTAATATGGAATGATCTTTCTATATATTAGACCGTCTATTTCTTATGTTGCCTTCAAGAAGACACTTAAGACAATTTTGTTTTCCAAGGTAATTGTTTGCTTCTTATAGTTATATCATAATATTAATAATTTATTATTCTTGTGCTATTTGTATCTTTGTACACGCTTTGCGCTCCAGGGAATGGCGCAACCGCCGTGCATCACAAATACTTGTTGTATGTATGTATGTATATGTGTGGTGGTATGGGAAAACCTGTAGGAAGTCGCTAATGTTAATATTGAGATTACTGGGTCAAGCCAAATTATTCGTATCAATTGAGTTCTAAGTCAACTTTCCAACGTTGGTCCCAAGATAGGGATTAGACCTTTAGCTTTAGTCCCCAGGTGTTTTTTATGCAAAATTCCAGATGTAAAGTTTATTTTTAGCACTTTTCTGAACCTTGATTATCAAGTTTTTGCAAAGAAATCAGAGGTGAATGAACTATAATTTACGTCTTTTGAACCTGCTCACTCCTTCTTGAACTTAACATGCACCCCATTGAATTTAATATTGTTAGAAAGCTCTATTCATGCCCTGTATGAAGATGTACATGCGCATTGATATTTAGGTCACATCATTTACTGCGCATCACATTTCTTCGAGAAGCAACGGGTCACTCAACCCGATGGAGGAAACACCCATTTATCGCCAGTTATTTCCTTAAATGTCGACATTTTGGAATGCAAACTATTACTTCAAATAACAAGGAGTATTCATTGATTGAAATCAAGTGATATTTTATACAATTTTCTATGTTTAAAGTCTAAATTGTGCCATAAATTGGCTGTACTTCACTGTGTGTTTATACTTGTCGTCAAAATCCAAGATAGCGGTGCCAAGTGAAAACATTGAAAAAGTGAAGTTGCCCAAAATCTTATGGCTTTGGAGGGATAGATATGACCACTTGCAAATTCCAACAATGCAATGTAAGATTTTGAAAGTGACGAATTTAAAATTTGTAATAACATTGCAAACAAATTAGATTAATATCAAATGTCCTTTTAACATAACAAGCTATTCTGTGTGATATTAACACGTAGTTTTATTAAAGAAATTCAAAGATTTTGTGTACGGAACTTTAACCTTTGAATTTTCAGTTTCATGTTTTAGTGTTTGGTATAAACGTACCGCCTTTAAAAAACTATAACTGTAATTCTAGATGGAATTTTTGAAAAATTTAAACAGTTCTGAAATCAGTAGACTATGTAGCTTGCTGCGAAATAAAATAAATAAAAAAGTTGCTAGAAAATGACCATGTGAAGGGTTTTCCTATGCCACCACACATATGTGTGTATGTATGTATGTATCATTCATACGTCCAAACTCAACCTTTTTCTCTGTACAGGATGCTACCCTAGAAGAAGAGAAAATTCTAAATGGGGACTACTTAATACTTGAAGAGGGGAAGTTAGCCCCTAGAGGATTTATTATTCTACCCATATGGCTGTACCCCTCGCTTGACAGGGGACAGAGCTCCCCTGGTGGACAAGATGGAATGGTCTCGTATATCACAAAACTACTTTCAGGTAGGCCTATATGTAATGAGGGTGATTTTCTGTCAATAGTCAAATTTTATTAAAAATATGATTTAGATGATGTCTTGAAAATATCATGCTTGTTAAATAAAGGGGTCAAAAAAAGTAAGTCCCCCTAAAATTAGATTACTTTTGTTTACATAACTTCACACACAATTAGACCTTTTAAAAAATTGAAACGATTATGAAAAGAAAAAACGCAATGGAAAGTTTTACATTTTCGATATCATGTTTAATTTTCCCAAAACAGTCACATTTCCTTAAAATTATGTTTTCAGAAAAAGTGGCACTTACTTGTATTAGATTTTGGCAAATTTCATGTTAACGGAAACATCATTTTGGGGATATTTGACTTTTTTGGGAAAAGTAAACATGATATTGAATATGGGAAACTTTGTACGGATAGCTAAGCGTTTTTCCTTTTCAGAAAAGTTTCAATTTTTTAAAACGTCTAATTGTGTGGGGGTGTTACGCAAACAAAATTGTATAGGATTTTGAAAATTGCCACTGTTTCTGAGAACATCGTTTTGGTAAAATGAGACAATTTTGGGGAAAATATACATGATATTGAACACAAGAAACTTTCTGTGAGAAGCCCAGCACTTTTTCTCTTCACAAGTTTTTAAAATTTCTCAAAACGATCAATCCTGTGCAGAGTTATGCAAACAAACTTGGTCTAATTTTCGTACAAAAGAAATCATGAGAGAAAGTTTTTAAATTGACTGGTATGGACCAGGTACCACTTTTTCTGAAAACATCATTTTGGGGAAATGTGAATGTTTTGGGAAAAGTAAACATGATATCGAAAATGTAAAACTTTCTATTGGTAGCCAAGCGTTTTTCTATTCATAATCGTTTCAACTTTTTGAAATGTCTTATTGTGTTTGAAGTTATGTAAACAAAAGTAATCTAATTTTAGGGGGTGGCTTACTCTTTTGACCCCTTTATGTTGTGATATGTGGATTCATGGCCCAAAACACAAGATGTGCACTCGCAGTATTTACATTGATCTAAACATTTCAGACATTCACATTGTTTGTAAAATGTCCAGCAAAGGTAACCAAATGGGACCCAACATGAGTAAATGAGGCACAATGAGGGACATATGAATATTGAGTCATTTATTATTACATGATAATATAACAAAGTTAAGGGACGTTTTGGTACCAATGTCAATGCTACATGTATATCACATTCCTAACCAAAGTAACAGATGATTGAAAATCACTTTGTCTCAAAACATGAAATACAATGTACAAATTGTCAAGTTATGGGCATTTAAGGTTTTTAAAAACTATCAATTGAGTAAATGAAAATGAAATACACCTAGCACAAAAAGTCCCTGACCAGGTGCTTATGTTGGCTCATCATACCTCAATAATCGGTACCAAAAATCTGAAATATACATTAAATGGGCAAATTTCATCTCCGTAGTTTGATACCTCATTCATAAAAATCGAATGGATACTTTTAAAGGTATGGCGATTTCAATGACCGCGCATAACAACAGCAAAGTTGCACTAGAAAAGGTTTTCTATGGTATATCATTGATTTGTGTGTGATAACGCAGTGAAAATGTGTGTGTAAAGACTCACAGCTAATCAGCAAAAGCGGTTTAATCTTCACAGCTAACACACCCTTTATACCGCAATCACTCCAGACCCATTCATCTGGATACCTAGGTGGCTGGTTCAGATAGCTCACAGTTATGACAGTAATCACACACAAATCAATGATATCAAATATGGTATTGTAATATCCCATTGGCTTTTTTGTATGCTGCACTTACTGCTATATGACGTCAAGGTTTCAATCTCATATATTGTTTCTCACATTAAATGTCCACCCTTCCCAGTGTAACCGTGTTATTTCTGTTATTGCAAAATACATTGTTTGAATTTTAAATACTTAAATGTAAATAAATGTTACCTTTTTGCCCCAGGTCTTGTTAGCAAAGAAACCACCAATGGTCATACTGATGATGACATCATCAGTGATGAGACTACTCAGTGTGCATTGCTGGGGGAAGTAGAGGTGTCCTTGGATACGACCCTAGATGACCTCAAGACGCAGATCTTAACGTTATCTTCGTTAGGGGAATTGTCTCTACCCACAACAGATTTCTTGAGGGTTAGAATGAAAGAAAACAACACACTGACCAGAATACTGAAAGACAAAAGTCAAACTTTAAGGTAAAAATATATCAAATTCCAAATCAATCTTTATTAAATTAAAACAATAATACTGTCGCTGGGCGACGAGCTAAGTGAAAGTGTGTCTGAACAAAGTCAAGTCACAATCTGACACCACCTATTTTCTTGGGCAACAGGGATTAATAGGAACCTGGTTTTAATTTGGCAAGGCCTGGGTAAGTTGTGGGGATGGAACCCCACGCTCTCTCCCTTCCACTGACGACAATCCACAACGTCGGACAACCTTGTTTTTGTTTCACTTTATACAATATTTATTTATCCACCACTACGTCGCCGACCACCAACAATCACCATTAACAACGGATACAACAAGAAAACCTTGACTAGACTATAAGCAACAAACTCTACTCCAAAACACTACTCCAAAAAGCTCTGGTTCAAAAGCTTTACTCAAAAACTTTACTCCAAAAAACTTTACTCCACAAACTTGTAACGCCTCGGGGTTTACCTTACTCCTCAAGTAAAACTCCTACAAGATAATTCTTCTGCTCCACAACCGTTACTACCACTTAAAATATCCTCAGGTATTCTTTCCAAAATGTTCCATCACACAACAAATTCTCACATATCCGTCAGTCTCAAATATCAAAATCGCAATCAGGCATATCTACCGTGCGTGCGTGTCGGAAGGAAGGAAGTCAACGCGTCGATTGGCCTAATCGCTAATTGATTGAAAATAAAAGTACTTGTGCTATCCCGTCATGCCCCAACCAATGCAGTAATGTACAAATACAAGAAGAACCATGATTTTTGCAATCCCGTTACAATACGTCAAAAAGCAAACATTACACCTCATGGAGAAGTAGGCTGGAAAAGCCAATTAGGCTTGTCAATAAGACATATTTTTCACAAAAATTCCTGACTTTTGCAGATTTTGGTGACATTTTAGGTTTAAAAAAACACACACAAAACGACTGACAGACCCTACTTGACAGGTCTGTCCGTCCACAGGGTTGTTGTTTTTTCATCGCCTTATGCATTAATTTATTCACACATTGTTTTTCTTGTTTTTATAGACGTTTGAAAGTGACTCGCTCTTCACAGGTGGGAATCCAGGTGCTGCCAGAAGAAGAGGAATTAAAGTAAGAATATTAATGTTGTGACCATTTGTGATGCGATATTGGAAAACCCTCCAGATGGTGAAATTGTACATATTGGAGATATTTATATCATAAAAAAGCTGAAACTCTACTGATAACAGAACTGTTTCTATCATTTTTTCAGCGGTCCCTACAAAATAGTTATGAGTAAATGATGATTATGATGTCGTAAATAGCTACAAAACAAGAAATCACGAAAACAGCCCACAAACAAGATACATAATCCTATAGGTCGGCCCGGAATGATGTAACATGCTGTTTCCTGATGCAAACAACAGTCGCTTACACAGGCTCACGCAATCACTAGGAACAATCTTCTGTATGGTTTAGTAGAGCCTGCAAACTGATGAGTTAAAATGTTTTGCTTTGTTGTCAACGACAAATGACAAAAATACCCGGGTGACTGGGGCGAATAACCTATAGAATAACATTATAATAAAATTACTTTTTGAAGTTGAAATTTCATAATTCCTATTTCACTTCACTGCCCATAGTTCTGTGATGCACTTATGTCAGAGAAATGTTTATAATGAACGCCACTTATTGCACATGACTCCATTGTGTATTTATTTACCCGTATAACTGGAGCTTCATGAGTGTTATATCTTTCAGCATCACCCAGTATGATATTTTCGGGTCATACTAATTTCCTTTACCACACATCTGCTTAACCCTCAAATAATTATTTCTCCATTTGATGTAAATTGGCGAGAAAATATGCGGTTTTATGTCTCCATGCGCAAAAGTAATCCAAGATACGAGGGAGACTTAGGCGTACATACGCACGCGGCATGCACATGATGCAAAATGTGCTCTATTCCGTTGTGCGCGTCCACGTTCTTCTGTATGAATTCGTTGTCGTTACGAGGCTCAACAATTTGGAAATGATTGAACTATAATTTATTTACCTCTCTATGGTTTTGAATTTATCCCTTTTCAATCATCTCAACAGACCCAATTCCATAGCAATCGATACGTGTTAGCTCAGAAAAACCATACTTTAAAGGGGCATTGAGAGATACGTATGGGAGTGCGCCCTCAATTATCCTGGAAATCAGTTTTTTTGCATCAAAGTAATACTTAGGCATATACTAACTACCATCTGAAACAGTTTACCAACATTCGCCGTTTATCATATAAAATTTCATGATTTTCTTAATTTCGATATGATCACATTGAAACTCAGGTGCTGAATTCGGAAGTTATGCATCGTTTTACTCACGGACTTTCGCTGCAAATCTCAACCCGGAAGTGCCGTTATTTGCTTATTTTGGCATGAAGGCGATGTCGGAATTGTATGACATTTTGGATTTGGGCTATGTTGATGATTATCTTTACGTTATTTGCTCATTTAGTATATCGATACATCTCTTAATGCCCCTTTAATATTACCTAGTTTGTGATACTGTAAAACCAGAAGTGTTTGTGTCCATTTAAATTTCACTTATTTTGGGAGGAGCACTTACTCAAGAAAATTTCATGCCGCAAATATTTCCAATCTACCTTATTGCAGTGCAGTTCAAAGTTATACAATGTAACATGAGATTTTCATGCCGTGAATTAGGCCAGTATTGGTGATTTGTGAAATGTTAAGCTCGCAAACATTTCAGTTTTACAGTATTCAATTAATTCTATCTCAACAGACCCAACTCCATAGCGTTGAATATATGCCAGCGTATCGCCCAGACCCGTACATACACCCCTCTAGAGGAATTGATTTGGGAAGCTGGTAAAGGCGGTGTACCTAACAGCCTAAGACAAGTAGTAGCTGATAGAATGCTGATACCGGTGGAGAGAGTGGCCATGGCTAAACATCTGGGTGATAAATTTGAATGGCTTGTGATTGATTGTGTGGTACAGGTTAGTTACAAAACCATGCGATTTTGGAGGAAGGAAAGTGAGAGGGGATGTTGAAACTTGAAGGGTTATGTCAGGGATTCAGGGTCAAAAGTTTTTCAAAGGTTATGGATTCTCGCAAAAAGATTTTGCAAGAAATTATGGATTCTTCTCCATTCAAATAATGTGTTTAGACAGATTATCTTCGAGAATCAATTTGGATTCTCGCAACTTTACCGGCAGGAATCTTTGCAAGAATGGATTCTCGCATTCTCCTTGAATTGGGATAGGAAAGTCCTATACTGCGCATATGTAAATCACAGGACACGTTTTCTAGGCCATTGAGCTCATTAACTTTTGAGTGAGCATAATATTGATGGCACTGTTTGTCGTCTGCTTAGGTATAGACTTAATTGAAGTTTCCACAAAATTGCTGAATAAAATCCTGAAAATGTGTGCAGTTTTTTTTTTTTTAATTACATGCTGCAGGGTTTTTACCACCCTGAATATGATTTTAAAATCATGTTTAACTGTTTGTTTATAAAATAAATGTTAGCTTTTATATAGCGCTTTATCAAATTAAGTATGCTCAAAGCGCTTTACATTTATTCCGCTGCTCAGATAGGATACATCATAATCAGTTCGCTTCACTTAGGTTATTGCTGCCTATCTTACAAATTCTGATAATGGCGTGTATTCCTATCAGACACTTAGATTGTGATTATCCCCAAACAGCTACCCATTTTACACCTGGGTGGAGAGAAGTAATTGCGGTAAAGTGCCTTATTCAAGAGCACAACATGTTGCCCACAACGGGACTCGAACCCACAACCTTTGGTTTATGAATCCAGTGCTCTATCCGCTGCGACACACATGCCCACATACCCCTGGTTAGGTGCATTAGACTTCATCCCAGAGAGCCTGAGGCAAATAGTAGCAGATACAACACTGATAGCAGTGGAGAAGGTTACTATGGCCAAACATTCAGGAGAACAAATTTCTGGGCTTGTCATAGATCCTACGGATTAGGTAAATTATTGGAAAGGGATATAGGTATGTGCCGCGCTGAAGACCCTCTTCTGCTTGCTCTTAAGACACCCTTCTGAGCCTGCATCAGCTCTTAAGACCCCCATTTTATTGAGAATTCAAAAATAGTGAACATTTGCATTCCAAAGCCCCAATTTGTTGACAAAATTGCATTCTAAAACCCCAATTTTTTGAAAAATTGGTGTTCCTACTAAACAAATTTGGGGAAAAGTTGGAGTAATTCTATTATACCCTTCACAGGGGTATTCATAGTGCGTGATTTTTAAGAATGACGCATACTACCGATGTTGGTGTGTAGGGTATAACACAATTATGCCGAACTAAAAAAGTTAGTTCTTAAGACCATACCTTTTGGCAAAAATCAGTCCTCATGACCCTGTTTCTCGTCAATAATCCGCTCCGAAGCCCCCGTATTTGAGACCCTGGATGGCACACCCCTACCCAAAAATAAGATAAGTGTGTGGTTGTTTTTGTTGTCAAAAATTTTCAAAAACTGTGTTTAAAATACTCCAATTCTCAAATTCCAAAATATATGGGTCAGTCAGGCCCATACAACAGGTTTGTTTGGTTGCCTTAGACCAAAAAAAGAAGTTATGTTGTCCTCCACAGCTCTCAGAGAGGAGGGGTGGGCAGGCAGATTTTTTTATTTATGGTATTTTGTTTTTGTTTTTTTCTTATACCAGCGGAAGCTCAAAGTTCAGCCAACAAGAAGTTGAAATCACACTAAGACTCGCACATATATGCTATAAACTCTTAGTTTAATATTCGATGCCAATTTTAACTGTTAAAAATAAATCTGAAAGAAAAAAAGAAAAGAAAAATCTGAAAAAAAGAAGAACAAAAATCGGAGCGGCCCTAAATCTGACGAGCAGTCGGTTGAGGACAACATTGCAACAACAAAAAGTGGCAGGTTTGTTTTGTTGCCTCATAGCTAAACATCATCATGAAGAATTTGAATGGCTTCCAATAGCTTGTACCAGGTGTATAACTTGTGAGCCCGGGAGATAACTGTATTTCTGTAAAATGATAATAATATGCAAACTGTGTATTCATTTTTTACAGTCTAGCCCAAGTAAGAGCAGTGGAAAAGGAAAGAGGAAAGGTGGTGGCCGTCCACAACAAGTTAACTTGAAACATACACCTTACCACCTCAAAGATGGTGATGTTATAGGAATTAAGGTAAGACTCCTTTTTATGCTAATTATTTGAGACCCTGTCTTCATGTGAGAGTCAAGTTGAGGAAAGTCGTAAAATATTTAGAGAAAGGAAAACAATAGACGTTATTTGTAATTGGCGATTTTAAACTAAAGAGGGAGACATACTTCATGTCACGCCGATAAACATACAATTTGTTGTTGTTTGTTTAAAATAATTCTAACAAACTGCGTTATTCATTATAATAAAAGATCAAAATAACCAATAAACTAAATAAGAATGAGAATAAAACATAGTTCTGCGGCGGCCATACGCGACGACACAAATATGGTACAGTCTATACATTATAAGACCATCGTCTATAGCAAAACAGCTAAGAACTATGTTTTATTCTCTAAATATTGAACAGCTCAGAAGTATGACAAATTTGTATGATTAGTGCAAAGTTCACCAAATTGAAAAACTACGTCACTCTCATCTCGACTACTTAACTAGCCTCATTTTCAGAGCACTAATTGCTCTGAGCAGGGCCCTCTTTTGACGGTAAGTGCGCCAATTATGAATAACGTCTATTGGAGTGGAGCATTGTGTCACCCGCTACCATAACTGCTCAACTCAATTGTTCTAGTTTTGAGGGATCACATGATTCAAGCTATTTTGGGAGAAAAACACCTGGTTTAGAGATAATTGAACCTCTATCAGTGTCACTGGTCAAGGTAGTTATGTAAGGCTATATTTAAAAAATCTGTAGTCTAAAAGGTCCCGCGCACGTTAGTTAATTGGTGCGCGTTAGAGAAAGAAGAAAAAAAATCTTCAAAGTTTTACAGATTTTTCTGATTTTCATTAATCACATCATTTTTGTATACAAAAGGTCACTTTTTACAAGGATTTCAATATTTTATATTTATAAAAATTAAAAAAACCTTAAAAAAAACCGCATTCCGCATTAGGTTTTGAAAAACTGAAGAGCTTTGAGACAAAAGATTTTTTAATATAGCCTAACAGATAGGCAAAATGTATTTTATCTACTGGTGAGCTAAATTTGGCTAAAATGAGTTAGGTAGTTATCGCCTGGGGGTACTTAGTAGATATAAGGTCACAGGGATGTGCCGCATATAATAGGGTACCATTTTGTTACCAGTGTGGTAAATGAATGACCATAGCCTTTTTTGGGGTAAATTTATGGGTCTAAAATGTTTAAAAATGTGCTGTTTTTCACAGAAATGTTAGCAAAATCTGTCAAATATGTTGGAAAATTATGGGTCTCTGGTAAACATATGGGTCCATTTCCCCCCGAAAATTGGTACATTTTTAGGTCAATTTTCATTTTGCTGGCTGCACATCTGTAGGTACACTGGATAGTCTGCATATCGGGCTCTAATCTGAGCCACAGCAGCCTCGATGATCTTCCCGCATCGCATATCATTCCAGCCTGTCACCATTTTGTATATGGAACCACTTGCGACATTTTTCGCTCAATTCTCACAGCCCTAGCGCACATAATACTGGAGCGATTAGCGATTGAACAGCACCCACAAGAAGTTAGTGACCTAATGAACAATTCCCATTGTTCAAAAATGCTAATCGCTCCATTATTTTAATTTTGAAAGAAGTATGGGGATCAGCAATTTGTAAGAAATGTGATGCTTGAATAACTCCATACTAAAAATATCTTTATCAACAACTTTGTCAAAACAGTTAGTCTAGCGTAGCATAGTGGCCACGTATGAATCCCGGGTTCAATTCCTCAACCAACCTTTATCATTATTATGGCTGTTTTTTGTAACGTTCAAGTTCCTGCAGCGCTCATACTTTACCTCGCCGGATCTGAACAAAAGAAAAGCCCTATCTATTTTTGTAGTATTATGGGATAAACGCTAGTATTATGGAATAAACGCTTAGGCTGCTGTGAACCTGAGCCAACTTTCTTAGTAGGCTATAGTTTAATCAGTTCCAAATTGGGTTTTTTATGTCTCAGTGCGCAAAAATAATCCAGGTGTACACAAGCGATTTTGGAAAGGAACGTAAGAATGGCAACCCAGGCAGCGTGAGACATGATAGCTTGCTGATATGCACATGTCACGCACATGATGCAAAGTGCTTCCCTGTTGCGTAATGTGAGCATTATGCGCACCCACTCTCTCCTCTATTATTTCGCGACTGTAAGGAGGCTAGCCAATTTTGAACTGATTGAACTATAGCAGCAACAATCTTGAACAGCTCTTTTCAGGACATCAAAATCTTTACAATAGACCATTTCAAATCCAAAAATATACGATCTGTTCCGATTGTTTTCGATTAGCCGAGTGTTTTGGCACCCAGTTCCATGATTCCGAGTCATGCACTGAGAAAAACCCTGGAGAAAATTAAACATGTTTTCAACGCTCTGCCCGTGTGTGGATCGCTGGTGTTGTTGAGAGATTGTCTCCCTCTCAAAGTTGTATTTTGCAATGCCTCAGTAACAAAAACAGTGAGATGAAAGATATTTGTGGTAATATCTTCAAATTTTACCTTCAGTTCGATAAATTTCGAAGTTGCCGTCAACGCCATTGTTGATAAAAACAAAATAGTCTCAATACTAGCTTTACTTCTCACGGTTGTATGCTTGAAAGCAAACATTGTAAACCACTTAGGCGGACAACCAATGATATGAATGCGATCAACTGTTGCGAAAAACGCACTACGCACCTAGTCCATGTGACCGTTTTTTTCCACAGATTTGCAATCTCACTTTGAAATGGACAAAGGGCAGTCAAGATAGTACTCTAAGACAAAGTGTAGACCGTATATTTTGTTTGTGATAATTTAATCTTGATGAAGTCCGAGCAAATCCTGACAAAAGCTTGAAACTGTTCTGATGATGAATCTATTCAAAGTTTACCTGTATTTACCAATCGCTGATCTGTCTGTTTGTTTTCAGGATCTTCAATATGATTCCTTGAATCAAGACGACTTCTCCACAGAAGATGATGACATCGGCAAAGAACACTTACGTCTTATGGCTGAGGAGAAGAGACAGAGGTAAATGACATCCAATGTAAAAGGGCTTATCCCTCATTCAATTAACCAACTGTATACTTTAGGAGTGGGCTATACAGGGGTCAAAATGCTTTTTTGGTTATATTTCCCAGCTAACAATTTTTTATTCCATTTGACCTATTGAAAGATTTTATACTCAAACCCAGTCCTCCACAAGGATCATATATGGTGACACAAGAGGGCGCTGCATACTTTTTTCTTGGACCCCTGACTGAAAATGTTGTCGTTTCATGTTGAGATAGGTCAAATAATATAAGATAAAATTGTTACCTGGGCAAAACAAGAAATCACCCATTTTTATAGCCCACTCCTATACCGTACAGGTGATCATCACTAATTTGTTCACAAAAGTCTGTTGTAGTTCTACTTCCAATTTAATACTACTCAAACTATAGCCGTAGGTGAGATTTTGTAACTGCCCATCATTTTCATCAAACTTAAGCGTCACTGAAAAGACATATATTTTTTTCAATTTAATCAACTTCACCAATAGACCCTGTTCTTATTTGTTGAAAGGTTCACACCAAGGGTCCCCTATAACCGTCACTGAAAAAGAATATAGTGTTTTAATTTAATTAACTTCACCAATAGACCCTGTTCTTATTTTGGGAAATGTTCACACCAAGGGCCCTTTTTAGGCAATTTTGAATTTTCTCACCCAAAGATCCTTATTTTTATACATTCCCTGTCTACGAATGCCCTAGGGTTCGAATTTGACTGACATCCATATCCTTCTCATTTATTCAGTACCCTGTGCCTTGAATGAAGCGTTTTAATTTTAGTTATTGAATTGAATTGATTTTATTAACATTTCACAGTCGTGGCCCTAAGGCCAAATTGCATGAAATTTACATGATAAAAACATTGAAAAACAAGACAAGGAACTTATTAATTAATATAAAAGAGAATATTGCACATTATAGATAAAAACATCAACAATATGATATGGTATAAAACATTGAAAAACGCCGAAGAACAAGGCATGGTAATTATGTGATTAATTAATATAGAAGAGAATATTGCACATTATAGATATTTTTTTAAATTGCATTATGTACATAACAAATACCATTATAAAAATAGAAGTGGGTGCAGAAAAATCCTGGGCCTATTTATTTAAAAGCTGCACAAAATACGGCACAGGACTGTTTTTGAACCTATTAGTCCTGGCTGGCAGCTGAGAAATCTCACTATTATTGCGTAAAATACGACCATGGCACTCCCCTCTGGTAGGCGGTATTAGGGAACTGGTGCGATTTGATTTGGAAAGCCCTTCGGCAAACCTAAGACAGTGCCCTTCACGTCTACCAGAGAGGGTGTCAAATTTGCAAATGTTTAAAGCATCCTCGTAAGAAGTATAATTACGGCCAAGGATTATTCTGCATGCCCTTTTTTGAGTTGATTCTATTTGTTGAGACTGAGTAGCTGAAACACTCGAGTGCCATACCACATCGGCGTACTCAAGAATTGGTCTGACATATCCACTATATACAACACTGAGCTCATCTTTGGTGAAACCGAAACGTTTTAAAGTCCGAAGCATAAACAAACGGGAATTAGCTTTTTTCAACGTACTGTCCACCTGGACATCCCATTTAAGGTTGTTTTGGATGCGCACACCAAGAACTTTAGCTTCAGTGACATATGCAAGTGGTTCAGTACCAATTCTTAAGTCGCGTAGTGGTGGTGGTTGTTTTGAAAAAGCAATTTGGAGTCCTTGGCACTTAGTGGGATTTAATTTCAGGTTGTTGTTAATCTTCCAAATCAAATATTTTGAGCTACATGCACAATCATTTTGCCTCCAAAAGACTTTTAAGTCAACTAAAAAAGAAAACCTGTTCTATGAGCACGACTAATCCATTTGTTTTTGGAAATTGGGGGCAGAGGGGATTTCACCTTCAAATTAATACTGACCCATTGTACAGCGTTTCCCAAAAAACTGGGTTCAAAAGTTTGCGAGCTTATAACTATAAAGGTAGAAAAAATGGATAGTTGATATTTAAGGATATCAAACAAAATATACCTGACCTTAATTGGTTAAACTCTGTGATCATTCATATATAAACTTTTTGAAATACAAAGATTTAAATAGAGCGTGGTAAGAACCCATTTGTCCCACTTTTCAAGGAACTCCCCCATGTGTTGCAATTGCGCCTGGTTGTGACTTCATCAACATTTTGCCTTAGCATTTTTTTCTTTACAAAGACTTGGGCAGTAAACAAAATGATCTGGGTCATATTGCAATAAAACAAGTTCATTATTTACATAAACATTAAAATAAAATCTTCTTTGTTATAGTTCGAGTAATTGTTAAGTTCTTTCGGAGAATAAACCCCATGCCGGGAATACTGCACTAGCGCACAGTTTCATGCAACGCACGGATGGTTTATTCCTTAAATCGGGACAAATAGGTTCAGACCACGCTCTATTCAAATCTTTGTATTTCAAATAGTTTACATTGGATTGGTCTTCGAATTTACCCAATTAAGGTCAGGTATATTTTGTTTGATATCCTTAAATATAAACTATCCATGTGTCCTAATTATTTCGTTATAAGCTCGCACACTTTTTAAACCAAGTTTTTTGGGACACGCTGTAGTTTGTCCAAAAACAGCAAAATGTTTACAGATATCTGTGATTTTGTGTGTCATTTTGATTTTGAAGGGAGAAAAGTGATAGGGCCGACTAACCGACCCAACCTGAGAGGTCAGTTCGCCCGTAGAACAGGGTAATCTGTGTATTTACCTTCATGTTTGTTTATTCATCTATTTATAGGAGAAAAGAGCTGAAGAAAAACAATACAGATTGGCAAGAGAAAGGATCAAAGCATAAGGACAAAAGATTGGAGAAAAGTCTAGCTATCCATGTGGACGATTTCACAACGGCTGTGGAAGAAACGTAACCCCACCGACAAAGATTTGAGATAATGGAACAAAAAAGAACGTGTGTTCTGTGGGCAAGCGGACCTCTAAGGTTGGGTCAGTACAGCCCTTTTATGGCAAAAGGATGTATCTTATATGTACTTTCCTAATGATATACTTCCTTTTAACATGGATTGTGTCAACTTGGTTCAATAATCCTCACTTATGGAAAGGTTGCAACTTGTAAAGTCAATAAAAGTAATATACTGCCTTTTACCACTACATGATTTATGGAGAAAAAAGCTAACTTTGATCATGTTGAAAGGAAGTATACTGTTAGAAAACTACATATAAGATACATTCTTTTGCCATAAAAGGGCTTAGTAGGTCCCTTCCAAATTACTGTAAAAACATTTTGGTACCAAAATGTGTTTGGTCAAAAAAAATCAGAAGTCATTGTATAGGACATAAACATAGTGTATGACTTTCTTTTGTTGAGGTCTTTAGTCAATACATCAATTGAAGATTCCTTTGTTTATTATAAATGATCATAGATGTTATTCGTAATTGGCACACTTACCGTCAAAAGAGGGCCATGCTATCCTACTGAGCGTGCTCAGAGCAATTAGTGCTCCGAAAACGAGTTAGTTAAGTAGTCGAGACGAGAGTGATGTAGTTTTTGAATTTGGTGAACTTTGTACTAATCATAAAAATTTGTCATACTTATGAGCTGTTCAATATTTGACCTTATTACATTCGTGAAATAAACTTGAACGTATAAACTATCTATTCCACTAGTTTAAAATGAAATGTTTGCTGGTAACCAACACTATCTAGGAAAATGTAGAAGTTCACAGTTCATTATATTGCAGATTGGATGTTTATCTGCATGACATCGAGTATGTCTCCCTCTTTCACATGGAATCGCCAATTACGAATAACGTCTATTGGGCCATATCTCAGAACATTGGTTTGTAATTTTACAGCCACATTGAGGTGTATGGGGACACATATTTTCTAGAATGTCACTATTAAGTGTAACATGTGTGTAATATTTTCCCCTAAATTCAACAACTGTCCATCTTCCATTATTTTATGAATCTTGCTTGGTCTGCGTGTAGTTATAAGCCATCCAGTACTTGCATATTTTTTTATACCATATAATCTCTAATAAACGCCCTCGCTAATAAACGCCCCCCAGTGCATTTGATTATGTGCAGGTTCATGGATCGCATTAGGGTTAAAGGTATATATTTTCAGTTGAAAATTGACCCCCCACCCCCAATAAATGCCCCTTTTCAAAAATGCAACACCCCAGCGGTAGCTCATTGAAGCGTGGAAATGTCCACTTCTACAGTATGCTATAAATTGAACTGAATGTTTGTAGCAGATACCTCTATACGCTACTTGCACGGTACAGATGGAACCATTGAAAGCGAGGCTCTCCCCTCACTACGCACTATCACGCCACACTGCGTTGTGGTTACACGCAGGATTGTGCATCACGTGACGCGGTTTGGCGCGCGCGTGATGAGGGGAGAGCCTCGTATTCATTCTAAAATGGCGATTGCGTGCAAGTAGCGTATTGAAATTCTATCCCGCAGGGGGAGGGGGGCAATCAAATATCATGCTGAATCATGCGTAACAACAATTTTTCCAAACACCCCTGAACTCATATTGCCTGTAAAGCCAAAAATCACGATAAAATGAGGATTTTGTCTATTTTTCTTACAATTTGACCCCTACACAGGTAATTGGATTTTGAGAAACACTACCCTTATTCTTGTAAATGGACGATTTTAGATCTTGATGTGCTATATGCGCCTAACACGCAGTACACGCTCAATCTAAAAAAGCACCCCTTATTACACTTTTTTTGGTCACATGCTTACAGTGTTTAATAGTTGACTGGCCCTCTGCAATTCTTATTGGTTCTCAGAGAAATCGGCGACATTTATATGAGACAACTTAATATTAATTAGCGTGGCCATCCTCCCACGGTTTTCTTCCATGACGCGCACTTCGGCTTATGCTTATGCAGCGCGACGGATAGATTTTTGGGTTATTCAATACTAAAATGGGTAAAAGTTGACAAATGTGGGCAATTAAAGTTACAATTTTGATTAAATACATGTCTAAAGTATGACTGTTTAAGAATGAGAATAAAAGTATTGTTTTTAGACCGTACCCATATGTTATATTGTCTGACATAAATGCGTTTGGTAGTATTATTTTTTTCGTGGAACAAATCGGGCTGGGGCGTCGTTGTTCCTCTTTAATAAAATAATACTACCGCCCGCATTAATGTCAAATAATATAACACGGGTACGGTCTAAAAACATGCCTTTATTCTCTAACTGATGCTATGTGTCTCTCTCTGACGCCTGTATGACTGGCATGTTTGAAAAGCCTGGATAATAAATTTGGGTATTGGTAGTCTATTGCCTGCAGCAACACCATATCTTATGTAGCTGTTAGGATACAAAAAACATTGAAAAAAGAAGTAAAGGTGAAAGTTCAATATTTCTAATATTTTGAATACAGTCACAGATGCGATTGATATAACACTATGTGCGAAGTTTTATAGACTTCTACTTTACCCAGTTTGTAGGTTTATCCTTGGTGTAAGACAGCATGGAATTAACGTAGCAAAAAATCCTTTTTTGACTGATTAAAGGATTATACAGCTTTATTCCGGAATAGGGTCTTGACACTAGTCTAACCTAGCTTTATTCTGGAATAGGGTCTTGACACTAGTCTAACCTCTGATCCCATGAGTGTGATACATCTTTTCAAATCGATACTTAACGCATCTGGAAACGAGAGTGACGTTTATTTATAAAGTTATTTCATGACAGTGCGAAGGACTACACAGGCTTTTGTGTTGAGCAATCTTAATCATAACATAAACATAACAATGAGCATTTATATAGCGCTCTTACACAAATGCAATTTGGCTTTTAAGCCACGATTTTGTAATTTTCAATAAACCAATCTATAAACTACGAATTGTACACCTAGCACAAAAAGTCCCTTACCACTACGGAAAAGAAATTTGCCCATTTAATGTATATCTCAGATTTTTGGTACCGATTATTGAGTTTGGATTAGCCAACATCAAAGTATCTGGTCAGGGGCTAGGTGTACAATAGTACCACAGCGCTTAACAAAATAACAATATTAACATTATAAAAACAGTGTTAAACAAACATCACTTGCACTATGACGGTGGAATAAGAGAGTTTTTAACATCTTCTTGAATTGAGTCGGTGATGAGGCATGCCTGGTGTGAGGCAGTAAATTGTTTCACAAAAATGGACCGGAGACATAAAATCCTTTCTTGGCAGTAGTGAGACGAGTTTTAGGTTTAGTGAAAATCCGAGTGTCAGAGACAGAACGTAGACCACTTCTTTTGGGAACATTATGGAATAGTAAGGTCCTTAAGATAAGAAGGCACGCCGTCATTGAAACATTTATATACTATAATAGGTCGCCCCGGTCATCCAGGTATTTTTTACATCCATGTCATTTGCCGTTGACAACAAAGCAAAACGTTTTAACACATCAGTTTGTACGCTCTACTCAACCATACACCAGATCGTTCCTAGTGATTTAGTGATCCTAGTGATTGTGTAAGCGACTGTTGTTTACATTTAGCAAAATTTCCAAAATTCACAAAATGTTTCGCCTGATTTTGGGACTTGCAACTGTGAAATACATCTGAAAACTTGCATTTTGTGTAAATATGATAACATGAGTAATACTCATTGAGTATGCAGAGGACAAATAATGGCAAATATTCTGTTCGATGGTACCATATCAAGGAGCTTAAAAAGGGCAATATTTTGGCCGTTTTGGTGATGATGCAATCTGAAATTTGCTAACATCATGTTGTTCGTTGTCGACTGCATGTGGCGTCATTCTGGGCCGACCTATAGTCAATATTTTGAACTCGATGCACGTTTTAACAGGCAGCCAATCCGAGGTGAACCGTTTCATTGAAAAGTACCTTCTCCATTATTTATGAGCAGACACGGCTCCTGTAATCTGGAAAAACCTAGTAAGTCAAATTTTGGTGAAAATTGAGTTAGACCAATATTTGGACTTAATAGGTTTTTCCCCTTCAGCTTATCAAGATTCCATATGAAATACTGCCAACAGGGAAGAGTTTCACACACTTTAACTTGATAAACTGAAGGGGAAAAAACTATTAAGTCCTGGGCAATATCATGTTTGGCTTACTCGTTCGTGACGTCATACGGAATCAACACCAACATTTCACAGCTTATTCCGTTGGCGTGTACCATTACGGGGCACGAAGCATGATATTGCCAAGTCCTGAAACCAAACAGTTTTCTCAAATTTGCGTTCAATAGACTTACTAGGTTTTTCCAGATTACAGGAGATGCTACAATGCACTGATAAGATTGTGGTGTTGTTTTCCTATCTCTTTGAGGGTATTTGTCTCGCACTTCAACATGCTGTAATTTTGGGTTGATTTTGTAATTGTAGGTCCAAAAGATGGCCGAATGTGTAGCCTAATAAGTCCTAATCAGATAAGCTTGGCAATTAGTTTAATGTTATGCATTATAATGTACCGTATATGATATTTTAATGAACTGTAAAAGTGGTAATTTTTGCGCGATTACATTTTTGCGCTTTGTCGATTTACAGCCATTTCGCTTGTTTTTAAATTTGCGATTTACATAGATTTCGCTTGTTTTAAATTTGCGATTTACATAGATTTATACACAAAATACATTTATTTGCGTGTTTTTATTTTTGTGGTAGCTGCTTGAAGCGTTAAAAGCGCGAACATTTCCACGTATGCAAAATCTGAACTAGCTTTACCAAATCAAGTATGATAATTCATTATATAAATTTTGTTTTGCAACTGGAATTATGAATTTAGAGATAAAAATTGAAATATTTTTTGTCACTATTCAATAAAATACTAAAGTAAAAACAATATTTGTTGTGTTTATTTATTTCAGAATGTTTATTCAGTATGAAGCACATAATGTGACCTGGCACGACAAAATGAGCGTAAAGTCATTGGGGCTGATTTTGAGTTATGGCCTGAAATAGTCCAAAGTATTAAGAAAATATTTGAGTCAAAATATGTTTTTTGTAAGTAATTTTAGAGAGGGCATTTTATTCTTACATCTCAAGAAATGAATGCACAAAGAAAGGAAAAATGTCTCGAAATTACCTTGTTTACATCGTCATTTTCACGGGTTTAAAATAGTATCCCCTATGGCAAATTTGGCATGGTCATGGCTTTCCGGAGCTATTAATAGTAGTTTTAACCCAGTAAATTCCCAAATGAACAGTTTAATAAGAGGTCTTTGACATAAACAGTCTTTCGATTAAGTTTTGACAGAATATTTTAGAGCCAACAAGTGACGATAAGCTTCAATGACTTTGAAGGCCTTTTTCTCCAACTCAATAATTCAGCGGGGATTTTAATCATAATTTCACTTTGGAATGACAACTTTGGTGACATTTTAAACCTGAGGACATCTACTTTCTGAAAATGTGATATAAAAAAAATCATTTTTTATTTTTTGCTACTTTACTCTCATTTTGAGATGCCAGGTCACTGTGATGTGATCAAGCAAAATGAGTCGGAAGTCGCAAATATGGATTTTGAGATTTAACCATACAAATGATAGAATATATTTTGTTTTCTGTTGTTTTGAAACCTCTTCATTTGGTCATGTATTTGGAATTAACCGTCGTTCATTCTTAATGGGGTTTTTTGCAATTTGATATTTTCGACTCCACATTAATTTTGCTTGATCACATCACATATCTTCTTGCAATTCTAAAAAAAAGTTGTCCAGCAAGCACAGCATTGTGCATGATATCAAGGTCTCATAAACACAAGGCCTCATCTCCATTTTTTCAAAAATGAGATTTTGGTATCAGAATTTTCAGAAAGAAATTCTCTTTCCAGTAACACATAGCCTTATCTCCATCTCCCCAATGTGTTTAAAAATCTTCAATAGTCTTTCTCTCAAAATGGTCAAAATGGAGATAAGGGCCTTGTGTTTCTGAGCCCTCGATATGTTAGGAAAATAATTATCGAACCCAAGTCGCATAGAAAACAAAATCATACTTAGGCGAAAAGAAAACCGTGTTCTTCAGGCAACAGGACCTCTCAGGTAGGGTTGGTCGATTTTTTGGGGGGGGGGTTGGGTCAAAAATGTTGGGACATTTTAGCGAATTTTCAGAAATTTTACAAATTTCAAAAGAATTCAACAACAAAATCATAAATTTTCCCAAATAAATGCAAAATGTTACCAACAATGTTCTTACATTTTATTTTGTTTGGAAATTAAAACAAAATGTGGGTTGATCAGGCCTGTAGAACAGGGTGTGTTTTTTTGTTGCCTATTCCCTAAACGGAGTTTATCTGCAAGAAGTTGCAAGTCAGAAAGACTTGGGTGTTATAGTGAGTAATACCCTTACACCGACAATCCATATTAACGAGATTACAAAGAAGGCCCGCCAGAAGACAGCGATGATCCGGCGCTGCTTCACCGGACTTGACGAGACAAAGGTTAAAACTCTTTATCAGTCCCTAGTCCGTCCAGCACTGGAGTACGCATCTACTGTGTGGAGCCCCCTAACCAAAGACAATATTAACAAACTAGAGAAGGTGCAGAAAAACTGTCTACGTCTGTGCCCAAACAAACTCACAATGGAATCACTGCAGGAGAGGAGAGGAAGGACTGAGCTGGTTGACACTTATAAATTTATTAATGGTCATTATAAAACCCCGTCCGATAAGTACTTCACTCATCCTACAAAAGACCTCAGGGGTCATTCCAAGAAACTGTTTGTCAGGCGTACACGAACCCAACTTGCTGGCCACTTCTATTCAAACAGAGTGGTCAATCGATGGAATAAGCTTCCAGAATCTATAATTTCTGCACCTAGCGTGGCATCCTTTAAGAGCAATTTGAGAGTCCTTCCCATTGGATTAAAGGACTAAACTACCAAGTATCCAAGTACCAAGTAAGTAAGCTTTGGGGGTCAAAAGGAGGCCAAAATTGAAATATTGCCGAGTACTAGCCCAGTGAGTTTCCTAGTGCTGGCTTGTCGCTCACCAATGCTCGTTCAGATGTAAACACATAACTAGTGCTTCACAACTATTGAGTATCAATCAATCAACGAATGCACAAATTGTGCAGCAAGGATTTGTTATTCAACACACTACGCGAGAGAAAAGACCGAAGGTTACCAAGCACATATCCCGTATTTGATCACTGCACATTTCCCCTGTACAGGCTAATTCAAATTAAAACTCATGCATTGGTATGTTGTAGCACAGTTGCAATGCATGATCGATATCCCCAGCGGTCATCCAGGCCATGCAATGCCATTCACAGCATTTCTCTACGCGTAGCGAGTTGATAATGCGAATTTGGAAACGTCAGATTTTCTTTAAATGGGTGCTAATTATGGCTTATCTTTGTTTTGTGGCAAATTTGGTACCAAATTATGCCAACAAGATTCATCCAAATGTCTATCTGGTCTGTTTGGTCAAAATATAACTGGAAGTCACTTGATAAGACATACACAAAGTGTATGATTTTGTTTTGTGGCGGTCTTTACGTTCATCATCATCAATGGAAAGCTGATTGTGTTCATCTTTACATGATACCAAATGTGTAGCAAATGCTGGTTTCAGTGCTCAGCCACTTGGCTTGAGAATATGGGGATGTCACAATCTCAATGTGCAAAACATCACTATGCCGAAAAGTCACTAGAGCATCACTCCATACTACTCTGTAGTTGTCAATGTAAGGCCAAATAAAAATAAAACATAGTTTCTCATCCTCTCGCGCATCTGTTCTGGCTGCTGCATCAAGAAAAGTTTTTTTGGGGGGTTTTAATTCTATTTTTTCAAAGTCTTTTGCAAGAAATTTTCGAAAATCCGAATCATTTTCACAATCTGCACTTTTTCCCAATCGTGAAAATATTCTCCTTTGCAGTTTATGCACAGGTAGAGCAAACACTACCTATGACGCTATTATAAATTCTGTGACAAGTCTATCCAAATGCATCAAATCCTCGCCATCTTGGATCGGCAATTTTGAAAAGAAAAGATAAAGTGCCTGCATCTTCCGTTTTTCAAAAAGGTCGGCCTAACACTGCATTGAACAGACGACAGAGATGCTCTTGCAAGCATGAAATAGTGGTTAATTTAGCTCTTTTGAATGAGACCTCCCCACATTCACAAAAAGGTGGCAAAGCACTGAAACAAGTGGTTGCTACAAACGAGGTGTTGTTGGAAGGAATAAATCAGCTTTTTATTGATATGAAACACAAAATATTTGAAAATTAGCAATTGAAAACAAATTCCGAACTTTATTTGAGGAGTTTATATTGTAAACTGAAGGCATAGTGAACTCCACATACAGGGTGAGTCAAAAAGACTGCAATAGTGGAAAGAAGCCATTTTGTTTTCAAAACCAAAATGAATTTTAAAACTTTTTAAACGTTGCACGAATGATGTATTTAATCCTAACTTTGTGTGAAAAAATGAAGTCGATTACATTTTCCGTTTGCCTTTGGTGAACCTTTTGACCAGTGCACCCATTTGTCCATGAGTTAATACCCAAAATTTGCATCAAATCACAAAATGTGTCTCTCATTCAAATTTGGCAACTTGAGTTCATTTGTGATGTTATTGGAATTTGATGCATCCTTTCTTGTTTACATGCGAGTTAGATAAATGATAAATTTTTTCATTTTTTTGTTGGCAGGAAATTCAAATATGAAAATGCAATGTGTGCCATTTCAAATGAAAATCACTGTGCTCGTGGACAAACAGGTAAATGTCCTTGTGCAGCAAACAGGGTCACCAAAGACAAACGAAAATGCAATCGACTTCATTTTTTCACACAAAGTTAGGATTAAATACATCATTTTTGCAACGTTTAAAAAGTTTTAAAATTCATTTTGGTTTTGAAAACAAAATGGCTTCTTTCCACTATTCCAGTCTTTTTGACTCACCCTGTATAATAAAATGAAAACTACAAGACAATACTTTTTCATTTGAGAACATAATTTATTCCTGCTGAAGTATGTTAACAGAAGTGATGTTTAACTTAGCATTGCAAACGGGCATAATACCAACCTAATGCACCCCTAATATTATAAATGGAATGATCCAACTATACACTGATAGACATATTCCATTTATAGTCACAGGGGTTGCAAGGGGATGGTCTAAAGATTTAATAATGTTGAAATTGAAATATCTTTTGATATAGGTTCTCGTTTTTTGTCTTTTGCCAGACAGTGGGATGAGTACATGCTCTGACAATAAAGACCTTTGACCTGACAGTGAACTTTGACCCTGACAGAAGTCGGAAAAAGAAAAAGAAATCCTGTTAATTTTTGTACAGGGAAGAAATGCGGTGGAAAAAGTACTAAAATGTACTAAAATGTTAAATATTCTCATCCCTATGTGGTTGACAGAAAGGTACCTCTTACTTGCAAGGTAACATTTAGATTTTGCTTTTTGACGGTTAAGCAATGGTGCGGCGGCCATCTTGAATTTCAAAATGGCCGCCATAAACATGACATTTTGATGTCTCAACATTATTCCTTCTTATTTTGATTCTAATTTAATAATAGACCAATGGTCCAATCTGGTGCTGTCACAGCCCATGTCCGTTTATGTCCATAATAAATGACTGTACAGACAAATTAATAATAATAATACAATCGATTGAGCCTAATCTAGCAAACTTTATTTATGATGGGCACCCCCGAGATACAGACAAAATCAACCATAGCTGTTCCCTTGTAGTTACGCAGCGTGGTCCGATTCAGGGGGTGACCATGTTATTACGGATATGTTGGCACGTAATAATGAATATATGTATGTAACATGGTAATATAAAATATCACATAGAATTTCGACCTGTTCAAAGGATCCAAAACCTGCACGCATAAAATATGCAAGATCTTGACCTTTTGACCTTTGATGCACAAATCTACTGTACACTACACAATGAAGATTAGATATAACCTGATAACCAATCTCCCTGCTGACTATTCATAGGCCGAGCTGTTGACCTTTAACCCCTGACCCCGGCAACGACACAGGGCTGGATTCCCTTCCGACAAGTCACAAAATTGCAGCACCGTTGTACAATGGGAAGGCAACCCATACCCTGTTTTCCCTCCCAGAGGGGTGCGGACGGGGGATGAATGGCATCAGCCCATATCACATCTACTAGGCACGCTTGACAAAATTCAAGATGATGATAAAATAGAGATCTTTTTTTCAAATTATTTTTTCACAGTGAACCTGAGACGCTCATTGATTTTGCCTCCTACAGATGAATATTCATCACAAAATTATTGCAATCGCCAATGAATATTCATAACTTTCAACCAGTTATTAAAAGGCATCTTTCATTCATTTTTTATTATATATCTATATAATATATACGCTTGAGACCAAAGTCATAGGATCCTATTTGAATATTGATATGATATAATACAAACCCGTTTTGTGATCATATTCAAATAGGCGACCATTGACCTTGGTTCCAGGTGTTTTATTCACCATCTAAGGAATAGTGCATGATGGGAAGCCAATGCAAGCCTCATTGAAACTACAGTGTTGCCAGACAAGCACATCTTGAGCCCAATGGACTACTCAGTGTTGCCAGACAAGTACATATTGAGCCCAATGGACTACTCAGTGTTGCCAGACAAGCACATATTGAGCCCAATGGACTACTCAGTGTTGCCAGACAAGTACATCTTGAGCCCAATAACTGCACCTTGCTATTATCTTTATGGTATTGCAGACATTAGTCTTCGATAAATAGCTTTTGAAGGCATTTTGCGCAATAGACTGAATCCTTCAGGTCTCAATCATGTGGTTTGCCATTTATAAAGATGATGACCATATAGAGGGCCTGCAGAGATCCATTCTATAATTCCTTTCATAAATATCATGCACATGCATCAGCTACATATACGGTCAAATTACAGAGTAAAAATGGATCAAAAAATGCGGAAAATACTATTTACTTTTGGCAAATGACGTAGCAAAGCTCTGCATAAATTGATAAAACTCATTGTTGTTACAAGGTTTTTGCACACATATAGTCACTATTTATTACAATGGGTATGAATGGTAACAGCGATTGTTAACAAATACGATTGCAGTATTACACCTTGCTACTTGAGTCTGTCTATTAACCAAATGGAACTTATTCCAGCACTTAGCAGCAGCGGCCCACTATGGGGCTGAACCAGGGTGCAAATTCGCTTGTATCGCATAGCAAATTACTCCACAATTTGAGGCAATTGCTTTATGAATTTTAGCTTGTATAGCAATATTTACAGTGTTAACTCATATACAAACATCAGCCTTACGATGAATTGGAACAACATTGCTATTCAATTTTTGTCAAATGAATTCGCACCCTGGGCTGAACTACCAATAGCTAAGGTGAACAAAGAGACAGACAGATGAAATATAATTGAACAAGTTGAACACATTTGCAGAATAACAACGTGTACTGTAAGAGTGGCAATTTTTATCACAGATTTTCAAATATTTTACATGCTTTTAAATTCGCAATTTGCAGTTATGTGCAAAAGAAACACATTTGTGTGTTATTATTTTGGCGGTAGCTGCTTAGAGCGCAAACATTTCCACACTTAGAGTACTCCAGAGTTGCCAAAACCCAAACCTATAGGGAATCCTGATAATTGTGTTTCCTTCTCCCAACACATATTGTCAAAACATTTTTTCCGGCCCCTCATGTATAAAGTCAAACTGCCCAGGGGTAAGAGCACTTACAAGGTTTTGTCTATAAATGTACTCATAAGTTGGGATCCTTTTTACGTGTGGAAAAACACAAGCTCTAATATTTTGGAGCATTATCCGGGCCATTCATAAATAGCCCAAATGGGTGTTAAATCAATGGGATTGGCAACTCTTAAATAGTTCAGAAAATTGTGACGCTACATGTATAATTGATAATATGCATAAAGGCTACATATAGCCAAAATATAACAGAGATATGAAGTTTGTGGTACAAGATATAGTAATACAACTATTTATACAAACATTTTTATTTTATTTATTTATTTTGCTAGATAGGGCCCAATTTTATACGAGTCGGCGATTTCCTTAAAACAAATTACATCAGTGGTACTGCACACAAAGTTCCCGGTTCTTTAAATGATGCGCGATGCGAGGCTGTCTTTATCATAATTCATAGTTCAATCCGTACATGTTTCCAAAATAATTGGCAGAAAATATCATTTCTAGGAAATCTAGATACTTTTCTTTGTTTTTTATTTGTTCATAAATTTTGTTTTAGTAATTTATCATGTTATGTTATGTAATACATGCTGTACACATTTCAAACTGGCCTAAATGGTTGAGAGATTTTAACAATTTAACAAATGCAATGCGCGAGTATTACGATAAAAACAACCTACAACATCAACACAGTTATTATTACACCCCGTATTTGATTGGTTAATTCCGTGATATGATCATCCGCTTAACCAATCAAAATTGAGCTCTAATACTAGGTCTCTTCAGTGGGGTTTAAGATAAAGAGCGAGTCCAGCCCTGAACGACAAGGCACTCGGTTAAACACGACTAGATCTAATATCCTATCCTTATACTACAATGACTGATATCTCCTGTAGAACTGGTAAACCAACAAAGTCAGGAAAATAATATGAACATTTCATATTTCAGATGTGAAATCAGTCGTCACTGCTCGGTCGAGGAACACAACCAGCACGATCACTTTCACATCATGAATACTAAAAGTGAAAGAAAACCAAACATATTTACCGATACATCGATTATACAGTTACATGGTTTTATATTTTTTTTAATTTACATTTTTTTATCATTAAACTATTATACCATTTTGGCGAGGTTAGTTGTTGTGCACAAATTCTCTTCTTTTTTTAAAACACTTATACAGTTATCTCCCGAAGGCCCTTTTTTTAAACACTTATACAGTTATCTCCCGAAGGCCTTTTTTTTAAACACTTGTACAGTTATCTCCCGAAGGCCTTTTTTTTAAACACTTGTACAGTTATCTCCCGAAGGCCCAAGTAAATCTGGTTATATGTCAACACAGGCTGAAGGTCAAGTGCAACTATTCTATCGTTTCTCTACTTCTAACAAATATGGCAACTAAACTTGAAATGGCTGGTCAGGTCAATGATCAAATGGTTGGCAAAGTGATCGACCTATTGAGGTGTGCATTTCCAAGTTTGTAAACTGTTAATACGCCGATTAAACCTGACAATTTCATCACATTTGCGTTCGAACGCAGTAACGGTTAGTAAATTCATCTACGATACTTTTATTAACATAATTATTGACTTTTCATTTATTCATCCTTTTACTTAAAAGAAACAAAAACTACAAGTGATTTTGACAACATAGAGACTCTGGCGCTGTGCGATGCGAGGAAAATTGAGAGCGCACAGGTAATTGTTGGCTATAGCCTCAATTAGAACACAATCGCTTGTCGTAATAAAATAAGCCCGTTTGCATGGACATACAATGAAATGATGATGGAGATATAGCATTTAATCCTACAAACCAACCGAAAGAGATGCATAGTGGGTAAAAAGAACGCCCTCCTCGTTTGGAATATTACAGTAAGGCGTGACAATTTCTGCTAAAAGAGGGATTCGTCACGCTTCAATGCTACCTATAACATCTTTTTCGATGGTTGATTAGAGCAGATTAGATGCGAATACTTAATTAATACTACATATATTTATTTATGTTTAATACTTTTTGTAAGGGAACTTTGTGTGCAGCTATCTTTTATACAATAAAGACTGGATGAAATACTTCTCAAACTCAGACCGCCTCATCTGATACCGTGAATAAAGAGAGCGCCCAAGTTGACTGTAATTTTGCCCGATTCAAAATACCTCACCATGTTTTCAAACAAGGTGTTTATATGAAACAGGCTAAAACTTGCCAATGTAAAGGGCTTCTAAATGGTCTAGGGATAAATAGTTGTGAGGGCGCCTGTGTGTTCAAGTACACAACGTGAAGAGATCCAACAAGAGTATCTCACAATTAGGATGCTAGACCTTTATCGACATGGATTTGTCAAGTTTTGTCTGCACGTGTTCTCAATAACTTGGAATTATTTTGTCCCTAGTCACAGTACAGATCAGGCGATGTGGGTTTAAGACGTGGCGATGTCTGCAGATGGTACATAGACTCGAGCCACAAAGCTCAGTATATCTGAGCTGTTAATAGTGTGCATTTGAATACAGCGGGTCATGGTGAACCCAATTCAAAGCACTGGAGTTTTGTTTGTTTGTTTGTTGTTTGTTTGTTTTTGTAAGTTTTTAAAAAAAGGCTTATTTCTTGATTTCCGTCATTTGTTTAATAAGTCGGGAAAAAAATATGTTTACAAGTTGCTCTGCTTGTTTTTGATCTTCCATGAATAATTTTACACCCGTGGAGAAAAACTGCCCATGCTTGATGACCTTTGACCCTTATCTATATATAGCTTGGGGGTCATCCAACTACTCAAAGGTCACGAGAGAGGGTCTATTCAACTTACGGTACGTACATTAACTACTACATTGAATACTGTGCATGTTTCCAGCGCTATCAATATTCCCAGTGTGTGTGTATTTCTAGTGCTGGGCGACCACTACAATATCACCACTAAGTTGGTATATAGTGCATGGGCGATCTTAGAAAAGCAACACACACACGCTGGGTTTCATTAATAGCATTAGGTCATGTCTTTGATTTATATAGTGCCCGGCGACTTAAGGAACAAAACATCATAACTAGATAGTTTGGCACATCATTGAATTCATTAATATCCCACATGTTTGACATATAAGGAACAAAAACAAAGGATTTTGAGACACCCTGTAGTTAGTCATACAAAACAGGCATTATGGGCATCATAGTCATATTAGCAATCACAGTCATCAAAACAAGAGTTCAATGCGACTGCGAAGTGACAGCCTGTTGTATGCAAAGTGTCGAGTAATATAATGCCCAAAATGCCTCCTTTTTAAACCAAGTACTTGATATTGTGTAAAATGTCTACGATCGATAGACGTACAACACTTTATACAATGACGATGAACAGTCTTGAAAGTAAACACAAGAACGGGGATCAAGGGGATTGGTTGCGTACATGGTAGGGGTCTGAACTCGCAGATGGAAGACGTCTGTTTGACAGAGACATAGATAGCCTCCTTACACATTTGGCAGCAGTCTCAATCCTCCATCTACAGAATCGAAAAAAAGACTTGCTTCCAACAATATGCAATTGAGGTGTCGTTACATACGAGTAAGATATACATGAACGGATTAAAGCTCATCCCCATTCAACTGATTATAACACCTATTGAATTAGGTTAGCTATAGGTTAGCTTTCCAGTAGGTGTAATATTGGTAAATACATGAATATCTTACTCATAGGTTGAACCACATTTGTAACCCTTTCTGCGAGATCGGAATGATTCCCCTACCCAACTGTACAAATCTCTCAGTCAAGAAACCTGTGATTACTGCTGGCCCTGCTGATGATGCATTTTTATTTATTTTTGCATTAAACGTTTTTTGGGAAATATCTTTTAGAACATTTGACATGTGGTCCGGAAATGTCTGTTTCAGGAGAGAAAGAGAGAAAAAAAGTTGAATTTGCTGTTTTTTAAACCTGATCCGGTGTGATTCTGGTATTCCACCATTTCCCTTCAATAAAAAGAGGACAACATTGAAAATATACGAACGAGGTAGATCAGGATTTTACTTTTCACAATTTTTTTTACATTTTTTTATATCAAAAAGTAAAAAATAAAGTAACAAATATAAATTTGTCAATGGCCATATATACACTTTATTTTATTTTTTTCATTTCACAAAATAATGACCATTATTTTTTCTGTCCAAACTATTCTTATTTTTTTCTATTTTTTTTCTTTAATCTTCTCAAGATAATCCCAATTTTTGTTAAGATTTTTGGAATGCCAACAGACAAAAGCACCATATTAAAGTATCATGTGCTTCATTTCTTCATTTTACTTCACTTCTAGTTCCTTTTTAACAATTTTTATCAAGCTTCTACTCAAGATATTGACCATAACGACGCGGCGTAAAACGGCCATCACACCAAAATAAAGGGGGCATCTCATAACGCTAAATATAGCGACCATGCATAACCCACATGATGTGCATGTGACACCCATGTGATAGATATACAATGCGCTAGTGTCCCATGTCACAGACATTGGTGGATCATGCACTAGATATGACCATGAGTAACCAATGTGATGTGCATGTGACACCCATGTGATAGATATACAATACACATGTGTCCCATGTCACATACATTGGTGGATCATGCACTAGATATGACCATGAATCCCCTATGTCATGTGCATGTGACACCCATGTGATAGATATATGTGATGCACCAGTTATCCGTAAAACATCAGGCCGATCTACACTGTGCGCGCGCAATCATGTACCATTTTAACGTCTAATTCACCGATATTTGTGGGTGTTTAGGGAACAAGTACTTGCACTCCCTCATTCGAGTGCAGTTACAGTTTCAGCGCTCGTGTTGATCAAGCGCCATAAAAATCCGGAGGGGGAAAAACAAGCAGAACCAGCTTGGGTTCTAATTTTACTCTTTTTTTGTACTTTTTTTAAATATTTTTCTATTTTTTTGTATTTTTTTACATTTTTTTTTACTTCTTTTGTCTTCCTGCTTATATATCATGTGCATTTCCATCTTAGCACAATATATCAACTATCAATTTAGTTAAGTGTTGATTTAACACTATGTGTTAAAAAATAACACCAAGTGTTGTTCCAACACTTGACAATAATACTTATTCAAACTCGGCAAGTGTTTTTTCCGATATCAATAATTTTGCAGACAAGATTCTGTCGGAGCAGAATTCTGCAGTCTACCCACCCGCCCAATGCTATGTGAACCCTTCACAAAGCAAACATTTCATCACTGTCTCGCCCCTAAAAAATCCCATTATTCCACCTTTACTTTAAGGTGTATATTAATCAAACTATATATGCACCAATTCATTTTCATGGTTTTCCAACAATTTTTATTTATTTAAATAAAAATAATCTTCCAATAATAAAAACTTAAAATCATGTTTGAGTTAAAAAATTCATTTTTTGTTGAATTATCTTTTTTCATTTTTTTTGTCTCATTAAGAACTGTAATTGTCCTTCATGGACTAATTAAAATTGATCATATCCCATATTATTAATTCTGTCAATCAATCTATAGTTATGGTTGGCAGTGCGGTATCCGCTATCAATACTGGTGAGAAGCGCCCTCTATTGGCGAGGGGGTCTGCGTGGTCCGCCAGGTCCACCGGGTCCACCGGGTCCACCGGGTCCTTGTTCTCCACCCGCACCTCGTCGCATGGGACGGCCTTGCATGTACTGCTGCCTGTGGGAGAAGTCGTTGAGCATCTTGCGAATGCGTCGCTGTGCGGCCTGCAAAAATAATCCACATGGATGACAATGAGAAACACGCATAACATTGAAAACACTTTACATACATATATAATCAACATTTATAAGCGCCATGAAAGAAAAAAATTAAACAAAAACAAAGAAGAACAATGCAAACAGAGTCAATATGATGGATAGAAATGAGACTTCAAAATACCTCCCTGATGTTTTTCGGGAGGCTGTTCCACAGTGAGGATCATCAAACAACTAGACAGCTAATCAAGTGAATTTTACCAGAAACTTACAACCGAAACTCAATAAACTTGTTTGTATGATTGTTACGGGTTACAGGTTCGCCGTCGGACAAAGTTTCAAAGATAGGTTTACATTTGTCCGACAGTGAACCCGTTAAACTCTATAGGAAAGAATGAATGAAACCACATGATTCTATTAGCACTGGTATCGGGCTCGCTATTTTTCTCATTTTAATGATATTCCAGTTACAATAATTTCCCCCAATTCTAGCCTACATGTGGTTTCGACCTTGTCCTCAACACTGACGTTACAGTCGCGCCAAAGAGGTGAGCCCTGGGAAACTGGTAAGTATTTTAAAGAGTTGACCACCCACAGAGCCGACTTGGTGCATACAGACATGATGCATATCATGAAAATCTCCCATGCAAATCGCCGGGGACTTTTTGCGAGTTCCTTACGCCCTCGTGGACAGAGTCAGAGATGGTGGGGGTAGCCTGCTGGTTGGAACAGCTTGGTATCATATTTCTGGAATTATGGGCTGCTGATTAGAACAGCTTGGATGGGGCCTATTATTAGATCAGCTTGGTTGATACTAATACAACCGGACGAGGGCGTATAATTATTACGTCTAGATTCTATAAGCTAAGCCCGCACCACAACTACCACAACCTATATGCACATGGCTGGGGGATATGGGCAACTCAGGAACCTGGTTTCAGGGAAATTTTGACTTTGGAGGGGAATTTAAGGATTTGGAGGATAATTTTGACTTGAGGGAAATTTTAGGTGTCAAAATTAAGAAATACAAAATAAAGTAATACATAAGAATTTTGAAGGGAATATTTCTTAATGACGGGTAATTTTCCAGGGAAATTTTGACTTTAAAGGAGAAATTTAGGATTTGGAGGAGAATTTTGACTTGAGGGACATTTTAGGTGTAAAAACAAAGAAATACATGGAGGATAATTTTCAAAAGTTCCATTCCCAAGAAATTTGCCACTTTCCTAGCCCTTCTCCTGCATTTAACACTGGTCTCCATTCTCTCACCTGGTTTGCGAAGAAGTGTCCGTGCACCTTAACGCACACCGTTTTCTCGTTGGACTGCTGATCGCCGCTCTGTTGGGTCTCTGCGTCCTCAGTGGCTACACCATTGGGTGTACCATTCTCACCAGCTGGCTGGTTCTCTCTTGGCACCTCAATACGGGCGCCTGTTACACGCTGAAGTTCTCGTACCTATATGACACAAGCATTCATAGTTATATCAGTTGGCCATATTATTTCCAGGGAATGGGAAATACTGGGCAATACCTGGGAAATACCATTTGATGAAAATGCAATTTTGAGAGAATTACCTTTAAATTAAGTGGGTTTTTTCATTTAAATGTTGATGTTATCAATCTAAATCTGTTTTTCTTTTTATTAACTCGCACCCACCACACTCCTTCAAGCAAAAAGAGAAATATTTATGGGGTGTGGAGTTGAAATCCTAAGATTATCTATATTTATGGAAGATGTTGGAATTCATATGAGATAGGAGCAGCAATGCACTAGGGGACAATAAATAATGAATTAATAATAAAATAATATGTACATTAAGGGTTTTTACCATATCTGTCTAACGCTGTTAGTTTTTGAAGAACTTTGTTTACATAAAATATAGACCAATGTTATGTTGTCTATCTGTGTCTCTTTTTACTTAATTGTGTACATTCCATTTTCATAATTACATGTACTAGGCTAATAATAACTTTTCGATGAATATATATAATATAAAGCAGTAAACCAACCCATAATTAAGAAGAATGTTTACAAAAGATATTTACAACATTTTTTAGGAGAAATGAAATGGTTTGTTGAAAAGTCATAGGCCTAAAGACATATATGCTTTACGACCAATATACCAAAATGAAAGAACCCCCTGACAGGGGGTAGGGTGTAACTTTTTGTGCAATGCTGAGCTTATTATTGTTTGTTAATTAACTTTAATGATATTTTAAAGTAAATCACGCTTTTGAGTATTTCCCAGTATTTCCCGTTTAGACCCAAAATTGCCTAGCGGTAAATACCAGTATCTCCCGCCCCAGGAAATACCAGCCAACCCTGGATCATCCATCATGTGATCTGAAAAACCTGTTGTATGTCGCCTTTTTCCCATCAAAATGAACACAAAAATCACAAAAATCTGTATAAATTATGCAATTTTTTGACAAACTAAAACAAAAACTGTTCCCAAAACTGAGAAAACATGGGTCAGTCAGTATTCATATGCAAATGAAATATTTTTTCTCAATTTCTAAAAAAATGGGTTGGCCCATAAGGCAAAAAAAAAAAAAATTCAGAGAGGAGGGGTGGGTGGGCAATTTTGTTTTTTAATATTTCTTATAATTTTCTTATACCAGCGGAAGCTCAAAGTTCAGCCAACAAGAAGTTGTAATCACTCTAAAAGTGGCACTTATATGTTATAAACACTTAATTTTATATTCAATGCCATTTAAACTGTTTAAAAAAAAATTTAAAAAAATTGGCCTAAAGAATTAAAGGTGTTTTTTTGTTGAATTATCAAGCTTCTCCTACAAATCAATCCACACACTCACCCTAGCACCTTTCTTGCCAATAATCCTCCCTACAAATGCCACGGGAACCTGCAGCTCACATCTCAGATGCACCTCGCTATGATCGTCACCTTGCATCTGTCGAAAGACGCCCTCGGATCGGATCTTGTCGTAGATGTAGAATTGTGCGCCCCACTGGGCCTCTGGGCTGCCAACGACGGTCACCATACGCTCTACGGCAGCTTCGTTGTCTGGAGGGGCAATCTGTGTGAGAAATAAAAATAATGAACAATTATAAGCATTACTAAAGTATGCTCATGTACCCATGTGCCAGTCATGATTTATTGTTGACCACCCATTTTTACTATACACACATTGTCTATCATCCACAAAGAAAATGGCACAGGCCTCTTTATAAACCATTTCAAATCGAAGTTTTCCAAAACACTCGATCGGTTTCCGATTAGCCGAGTGTGTATTGGCATCTCAGTGGATGACGGCAAGTCATCCACAGAAAAACAAACATGATTACAACCCAGTGTATGAACTAACCCGTGTGTAGATTGCGCTGGTGTTGGTGAAAGACTGTCTTGCTCACTAAATTGTATCTGGCGGTGTTTCAGACATTCAGTATCAAAAACGGTGAGATAACAGAGATTCTGGGTAATACTTTCACATTTTCCAACTGTTCGATAAATTTTGAAGTTGCCGGTATCGACGCCATTTGTTGATAAATAACAAAATAGTCTCGCTACTAGTTCAACTTCTCGTGAGTGTACGCTTGTATGTCAACATAGAAAACCACTAGGCGGACAATCGATGCTATGAATGCGATCCACCGTTGCGAAGAACGCACTGCGCACCTAGTCCTTGTGACCTGTTTTTCCGAAGATTTCCGATCTCAATTTGAAATGGTCTATGGAGATGTAGTGTTGAACCCGCAAATCCGAGGACAAAAGTATAGAAGTTACAGTAAATCCGAGGACAAAAAAAAATGTGAGGACCTTTTTTGAAGTCCTCTCTTTTTTCCTGCATAAAAACGTATAGAAGTTGGGTCCTTACCCCCTAAGGGATGGCCATGTCCTCTATTAGGCGTCCATACACATATCATACATATGTCCCTACATGTATGGTAAAAAAAATGTCCTCAGATTGACTGTAACTTCTATACTTTTTTACACACGTTTTAATACGGGTCCTCACATGGGTTGGTACTTGACTATAGATGTTGATCACACATCCATGTTTCAATAGCAATGCAAATGGTTGTCTGTTTAGGTAGGTAGCTGTGTGTGTATACAATGTGTCTATGCAGAGTAAAAATCAATACTTTAAACTGTCCTCTGAAACTTGTTTGTGTCCAGTCTATCATAAATCCTAGTGCCGAGAATAATAACCCCATACAGTACTGGATGTTCTGGTATACTATTTGTGACGTATCACATCATATGGTACATCTTTGTTGTATTGGCGTATCATGTCATTAACAATTAGGGTAGGGTTTATTTATTTACATTTCGAATTGTATATATACTATAAATTACTAATCAAATAAATCACAATATCAATATCATGAGGCCGTTTGCGATCGTCAGATTTGCTATGTACTTTTGATGAGGAACACCAAAGATCATTTTTTATTTGGTTTGTTGGGGGGGGGGGGGAGGTGTTTGGATTTTGTGGGTTTTTTTAATTTTCTTCTGCAAAAAAAAGAAGAAGAAAAAAGTCAGGAGTCAGGCAAGTTACTCCAATACAACAACAACAAAATTGTTGGCCTTATTTGAGATGCAAAGTATTATCTATCCAATGCGAGATATTGCCTTTTATAATTCAAGCCATATTAACTCATGTTCCATGCGCCACTGCAATTTGAAACCTTGAATGACTTACCCTGATAGAAGCATTAGCCTTGCGTGCAATGCCCTTGATGTTTTCTCCTTTGACTCCAATAATTGCACCGACAGACTCCTTGGGCACATACATGAAGGTGGTTTCATTCTGCAATACATATTTATAAACATGATTAGATTTCGGTAAAAGCATTTATTTCAGTGTGCATGATCAGGAATATGTAATGTAATGTTAAAGGTAAATCAAAATGGTGATTTAAGTATGCTTTACCCGATGGAGCATTTTAAATATAATTACGCTTAAATATTGTCCAGGGAAAAGGATACATAAATCCAATCATAATTGCCCCAGTGTTTCTTTTTTAAGTGTAGGATGAACTATATGCAGATGACAAGTTACTATGTAACAGGTGTAACTCCCAACTCTGTATCCGTCTGGGACTCAATCGATAGGTCTGAACAAACAAAGTTATCAGTGAATGCTTATGCTATCGACCTATTGATGTTTCGTGTGCGAGTCTGTGACATATAAGCCTTACAGGGTAGTAACCTGCCATCGTCAGTATGATACATATACAAGTTTAGAAACTCTTTATTTTGTGTCCTGGGCAATATTAAAGGGTAAATTCTATTTTTTTCTTTTACAATATCCTTCATGGAATAAAACATACATGAATCGCCATTTTGGTTGACATTTAATAACAGTTCAATTGGTTAACATACTGGTACAATTGTGCATGTATATTAGTTGAGATTTATCATCCGAGGGAAATGTCATTGATTGTCGTAAAAATGCAATTCTAAATATATCATGAAATGGATTCAAATGTCACACTTTCTTCCTTATAAATACATTTTAGACTTTTCATAATCATATTAAATAATTAAAGATTTAATAATTAAAGATAGATGTTCTGATTGCTGGCCCGATTTTCAACTTGATGTTTTCTATTTTACATACTTTAAGTACAGTAGCAAAGCGTTGTTAATTTTAGATAAACCATGCTACTATGGAAACCAGCACGCCAATCATACCACACAACGTAGATAATGTGTTTACGTGCTATGCGAATGTAAGCCGCAGTGGCGCAGTGTGTGTAGTTGTTTTGGAATAATCGTGCACACACTGTTTACATCAACTTTTGAATCTAAAAGGAACTTTGAATATTATTTTTAATTTGATCATTTTAGTGTTAAGGTTCTTGAAAATAGTTTGAATGAAATGGTCATTGTTGAAAGGGATTAAATCTTAATTCAGCGTATGTGTGCATCACTAATCTACAACTTGCGTTCTGCGCGTCTGCATGGTTTATTTCACTCAGGCGTTGCCCTCGTGAAATAAACCACGCAGACGATGCGAATACCGTTGTAGATTGGTGATACACATACGCTGAAACGTGATTTAATTCCCAACTAACTAGTTATACCACCATGTGTGTCATGAGGTTCTGCCTCTTTTGGACATTTGGACATGCCTTGGGTGTATAATTAGAGCATGAATATACAGCGAAAACAGGTACTGTAAAAGTGGCAATTTTCGCGTTTTGCACATTTTGAACAATTTTACTTGTTTGTTTTTTTGCAATTTTGAACTTCGTTACATAGACCTACATACAAAATGAATATATTTATGTGTTTTTATTTTCGTGCTTGCTGATTTTAGCGTGAAAAGCATGAAAATAAACGTAGCTGGAAAATTTCCACTTTTACAGTTTATCACTCGGCTCATTTGATTTATTTTTAATGAGAGTTTGGTGATCGCCTAGTCAACTTACATTCATCTCATGTGGTCCTGGTTGTGGACGGCCGTATGGAGCATGATTGTATAGACCAGGTAGTCCCTATAAGAGCAAATAAATAAGTGATTTGGAAGTGTTACAAAAAACATATTCATGATTTTATTCATGTACATAATATATGAACATTACATGTTAATTCTAATAGCCCCACGGACTAAAAAATACTACTTCCAAGCCTATCTCCAAGCGCATGTGCGAACGGTTTTCGATGACGCAATCAACCGAGCCTACATAGTGATTGCAGTATACTGCCTTGAGTGAGTAGCTGAGAACTGTGGCTTGCCTATGGGGTCTCGAGGGTTCCCAGTTCAATTCACGGTCAGGGAGGGGCAATTTATATGTTGATTTCTCTTCCAAAATTGTGATCCCGGTTAAAACCTGGTTAGGGGAAGGGGGAAGGGGGGGAGGGGGAGGGGGTAGGGTTAAATAAACATTACATCTTAAATTTCAGTTCTGTTTGAAACTTCAGAACTAATTACAGTTAAATGTGTTAAATGGTTGAATTGGGGTCTAATTTAGGTTATATTATTGTGTTGTTACAGACCTACCGCCTCCCCAATATCCATAACCTCCCTGACCCTAATAACTTACCCTATGTCCATTAAAGTTTGGTCTAATTTAGGTTATGTTATTGTGTTGCTACATACCTACCGCACTCCCCCCTCCCCAATATCCATAACCTCCCCGACCCTAATAACTTACCCTATGTCCACTAAAGTTTGGTCTAATTTAGGTTATGTTATTGTGTTGCTACATACAGACCTCCCCCCTCCCCAATATCCATAACCTCCCCCGACCCTAACAACTTACTGGACTAGGTCCCCGCGTCCCTCTATATGGACCAGTCTATACATTTGAGCACCCTCGCAAGGGCCGTGTGTAATATAGGGAAGACATGACGATCCGGTCTAGTAACTTACCCTATGTCCATTAAAGTTAGGTCCTCCTGGTGGTGGCATTTCGTGTCCGCCAGAGAATAGGTCCATATGGTTGAGTCCAGGAAACAAGTTGTGTTGTTGTGGCTGCAGCGTCTGCATGTACTGCTCATAGGCGGTGCGCAATTTGGCTGTGATCAAGGTCTCGGCTTGAGCGATTTGGTCGGCGGAGGCCTTCACTGTCACGGTACGTTCTGGATTGTAGATGGTCAATTCATGAAGGCTGTATGGTGGTGAAAAAGGAAGAGCAAAAGATACATCAAAATAAACTATTCCCCACAATTCAAATGCCTCTAAATTGTGCACAGAATTATGTAAAGTTGTTTAACCATAACTCCCCGGGCGTGTTTTTGTGAATTAAACTATCAGGGGAGAAAAACCGGTCAAATTTGAGGGGGAAATCAGGCTCAGCACGCGCCACGGATCAAACACAGGTCACGTGCGTGCAAGTCTGATACTCTACCGACTGAAACCCCATAGACTTACTGTGTGTAATTAGGTCTTTGGCACGTTACCAAATTCCCCAAAATTGCTTCTTTTCTGAAAACACATTCTATTTATAAATGATTTTTAACCCTTTGTATCCCTTAGGATGAACTTGTTTTATTGTTATGCTTTTGCCAAAATACCAATGCATAATATTTAATGTATATTTCCACATTTAAATCATAATATGGATTGAATGAATGAAGTGGGAATGTTAGTACTTTTTTTTAAACTTTATCTAGAAACACTAAATAGTCAAACTTTGTTTATATTTCTAAAGTGAAGTATAGCTCATTTCAACAAACAAGGCCCTTCACAATCGATGTTGAGTTTCCTGTTGGAGGTTTAAAAAAAGGGATGAGGTGACTTTTTTAATTTTGAACCTAGTGCAGTGGTCGCAACTATTTTCAACCCATTACAACCCATTATATCGAGGACTTTGCCTTTAATTATTTCCAATTATGATTATTTTGATACCCAAGTAATAATGCAATCATTTTCTATGTTTATACATGATCATAGCTGATGTGATTAAAGTCAGAAAGTAGTAAATGAAAATTTATTGAAAGTCATTTTCAAGGTGAAAACCCTTAAATAAAAATTAAATAATTAAATATTTTGCAATTCTCAATTTTGAATGAGGGCGGCAACAGGAAACTCAAGATCAATTGTGAGGAGAATTTTGACTTGAGGTGTTTATGAAAGGTATATCAATTTAGAAAATTATTTCACCAGCTTTTTCCATTTAAATTGTTTCTAGTCTTTTTTATGTCAATTTGAACTTGTCCCTTTTAAAAAATTCCTTAAAAAAAAGAAAATTCTCAAAAAGTAAACACTTTATTCACAAAAACTGGCGAAAGAATTTAGGTAATATATTTATTAACTATCTCCCAGAGTGGCAGCAAGGACCTCTCTGTTTGGCCGTAAAACGGGGGTGGGGGGTTGTTGCCTAGTGTTCGTTTTGAAAACTATGATACTTACGGTGAAATTGTAATCCTTGCACTAGAGTCCTCCATGATTTTCTTCAGTGATGATCCACCCTTACCAATCAGACGTCCAACAAGGGCGTTATGGGCCAAAAGCTTCAAAGGAATGTCACCCCTGTGTAGAAACAGAAAATATGAAGGAATATCAATTAGAAAGGTGGAGAAACAAGGATCAAGTTATCCCAAGTGTTAATGTGTAATCATCAATGCATTAAGTCCTGAACCCCAATCGAAGTGTTGCTATGTTATTGCACAATAAGATATTAAAGAATCATGGTGCCTTCTTTTATTTTTTTAAAAGGTTTAAGGTCAATAGGTCACAATTCACTTACTCCCTATTTGCATTCTGAGTTTCCGAGGTCATAATCTCCATGATTTTCTTGCAAGCAGCGCTGGCATCGTCTGGACGTCCAAAGATTGTGACGGCCTGCAAAAAGAATAGAACATCAAACAATACTCATGTCTAGAAACACTGGGACAGAAGACTTCGATCAAAAAGAGAACATTCTGCAGACTATAATGGAAGAGATGGCTTAGGCTGAATCGTACCCATCTTCACCGTTTCCACACAGCCCCTGTGAGGGTGCACAAACGATGCTGAGTGATGATCGTTCGATGCGCTGCAATTTAAATTGGGCCAATCAGGTGGTTGTTCTGTTGTTGCTGAGCACAAATGCGCAGTATTTGTGAAATTCCATGAGGAGCCACACACTTTTTTGCTGTGTTTGTTTCCCAGTCCCTCGATTTGGTTGGCCATTTTTAAAGATTGCAGCCAAATAGAGAGACGTGCAGATGCAGTAGAGATTGGTCTACAAGCGGAAGATGAGGTCAAGGCAATCACCAGGTCGAATAAATACACATTTTTGGGGAAATGTCTATATTCTGATGGGAGAAAATCTACTCATCACATAGAATATCATGCCTGCTAGTGTATTGCAATTTACTAGAGAAACAACCAACCAACCATATGTTTAAGCCTAATTAACATGGCAGTCCTATAGTTGATTCAGTTCCAAATTGGCGAGAAATATTCATTTTTTTATCTCTCCGTGAAAAGTAATCCAGCGTACCAGCGCGATTATGGCTACACGCACACAGTTTTGGCCATACTCACGGGTCAGGCATAGATGCACAGTGTAATATTGCCTTCATATGTGCCCACGTCCTTCTGTATTCATTCACTGCTTTAAGGAGGCTTCGCCAATTTGAAACTGATCAAACTATAACGATGATATCAGGTAAGGGGGTGAATGGACGACAGATGTATGTCACAGTAGGTTGACTTTGTGTAAGAGTCCGTGTAAGAGTCCGCACGCAAGGTCAACTCTGTTCATTCACTGCTTAAGGAGGCTTCACTAATTTGGAACTGATCAAACTATCCTAATGATATCAGGTAAGGAGGGTGAATGGACGACGGATGTACGTCACAGTAGGTTGACTTTGTGTAAGAGTCCGCGTAAGAGTCCGCGAGGTCAACCTACCTCTCAAATAGTCAAACATATATCTGTGGTGCGCAATCAAGGCTCAAAATAAGTTTTTTTACCGAGGGGTATTTATTGAGAAACGGGAGCTACTTTTAGTCTACCGGGAGCTAACCTTTTATTAAATCAAATAAGCTTAAGCGAAATTTGATGTTTTGAGCAAGCTTCCCGGGCAGTGGTTTGGAAAATATATCAGCGCTCGGTTGTTTATTTTTCAGTTTTACCAGGCTATCTTGAGCCTTGTGCGCAATACATAATAAGCGCAACCTGTCGCTCCGATTGGTCACTAGAATGTTATGAGGGTGTTTGAACATACGCAAATAACTGAGAGGAGTGCGCCTGCGCGTGTCTGACTGTGGCGAGGAGGTTATGTGCCGTGCATCCATTACTGGTAAAGGGGCTGACTGCTTCCATTATAAAAATCTATGCATTGAGGTTTCGTTGCCTATTTCCCTTACTCCAGCATTATAATTTTATCATTTCAATAAGAATCCTACATGTTACTTGGTTTAGTCATTTGTAAACTGAAAATTTAACGAGAATCCATGATTATCTGTGCATTATATATGTGACCAACACAAGTAAATGAGACATAATGAGGAAAATATGTGTAATAGAGTTATTGATATCATGATAATATGTATAATGTGGTTCTCTGTACCGTTTCAGTTGGAACCAAGGTCTTAGGCAGGATTTGAAGGTGCGGGGGTGTAAAATTTGTGTAAATTCAAAAACTGGGTGTGTAAATGTAAGGATTTGTGTACAAAGTATAGGCCATGTGGACAAAAACTGGGTGTGTAAAAACTGTATTTTACAAATGATGGTCAGTAAAACACTCCCTACACGGCTGGCTGCCTGAGCCTTTGAACTGGTTTCGTATATTGTACATAAATATACAAGTTAACCCTACCGCCCCCCCCCCCCCCCCCCCCCCCCCTGAATGCTAAAAAAATGCGAATCCTAAGTCCTTCTCCAAGCGCATGCGCCGCCGGTTTTCGATGACGTAGTCAACCGAGCTTATATAGTGAGCGCAGTATACTGCGCGAATGTGTAGCTGAGGGCCGTGGCTTAGTGGGTGGGACGTGGGGCTTGAGAACGAAGGGTCCCCGGGATCGAATCCCGGCAGGTTCCCGGAGATTTAGTTGGTGTTTTGTTATCCCGGTCACAAACCCTAAACCGGGGTTAGGGTTAAGGGACATTTTGGTACCAAAGTCAATGTTATATCACATTCCTAACCAAAGTTACAGATGACTGAAAATCACTTTGTCTCAAAACATCAAATACAAATTGTCAAGTTATGGACAATCAATGGAGTAAATGAAAATGAAATTCCTCAAATTGTAGTTTTTCATGAATTTGAATCTTTGGTTGGATACAAGATGTATCAAAGATCAGAAATAAGACCTTTTATGAATTTGACTTATTTTGACCTTGTCCCAGATTTGTGCTCTTAAATCAAATAAGCTACTGCCACATTGTGCCTCATTTACTCATACTGGGTCACATATGGTTAATCTTTTTGTAAGAATGTATCTCAGATTCTTAGAACAATGTCTGACCCTGGGTTCAAGAAGAAAAGGCAGAACCAAACCTATACAATCACATTGGGTACTTTATCAAGTACAAATTAGTAATGAATGAAGAGATGAGTTAGTATGGAATGAACTACTAATCTTAGAAAAAATGTGTTTGAACACTGAACTTAATTGACAAATAGTCAGACATTTCTTTGTTCTTGTCAAAATTGAAATACAAATTAAATTTAGGTTCAATAGTTTTCCACCAATTCAAGACATTATTATCTGTTGATGAATCCGAGTGTGGCACAATATTGGATCCAAAACATAATAATGATAAAATTGGATGCTTAAGGGCAGTGTCAACCCGGCACTTGTTTCAAAAATTGAATTTCATATTTCTCTATTATTTTATACTTTTATATGTATTCTATCATTACAATCATAAGTTACTAATCGGAAGCGATTATTTCCCGTTCTTTTGGGTGATTTAAATTGTTGTTTTGGTAAGTTTGAGCCAGTAAAAGGCGCATGGTTATTTGGCGGGAATTTAAGCGGAGTTCCGCGCTTTTCAAATGCTGCGACAGCTGTTCGATCATTGCGTCGCGCGCTGAAACTTCCCGTGCGTAATACTAGACGCGCCGCTTAATATCCGCGACGTAGGCGCGAAAAACAAAAGAGCGCAAAACAATGTCTAAAAATGTAAGCAAAGGCCAATCTTGCGCTCATTTAAATTTCAGTTTTCTTCCAATTTCTTCACATTGTGACAATATAAATTGAATCTGATAGTTTATTTTGATTGATCATAATAGTATACTCGCTTTTTAGGTCACACGCCCGTGTATTCTGTGAACATTTAGCTTTAAGTGGTGAAAAATGTCAATATTTTTACTAAATCGATGTTTTCTAGAAGTTCAAATTTGAAGGAATTTTACGCATTTTCAGACAACATAACTAAAAATATGTAAAACTATCAGGTAAGCTTTTACTACCATTGTGTAGAGGACTTTCAGCGCTAGGAGGCAATTTTTAATTTTTTCGATTATGGATTTTAAACTCGAGATATGCATCCATTTCTAGCGAAATGTATGCAAAAAAACAAGACTTTTACACTTTTCCGATGTTTTTAGCAATATTTCCAAAACTAAGCCTTATTTTGGAAAAAGAAAAATTTGCTTCCTAGACAAAATTGTCTTGTTTACAAAAATGCATATTAGAACAAATTACCATTTTTTATTCTATAGTTATGCTGTCTGAAAAATTTGGGGTAATTTTTTTTTTTTTAAATCGCTTTTTGGTTCATTTCTCAAAATTTAGTTTATTTGGTATCACATTAATATCACCATCGGATTCCTTATCAAAATTCCTTTCTATAAATGTATACTCTTATGTACTTTTATTCAATATTCTCAAACTTAGAAGCAAAAGTTGATCATCAAAATAATAGGGTTGACACTTCCCTTAACGCCCAATATGTATTGGTCTTGCTATGATATATTGGGCTAGACTGTCTCACCCAATATTTGTAAAACTCGTAGCTCATACATATGGGCTCAATGGATCCAATGTTATACCAACCAAACTAACAATTTTTTGTATATGATTTGATCATGGATGGAACATGCAGCTACAAACTACTTAACTGTACAAAACAATAAAAGTTATGGAAACGTACCCGTACCTTTTCTGTGGATCCTGGGTTTTCTTTGCGGTGAATGTCAACCCTGTGTGATGGAACAGATAAATGCAAGATTTAGACAACAATTTCAACAACAAACACTTCTATCGTCTGATCTTTGAGTGGGACCAAAAAAAGAAGAGAAAATGTGTAAGTTTTGTTGATATTTATAGTCGTCGTCAGAATACTTCGGCGCTTTTTTCTGTGACTACTGCGTACAGCGTAAACACGGAAGTGCGTTGTAGAACAGCGTCACAACAGCGTTATCTTTGAGCAGTTCGACGCGTCACGGCCCCTGTAATCCGATTGGCTGCGATCATATCTATGGGCCATGAATGTCCCCGCCCAAACGCTCATTAATTAGGTGCGCATTGGCGGTTTTAAAAAATGCTGAAGTATTCTGACGACGACTATAGTACCGCAACATATTTTCATCAGGGGGGTTCAAAGTCAACCACTACACACTTACACAAAGAATCAAACAAAATGGTAGAGTAATCTAAAAGATACCATCTTTTAGATTACCCTCAGATAGCTGCACTAAGATATTGTAAAACGATTGTAGACATTATCCTTCTAGTGAAGTCAACCCTTTGTGGAACAGGTTTATCAAAATTGGGGGAAATAAACAGGAATTAGAAGGCATATTCAACAATGAAAACAAAATGGTTCTGTTCTTGGAAATGAAACAAAAATTGTGTTATCAGGTTATAATTATATGCAAAGAAATCATCAAACGTGTTCAAAGGTAATTTTCTCTCAGATTCGAACCAGGTGTTGCATTATCAAAACAAAAGTTGGGGGAGAATTGGGGCCTTTATTTTTAATAGCTAAAAAGGCCAATCCTTAACTATGAAACCGTGCAATAAAAGTATTAATATTTTGATGATGCTGCTGCGGCGCTGCTGCGACACATTTTAAATTGCCCAAGTGCATTTTGTTTCCCTTTATTTCATCACGGCTTAGATAAAAATATCAAAACTTGCATGATGCTAGTGGGCTGCAGTTTCACCAAGTGTGCGGGTTACTAGTCAAATTGGGCTGCAATTCCCTGCCCCCTTTTATTTGGTAACATTGTCACTTCTTATATAAACCAATAACTACACGGCAAAGAACTGCATTGTAACTTTTGAAATCTTTTCTAAGCCTTTTTTTTTAAATGTATTTTCCGTGCAAATTAGAGTTTGCTATCCGTAGGGCCCATGTTAAGTCAGTTCCAAATTGGAAAAACTGCGTACAGCAGCGAATTAAAGGCATATTATGTGATCTTTTTCAAAGAACGCCCTCTATTCATTATTTTTTTTAGAAAGTAGATTTTCTTGCAGATTTACATTTCTGATCATAAATCATACATACATTCCAAGTTACAGAGCGATACGATTCCTAATTACCTCAAAATCATGGTTTTAGAGTGAATTTAGAGTGAAAATATAAACTGTCAGTGTCGGTGTTATCCGACAGTTTATTTTCACTCTAAAATCATGATTTTGAAGTAATTAAGAATCGTATCGCCCTGTAACTTGGAATGTATGTATGATTTATGATCAGAAATGCAAATCTGCAAGAAAATCTTCTTTCAATTTTTTTTTTCGATGTTGAGGGCGTTCCCTGGAAAGATCACATAATATACCTTTAATACACACAACGCTCGCGTGGCGCAACATTGAGCATTGGGATTCATGTGATGCTTGCGTATACCAAAATAGAGCGCACTTGTGTGCTTGGATTACTTTTTAGAGAGAGATTAAAACTGCATCTTTCTCACCAATTTGAAACTGATTAAAACTGTACCATCAGTAGGTAAGATTGTTTCAAACTACCTCAGACTGAATTGTTTGGGCTACATTTCACCCCTGAATGTTCAATTTGGGCTATTTGTTTGGTAACACTGGCGGTCTGGCTGTCAAGGAAATCCCCAGACATCTGACGCACGAACATGGGATATGCAAGAACTATAATAGTCCATTTGCTATTACATGTGTGGCATACATGTCCATACATTATTATGCTTAAATGAATCCAAGTGTGGGAAAATATTGGATTCAAAACATAAAAATGAAAAATTGGGATGCTTTACGCCCACAAATTGGTATGTTTTACGCCCAATATTTATTGGCCTCACTATTTCTTTAAAACTCATGTAGCTCTGCCAATAAATATGGGCTTAATTGATCCAATTTCATACCAATATCAAGCATGGGAATGAATTAAACAAACAGGCGGCTTCTGGAAAAGCTGGAAAATAAGCGTGACATTGGGCTCAAAAACCAAAAACTGGCTTTTGCAAAGGACGAAAATCAAAAGTGATACCATTTCACCCTTTGTACTTGGTGGATGATAACACTGACACGAAAGCCCCATTGACCCTTCAGTCTCTAGATTTCATCTCTAGATTTCAAATAGATTTTCTCAAAATGGAAACAAAATGTACTTCATTCAGAGTTCAGACGATGAAGTACAAATTGTTCTACAGGCAGTGATCTTTTTTTTCTTATTGAAAAGAAAGACACAAATATCACCCTTTACGATTTTATCTGCGGAACGTCATTTAACAGTCATGTTCACTTGGTAGTGCATATTTCTTGGCCCACCTAACTATCAAGTTGAAACACCAATTTCTACCAACTAATTAGAGTTAACAACTTTCACAAATAGAAAATCTGTCTCATTATAGCATTTCCATTCAGCAACCAATAAACCTAAAGCAGGGGCGGATCCAGGGGGTGCTGCGGTGGCTGCAGCACCCCGGGGTATGAAGAAGAAAAAAGAAAAAAGGGGGAGAAAGAAAAAGGAAAGGGGGAAAAGGAAAGGAGACAAAAAAGGAAAGATAAGAGAAAAAAGGAAACAGAAAAGAAAGGCAATATTGGGGCTATAGAACAAGAAAAGGGCCTGATCAATAGCATTTTGGGGGGATCGTCTTTTCACAGCCCCCGGGGTTCGACCATCCTGTATGCGCCCCTGACCTAAAGTATCACCACTATATAATACTTTGTACTAAAACACTTCACTGTTTTATCTAGGCTAGCCCTGTATGATAATCCCTAACCATGATTTGCTCTAAGAGTTGCAGTGTTCATAGTCTACATGTACATGTTGCAGTGTTTATAGTTTATTGATTACCATTTTGGTTATCTGATAATAGCTATGTTCCTAAGTAGTCTCCTTATACTAAAGTAGCAATCATGTTTCTGAATGTATGTTGCATTATTTCAGCAGTTGTCCTTTAGTTCACCTACAGATTGTTAAGAGTCTTCCTGTTTGGTCGGTAATGAGTCGTGTTAACACTTTCCACGCGGCTATTATTTTTACCATACATAAAACAGATTTTTCAGAAACCTTTCACAATTTTCAAAGCCTATCTCAAGGATTACTGACCCAATACTAGGCATGTTTGTAATTATGTCAATGCATTTCTCATGGTGATTCTGAATATGTTAATGAAATTCAATAATTTTGACATTTTTAAAACATTTTGTGAAATTTTGGAATGTCGTCTGCAGCCGCCTGCCGCGTGGAAAGTGTTAACGAGCTTTTGTAACGGACTCGTAGTCAGCAGACAATGAATGAACAACCTGATTCATTAACTATATCTAATTAATGAGGATGTAATCAACAGAGGGGGGCCATATGCAAGGTTGCATTGTCTTATCACATGTTCTAAGCCCTGGGAGACTTCTGCTCAAAAAGAAAATTCAGAAATCTGTGATATGTTGTAATAATAGATGATTGTTTTAAAAATATATAACATAATTAATACAGAAGTTGAGATTGTTAACATTTCTAAGAACTATTTAGGAAAACAAATGCATCATGTCATGCATCCGACAAATACTGTAAAACCACTTAATATAGCGAGGGATTTAATTTGGCAAATTTAGCGAGGATGTGGATTCGCGAAAATAAATATCCGCAAAATTGACAATTTTGCATTGAAATTATTACAGTAAAATTTAAATTACGCTATTTAAATGCTCGCTAAAATAGCAGTAATTTCCACAAAATTATAGTGTTGTACAATATCAGCAAGTTATTGTATTCTATTGAAATAAAGGACCCCGGTTATTTCTATAAGTCACTGTATGATTCACATCAGCATGCTTGTGTATGCAACATATATCACATGCTGTGTACTGATGGAATTAACACATACTGTCAAATGGCATGCTTTTTTCACAGGGGTTGTATTTTAGCAAATTTTGCATTTTGTTATTCCCACGCAACACACTTGACAATATTAAGTCATGTCAAATAGGGGAAGCTGGTTTTGAAAACTCTTAACCTAAATAAAGGTGAATTCTAAATGTTGAAACAAATCCGGTAGTGAAACAAATTGGATATTGTTCATTTTGTTTCAATATGAAAATTTCTGTGTGCAAAAAAAAATAAGGGGATATCATATAATGCTTGCACTCATGGCACTTTGCATGAACTTATTAGAACAACTTCACATGTATTAAACACATGTCATAATTGTAGTGCAAAATGGTAATATTTTAAGCCAATTTCAATACAAGAAAAGCAAAGGGAATGTTATGTTTGCGTTTCAAAATGATCTTAACTCTTTCCAGCGTCTGCAGACAACATTACAAAATGTCACAAAATGTCACAAAATGTTTCAAAATATCAACATTATTTGATTTCATTTTCCATATTTGAAATCATCTTGAGAAATACATTGAAATAAGTACAAACATGCCTAGTATTGGTTCAGTAATCCTTGAGATAGACCTTGGAATTTGGGAAAGGTTTCTGAAAAATCTGTTGGTAAAACCAATATCTGTGTTGTCCGGTTTTACTGCATGAAATAATTTACTGCATGAAATAATTGCAAAGATTAATCGAAGGCACAGAAGGCAGTTGCCTTACATGCCCCACCTTGCTTTGATGCCCTCAATTTCTGGCTGTTTTCATTCCATTCAAAAGTACATCATTGCCTTGGAGAAAGTTGGTGCCCTTTCAAATCGCCTTCAATTTTATGCCCTCTATGATTCTTATTTTGAGGCCTGTCTCTAACACTAAGCACTAGTCAACTCAAATTTAGATTGAGACTAGTCATTTGGCCTAATTTTGAGCTCAAGCCAAATCAACTACTCCAATCCTGTTGTGTACATAGCCCATGTTGGCATAGCTCACTGCACGAGGCGAGCAAATTCAATACACCAAGGTTGGTGGTTCACACTCAACAATAGGAGTATAATGAACATCATTATTTTCACATCACTCAATTAAATTGCTTCAGCAACTTGTATCTCACCGTACAACTAATGCTTTACATTGACATGAATGGGGTTTTAATGTTAACTCATCAAAACAAAGTTCTGAATTTTTTTTTCAATCACAAATTTTTCGGATATTTTTCTGATATTCATATTGTGTTTCATATCAATGAAAGGCTCATGTGTTCCTCTTTCCAACGATATCTCATTCATAGTAATCACATGTTTCAGTGCTCAGCCACCTGCTTGAGAAAATTGAGCAGTCTCATTCAAAATGTGCCAAATTCACCACTAGTTTGTGCTCAAAAAGAACAACTCTGTCGCCTGTTCAATGAAGTGTTACATTGACAACTACAGTGTAGAGTGATGTTCTAGTGACTTTTGAGCACAAAATAATGATGATTTTGGCGCATTCAGATTGAGACCTCTCCATATTCTCAAGATAGTAGCTAAGCACTGAAACAAGTGATTACTACAATATTGGTATCATTGAAAAGATGAACAAAGCTTTCCATTGACGTGCAACATACTATGAACATATAACGAAATATACAAAAGATAGGTGATTAAAAAGATACTTTTTTTGAGGGGTTTATATCGATTAAAAAAGATACTTTTTTGAGGGGTTTATATCGATTATAAAAGATACTTTTTTGAGGGGTTTATATCTTTCTGCCTCTGTTATACATACCTGGCATTAGTATCAGCTGTGATCTGTCTTATAGTGGCCCCTGCTTTACCAATTATTGCTCCCACTAAATCACTGGGTACCAGCATTCTGAAAAAGACAAAAAGACAAAAATATATTATATAAACAACCACAGGTGTTACCGGCCCGCAGACAAGAAGAACAAATTAATACAAAAAGCTGAAAAACAGCATAATATTAGAGTGAAAATGTTTAATTATTGGCTATAATAAAAACATATTTTAGAAGCAAAAAGAACTGACATCTTAAATACTGAAATTTCATATACCTCACAAGAAAATCATAACAATAATTTGGATTTGATCCTTGATTAACTCGCCTAGAAAGCACATTTGGTAAACTCTCAATTATGTCACTCTCCAATCACCTATGCCCCATTTAGCCCAGTCCATCATCATTCGCATCATCATACAATGCCTGCATTCTAAATGAGCTACTGTAAAAGCCAATATTTTCGCGTACAGATATTTTCGCAGATTTTGATATCAAAGCCATTTCGCGAATTGTTTTTTTCGCGGGCGACCGTCTGAAAGCATTGCATGAATGTGTAAAGCAATATTTTCGCGTGTTATAATTTTCGCGGAAAAAGATTTTGCGCGAAAAGCGCGAAAATAAAACCACCGCGAATATTTCAGCTTTTACAGTACTGTAAAGTGCTAATTTTCGGGAGATTAAATTGTTTGCGCTTTGCCAATTTTCAACCATTTTGCTTGTTTTTAAATTCATGATTTAAAAGTTCCTGTCATAGACTTTACACAAACAAAATATATTTGTATGTTTTTATTTTCACTGTAGTATATTTGCATGTTTTTATTTCGCCGTAGTTGCTTGCTTGAAGTGCAAAAAGCATGAAAATTAATGGGAGTAATTCTGTTATACCCTTCACAGGGGTATTCATAGTGCATGATTTTTAAGAACGACGCATACTACCGATGTTGGTGTGTAGGGTATAACATAATTATGCCAATTAATGTAGTGCAAAAAGCACAAAATTTAATGTGGCGCAAAAATGTCCACGTTTACAGTAGTACATAATCATACAGTCAAATTATACTCCTCGGCAAATAAAATGAGTGTGGGCAAGATCAGTGGTTGATTAAGATTACTTTCTGTTTTACATCCTGGGGATGGGGTCCTTGGATTTGGGTTTGATGGGGGCAGACAACAGCTTAAGCATTGACACCCACATACCCATTTCAAAGTTCAGTTTGCAGATTAGGGGCATTGAGAAATATGTATGGGAGTATGCCCTCAAATTGTTTTTTTACACCAAAGTAATACTTAGGCATACTAACTACATCTGAAACCGTTTACCTTCATTCACAGTATATAATGTAATACTTCACAATTTGGTAATTTCGATGTAGATCACATCGAAATTATCTGCAGAATTCAGCACATATGGCTAGAATGACTAGAATGTCTAACTAGCGCCATCAATTCAACCCTTTTCCAATGAAATATTACGTTCTGGGTTCTATTATATCGTATCTATTGAAACTAATTATCTTTTTCAAATTTCATTTTTATCGCCAATCTCTCCGTGCCCCTTTAAAACACAGTGAATTAATTGGCCATTTTTTAATTCAATATATACTGGATTCAACAACTTATATATTGCGGAAACATCTTAACAACTTATATAATTTAGATCATTATTTGGGCCAACTTCAATTATTTAAACAAGAACAAAACTGTGGCCAATCTTTTAAAAAATCATTCCAAATATCACCATTTCAGCCTCATACTGTAAAGCATGCATGAAAATTTCGCGAATGCAGCTGACTCGCGAAATGTTCATGCACACGAATGTTTTGCTTTTAAAGGCCTGTAATGACTACTCAACACATTGGCGGAATTTTCATCCAGTGAAAAAGGCCGAAGTCAGTGATTCGCGGAAATGTTTTAACATTTTCGCGAACATTTCATGCTTTACAGTACACAACATGTAAAAAGCTTTATTTCGCATCTATTTTTATTTGCGTGGAGTATTAGTTATTTTTGGCCATTCATCTCTTGCCCTGGGGCAACTCTTGCCCTGGGGCAAATTCTAAACAATTGTGCAGTTGATAAATTTGCATTATCGTTTACAGATAAAAATTGAAGAATATGTATGTGACCCAACATTAGTAAATGAGGCACAATGCGGCATGCAGTAGCTAATTTGATTACGAGCACAAATGTGGGAAATGGTCAGAATATGTCATATTCATAAAAGTCATATTTCTGATCTTTGATACATCATAATTCATGAAAATAAGAGTGTTAAACTACATTTTGATGTATTTTATTTTCAGTTAATCCATTGATTTGTTAACAAAAACACGACTTTGACTGCCTATAACTTAATAATTTGAATTTGATGTTTGGAGACAGACAAAGTGATTTGCAATCATTACTTTGGTTAGGAATGTGATATTAGTATTACATTAACTTTGGTACCAAAATGTCTTTTATTGTATACAGTAATATCATGATTTAAATAACTCAATATTCATATTTCCCTCATTGTGCCTCATTTACTCGCGTTGGGTGACAGAGCGTCACACATTTGTCACATATGGAATCTGTCAAAATTTTATTCAAAACAGCTCTATATAAACACAGCATTACAAATTCGAAAATAAATTAACAAGAAGCAAATCTATCTTTGCCGGTTCATTTTCTTGCCCTCTGCCAAATTTAAATAAAATGTGGGTGTTTGAAAAGTAAAATCACTATCTAGTTCTTTTACTAGAATTATCAATATTATGCAAAAAATTTAGAAATGTTGTAATTATTGCACATAATTACCGAGGAGAAATTGATTTAATTGGTCAAGTGATGAAAGCCCAAAAATTCATGTAGTGAAAACTTTTCACCTTTTCAGTGCACACATCTATGGTTTAGTGTAACAAAGGGCTATATGCATTTTTGGCCAAAATGAGATTTGGTATCAAAATAATCCGTGCAGGATCAGGAACCTAATTTTCCTAATGGTTTATAATGCACAATGTTCTATTGTAACAATTATAATCTTTTAACTTGTCAAAACCATAAGGTGACAATGATGGGTCACATCTTTAATCCACTTTTTCTCAAAATGGCCGAAATGCAGATAGCCCTTTGTTGCACTAAACCCTTGACATATGGTTCACTGACCGACCCCTACACTAAATGACTACTAGCTGTTCATTGAGAATGGGGAAGGGGTTACGCTCCATTCAGAAAGCACATGAACAATAACCCTATTGAAACCTAGTGAAGGGTGTTTAAGTACATTTTATAAGCATGAACTATGATCATGAACTCCAGGTGCAGTTTGCCGAGTTTATTTACCCTATTGAGAAGGGTTTATAGTGCGTTCAGATAGCACTTGAAAAATAACCCTGCCTAGATTACAGTGGTGGACTTGTCTAGTTCATTATCTTCTTTATAGTTCTTAACACTTTTCTTTTTTATAATTTATCCCTGATGAAGGGTGGTATACTCGACGGCGAACCTGTTTAAAATAGGCATGCGAGCGGGACACGGTTCGACCGTGTCACGCACGTATGACCCGTGGCCCGTAAGCAAAACACTGTATACGAAAACACGAACTAGATTTTACAATTTGAACTAACACATTTTCGTAATAAAACACAAGGAAATACAAGGAAACTAATGGATTATTAGCCATTTATTTAGACTATGTGCATGAAAGTTCAAATAAAAAACAATGATTCCGTCCCTTATTACTGCTAATTAATATAATAATATGGTGTTTACCAGGCACTTCGATCGCTCGCGAGTGATACAAGCGCCATTGTTACAGCTAGTCTTATTCCCAATCATTTTTATTGCTCCTTTTCGTAACACTCAGCGGCATGAGAACAAGACTAGCATTAATTTAAAAGTGACGTCATGATTATAATTGATAAATTCTCCGAATTGCGCAGAAAGCCGCCATTTTGTACACATTTTAAACCGACAGAAAAAATTCTGCGCAACTACGTGTAAAGCAATGGGATTTTTAACTCTGGACGAAAGTGAATATGAACTGCCGATATTTAAGGATTTACCATACTTTGTTTTAGTTATTTGAAGATGACACTCAATCTTTAGGTTTGGCTTTGATGGTACGTGATCAGAGATCAAGATCAGAGATCAAGTAGGGAATCTTTTTGCGTAGCTCTTTTTGCTACATATTTGTGCATTAGTGTTCAAAAGTGTGTCGCATTTCGTGATGCTACATTGGTTAAATCGAACGCTGCGTGGTGGTATGCACTATGCCGGTTATTACGGGGCTTGGGCTCTACTGTGGGTTGGGTTTGGGTTTGGGAATTCACGGAGAGTGAGACTTACGGGATACGGGTACCCATGACACGCACGTATAGAATGACCCGTGTCACGTAAGAGAAAAAACACGGGATAACTCGTACCTAGTTTAAAATATTTATAATTTGAAGGGTGGTATATTCACTTGAAACGTCGGTCTTTATTGTTACTATGTATCGTTGTTGTTTTATTGCACAGCAATTTTTATTGCTTGTCCCAGTGCATTTCCGTGTGTTATTTTGTTGTTGTTATTTATCTGTTTTATCGCGTTATTCTCCCTCGTTATTACCTGTTTCCCCACACCCTGTTGGCATAGTCCGGACGGCACGCTTTATACAGGGTGGGATTTCAGAAATCAAAAAATCAACAAAAGGGTGGGGGTCAGAATATTTCTGATATAAAGGGTGTAGTTGTATAAAGCGTGGAGATAAAATACAAGGCGGTTCTCGAACGGCGCGTCTCGCCTGTTCATCAAAAGTGACTTGAAAGAAATGATGATGAAACATATGATACAATGTAGCACTGTCACAGAGGTATGCATTGTAGTTAATGCAAGGGATGTAATGCCTTGAAAAATTTAATCAACAAAAAGAACACACCAACCCCCTTCCCTACACCAAATCACATCAAGATAGGCCTTACGGATCTTATTTGACCCCAGATGACCTCTGATGACCTCGACAAATTAATCAACAAAAAGAACACACCATCCCTCTTCCGTCCACCAAATCCCATCAAGATAGGCCTTACGGATCTTATTTGACCCCAGATGACCTTGAATGACCTCCGATGACCTTGAAAATTTAATCAGCAAAAAGAATACACCACCCCCCTTCCCTCCACCAAATCCAATCAAGATAGGCCTTACTGATCTATTTGACCCCATATTTGACCCCCGATGACCCCGAAAAATTAATCAACAAAAAGAACACACCACCCCCCTTCCCTCCACCAAATCCCATCAAGATAGGCCTTACTGATCTATTTGACCCCATATTTGACCCCTGATGACCCCGAAAAAGTAATCAACCAAAAGAACACACCACCCCCCTTCCCTCCACCAAATCCCATCAAGATAGGCCTTGCTGATCTATTTGACCCCCGATGACCCCGAAAAATGAATCAACAAAAAGAACACACCATCCCTCTTCCGTCCACCAAATCCCATCAAGATAGGCCTTACTGATCTATTTGACCCCATATTTGACCCCCGATGACCCCGAAAAATTAATCAACAAAAAGAACACACCACCCCCCCTTCCCTCCACCAAATCCCATCAAGATAGGCCTTACTTATCTATTTGACCCCATATTTGACCCCGATGACCCCGAAAAATTAATCAACAAAAAGAACACACCATCCCTCTTCCGTCCACCAAATCCCATCAAGATAGGCCTTACTGATCTATTTGACCCCATATTTGACCCCCGATGACCCCGAAAAATTAATCAACAAAAAGAACACACCACCCCCCTTTCCTCCACCAAATCCCATCAAGATAGGCCTTACTGATCTATTTGACCCCATATTTGACCCCCAATGACCCCGAAAAATTAATTAACAAAAAGAACACACCATCCCTCTTCCGTCCACCAAATCCCATCAAGATAGGCCTTACTGATCTATTTGACCCCATATTTGACCCCCGATGACCCCGAAAAATTAAGAACAAAAAGAACACACCATCCCCCTTCCCTCCACCAAATCCAATCAAGATAGGCCTTATGGATCTTATTTGACCCCCGATGACCTTGAATGACCTCTGATGACCTTGAAAATTTATTCAGCAAAAAGAACACACCACTCCCCTTCCCTCCACCAAATCTCATCAATATGGGCCTTACTGATCTATTTGACCCCATATTTGACCCCGATGACCTCTGGTGACCTTGAAAATTTAATCAACAAAAAGAACACACCATCCCTCTTCCCTCCACCAAATCCCATCAAGATAGGCCTTACTGATCTATTTGACCCCATATTTGACCCCCGATGACCTTGAATGACCTCCGATGACCTTGAAAATTTAATCAGCAAAAAGAACACACCACCCCCTTCCCTCCACCAAATCCCATCAAGATCGGCCTTACGGATCTTATTTGACCGCATATTTGACCCCGGTGACCTTGAATGACCTCCAATGACCTTGAAAATCTAATCAGCAAAAGAACACCCCACCCCCTTCCCTGACATCAAGTCCCATCAAGATAGGCCTTACGGATCTCTAGATATCGCGTCACAACGCGTCTCAAAAGTTTTAAGCATATTTGACCCCGATGACCTTGTATGACCCCCGATGACCTTGAAAAATCAATCAGCAACAGAACGCACCACCCCCCTTCCCTCCACCAAGTCCCATCACGATAGGCCTTACGGATCTCCAGATATCGCGTCACAAAGGTATTTCTTAGCACACGGCATACGGCGGACGGCATACGGCATACGGCGGACGGCGGACGCCGGACAGAAATAGTGATAACATAGTCTCTTTCTGATTACATCAGGCGAGACAAAAAAGGGTGCCGGTTTCTCAGCGATCATCAAAATAATCAAAATACCGACCTAGTTAGATCATAAATATGTATCCGAAGATATACTTCGATTCGAAATCAAAAAGTCGCCATCTTTAAATTGGTTTGTTGAAATCGTGACATTTTTTCAAAATGGAAACTCACCAGGAGCTACGAAAGTGTCGTACGCAGCGTATTATCACAATTTAGGGAGCATAATTTAGGGAGCATAAGAGTACCAAAAATGCACTGATTTGAATAAATAAATCCATTTCAAATGAATCTCCTCTATAGATTTGCATTAAATAATCGTGATTTAGCCAACAAGGTGGTTTTTAAGTAAGCTTTTTATTTTTATTTTTTTTCAATTTTTTTTTTTTATGAATAATTTCGGGAATCCCGGGACCCGCCCGAAAAACAAAACGGGCCCCGGGATGTTTCTGTCACTTTGTACTTTCTTCCAATGCAATGAGTGCTTTTTCAAATTTGAATGCACAAAATGATCAAAATGTCCCCTTTTCGGTATAAAGGGTGGGGGTTGGACATTCCCAAATAAAAAGGGTGGCTCTGTAAAAAGGGTGGGGCAAAAATAAAAAGGGTGGGGGTCTGACCCCTGTCCGGACAGTGGTTGGTATATCTTGCTTGCATTTTTACATTTTCGAGATATCCTCTTGTATGTTTTCTGATCCTTGGTGTGTTTTGTTCCTGGTTCCATTGGATTCATCTTTTAACATTTTATACCTGCCTAGATAGCCTAAGAAACTGAGCGGTATAGTTCACAGATTTCTTGTTTCACCCTACTGAATAAACCATATTCCTACCCTATCATTAACCTTAACTCTAGCCCTAACCCTTAGGCCAAAAATAAATAAAAATTTTGATTGTTCATAGATCACTTTTAAAAGTTGGGTAGGTCGGTCGGGAAAAGGTTGTTTTTATTTTTTTATTTTTTTTCTCCCTTGCCCTTTTTTCAGGTATCAAAAGTAAAATGAGATGTACTTGTTGTGGTAACCGAAACGGGGAACAAAATTGGTATATTTTGATGAGTATTTTTGTTTTCTAAACACTTTAAAAAAAATGTAAACATTTGTAAAAAAATGAAATTTTCAACAACAAAATTGACATTTTTGATGATTTTTTTTTACATTTTCATAAACAAACAAAATTGGGTCGGAAGGATTTAGAGGGTCGGGTGGACGAGGACAATCAAACAAACAACAAAATGTTGGCCTTACCGCCTTAGCGCATGAACTTATTGAAAACTAAATCGAAAAGGAAATGTACAATGTATGTAATATTGATCATTATCACAAACCATTATTGAATGAATACCTTCTTTTATGTAATAACCAAACTAATGCATATCATTATATAAATTGGATCACTCTGTGCCTATGTTTTTACTTTTCTAGATCACTCCCGATCCTGACATCCAATATTTGTATAGTAATACTGTGTACAATGTAATAATTATACATAGTTTTGTCACTGTAGTGTGATTGCAGTGCCTGTGATGCTGGTGTTATCAACAGGAATGAAATAGAATAGGCTGCGATGTAAAGAAACATAAACAACCCTAAGGCAGCAAGATATCTTGGTAGATAAGGCCTAACAAAAATAAATGTTTGTTTCCGGTAACCCGACCGACCCTCTCAAAACCTGCCGACCGTGCAAATGTTATCAACATTTTGAAAAAATAAAATTTATTTTCTGCCTACCGTTCGTATCTTTTCAGTCCAAATTTACGGAAATGTATTGAGAGAATAAACATTTTACATTCCCATTTAGTTTTACATTCCCATTTTCCCGAAGGTCCAATTTGAATGTACCCATTTCCATGAATTCTGCAACAATTCTGAAGTTACTTTCCGTTCGTCCGTACGAATATAAATAAAATAAATTAAATCCCCAGTTTTACGTTGCTCCACTGCAGCTGCTGCGATTGTCCCCTATCCCCTACAGTCACAGAAGAGATTGGATCGGGTTTCAGCAAAGAATCGTGAGATTACCGCACGTGTGATGTTGTGGGGAAATCCCTTCCTCCAATGTAAACCTATGTACACTCTTGGCGTGAATTTGCATGATTTAAACGGTGTAAAACGATGAGCGAATCTCGCGAGATCTCGACCATGAGGTCGATCACGCCGCAATCGCAAACTTAAAATGGATTTCTCTACATCGCGGTCTAGTGTCAACATGAAAATGCTGAAACCCGAATAATGATTTAATATTCTAGATTTAATATACAATTTCAGGGTAATTATTTTTGTTCATGATTTGTGCATTATACGTATGTTGTGTAAATCTAAAATAAGATGTTAAATTGAGCTCCTTCAAGTATGCTACATTGACTCAAAGACTATTTGAATATGATTAACTAGAAACACTAAAAAACAAAATTGTACGGGGGTGGTGTGGCAATTCCGTGTGAAAATTGTGCACCAAATGGCATGGCGTCGCGTCATTCGTGGGGTTGAAAATCTTCAAAATTTGAGGGGGCACACCCATCCTTAGACTCCCCCCTGTACGGACCATCCAAATCTTGTTTCACATTTCCCAAAAAGTTGCACGTTTTCATGAAATTTGCCTCGAAAGTTGGCGTTCAGATTGCGATGTCGTCAAAATTTGGAAGCTTTGCAATTAATACATGTTGAATCTAAAATATAATTTTTTTGTAAAATAAAAAAATTTCCCGACCGACCGACCGACCCTCTTTTTTGTCAGCATGTTACCGGAAACAAACATTTATTTTTGTTAGGCCTAAGTACTGTATTTTTTTAAGTGGAAATTTGTGCACTACATTTGTTCACGTTTTTTGTCCGCAAATCAGCTACCGCGAAAAATTAATAACCCAAACAGAAGAAAAAATTGCGTCTATGGATGATTGCTACAAATCTTAAATTTAAAAAGACACAAAAATTGGTTAAAATTGGCGAAGCACAAAATTGGTAAATATTAGTGAAGCACAAAAAATTAATTGCCCAGACATTACCACTTCACAATATGTGAAAGTAGGGAGTGTTGTTTGTACACTGTAGCCTTCATTCACAACTATAGAGGGACACAAGGACATAGCCTATTTATTATTGACATGTTGCAAGGCATCCTCCCATGGTGCAATGCTAATTAAGATAACAAACAGGAGTGCACAATAAACCAAGCAATATGATGTTGCATTTGTTAAGGCCCTTCACAATTGATTTTGAGTTTCCTGTTGCAGGTTTTAAAAAAAGGACGAGGTGACTTTTAATTATGAATTATTATTATCTTTTATTTTCTTTATTTTGAAACTAATTATTTTGTAGTCGCAACCAATTTCACTACATTTATATCGAGGGCTTGGCATTTAATTATTTTCCAAATGTGATTAATTTGATACTCGAGTAATAATGCAATCATGTTCTATGTCGGTACATCATCACAGCTGATATGAAATAAGTTAGAAAGTAGCAAATAAAGTTGATTGAAAGTCATTTTAAAGACGAAAATCCTAAATAAAAATGAAATCATAAAATATTTTGAAATTCTCAATTTCGGACGAGGGCGGCAACAGGAAACTCAAAATCAATTGTGAAGGGCCTAATCATTAATTAATTATAATATTGACCAATAATTAAATTCATTTACAACATCATGTTAAGAAAAATAAGTGATTGATCTGATTGGTTGCATAAATTGAGGAGGACGAGGCCGTTGTAAAATCATTTTATTTCATGGTTCTTGGGGGTTTGTTTACACACAACCTGCTTTAAAATACTCATTGGAAAAGTAAATATATTACCAAGATGTCAGCTTTTTAAATATTTTAACAAAAATGTTATGGAAGAAATAAAGGAGGGAAATATTACAGAATTCCTGAAAAAGGATGAGGGAGGGGACAAGAATTTACTTTATTTCTTAACTTGACCTAAGGCCCTAAAAAAATAATTGTTTGATTGTCCATAGATCACTTTGAGAAGTTGGGTAGGTTGGTTGGTAAGGGACGCACCATTAGATTTTCAGGGGGTAGGAAGTTGGGTTCGGGGCGGAAACTTTTTTGGGGGGGGGGGCCGCGGTAAGGGTGGATTTTTTGGTATTTTGTGCCGCCGAAGGTGGCGATTTTTCTTTTTTAATGTATTCATTCATATTGAGTTGGGTGGTGTACAAGCCTCCAATTAAGCGGGCGCCGGACGCTTTTTACCCCCTGGTCCCCGAGTTTTGGCGCCTGGTATTTCCCAAAAATACATACCTAAAGCGCCGGCAAATTTTCGTACCCGACGCCCGGTCATTTGCCTTTATTTTTAAAGGACTAGAAGTGAAGATGGTTCATTGCTTGAGCTCAATCAAAAATACCTAAAAGCCACCAAATCTTGCTTGAATACAAGTATTAAACTAGCGCGTGTCCGTACGGACTGACCGTTTAAACAAACAAACAAACAAACAAACAAACCCGAGATTTCGCTAGAAATCAAAAACAGAGAAATCGCGCGAAAATAAACCAAATGCTGTCACTCAGCTCACGCAATAGTAAAAATGTCATGACTGAAAAACCACCCCAAAATATCGCTCCTTGAATTAAATAAGCTTACTTTTTAGTCCGATTTTCTAACCTACATCACAGCATATTAATTATGCAAGTTATTCGGGATCAAGAGGTTTCATGATGTTCATTATATTCCAATTAAGAGCTGCCGTAATTCAGCTTTTTTTATGTCAATGATTTTTTCTCTTCCGAAATTCCGATTACACAATTCGCACACGGTTTTGAACATTTTGAGACCAACCAGTTTACTGCGATACATCGGATACAAAAAAGATACCGGGAATGCAGTGTTACGTCAGAATTAATGAACTTCAAACTTTTTGCTACGATGGGTCAACAATAACATCGCTCTTGTTTACATTTAGAAAAGGGATTTCCCAGCCCAGATATTGGGGAGCGCATTTTTAGGGAATCCCCAGCATGAGTAATTGACCACAAAAGTAACGGGTTGCCTAGTTTGACTTTGATGTCAATCATTCCTTAAATGGCAACAGGTCTAAAACAATTATTGACAGTGATTGGATAACCCAATGTTATTTACATAATGAACCATATTTGGTAAATGAACACACATGTTTATTCA